>CM059191.1:68155606-68868513 GCA_030323885.1 Branchipolynoe longqiensis
GGGCGAGGGAGAAGGAATGACATCCGGGTCCAGCAATCTTTACCTACTAATTCAGGATAAAAATGATTCTTAAAAACAAACCTAAGGTCATCTGACCCAATCCTAGTATGAGTGATTGAATAGACGTGGCAGGGCGTGGTGGGTGGGCCCTCGCCCACGTCTAACCGAGGCTCCTACCTCGGTAAAACAATAGTTATCCATCATCTATACCCAGGTAAGATTCGTTTAACTAATCTATTTTACCTCGGTATGCCGCCTCTGGCTAGCCGTAGGCTAGGGAGACCTTTACGTAATAGCATTTTTATCCTGATATTCCTGTTTGTTATTATTATGTTGTGATCAAGTCTTATTTATGTAAATGGAAAAAACGATTTGTATGACCAATAAAGAGAAAAAAGTTTTGGTTTTTCGTACCTCTTTCTTTTTAGTTGGCGAGTAGCCTCTGTGCTATCGGCTGAGGCTTCTCTAGTCGCTTGTGATAATGTCTAGCAAACGATCTAGCGGTCTTCCATCCGGCGTGAGCTAGGATCCGTTTAACGGAGATGCCTAGTAATCTTGCCTTGGAAACCATTGCACCCCGTGTAGAGTGCGATGAATATCTGTCTGTATTGACTCCAGATAGTTTTAACACATTCATGGTCCATCTGGCGAGGGTATCCATGGAAATGGCCTTGTGTGGCTTAATAAAGCTCACCAAAAGTTGTCTTGAGTTTCTTATTAACCTTGTCTTGGATATATAATTCCGTATCGCGGAGACTACACATAATTTACGATCCTGTGTGAAACTCGTGACACCGATTGTGGAAAGGGGGTCACCTAAACGATTTGATTTTAATAAAGTCGTAAAATCAAATGTTGCTTCCTTGTTATCAATTTCCAGACCATTGAGTGACAGGGCGACTATAGTTTGGCCCCTGTGTCCTGTGACGAGGAGAAGCAACACTGCTACTTTGAAACCTAAGAGCTTAACGTCCAGAAATTTATTTTCTGGCCATTTCTTGAAGAGGTTGAACACAAGAGAAACATCCCAAAACCTATTATATTTGGGTTTAGGTGGATTCCTCTGATAAATTGATCGTACGATCCAACAAATAACATGGCGTTTACCCATTGTTTGTCCATTAACCCGAGGTAGGATTATTGACAGAGCACATCTGGCAGCATTGATCGCGCCATATCCTAGACCTTCGTCCTCTAAGAAACGTAGGAAGCGTCCTACCTGGGATACTGTGGGATTCATTGGCTTCACCTACTTAAGCAAGCAATAAATACCCCATTTCTTTAAATAGGTAGTATACATTTTAACCGTTCCTTTCCTCCACGCATCATCAACCAAACGCTGTTGTGTAATTTTGTCCAAACCGAATTGTTCCAAGTACTTATTTAGAAAAGGAATGCCACCAAAGGAGTTGTCGACACGTTTCCGTGGCGTTGTAGTGGTCCCTGATGCTTCAGGTTTCCTCGGAATCTTGGGAAGCGTAGGCTGCTTTTGGCTGTGGCTAGTAATCTCGGTAGCCACGGTTGAGTGTGCCATTCGGGGACGATGAGGATGACGTGTGTTCCCTCCATTTGTATCTTTCTGGCGACTTTGCTAATGATAGTAAAGGGGGGGAAAATGTAAAAGAAATGATGTTGCCACTTTAGTGAGAAGGCATCGATGTGCCAAGCATTTGGTTCGGGGTGCCACGAAACATATTTCTCGAGTTTAAAGTTATTACGCGAAGCAAATAAATCGATATGAGGCGAGCCCAAAGTGTGACAGATGTGTTTGAAAATGGATGGATTTAGTGACCACTCTAAGTGATCATGGAACTGGCGACTCATTCTGTCAGCAAGACAATTCTGCGTGCCTGGAATGTGTGTCACAGTTAACCAAACGTCAAAGGTTTGAGCCCAGTTCCAAATGAGTAGTGCGATTTCATTACACTTGATTGATTTTGTACCTCCCATATTCCTGACATAAGCCATTGCTGTGGTGTTATCCGTGAGGATACGTACATTATTTTGGGGGACTTTAACAAGGCTGGTTAAACCTAAATAAATGGCCCTTAATTCTAAAACGTTAATATGATCGGGTAGTTCCGATTCTAGCCATCTGCCGCCCGTTGCTACATCATTTCGATGTGCCCCCCACCCTTGGAGAGAAGCGTCCGTGGTAACAGTAGTATCGGGCTCCCCCATTCTAATGGGTTTGGGAGATTGATCAAAGTGCTTTAGCCACCAATGAATGTCGGCAAGGCCGTTTGCAGAAATAAACATGGTCTTTTCAAAGTTTCCCTTTGCTCGGGCCAGAGCTAGATTCTTATCAATTTCAAGTGATTTAATGTGTGCCGCTCCGTATAGAATAGCCGGGCTATATGAAAACATGATACCGATAAGGACTGCGACCTGTCTAATCTTTGGCCTAGAAATGTCTAACAGCTGAATCGCTGTGTGGTAAAGCTTATCTTTCTTTTGGCGTGTAAGCGAAACGGTCATAGCCGTGGTGTTTAAAATGAAACCTAGACACTTAAGCTCCTTTGTAGGAGAAAAGACGGATTTCGTGTCATGTATGAAGAAACCTAAATGTGCAAAAATTTTACACAAATCTTGAACGGCGAGATCACATTGTGTGAAAGATTGGCCCATAATGAAAGAATCATCAATGTATGGAAACATACAATGACCCAGTTTTGCCATGTGTGAAAAAATTGGTTTCAACAGCTTAGTAAAAAGGCGTGGTGCACAGGCCAAACCATTTGGTAGGCAGGTAAATTTAAAAAGCTGGCCATTCCAGAGGAACCTTAAAAACTTTCGATCTATGTGGTGAATAGGAACCGTATAGTACGCATCTCTCAAATCCACACTCGCTAGCCAACAATCTGGGGTAATTAAATCACGAGCTGTTTCTAAGGAAAACATTTTTAAATGTTTGTATTCAATGATTTCATTTAATTGGGTTAAATCTAAAATCAATCGAATGGTGCCATCTGGTTTAGGAGTGGAGAAGATATTTGAAATAAATTCACCTTCAGTATGTTCAACTCTGTTGACAATGCCTTTAGCTTCAAAAAGTAAAACTTGTTGATCGAGCTGAAACTTTTCTAGCGAATTAAATTGATAAGGAAAAGGGGCTCTTTTCTGGACAGGCAATTGTGTGAAAGGAATGTGAATGCCTTTAACAATACTAATAACCTCTGGGTTAGTGGTTAACTGTTGCCATTGATGTAAATAATTAACAATATTGCCTGCTTGAGAAAAGCTTACTTCAGTTTGTGTTTCCTCCGTGACCATTTCAGGGTCAGGAGGTTGGAAAGTTTGTGCGGCGTTCTCTACTTGTTCCCTGGTTTGGGGAACTGTAGTTTGGGAACGAAGTCTCTCTTGTAGCCGCGGTTGTCGTTCCAGTTTGAGGCTTGTCTGTCGCCTCGACCTCTTCCCCGCTGGCTGAACGGGAAGGACGGTCCGCCCCTGAACGGCCTTCCTCCTCTGCGGAACCGAAAATCCGTCCTAGCCCGTCTGAACCCGGCTGGGTTTTGGAATTTACGGGCCTTTGCTTCGGTGTTCTTAGCACTCTTGTAGTCTACCTCCACCTGCTTGTAAAGGTAAGCCAGCTGACCCCCAAACATCTTGGATTTATCCAGAGGTTTGCTTTTGATGGGGGTAGGTCCTGAATACACAGTGTATTCTTTGCCGTCATGATCTGTCACTTTCTTTGAGCGTGCGACTTCTTTGCCCGCATCGGTGGTGACCGATTTGAAAACATTTTCAAATCTGCGATGAGTCATGTAGTTACTCGCTGCTGCGAGTAGGGCAATGCCCCGGTCCATAACCCGAGCCATAGACGAGAACTTGTTCTCGGTTTGCATTCCCTGTTGTGCGGGGTGTGCAATCTGGGATGGTGAGATATCACGTGTGTGGGGACGACTACCGCGGCCCCTCCGTCCATCTCGCCTCCTCTCTACACTTTCTACGAGCTGGTTGGAAGTATTGCGGACAGGGATAATGGACGTCAAGGCCCCCAAAACTGCCTTATGGATAACGCAGAGGGCAGTTTCGTACCGGCGACACTCGTCAGACAAACGGATGCCCGCATCCATCTCCTTAGACACTGTAGCGGGGATACCCTTGACTCCAGAGATCTGTTCAGTCAATTTGTTGATGACTTCCACTGGCTTAAAGGTGGTGAAATGGCCATTCACCGTTTTGCGCATCATAGTAGTGGTACGCACCTTGTTAACTTTCTTTTTGACAATTTTCTTGCCTACTTTAGCCCCTATTTTGGCGTAAACGCCTGCGCGTTCCGTATCAGAATCAGACTCCGTGGAAGAAGAGTCGTCTGACGAGTCCGAGGACGAGTCTTTCTTTTTCTTTTCTTTTTCTTGGACTTTTTGGAGCGCTTAGTGTTAGCCTTCTTGGTGAACTCGTCTCCCGAGCTGCTAACCGGGCGACGTTTCTTGCCGCGCGCTTTCGGTTTCGGAACCTCAGGTGCCGAAACCGTGACTTCCTCGTCTTCCGAGAAGTCTTCCCAATCCTCATCAGGGATTTGGGAAGGGTCTACAAAGGTATGAGCCTGGAATTGGCGCATTTTCTCCTCCACCATAGCCGCCATCTTAGCCTCCCAACCCACAGGTTGAGGGGGCTGATCACTGTCCTGATCAGACGTATGTGCCCCGGGCTGTGGGGACGGCGGAGCCGTAGCCGGTGCTCACGAATCGTAATCCGTAGGAGGGACGCCGACCGCTGCAGCGGGCGGCTTATTGCGGCGAGTGGCCATCGGTTCCTGTAACGAAGCAAAGCGTTACTAAACCGGAATCATCTCAACTACACAAGTGTAAGCCAGTAAACTGGGTGAGAACAGGTACAGAGAAAGTGTATGCCAAAGTGTCAGTACAGGCGTGAAGCTAAATTTTGCCGTAGGTGTGTGGTAACGAAACCAACCAAACGGGGGGTATCGATCGTGAGATCGCCCACTCTCTATGTTCCGTACACTTCTCCCACCCGTGGCTACAGCGCCAACAAGTTGGAGAAAATATTACGAAACTCGGAGGTTCGCCTTAAACCGGTCTGGGGTGTTTATAAAAAACACCCAGAAGCATCCCCAACATCATCCTCTATTAGGATCCGGGAGACTTTTCTTAGGAAATTAGCAACTCGGGTTGCCATTTCTCCCTGTCTGAAAAACAGGTGTCGATAGAACTGCAGTATCGGTTTCGTTAGTGCCAGCGGCACCCAAAGTTCTATCCGTAAGTTAAAAAAAAAAAAACACGTACAAAGTCCAAATTGGACGTGAGAAAGTTCTGAACTTTCATACGGTGATGCTATAAAGCATCATAAACAAAGTAGGCTAATAAAAGGTACTTACTTTTGAACAAAAGCAGTAGTGTCACTTATGCTAATTGCTGGACCCGGATGTGCTTCCTTCTCCCTAGCCTACGGCTAGCCAGAGGCGGCATACCGAGGTAAAATATATATATATATATATATATATTATATATATATATTATATATAATATATATATATATATAATATATATATGCTGTATAAGCCATTATACGAGTATAATAAGGCCGGAAGCTTCCATCCTCTCCCTAGCCTATCTACTACTCCCCCTCCCAGTCATCTACTGGTTGGGCCTGCTTAACCTACAACTACCATCCTGCTCTCACTCATGTCTGTTGGGGGCGTCTGTTGGGTCTGGGTCAAGTTGTGTGTGGGTGAGGTGGGGAGGGGGGCGGGTGACAGAGGGGGAGGGGGGTAGCTCTCACTCATATCTGTTGCATAATTGAGCATGTTGGCGAGGCTAACATGCGTAATTTGCGAACGAGGCTGTCTGTTATTGTTTTCCTCGCTCCTCCTTTCACTTTCTCAACTCAGTCCACCTAGGTAACTCTTGCTGTTCACTTCGCTTCGCGGATTTTAAGACATATGCAAAACACCCATGCCCTCGCCGGCTACAAGCTCAGCCACGGTACCCGCAGTGTCAGGGACCGATTAGGCCGAAATCTATTGAATGCGATCATATTTAACAGAATTACATACTCAAATAATGAAATTTAATTAAATTAACCTTAAATCCCAAGCGATATTAACGTAGCAGCTAGATCAGTGTCGAATCGCCGAGGGTAAACAAAACAAATAGCAGTGATCGCCGCAACTTGCGAAAATCCGCGCATGCGCAGAAGCCACGACAGGCCGCTGAGCATGACCGGGCGCTGAAAACGCCACACCGGAGTTGGAATCCCAGCTGAGTCAAACCAATGACTTATAGAATTGGTACTTGTGGCTACCTAGCCTGGCAGTCGGCATTAATAGAATATATTAAGGACTGGTTAGTATCAGGATAATGTGACTGTGTGGGGTATCGGGTCATGGTGCTGGTGGCCTGGTCTCCCAGTGGGACAGTATTATGAAGTCACCATGAATGCACAGTCACAAATCAGTAGCCGTCTTGATATGACCTTAGATGTTACCAGGACGTAAAACAACAACAAACAAAAACACCATTCTGCGATGAATGCTAAATGAGTGCACAAGCATCTGAATTGGTTATAGTAGTATCAAATTTGGGTAATTATTTTGGAGTAGAACCAGTGGATACTTTCATTGGGTTATTGGAGCGCCGTCCAAGTGGCGCTGGTAACTTGGGTCTCAGGTGGCCAGTTTAGTAGCATTGCTTCCAGGCATCATTGCCACTGCACTATTCAGGAATGCAATGCTCACTATTTGCACAGTAACTTACTCACACCTGGGGCCATATGCATAGAGCGGTGTTAGCGGCATGTGGTGTTAACCCTCTAACACCGGGTAGCTATCACCGGTTATCAGGGGCGTCGCAAAGTATGTCACGCCATATGCATGGTGGCCTAAGCGGTTCGTGTTGGCTATACGTAAATTAATTTATACATTATGGAAATCTCTCTGAGCTTGTTGCCGGTGAGCACCTGGTTGGGCCTAATATATTGCCTTCTCTACCCACCGGGAACCAGCGCGCTTGTTACTGTGGCAGCGGTGGCGGCGGGGGTTGCTTGCATTCGTCGATTCGACAATATTAATATCGCCGCCGATTTAGCGGCGGCGTTAATATTGCTTCGAATTTAGGGTAAATTTCATGAAATTTCACTTATTGCGTATGTAATTCTGTTAAATATGATAGCATTGAATAGATTTGAGCCATATATATAGCCGCTGATTCGGCGGCGGCGGCGATTTGTTTTGTTTACATTCGTCGATTCGACAGTATGAATATCGCCGCCGATTTAGCGGCGGCGTTAATATTGCTTCGAATTTAGGGTAAATTTCATGAAATTTCACTTATTGCGTATGTAATTCTGTTAAATATGATAGCATTGAATAGATTTGGGCCTAATATATAGCTGCCGATTCGGCGGCAGTGGCGGCGATTTGTTTTGTTTACATTCGTCGATTCGACAGTATGAATATCGCCGCCAATGGAGCGGCGGCGTTAATATCGCTTCGAATTTAGGGTTAATTTGCTGAAATTTCACTTATTGAGTATGTAATTCTGTTAAATATGATAGCATTGAATAGATTTGGCTCTAACCTAACACTAACACCGCTGTAAACCTGCTATGGGCTGGGGTTAGAATCTTCGACTTTAAACTCGTGGTGTTGGCCTAACACTGCTCCATGCATACCGACTTTTCTGCGCTAAACCAGAAATCCTGCCCTAACCGCGGTTTGGCTCGCTAACACCGCTCCATGCATATAGGCCCTGTTGTGGTCGGAAGTAAGGGCACTATGATTGTATTATGCTTCCATTGTTTGTAGCCAAATAGCAAGGGTATTGGTCAATTTGCATTGAGTGTTCCCGAAGCTGCTGTTGGAGTTGTATTGATTTAATTATTATTAGTTTATTTCATGACAACCATAATAACCTCCAGCATATCGAGCCTCTTTTCCCACGGTCAGTGTAAGGACTGATAATGTAGAACAGTAAAACCTCCCTAACCGACCACCTCCACAGATCGACCACTCCCCTATATCGTTCGCTTTATTTGGGTCCATTGTAGCCATATTCTAACTCCCTAAACCGACCACCTCCCCAAATGGACCACTTAAAGTCGGTCTCAAGGTCGGTCGATTTAGACAAGTTTTACTGTATTTATATATTTTCACAATTTTGTTGTTTAAAGCAAATGAGAATTACAGTTTGCTTTGAACATTTGACGTTTGCATAAAGTTATTAAATTGAAGTATTGAGCTGTGTTACATAAGTGTGGAAACATCCTCCTCCTCCAGATATTCATTGGTCATTTCGTCTAGATATACGTATACAGCAAATCCTCTCTAACCGACCACCTCCACAGATAAACCACTCCCCTATATGGATCACTTTATTTGGGACCCAAACGATCGCCCACACAATACCATTGTAATGATTTTTAAAAACCTCCATAAACCGACCACCTCCCTAAATGGACCATATAAAGTCGGTCCCGTAATCGGTCGATTTAGAGAGGTTTTACTGTATATACAGTAAAACTTGTCTAAATCGACCTTCCGCACGGGAAGGTTGCGCTTTACCGACTCGGCCACTACGTCCGGTATATTGCAGTTTGGTGCTCCTGTGCAATACTGGCTAAACAAAGCCCATGTCCAGCATTTTGCACAGCAAAATAAATGTTGTATGTCGTTTAATGCTGTACAGTCCGATGGAGCATGACATTTTCAAAACGGAAACTATTATTTGGATTTTATTATACATATCTGACTTAGATACTGATGCAATTAGTGAGCATTTGTCACCAGATAAAAAGGGATATGGTTCAATTTACTAAAAAACATGTTACTACTGAAGCCTATGGTGTCAGAGCTTTGGCATGGTTGCCAAAACTAATTAGACATGTTTGCACTTCAACTATCTCAAAAGTTAGCCATTTAAGATAAAAAAGTTACTTCAAACTAAAGTAAGGTGTATGATAACAATCAATTTAATATACCTGTAGTGGTCTGCATTGACCTCTCAGGCAAGTATCCACATAGACAGGTAGGCGTGGGTAGTGTGTGTTGATATCAGGGAGCCTAGGTGGTGTAATGGTTAGCACACTGGCCCGGAATGCAAAGAGATGTGGGTTCGAGTCCCGCTCTAGGCGCAATATTTCCCATTTTCATCACCCCCATGACATACCTATCTCAGAAAAATTACAGAAACCATTGGACTATGCAACTTTAAAGCAAAGTAGATTACAATGTTCAAACTAAAATATTTATAAGAAAATGAAAAAAAACCAATAACCCTCCAAACTGAAAATGAAAAAAAACCAATAACCCTCAAAACTCGGATTACGCAACAGTAAATTGACAACCGGGAAAGAGTGTTATATGCTAAGTGAAGTTGATAGGTGTCCGCAGTGTGTGTGGGATTTGAGAATTAAGATAATAACAGATCACACTCCACTTAAATCAACTTAACATAGCATATAGTTGGAGGGTTTTGTATTTCTGCCTTAATCTTGGCTAACTATATTAGGTTGATCATTATAATATACTCTAATTTATTTTGAAACAACCATTTGTTGCATATGTATGCATCACAATGGCTAGGGGGCGATTTTTCATCGCAGTTGTCATGTCGTACACTCTCCATACACAGACTTAGTCATCCCGCCTGCTTGGTACTCAGGGCAGGTACGCCGGTCTAGACAGACTCTATCTTGGATCACGGGTTGGATCCCTGACCAGGTTCACCACTACTTCTCCGCCTGGTCATTCAGCTATCCTGACACCATAACTAAAGGGACCTTTTCAGGGTGTTTGTTTTTAATAACAGAGTTTTCTTTTTCTTTTATAAATGCAATTCATATTTTTTTCAACACCAAGGCATTGGTACCGGACGCGGGTAGAGAGCGGGTCTCGCGTGCGGGAGATGGGGTGTTCGGTTTCCGGTCTTGTCAAAACAATGACATATATAATTGATACTTGTCGGAAGTCGGTACCCATCCTCGTATGACCTTATATGTTGCCAGGATGTAGAACTCCAACAACCAACCAACCAAGGCACTGGTATTTTGGCTGTAGATTCTACACACTGCTGTTTATTCTTGGAGTTAATACTATTTTAATACCAAGGGGTTAGGTATAAATGTGTTAGTTAAGTGATTGAGGAATTGGGGTTTTAGATCCTAACAACATCTGATGCCATCTAAGGACGGGTACCGACTTGGGGCAGTGCGCATTCGTGATGACCTTACAGTACTGCACAGTGAGTAAGTGAGGATTCATGTCCTAGTGACATCTGAGGTCATCTGAAAACGGGTACCGCCTTGGGTCAGTGTGCACTCATGGTGACCTTTTAGCACTACACTAAGGGAATTAATTAATTAATTAATTAAAATGACTGAATACTTGGAGAATTACGTCTGAACTAAATCTGTGGTCATATCAGGACAGGTACCAACTTGGGTGCCAACTTTATAGTGCTGTCCCAATGGGATACAGTGCTGCCAGGATCATGCTATGGAATGTCACTAGTCTTGATACTGAGCCAATCAGTCTACTTAAAGTATGGGCACTATTTCAAGGTATACAACACCTCATATTCCTAGGCGGTCCATATACTGAGGAGGTTCAACGTTGCTTAAAGGGGCAGTACCATGAACAAGACAACTAACTGTATTGATACACAATTATCATAAGTGAACCGAATAGTTATAATTTGGGTGTTTTGAAAGAACCTATTATCTGTGAGTTATTTGGGGCTTAATCAAGACTGAAGGTTTTGTGGTTTGTTTATTTTTTGTTGTTTGAAATCCTAGCAACATCTAAATTCATATCAGGACAGGTACCGACTTGTGACAGTGCACCCTCATGGTGATTTTATTGTGAAAATAACTCAGAAGTTAGCCATTTAAAATGTTCCTTCAAACTTAAAGTAAGGTAGATTATAACAATCAATTTAATATTGTCATGGGGGTGATGAAAACGGGAAATATTGTGCCCAGAGCCGGACTCGAACCCACATCTCTTTGCAGTCCAGGCCAGTGTGTTAACTGTTACACCACCTAGGCTCCCTGATATCAACACACTACCCATGCCTACCTGTCTCTGTGGTTACCTGCCTGAGAGGTCAGTGCAGCCTACTAAACTCGTCCCCCTGGAATTGTAAGTCTTTTAAATGGTCATTTAATGCTTACAATTACATACATGCAGGCAGTGCACTTACACAGGGTAGGTTCAACAACCATACAGTGCATAGCTTATACAGGATCATGGTCACGGCAACCAGTGTCATGGGGGTGATGAAAATGGGAAATATTGCGCCTAGAGCAGGACTCGAGCCCACATCTCTTTGCATTCCAGGCCAGTGTGTTAACCATTACACCACCTAGGCTCCCTGATATCAACACACTACCCATGCCTACCTGTCTCTGTGGTTACTTGCCTGAGAGGTCAGTGCAGCCTACTACAATATATTTATCTCAGAAAAATAATAGAAACTCAAAACCATCGGACTATGCAAATTTAAGCACCCCTACTAGTGTTTAGCCGTCCTGATATTACCCTAGATGTTACCTGGACGTAAAACTCCAACTACCAACCAACTAGTGTTTAGTCTACTTGACCTTATTCCCATTGGAACCAACGTTATGCCGATAAACCGATTGACCACGCCTGGTTAGAACTGATATTTCACCCTGTATGAACATACTAGTCCCCACCACACACCCATTCACCCACACACCAGCACACACACCCACACACCCACACACGCGTGTCCGCATCCACCTCTAGCCTCCGTCCACCGGCTTTGATCTACAGATTCGTCGTACGAACAATTAGTAGACCATCACCTATTTAATTCACCAGTGAACCAGGGAGGCACCCAGGAATTAGCTAGGGGATTCCAAATATGGATCAAAACTACCCCTATTTTAGGGTAATTATTTTCACATGGGTTGGTGGAACAACACCCATTTTAGGGAAATATTTTTTACATGGTTTTCTGGTGCAACAACCCACATTTTGGTGCAATTTTTCACATAATCTTAAAAGCTAGTGTTCCTTAATAAATTGTATGAAGTACCCAATGTGTGAATTACATGCTAATAGTAATCCCCTGGAAGTACCAGATGTGTTAACCTTGGTCGTAATGCGAAGCATTACGCTTGATGCGAGGAGAGGAAGAGACCCCCCCCCCCCCCTCCCCGGTCGTCGCGCAGCATTCTCACCTCGCGCGACGTCCGCCTCTCAGCTTTCTTCCTCCCCCCTCCCCCCGCCTTGCTTTCGCACCTCACCTGTCATCCGCCCTCCTGCCCTCCCTTATAAGGCCGCCGGCCGGCCTCCCTCAGTCATTCGCCTTCCAGCCGCCTCCACGCTCTGCCTTTTCCTCCACCCACCCACCCAACTCTTCTTCCTCTCCTCTCTTCTCCTTCAGCTGGTGGAGGGCTCCTCGGCCCCCCCCCCCCTCACCAGAACTCTTTTACCTCGGACATTGCTCCTCATGAGCTCCTGCTGTATTTATCCTGTTTCTGCTCCTCAGGAACCTTACTTGTCCTTACTTCCTTGTTTTCCACTGTTGCTATGTACCCTTGTCTAACCCTTCTGTTGCCAGAGGCGCCATCAATAAACGCCTCTTTTTCCCACCCCCGCCTTGCTTCTTCCTTTTCGCGCATCGAAGTATAATGTGTGAAAACTAGCCAATGGTGTTGCTCGTAATCCGTCTTGAAGTACTGAACATGCTGAAGGTGTTAATCCTGGCCCCCTTGAAGTGTCACAAATGTACAAAAACAGGTGATGAGGTGTGATTTACATTTTGCTCTGAAGTACAAAAAGGTGTTAAACACTCTTCCCCCTTGAAGTATAGAGTGTTAAAGACCATGGCCCTTTGAAATATAATTATGTTGCAACATACATATATAAGTACTATAATTTAATTGATAAACACAAATGCATGCTATATTTAATCAACAAAATGATAACTGTTAAGAAGCAACTGGGCAACCAGGAAACCCCCCTTCATGTGCGTCCCTGAGATAGACGTTTATATAATTTTTTAAACAATTTTTTGGGGTGGGGGGGGGGGGGTTCCGGGCAACCAAGAAACCCCCCTGGGTGCGCCCCTGTGAACCCACTCTTTTTGTTACGGTATCGGGAACATTGGACGATTGTGAATATAATTATTATCCGATTCAAAGTAGGTTCTGGACTCGTGTATATTTGTTTAACAAACATGTTAGCTACATTAGTGTAGTTCTATACACATGCCTTGTAAATTACTCCTCCCCCCCAAAAAAGAAGAAAATCACCCACAGACCCCCCCCCCCCCCCCCAAAGAGAAAACAAAGAAAGAAAGTAAGTATGACTTATTATGATAGGTACAGTATAACCCCATTAAACCAAACTTGAAGGGACCCTAGAAATTTGTTTGGATTAACCGATCATTGGTTTAACCAAGCTTTGAATTTGACTTGGCTTTGGCAAAAACACGGGTGCATTATGAATGTAATATACAATGTATGTAGACACTTTGATTATTGTTTTTTTATGTGTATACAGTATAACCCCGTTAAACCAAGCTCGGTTAAACCAAACGATCGGTTAATCCAAACCTTTTTCGGCAGCCCATCAAAATACTACCATTTATCATATTAAAAAAGTTGGTGGGGTCTCAGATGACCTTATAACCACAAGAAAGTTTGGTTTAACCGTACCAGAAGTGGCCTGGGGCCAGACAATTCTGTTTGGATTAACTGATAGTTTGAATTAACCGACTTTGGTTTAACCAACACTGAACCTTTTCACTCCGAGTTAACACACCAGCCGCTGTGGCGTAAATACTGTACGCATGTACCCATGTCCTCCAGCTTCTAAGTTCAGAGGACCGGGTGCTTTCAACCCTGAGAGAGCCATAGTCGATCAGAAGGTCCGCTTCTGACACCATGTGAAATATGATTAAGAACTGACTATACACTGTGAAGTCCAGTTGCCTAATGGTTTTATTCCGGTGCCTCCCAGTCAGCGCTGGTTAGCCCGTTCGCTGGTTCCCGGCGTGTCCCGGCCTAGTACATACATCACACATAGGTTGGTTGTTGGAGTTTTACGTCCTGGCAATATCTAAGGTCATATCAGGACAGGTACCGACTTGTGACAGTACGCACTCATGGTGACTTTATAGTGCTGCACCTCTGGAAGACCAGACCACCAGCACCATGACCTCATATCCCATTCAGTTACATTATCATGGCACTGAGCCAACCAGCCCTTACGCTATCCTAATAATGCCGAGCACCAAGCTAGGAAGTGACAAGTATAAATTTGTAAGTCGTTGGTTTGACTCGACCAGGATTCGAACCCGTGAGTTCGAATCCCATAATTTACCTAAACGGGACACGGACATTCAACTCATTCTGACATCTCGTCTGGTGTGTATATTTGTTATATGTGTATATATACATATATGTGTACATGAATGTGTGTATATATGTATATCTGTGTATATGTATTATGTGTGTATATGTATATATAGCTATATATAGTGTCATATGTGGACGCATACATATATATAAGTGTATATGCGATGGAGTGTGCAGGCCCGCCCAGCGGGGGGGGGCGGCTGTGGTCTGGTGGTGCATGGAACAGCTGGGAATCATCCAGACTGGGACGAGGCGGTGCATACACTACTTACTTAGTTACACTGATAAGCGGATCACTGTCCATATGTTATATATATATATATATATATATATATATATATATATATATATATATATATTTATATATATATATATATATATATATATATATATATTTATATTATATATATATATATATATATATATATAAACATATCTCCAGTACAAATTAGGGAGAAACAATGAGGTTGTGGGTTGAGTAGTTTAATCTCTGGCAAGGATTATAGGCCCTTGCCCAAAAAAAAAAGAAAAGAAAAAAATCCTCCGGTGCGACTGACACTGGTCTACATCCGGTGGAGGTGAGGAGGTAAGTGGAGCCACCTGTACAGTGTTTGTCTCACGGAGTATAACAAATAAGTAATAATTAACCCTTACATATCTTTATACTTGCATAATTCGTTATACATCACATATATGTGTGTGTGTGTGTATATGATAATTCCATAGAGCTAACTATTGCAATCAGTGGAACACTGTATCTGTATTTGTATGTTACTAATTAACCTCCATTAGTTTTTAAAAAACGAGAGAGAAAACCTATTTGTTATGAGAAAATGTTGCGTCTATTTTATATTCTTTCTGCTTTGGTTCTGGCGCTAGCGGTAATTTGTGTGGCTTTTTTTCGTGATGTGTTTGTTATGCATCCCCGTACCACACACACCCTGGAGGAACTGTGGTCACTTGGTCAATTCAATAGCATTGCTCACAGACACAGCTGACTCAGAGGCATGAGTGGGTTAATCAAGGCTTTTATTCGGGCGCTGCCCACCCAGCGGCATGTACATTGACTGGGTATCATCGGGCAAGAAGCGAACGAGCGAAGGCCCCGATATATTGGGGAAATGAAATGTGATGAGGGCATATGAGTCATGTGAACGATTTAACAAACGAGTAATCAATTACCTTAAAGTAGAATAGCAATAGTTAATGATAAACATATGAGATAACAGTACAGGGTAAATTATCAGAGATGTGACATTTAAGTAGGTGTGATCTGTCAACTGCGCGGGTGTCAGTTGCTCATTAGATGGTATTCTTTATTTATTACTTTAAATGCTTGATTGGTTTTCGGTTTTGTGATTGTTGTGGGGCAATCAACTGGCAGGTGTGGGTGGGTGGGTAAAATTGGAGGTGGAAGTGTTCAGTGCAGGCGTTTGGTGAAGACTGACCACTGCGCGGGTGTCAGTTGCTCATTAGATGGTATTCTGTATTTTTTACTTTAAATGCTTGATTGGTTTTCGGTTTTGTTGATTGTTGTGGGTGCAATCAACTGCAGGTGTGGGTGGGTGGGTAAAATTGGAGGTGGGAAGTGGTCAGTGCAGGCGTTTGGAGAAGACTGACCAGCTTTGGTGGCTCCGGGAGATGCCAGGACAGTGCTGGGCCATGATGGCTGGCAGGAGTTTTTATAGGCCTCCCCCCCACCCCCCACCCCTGCCGGCGGGGGGTGGCACGTGAGTGACCTTGTGGCACATCACTCCCCACCCCCACCCCCACCCCTACCCCTACCCCTATCACAGTAGTGGCAGGGGTGGGGGAGGGCTTCTGCCTTGAGCCTGCCATGTCCAGCAATGACACCGAATGAGCGACCTCGCTCATTCAAGACCATTCCTCCCATTCCCACCTGACAGACTGTGCACACTGCCTGGTTAGTCTCCCTCGCCCCGGAAACCAGCGTACGACCGGCGTACAACCAGCATACAACCGGCGTACAACTGGCGTACAACTGGTGAACAACCGGCGTACATGATGGTATATGAAATGCCTGAATAGTGGGATGGTCAAATGAATTGAGCGCCAGTTTCTCATGTGGTAGGTCAGATGATTCGAACCTTGGTTTCGTACCCTGGCCGAGTCAAACTAATGTTTTAAATGCCGGACAATTGGCACAATACCCCTGTCACACCACGACATAACATGCCCGCAAGTGGGGAATGTAGAAATAACTTATTTACGTCGAGATACGTCGAAATTCTCAGCGTTTCAGGGCCAAGTTTGACGTCAGTGCAAAGTAGTGGACGTAGGCGAAACATCGATCCAACGTAGTGGTAACGCATGAGAACATTTTAAAAAAAGCTCACGGAACGCTCGCAGAACGCTGGTGAACATTATATACGTTATTCAATCCCCAGAAGTGCACCTTTATACGTTAAATACATCAAAACATGGTGGAGAAATGCCAAACATGCATTAGACATATGTTAGACGTACATTATCCATATGTTATCCATACGTTTTCAATACGTTGTCAATACATGGTCTGTACATTTCTGCCAGCTTGACTTACACCTGATGTAGTTCAATGTATGTATAACGTATGTGTAACATATGTCTAGCGTACTCGATGTATGTCTAACGTATACATAGCACATGCTAACTTATAAGCCATACGTTGTCTTACGTCGAGCTACATCAAAAGTTTTGGGTATGTCCAAAACCTTGACATATGTCACCGTATCTCGACGTAGGCTTAACGAACGAGTAACATATCTCAAGGTTCCTCGACGTAATGGCCAAATTTCACCTACATCAACTTACGCTACCGCGTTACATCATAGTGTGACAGCCCCATTACTAGGAGAGGGTGTGGAGCAGTGGAATGAGGAAGACTAATTGTCTGTGATTGAAATTTGTTTTGTTTGTTTGTGCGTGATATATACTCAGACTGTATATATATATATATATATATATATATATATATATATATATATATATAGTTTGGGATGTGTTTTATATTTGATGAATAAGAGGTGAACAGGAGACAGTGGCCATTGGGCAATGAGTAGTGAACACAGGCCAGTAAATAGTGGGCAGGAAGTATTTGAGCGGTGGGCAGTGTGTATTTGAGCAGTTGGCAGTGTGTTTGAGCAGTGAGCAGTGGGTATTTGAGCAGTGGGCAGTGGGTATTTGAGTATTGGGCAGTGTGTTTTTTAGCAGTGGGCAGTGGGTATTTGAGCAGTGGGCAGTGAGTATTTGAGCAGTTGGCAGTGTGTTTGAGCAGTGAGCAGTGGGTATTTGAGCAGTGGGCAGTGGGTATTTGAGCAGTGGGCAGTGTGTGTTTGAGCAGTGGGCAGTGAGTATTTGAGCAGTGGGCAGTGTGTTTGAGCAGTGGGCAGTGGGTATTTGAGCAGTGTGTTTGAGCAGTGGGCAGTGGGTATTTGAGCAGTGGACAGTGGGTATCTGAGCAGTGGGAAGTGTGTTTTAGAGCAGTGGGCAGTGGGTATTTGAGCAGTGGGCAGTGCTTTTGAGCAGCTGACAGTGGACAATTGATAGTGGACAGTTGAGAGTTGACAGTGAACAGTTGTCAGTGTACAGTAAACAGTAGAGAGTTGACAGTTGACATTAGACAGTGGACAGTGGACTGTGGACAATTGATAGTGGACAGTGGAAGTAGACAGCAGCAGTAGACAGTAGGGTGTAGACAGTAGACAGTAGACAGTAGGCAGTAGGCAGTAGGCATTAGACAGTAGGCAGTGGACAGTAATACAACTGTGGAAATCAGACACTGGGCGTGTATGTAAGAGCGCTGCTGATGTACCACAGTCACTAGTGTCAGTTGCATGCATGCACACTGCAGGAACGTGAGCACCCTGTGAGTGTGACCGTCACGAATACCTGGTCACCAGGGTGACCACAGTCACTACAATGACCAGGGTGACCATTGTGACTGGATGTCGTTGGACATGTTGACGTCACGTGGGCCAAATCCGACATGACTAGATCGGGCGATGCATCCCCCCCCCCTCCCAGCCCCTGCCCCCATCATCCTCCGCCTGCCCCTCAACTCAACTCAACTCAAGTCAACGCAACTGTAGGTGTCCATTGTACTGAGAATGGGACGTTGAAGCAAGCACCAATCCGAAAAAGAGAGCACAATAAGGGGAACCTTGGGGTACATATATATATATGTATATATATATTACACGTATATGATATATATCAATATCCGTACGAACCTTGGCAATTTGCGGACAGCTTCTCCATGCATACATACACACACACATATATATAGTAAAACCTCTCTAACTGGCCAACTCCGCAGATCGACTACTCCCCTATATCGTTCGCTTTATTTGGATCCCAAACGATCGCCCATACAATACAATTGTAATGATACAAAAAAACTCCCTAAGCCGACCACTTCCCTAAATGGACCATTTAAAGTCAGTCGCATGGTCAGTCGATTTAGAGAGGTTTCCCTGTATATATATATATATGCTGCAAATTTGTTATATCTTTGTTCTGATAATATTTAGTCAATATTGTGATTAGAAATTTGCTTTAGTTACTTCCTAGATTTAATCGACAGGAGTTCTGTACTTTCACAGAGCTTCGCCATAGGTGGGTTATTAGCAACGTATTGATTTTACATCACTAATAGGTGGTGTTCTCTGTGGCGGAGTGGTTAGAGTGTCTGACTTTTTTCTAGGTCAGACTCCTAATCTGAGGGTCGGCGGTTTGATTCCCCGTGCCCCCAGCTCTGCCAATTTGGATTTCCACCGCTATGTATAACTTGCAGCGTCATCAAAGGCTGGTTGCTCTCATACCATGTCTATGTGGTGTGGGAGGTTAAAAATCCCTTGGGTCGGTAAAAGTGTAGGCTCGGGCTTTCTATCGACCAGCAGTGGAATGAGGAAGACCAGTCGTCTATGACTGAAATTTCCCCTGCTTAAACAACTAATGGACCAAAAAAATAGTGCGTTGGGGTAAAAACACCCTTATATTTAATCTCCAGTTTTACCCTATAATCTAATCACAAACGTCCCCATCTAGCGGCAGTTTCTAACAATATAGGGTTACTCGGACACAGTTCAACCACTCAATAGCACATTGCCTAAGCATATCAAATTAGACCTGGCTGCTGTACACCCTTATCTATTTTTTTACTAAATGTATTTTATTCAGCGAATAATGTCTTTTGTCAACGCCAGAGCACTGGTCTTCCGGCCGTTCATTACAATTTGTTGGTACATAAATGACAATATCAGTTGCAATAATAACCACATGAAAAACCTGTTCGATAATAGAAGCATAATATAAATTGACTATTCGTCGTAATAGTAACTGCATGCAATTCCAGTTCAACATATGCATTATGCACTTGGTGAGCATGCATCAATAAATGTACAAGATGACTCTGGAATTGTCTTTAAACACTTCTTTCTAATGATATCAATCCGAGATAGGTGTGTCTCATAGTTCTAATGGTGGAATTATGTCGCTGAGTATATGAATGGAGCATTTATTTTAAATTGTTGAATATAATTTCTGATAATAAGATGCCTGTCTTTGAACCATATATTTAGTTATAATCAAAAACGATATAACAAGGTAGTCGCGTGATGCCACCACTTATCATCTTTATTAGTATGAACTGTCACTTTAAGTATATGGATGGCCTTGACCTTTATGGAGGGTGGTGATGCCCTAATTCAAGTTGCATAGTAGGAACCATTTGAGTTTTTTGCCACATATTTTAGAAAAAAAATATATGATGTTGATCATTTTGCTCTGCATTTCTTAAGTTTGAATTATTTCATTTGTGTTTTAATGGGTTAATTTTGGAGACATTTGAAGTGTAAACACGCCAAATTAATATTGGTGTACACACTGGAATGCTTGATACCATGGGCTTCAGTAGTGATAGTTTCAATTAAATTGACTTCGTATTCCTTGTATGCAGTAATACAAGTTTAATGAGTGCAACGCTATCCGAGTTGGATCCGCAGGATCAAATTTAACCACGTAAGCGTTTTAGTTTAGAGAAGTTTAGGCTTTCATCGTATTTGCCCCTGAAAGTTCATTAAAGTTGCACAGTCCGATGGTTTTGAGTTTATGTAATTCTTCTGAGATAAATATATTAAATTGATCGCTATAATCTACCTTACTTTAATCTGAAGTAACTTTTATTTTAAATGGCTAACTTTTGAGATATTTGCATGTCAAATTAATTTTGCCAAGCACCCATAAACTCTGACCCTATAGGCTTCTGCAGTAACACTAACAGATTCCATTAAATTGACTCAGTATTCCCGATATGGGACAACAAATGCTTCGTAAATGCATCAGTATTTAAGTTAGATATGTAGAATCAAATCTAGATAATCGCTTTGGTTTTGAAAATTTGATGTGCAGCTTTATCTAAGCTCTTCTCTCGATGAATTACACCCATTTTTTCATAGAATCTCTATTAAGTTGGTCTGGTTCTGAGGAGCATGTTCACGGAGATTGATATATTTATCCTGCTAACATTCACACTAGTGAAGTGGGCGAGACTATTCGCCTTGTGACATTTGCGAGCTTGTGCCGATTAACCCGCATTTGGAAATGCGGGCTACTCGCCATGGCAGACTTGCATATGCCAACATTTGCGAGGCCCCAGGTTTCCGGCCATAAAGCGTTGCTAGGAGACGTCAATTGCGACTCTCCTGGCAGCGAGAGGAGGTCGGGCATTCGGACCCAGACCGATCAGACGTGTTTATGGACGCTCTGATGTTTTAGCCGAGATTTAGGCCATTATTGTCAAAATTCTAAACTTGTTTTAACTTAATATTATGGGAGGGGATTGAATAATGCATATACAACATGTTGCTACGATTGCTTGTTAGTTTGGTTAAGAATAAAGCCGTGAGCTCTTGGAAAGGTAAATTGGAATGTTCCTTGCATTCTTTACTATTCTCCAGACTTCTATAGATTAACCGCTATGGTCAAACTTAATATTCGATTGCTTTATATATAATTAAGGGCATTAAGCTTAATAGGCCTAAAGCAGCTACTTAGCCCATCTGCGGGAAGATTACAATGGACATATTAACAGAATTAACGTAGAGTTCTTTTGGCTAAAATATGACAGTAACTTAGGCTGATTATCAGTGACCATGACAACGACACTAGTGTGTCTGCTTAGTTTTGGATCAATTTAAACATTAAATACACCGTAAGGTGGGGAGACCAGCAAGTTAGTTGAAATAACTAAGTAAATGCTTTAGGCCGATAAATGCGAGAAGGGCAAAATCCGTATTTAGACGATACTCTGGCTGGTCAACTTTAGCCCGGGAACAACACCGACAGACACGGACTACCTGCAGACGGGACAGGAGGCAGCGGCGGCCCGCGGCTGGCCCAGGAAATTCACATGGAAATAATTATATAAATTAACACGTAGGCTCGCCTTAAGCGGGGGTGGATTAGCCCGACGGTTAAACTAGTTTGTATAATATTACAAGTGTGTGTAGTACTGGACTACAGAATATTGTAAATGACTTATCAAATTGATACTTGTCGCTTCCTAGCCTAGCGCTCAGCATTAACAGGATAGTGCAAGGACTGGTTAGCTCAGTGTCAGGATAATGTGACTGAGTGGGATATCAGGTCATGGTGCTGCCGGCCTGATTTCCCAGTGGGGCAGCACTATCAAGTCACCATGACTGTGTAATGTGCGAACAAGCCAGTATCCATGCTGATTTGACATTAGATGTTGCCAGGACGTAAACTCCAACAAACAACCAACCAACAGAAAAATATTTACCACCGGTTGTATATACACATAGAGTTAGTAAACAGGTTCCATTGGAAAGCCACACAATAAACTCCACCTTACCTGTATGACACCCTGATGTTTCCTTACAGTACAAATCCAGTTGGACAGAATAAATTTATGATGGCAATCAAGTATCACTCGGCCTCCAGTGACTGGTCAGTATAGGTGATCTCCAGTGGGTGCAGTGCACTGACCATCCCGGGAACAGGTGAGTGCTATGAGGCGAATACAGACGGCTACACACACTACTCTACTGGAGGACCATTCCGAAGATCACGGGGGCCAGTGTAGTGTAGTGTTATGCGCTATTCTGACGACGATTGTGTGCGCTTGTGCTACTCTGTGTGTGGCAATGAATGAATCAATGGGGGGGTGGGGGGTGGACCAGTGTGGATATAGCAGGCGTGATGGTGTCCGCCACCTATACTTCGGGGCATGAACTAAGTGAGCTATCTATCTAACGAGGGGTAGATGGCGCCATGGGTTCAACTGGTATGCGAAACGTGAGGCCAATTTGGATGCGCTAAATCCTGTATGTATGTACGTAGGTACGTACGTATGTATGTATGTATGTATGTATGTATCTATGTATGTATGGATGTATGTGTGTATATGTATGTATGTATGTATCTATGTATGTAGGTATGTATGTGTATGTGTGTATGTATGTGTGTATGTATGTGTGTATGTATCTATGTATCTATGTATGTATGTATGTATGTATGTATGTATGTATGCATGTAGGCCTACATATGTATTATTAAATACAGACATTTGTATATAAAATATATGATATATGGCACAATGCACATGGCAATGACACATAATACATGATACACAATAATAATACATAATATATGATACACAATATATATTTCATAATATAATATTAATATATAATACATAAAATATAATTAATATATAATATATAACACATATTCAACAGCTATTGTTAGCTCCCTTATATACATTATTGTATATACCCTTTTGTGTAAATAATCCCGAATTGAAAAAATGGCTGGAAGACCAGTGCTTCGGGGCTGACAAAAGAACCTATTCAGCAAAATAAACATATTTAGCAAATATTATATACAGATGTACACATACATATGTAAATATATATATATAGGGATGAAGGGGGCCGGCCGGTGGTGGCGCCCCCGGTACCAGTAGTGTAGGATGCTGCAGGTATCTGCAGCAAATATATATAATAATAATGTAATGATAGAAATCCCTTCCATGGCTTTATACTCGCATAATACTTATACACCATATATAAAACAGCATGCACATATCCACATATAGAATAAGTACATATACTTAATGAAAAATATGGATGCTCTGGTATGAACTAATTGAACAGTTTTATCTAGGAAACATAACAGTCTAGACGGTTAGGGCGCCAGCCAAGAAATGCCAGTAATGGCCCATTCTTTCGAAAATCTTTAACACTAGCTATTTATCATGGGGTTGAGGAGATGTCAATGAAGGGAACCATTGCGTTTAGATTTGGGATTTAAATTCACACTTCTACCAGTCCAGAAAACAGACACGGTGTCGGAATCAGCAGAGCGCAGGCCTGCTGTGCGGGAGATCGGGAGTTCGGTCCACGGTGGAGTCAAACTAATGACATACAAAATTAATACTTGTCACTTCATAGCTTGGTGCTCGGCATAAATAGGATAGGGCAAGGACTGGTTAGCTCAGTGTCAGGATACTGTGACTGAGTGGGATATCGAGTCATGGTGTCGGTAGCCTGATTTCCCAGTGGAACAGCACTATAAAGTCACCATGAGTGTGCACTGTCACAAATTGGTACCCGTCCTGATATGACTTCAGATGTTGAAAGGACATACAACTCTAACAAACAATCTACCATTGCGGAACTAGCATCGTAATCATTATGGCCGGTACACACCTACCGTTTACGATTCGCGCACTAAAACTCGCGACTCGACCCGACCCGCTTAAAACTGAAAACGGGCCGATTCGTTTTTCGAATCGTGAATCGCTATCGTAAACGGCCGCTTTTAGCACTAAAAACTTAGTTTTATGCGCGAATCGCAATCGCTAGGTGTGCGCGGGGGGGCGCACACCTAGCGATTTTTGTGCGCGAAACGGGCAGTTTTCGCTCGTAAACGGGAGGTGTGCGCGCACAAACGGTAGGTGTGTACCGGCCATAAGACTATACTAGTTATGTCTCGTGGAGTCAGAATGGAAGAGGAGTTGGAAGTGTGGCCGTAGAAAGGAGGGGCGCGTTGGTCTCGAGGTTGCGCATGGCAGTTACAGGCTCCAGTGAAAACAACCACAGCCTGATTGACTTCAGTTATAGCCGACCGTCCCCCCCTTTCAACTCCTCCACCCCATCTATAGATTAATAGACTCTAATCAATTTATCAAATTTGAGCTAATATATAAACATTGTGCACTGGAACCAGTCCCTCCATAGTTACCTCCATACCAGAAAGCGTCTTTATTTTCCAAGGTTATTAAAGCTGCATAGTCTGATGAAATATGAAATTTTCAAAACCAAACCAATTATCTAGATTTGATTTTACATATCTAACTTAGATACTGATGCACTTATTAAGCATTTGTTTCTGCGTAGAAGCCAATACTGAGTCAATTTAACAGAACCTGTTACTGCAGAAGTCTATGGTGTCAGAGTTTTGGCAAGCTTGCCAAAAGTAATTTTCCATGTTTGCACCCAAAATATCTAAAAGGTTTACCATTTAAAATAAAAGTAACATTTTGCGCCCTAATGTAAAGTAGATACTAGTGATTGATCTAATATATTTATCTCAGAAAAAATACAGGAATTCAAAACCATCGGACTATGCAACTTTAATAGACTTTAAAACTTTAACCTAGAGCATTCTGGAGCAGCCATATTGGTGGTTTTTTTTTGCATTCTCTATGAATTTCTCAAATTTGAGCTAATAAACATAAGCATTGTGCACTGGAACCAGTCCCTCCATAGTTACACCCTTACCAAAAAGCTTCTTTATTTTCCAAGGTTATTAAGAATTCCTTCATAATTTATTCTATTCTATGTATTGTTACTTTTGTAGGGTGTTTCTTGTTGCCTTGTGTCCAGTCTGAACCGCACAAGATACTTGAATGGACAGGGCTGCCTTCTATGGAAGATCTTCTGATCAAAAGAATCTCCTGTGGACTGGACACCTCATGAGGATGTCATCAGACAGGCTACCAAAGTAGATCCTCTACTCTCAACTGTCTTCTGGTAACAGAAAGAGAGGGCACCCTCATCTCCAGTTCAAGGATACCATCAAGAGAAACCTGAAGCTGAGAGACATTAAGACCGACTCATGAACATCACTCTCATAGCAGAGAGCTAAATGGAGAACGGCTGTCAAGTAATGAAAGCAGTCTTTGTCACATCGCGACCGACAGCATGATATTGATGATGTGTCCAGACTGGTAGTTGAGGTTATGGTGGGACGAGGTGGGGCACGCCAGGGCCGTGTTCAGGGTCCATCTCGGATGTGCCTCGGAGGCGCCCGTGACGTCATGCTAGTCTGAACCACAAAGGCGGTTTCTTGTCCCGAAAATGGCCGCCCCCATAGGCAGTGGCCATTTGCAATCGAAATGCTGCACTCTGATTGGATGAAACCACTGCATGCGGCGGCCATTTTCGAGGCGCCTTTTGTCTCCTATTTGAAAATGGAGGCGTCGCCGAGACGTCGCCGAGATGGACCCTGACTGCAAATAGACCAAAAAGCATCGCCGAGACGTCACCGAGGCGCCTCCGAGACAGACCCTGAATGCGGCCCTGTTTGTTTGTTCATGTCCAGTTAGTTCATGCCATACTTGGTGTGAACTGAGTGTGACAAAAAGTGTCTCATGCAAAGAAAAGAGCAAGCAACGCCACCACAACTACCATGCCACTTTGTCTTGGATATGTAGACTTAGTCATTGCATCTACCAGTGTTTGTATTCGTGTGTGGTATTTCAGAAAATGTGTTTGAAACCATGGGAAGAGCTCATTAGGATCTAGTATTGTGGTCTCTGTTTGTTTGTTTTTTATTGCTACGCTGAAAGTGATCCAGTCAAAGAAAAAGTGACAAAAATATAAGATAAATAAAGACCCGTGCTCCTCCCACAAACCAGTTTGTGAACGTGCATAAGTATATATACTTGGACTCACCATAAAAACTCAGTGCATCCTGAGCACCATAACAACAAGGAAACAAGATAAAAAATAGCAACTAGAAATAAGGTAATGCATGAATGCATGTTTCAGTCAGTACTGGTGATGCATGCCCACTCAGTGGTGTTACTAGAAAATTAGTTCAATGACCTAGAAAGAAGACCAGTAATGTTCTATTCTGTCCATACACACAAAATGGAACCTTGTTATTAAATTAGGTATAAATAGATATATTATAAAACAGCATGCATATTGCTAAATAACAATATGGATGCTCTGGTATGCACTAATTGAATAGTTTTATAAAAGCAGATCCCAGTGAGATATAGCACTTCCGTCCGAGCAACTTTTAACTTTAGTGCAAATGAACATGGGAGCGCGAACCCTGGTCGAGTCAAACCAATGACTTATAAATGTATACATATCACTTCCTAGCCAGGCACTCACCATTATTATTATTATAGGGCAAGGACTGGTTGGCTCAGTGTCAGGATAATGTGACTGAGCAGGATATCAGGTCATGGTGCTGGTGGCCTGGTATACCAGAGGGGCAGCACTATAAAGTTGCCATGGGTGTGCACTGTCACAAGTCGGTACCCATACTGATATTACCTTAGATGTTGCCAGGATGTAAAACTCCGACAACCAATCAAGCAATATGAGAGCGCGTCCATTAGGGACGGACGAGACCGGTGGCGGCGCCACCGGTCAGAGCATGGGGTCAGGATGCACCCAGAGTAGCATATAAATATCAATAATAACAATTGCAGCAAAACCTCTCTAAATCGACCGACCCTAGGACCTAATTTAAACGGTCCATTTAGGGAGGTGGTCGATCTAGGGAATTTTTTTTATCATTACAATGGTATTATAACTTTGTATGGACGATTGTATGGGACCCACATAAAGCGATCAATATAGGGGAGTGGTCCATTTGTGGAGGTGGTCGATTACAGAGGTTTTACTGTATATTAATACACTTCCCTCCTGCGCCCTTATACTCGCATGATGCATATCACATATATGTATATATATAAAGAGTATTATTGTGTATGCAGTAGATAACCTGGATTATGGATATATATATATGTACGTATATATACATATATATTGTATGCATGAGAATTGAATATTATTATTGTCCAATCGCTGGCCGAGGCGCTATTGCCACCGGTATGAGCATCAGCAGCGCCAAGAGCGGTGGATTTGTCGTGCAGCAGGCACTACTGGTTCAGTGATGGCCGAGTCTGCGTGTATAGTAGTATATATGTGAACGGTACAAATACACTTTTGGAGGGTCCTGGGCCCATATGTATGAGCCAATTTTTAACCGTACCAGGGTTAAAGGAGGGTGCCGGGTTATCTAACCCCGAGGTTCCAAATGTGTCACGGGGGATGTATGAGTCCAAAGCGCATGCGGGTTAGCTAACGTTTCAGTTATTTATAGATTTGGGAAATCCCTCTGCATTTGTAGCCATATATTAGGCTCAAATATATTAAATGCTATCATATTTAACAGAATTACATATGCAATAAGTGAAATTTTATCAATTTAACCATAAATTCTAAGCGTTATTAAGGCTACCGCCGCATTGGCGGCGATATTAATAGTTATATTTTCGAATTGACGAATGTAAAGTAAACAAACCGCCGCCAACGCCAGTATGGAAAGCGACGTCGCTGTGGCGGCGGCGATTTGTTTACTTTACATTCGTCGATTTGACACTATTAATATCGCCGCCAATGCGGCGGTAGCCTTAATAACGGTTCGAATTTATGGTTAAATTGATAAAATTTCACTTATTGCGTATGTAATTCTGTTAAATATGATCGCATTCAATAGATTTCGCCATAATCAGTGCCTAACCCCAGCTTTAACCCTCCTTTCGCATGGGGTTAGTACAGGCGACTTTACGCTCGCCGAGTTAGTTTAACCCGGCCATATACATACGCAGTTTTCGCCCCTAACCCGGGAAATCCGCACGACGGAGGGTTACGACTGCTAACCCGGGCTCATACATATGGGCCCTGAACTACACACCTTGCAGTTAGCGGTATGTATTCCTACACTGGTGTGTATTCCTACACTGCGATATTTTTAATTGATGAATGTGGAGTAGGGCAGGTGGACACTTCCATGATTGCGTGACCTTATGTGGCACAACCTAACTCGCCATTACTAAGAGTAAAATAGAATAAGCACTGGTTAGCTTAGTATTACTATTAGCATAATGTGACCGAGTGGGATATTGGATCATGATTCTGGTGGCTTGGTCTCCCAGTCGGGCACCACTATGAAGTGGCCATGAGTGTGCATTGTTGCAAATGTTGCTAGGGTGCTAAACCCCATCAGAAAAAAAAACAAAAAAACTCGAATCTACCATCGGCTCATCCATGTACTAATAGGCTCGGGGGCGGGGGAGGTGATTGGATCTAGGTCAAACACCCCACCAATCGGATCTAGGTCACGCACCCGTTATCCAGATCTAGGTCACATACCTCGATACTGGGATCGAGGTCATGAAGCCCAAGCAAGTTGCTGCGGCGACCGCGTGAAATGAAACGATGGTGTCACGCTAAATGAGATTTAGAGTGGCGAACATGTCCTGTGACCCCCGTCTCCACATCTAAAGCCCTGTTCACACGGGGCAGTTAATTCGACTCATATAAATCGACTTGCCTAGTTCGGCTCACATTTGGCATGTGAACGCGCGGCTGAGGCGGTTTAGGGCTGATTCGAATCATATAAGCCGGAATTTATAAACCACCTCTGTAGGTGGTTTATATGAACCGAATTTTATGATTCGACTTATATCGCCCGTGTGAACGCAACCGACTTACTTGAGGCGGATTAAGCATGTCACACTATATAATATAATTTGGTCTATGAACCTGCTAGAGGTGCACATATATTTTTTTCCATGATTTATTTTAAGGTTTTCACTGCCCAGCAGAAGTTTTTATGGTTCCAAAACAATATGATTCAGTCTATACATATCTAGGTCGAACCCACACTCTCTCGAGCCGACATCGACTAACCGAAACTGGTGCTGGTTAGTATGGACTTGCTTATGCACAGATATCGATTTCCGGCTAAAAGTACTGCATGTGTGGACACGACACTAAATCGATTCATATAAATCGACTTGTCTAAGTCAACATAAACTTTGCCCGTGTGAACACAGCTCATGACAGGTTGTCGGTGTCATGAAATAAAATAGCCCTTTCAAAAGTATCTCCCACGACGATTATTTTTCGACATAAAATCGCCTCCCTCTCTCTTTTCCTTAAAACCAACACCCTCCTCCCCCTCCTCTCCCCTCCCACCTCCACCCACCTCCTCCACCCCCCTCCCTCCTTTCCTTAAATCCAACACCCTCCTGCCCCTCCTCTCCCCTCCCACCTCCACCATCTCCTCCACCTCCCCCTCTCCTTTCATTAAAACCAACACCCTCCCACCCCTTCTCTCCCCTCCCACCTCCACCTCCCCTCCTCTCCCCTCCCACCTCCACCCCACCTCCTCCACCTCCCTCTCTCCTTTCATTAAAACCAACACCCTCCCACCCCTCCTCTCCCCTCCCACCTCCACCACCTCCCCTCCTCCACCTCCCCTCCTCTCCCCTCCCACCCCCACCCCACCTCCTCCACCTACCTCTCTCCTTTCATTAAAACCAACACCCTCCCACCCCTCCTCTCCCCTCCCACCTTCACCACCTCCCCTCCTCCACCTCCCCTCCTCTCCCCTCCCACCCCCACCCCACCTCCTCCACCTACCTCTCTCCTTTCATTAAAACCAACACCCTCCCACCCCTCCTCTCCCCTCCCACCTCCACCCACCTCCCCTCCTCCACCTCCCCTCCTCCTCTCCCCTCCCACCCCCACCCCACCTCCTCCACCTACCTCTCTCCTTTCATTAAAACCAACACCCTCCCACCCCTTCTCTCCCCTCCCACCTCCACCTCCCCTCCTCTCCCCTCCCACCTCCACCCCACTTCCTCCACCACCCTCTCTCCTTTCATTAAAACCAACACCCTCCCACCCCTTCTCTCCCCTCCCACCTCCACCTCCCCTCCTCTCCCCTCCCACCTCCACCCCACCTCCTCCACCTCCCTCTCTCCTTTCATTAAAACCAACACCCTCCCACCCCTCCTCTCCCCTCCCACCTCCACCCTCCCACCTCCACCCTCCTCTCCCCTCCCACCTCCACCCCACTCCTCCACCACCCTCTCTCCTTTCATTAAAACCAACACCCTCCCACCCCTTCTCTCCCCTCCCACCTCCACCTCCCCTCCTCTCCCCTCCCACTTCCACCCCACCTCCTCCACCTACCTCTCTCCTTTCATTAAAACCAACACCCTCCCACCCCTCCTCTCCCCTCCCACCTCCACCCCACCACCTCCACCTCCCCTCCTCCACCTCCCCTCCTCTCCCCTCCCACCCCCACCCCACCTCCTCCACCTACCTCTCTCCTTTCATTAAAACCAACACCCTCCCACCCCTGCTCTCCCCTCCCACCTCCTCGACCTCCCTCACTCCTTTCCTTCAAACCAACACCCTCTTTCCCCTCATCTCCTCTCCCCTCCCACCTCCTCCACCTCCCTCTCTCTTTCCTTAAAACCAACACTCTTCTGTCCCTCCTCTCCCCTCCCACCTCCACCATCTCCATTTCTCCTTTCCTTAAAACGAACACCCTCCTGCACCTCATCTCCTCTCCCCTCCCCCCCTCCCCTGCCCTATCACACCACACCACTCCTCCACCTCCCTCTATTTTATTTCAAACTGAGTTTCGTAGGGCATGTGATCCTATTTCAATGGGGGAGGTTTATTTCGAAATAGATTCACCAGGGGTGAGGAAAACATTTTAAGGGGGTGATTATATTTCGCGACACCGGCACGGTACACGTGTGAGACAGAACAGGTTTTCTGACCTGAGCATGCCACGTGTTGGTCATGCAATGCACACCCGGCTTAAAGGGGCATGATGTTGGTTGGTTGTTGGAGTTTTACATCCTGGCAACATCTAAGGCCATATCAACTAGGACAGCTAGTTGTAATGCCTCTATCGGACCATGGCGTAACTTGTTTATAATTAAATATAACCTTTTTATTCAGTAATTTTGATGTACACCAGTGACGAGGGAATATTGATTAATTACTGTGATAATACAAATGGACTTTACTTAAATCAAAACTTATATATTCAATCCAACAACAGCATCGTATTGAACATATGTTGATCTTCTAGGTTATGCAGTTTCATCAAATTCAAATGTATACAGAAATAGTTATGAGCATGTGAATATTGATGAAGAACAAAAATAACATGTAGACTCCATTTACCTGTTCGAGTGGATTGTCCACCTGGAATCATATTTACAATTACAAATATCCAGGCAGTACACTTCCATTACAATGTACATACACAGGGCATGTTAAATACTATGCATCACTCAGCATGTACAAAGCACCAGTGTCATGAGGGTGTTGCAAACAAAGGGCTACATTTCACCTAGAGTGGAACTCACATTCTGCCATTCCAGGGTGATTACCATAACCATTAAGACTACCTAGGCTCCCTGATGCAACCATATTCTCAATCAATCAATCAATAGTTCCGTCCTCTAGTCGAGGGTTGGATGCAATGGTTCTCCACTTGTCCCGATGGTGTGCTGTTCTGATAGACTGTGAATAATTCAAGCCTGTCCACTGTGAAATATTTGTAAACCATGATGTTCTTGGTCTCCCTCTCCCTCTGCTGCCATTCACCTTCCCTTCCAACAATGTACGGTATATTGAACTCTGACGAATGATGTGGCCAAAATAAATAAGTTTCTTTGTCTGTAAAGTGGCAAACAAGCTTTTCTTATTTTAAATTTTTCTGAGAACTTCTTTGTTGGTGATCTTCGTTGTCCATGATATTTTCATCATCCTTCGATAAGTCCACACCACATTCTGCCATTTCAGAAAAAAAAAAGTTTGTTTTATTTAAAGACACTTCTAGAGCACATTAATTTTTATCATCAGCTATTGGATGTCAAACATATGGTCATTCTGACATATTTCTTTGAAGGAAACCCATTGCCACCACATAGGCTACTCTTTCTGATAAGCAGAAAGGGGTATTTTATAGGCACTTCCCCACAGATAGGACAGCACATATCACAGCCTCTGATGAACCAGTTGTGGACAACTGGTTGGAACGGAAAATAGTCTGTCATTCGAGGATGAGTACCCTAACCATTAGACTACCTAGACTCCCGGATGCAATCAACCTATTCACACCTACCTGTGAACGTGATATTTCACCTGGGGAGGTGAAGTGCAATTTACTATACACCTGTAAATAACCTTGCTATGATGAATAGGCATTCTGCACTCATCTGGACTTGATTTAGGAGGTAGCAATTCTAGTCGCTGATCTGGATCAATACCAGGCAGGAATGTCTTACATCGCTGTCACAATGCACTACTGCTGCTACACAATGTGTCATGTGCTGGTCCGCGAGTCGATCCATTATGCACTAACACTAATAGCATCTCATTCAAAGCAAAGCAATGGAGCCATACTGGGAAAGCTGTCTTAATCAGAATTATGTCATGCCCCACTATGATATGAATCACCTCACTGGCCCCGAGTGCACACTGTCACAAGTCGGTACTCGTTCTGATATGACCTTAGATGTTGCCAGGATGTAAAACCCCAACAAACAAACAAAACCAGTATTCCTGAATTACGCATATGGGTCACTCTCCTGAAAACTGATCAGCACGGGATGGGATTTTATAACATCAATAACAAAACTTCCTACTTATTTTTGTCCTTATACTTTTCATATTCATGTTCAGATTTGATGTAAGAAATAAGGAAAATAAAATAAATTGTGTGCAACTTTGGTCCCTATAGTTATGAAGTGTTTTTGTACCCAAAAAACACTATTTTACAGTCAACCAACTGTAACATGACATATGGGACATGGTTGAATCCTTACTTACATCTTGTATTGCATTGATATATCAAACAAAACAGTTCCCAAATCAAAAAGGAAGGATTTATTAACATGTATGCATGCTTAATTTTAATTTCTTTTTTATTTGATGTCTTCAGAAATAACATTATACATTTTCGTCACAGATGTAGCCAGTGGTGTCTGGATGCCACACAAATATTGTACACTAATTATTCAGTGAATAAAGCATGGCTGGGAATTACCTTTTTTTATCACTATAAGCACTTCATATTTCTGTATATTATGCCATGATTAATATGCTTCTAAGTATGAAAAGATTTAATTCTGCTTAGATTTTTATTAAGCAGACTATGTGGTGTCCTAAACATGTGCTACATTTGAGCAAAACATGTTATACTGCCATATGACATAGCTTAATCATGGACTACATCTTTATTTTTTATCTCATTAATTTATATTTTACATGGATGTAAAGGGGAGATTTCCAGCTTTCATTTGCAAATTTCTTTTTTTAAATTCAAAAATTAGATTTTAACTCTCCATGTGACACTTCTGGGGCCAAATGTATGAAGCAGGGTTAGCGCTCCAAACCTGTGGTTATCGGGGATCTCCGGGTTAGCGGCGAAAAGTCACAATATATGCGGCTGGGTTAGGCAAACCCCGCAAGCTTAACGTTGCCTACACTAACCCCAAGAAATATCAAGTTTAGCATCGGTGTTATGCCCGGTACACACCTACCGTATACGATTCGCGCACTAAAACTGGATGGCCGACGCAACACGTCACGACTCGGTCCATCCCGTTTTCGACTTAAAACTGACGACAGTGGGTGCTCACATATACCGATCGGGTATGCGCACATATACCGTCCGTTTCGCAACTGTGTTCAACGAACCTGGTGTATTTAGCGCGAACTACACTCGCATCAGCGCCTCCTAGCAGTTGTTGATCGGCCGTCGGTCAGCAACGCTAGATGGCGCCAAGTTGTTTTTTATCGCTGCGACTGGCGTCGGGGCCGCGAACCACATTGAGCCGTTTAAACTGAGCAGCAGCATGGCGCCGCGCTCAACTGCTCAAAAGAGAGCCATGGCTCTTGCGCTTGCTGTGCTTGTTATACGCCGTCGTCGCCGACGACGACGTCGGAAGATTGCTAGAAATGTGTGGGTACGCCCACACATCGCTCAAAGATCGGAGCTAGGAGCCTTCAATGCCCTGATGGCTGGTCTGCGCAGGGACGAGCCACAGGCCTTCACCAACTTCAGCCGTATGCCGTCGGATCAGTTCGACGAGTTGTTGCGTCTGGTAGAGGGTCGTATCGCGTGACAAAACACCCGATATCGAGCGTCGATATCGGCTGCGGAGAGGTTGGCCGTCACGCTGCGATTCCTGGCAACTGGTAAGGAATTTATTTTCAACATATTTGTCTCCTCGTCCTGATTCACGATATCGTTGCTCTGAGCTCACAATTAAATATATGCAAATTGAAATAAACCGAAATATGTAACCAAATAATTTAGTTTTAGCAAACATATTTGCGTAGTCCTTGTCATAGTTTTTATGTGAATCCTTCGTGGGTCTGAGCTACCATGTTTAAATCTCGAGTTTTAAATCAACACAACTAGAAATATAAATAAACTGATATATCTAACCACAACATTTTGTTTGTAGGTGAGTCCTTCCGGAGTCTCAGCTACCTGTTTCGTGTGGGGGCAACCACCATCGGCCAAATTGTCCCCGAGACCTGCGACGCCATCTACGAGTCGCTGAAGGACGATTATTTCAAGGTAAGATTGTTTTATATGGGTTTTTTATTGAATTTCACACAACTTTAATAGAATACCGTAACAAGTAATACAGTAACAACTCTGCCACAGCAGAATCAGAATCAATCTTTAGCACTGTGCGTACACACAGTGGGAGTAAAATATAATGCACTAAAAAGCTAGATTGTCATACTCAGAATAATGATCAGATTGCAACAGGTTTACGAATGAAAATGACCCAGTAACGGGCAGCTAAAACGTGAATAATGTAAAGGCACCTGCAACGGGCTGCTTAGCTACATCGTTAAACTTGATTATTGGAACCGACTAAAAAACGCTAACCAACAAATTTAAAACGGGCAACATCTTTGTCTTACTTGAATAGTGGAACCGACTACAAAGTGGAATGGTGGAACCGACTAAAAAACGTTAACCAACTATTTAGTTTTCATACTCGAAAAATTGATCCGATTCCAACATGTTTATGAACGAAAAGCCAGCACCGGGCCTATGCGCACTGGGCCTATGCGCGGCGGTCCCCGATGGTCCGGGTCTGTTTTCACTGTCAGCCTGCAGGGTTCTGTTGCGCGCCGCGTTTCGCGCCGCGAGGATCTTCATGTTCCCGCGGAAGCAAACCTGATCAATGTCATTTTGTATCACCATCAACACTTCTGGATCGGTGATTGTTCGCAGCCTGTTGGTAACATGTTTGCCGAAAGTCGTAAGCGCGTCGTCTGGAGGGGCATTTGTGTCTTCCAGGTTCTTAATAACCAAATTCATGAGATCGTCCTCTCCGTCGCCCTCACATCGCTTGCGTTTTTTTTGGTTCACCCAATCTTGGCTCGACAGTGGGGTGCTGGTGTTGGTGCGGAAGGATCCTTCCTCTGGGGGATCGTCGGCGACTGTACTCAGATTTTGAGAAGACACGCTCTGGGTATCGGCGTCAGTCCCTGTCTCCTCGTCGGCGTTAACAACCGTCTCCTCACGGTTTACCTGCGAGTGTGAATAGAGAAACAATTTAGTTTGTCGGCAAAAACGTGTAACTTTATTTCGGATTTTCTGTATTTTAAGCGTCGTTTTTTTTGTTTTTGCAGACCCCGTCGAGCCCGGAGGAGTGGAGGAAAGTCGCCGACCAGTTTCAGGCTAGATGGAACTTCCCAAACTGTATCGGCGCCCTGGACGGGAAGCACATACACATCAAACCCCCAGCACACTCCGGGTCGACATTCTACAATTACAAACACACGTTCAGCATAGTGTTGATGGCCCTAGTAGACGCCGACTATCGGTTCCTGTTTGTAGATGTGGGATGCAATGGCCGGGTTAGTGATGGGGGCGTGTTTTCCGGATGCACCCTTCAAGAGTCGCTCGAGAACCACGCCGAGTCGTTCCCACCCCCCCAACCACTACCCGGGGATGATCGGCCTTTGGGGCACTACCTTGTGGCGGACGATGCCTTTCCCCTCAAAGATTACTTGATGAAGCCGTTCAGCCACAGAGACATGCGCATGGATCACCGGATCTTTAATTATCGGCTGTCGCGCGCCCGACGTGTCGTTGAAAACGCGTTCGGAATCCTGTCCAACCGGTTCCGAGTGTTTTTGACGAACATAGCATTAGCGCCAGACAAAGTCGAGAAGATCGTCATGGCGGGCTGCGCCCTACACAATTTCCTGCGGGAAAAGATCGGCACCACAGCAACAGCTGACTACGAAGACCCTGCGACGCACTCGGTTACTCCCGGGTCATGGAGAAACGATCGTGTGCTACGTCAGGCGACATTCCCATCGGGGACCAACTCAACGCAACGGGCCAAGACACAACGGGATTACCTCGTCGAATATGTAAACTCAGCGACAGGGTCAGTCCCGTGGCAGTCGGCCATGATCTAGACTGTATATATGCCTTAAATAGTGTACAACTTTTGGACTACCAGCAAGACTTCTCGATCTGTGCACATACGTAGTCTATATTTGTATATTTTGAAAATAAAATGTGTATAAATTGTAAATAAACCATTACTTTATAATTTTGAAGTTATAATTAGATAATTAGATAAGTATCGTTACCTCAGCAGTTTCTTGACTGCATCTTGCCGACGGTAGTTGGTGGTTGCTGACACTCTGCCGTCGCTGCAAATGTGGTGCCAGGAACGACAGCGACGTCTGGATCCATTTTTGACGGGCGGTCAGACGCTTCCCTGCAGAACCCGAGGCCGCTTGTTTCCGAAAGCGTGTGTATTGGGTTCTGAGATTCGTCATCCGTTTCTGGATGGACGTCGCTGTAAAAACAAATTATACCCGTCTTGTGTTGTATTGTCTAAGACAAATAAAGAAAGAACATTTATTCTCTACCGATGTGTTACTGTTACCCCGCTAACTTTGACTTGAAAACCAATGCCCATTCGACACAACAATAACCAATAAATGTAATTTTCATGTGAGAGCGACGATCTAGCAGAAGCCATTTTCAACCACCGGCGCATTTCACAACTATGATGACAAACAATAAATACTATATTATCGGGAAAAACGGGCGTACCTGACTGTCCAATTTCTGCGGAGATCGCTGCCAATGCACCGACTTTCTTCACTCGGTTGGAATACTCTTGGCACGAGACATCAAACAGACACGGCAGAGTTTGCCACATCTCTACCATTGTTACCTCTGCCTCGTTCGTCCAGTCCGCCATTTTGCATCGTTTTTGTATGGACACGGTCACATGACCCTTCGCAGCCCGGTGATTGGCTGATGCGTTAAAACCCCGACGTGATCGATCGCCGACTAGCACACACCTACCGTATACGATACGACTGACCGCTCACATATACCGATTCTCGAACGGGCCGATTCGTTTTTCGAATCGGTTGCGATTCGAGTTGTAAGCCCTAAAACTTAGTTTTATACGCGAATCACAAGCGTCTAGTGTGCGCGGGGGTCGCACACCTAACGACTAAAACTCAGTTTTATGCGCGAAACGGGCAGTTTTAGATCGTATACGGGAGGTGTGTACTAGGCATTAGGGCCCAAATCTATTCAATCCGATCATATTTAACAGAATTACATACTCAAATCGTCAAATTTCATTAAATTAACCCTAAAATCGAACCGATATTAAAGTTGTATGGTCCGATGAAATATAATTTTGTCAAAATTAAAACAACTACTTACATTTGATGCTATATATCCAACTTAGATATTGGTCTATTAGCTAATGATTTGGGACAGTATATACAGAATAACCAGTGAGTTTATAACCTCACCCCTTTGAACACTCAGTTTGAAACAGCCATTATGCAGTAAGGCCATTAACCAATTAGGCCAATCTCGTGACCCCATTAGCCCCCCCAACCAAGTAGGCCTGCTGTGCAGGGTCATAGAGGGGAAGGGGATATGAGGTGGATGTGTGTGTATGTGTCTGTGTGTTTCCTGACCTGATTTTACAGAGACACAGAGACAGACATACGCACAGACATACACACACAGACATACACACAGACAGACATGCAGAGACATACACACATAGACATACACACACATACACACATACATATACATACAGACAGACATACACACAGACATACACACACAGCCATACACACACAGACATACATACCCAGACATACACACACATACAGACACCCATAGATAGGCACACACAGACAGACATACACAGACAGCACACACATACACAGAAACACACACATGCACACACCTGACATACACAGACACACATACACCCAACCTGACTTTGCAGAGAGAGAGCCACACACACACAGACACCCACAGACAGACACACACAGACATACACACATACATGCACACATACACACACAGACACATACATACACATACATACATACACACATACATACATACACAGACACACATAGATACACATACATACACACACATACACACACAGACATTACCACACATACATATACACACACAGACAGACACACATAGATAGACACACACAGACAGACATGCATAGACAGCACACACAGACACACAAACACACAGATATGCACACACCCGACATACACAGACACATACACCTGACCTGACTTTGCATAGAGAGAGACACACCCACATACAGAAACACATAGACAGCCGCACACAGGCAGAGGCAGACACACATATACATGCACACACATACATACACAGACACACACACATACAGACATACACAGACAGACACATCCATACACACAGACACACATACACATATACATACACACATACACAGCACAGAAACACACAGATGGACACACACAGACATACACACAGACAGACACACACACAGATACATACAGACATACATAGACAGACAGACACAAGCAGACAACAGACACACATATTTTTTTTTAAAGCCCTAGTGCCATGGGCCTATGTCACTAATCCATTCCCAGAATGTTACCCAACCAACCAGGAATACTTACCTACAGTCCTGTCACGTGGTCACCGCGAGATGACATCATGGGTCATAGCCACAGGACTTTTGGCAAGCTTGTCGAAATTATTTTTGGTTCTTTCAGCTCATATTACTTCAAAACTAATCATCTTTAATCAAAATCACTCCGGAGTAATGATTAGTAGCTTGTAACGATCAATTTGATATATTTATCTAAAAAATAAGACAAAAATTCAAAGGCCATCGGACCATGCAACTTTAATGCCACCACTATATCGGCGGCGATATTAATATTGTTGAATCGACGAATGTAAACTAAACAAATCACTGCCGCCCGCCACCGCCACCCGCCGCATTGGCGGCGATATATTAGAGCCAAATCTATTCAATGCTATCATATTTAACAGAATTACATACGCAATAAGTGAAATTTCATCAAATTAACCCTAAAATCGAAGCGATAATACCGCCCCCGAATTTTGGTCAAATTAAACCAATAATCGAACCGATATTAACGCCACTGCCACCGCCGAATCGGCTGCAATATTTTGAAGTAGCAGTGCTCGCTGGGAACAGACTCACCAGTAACAAGGCTGCTGGTTCCCGGCCGCCGAATCGGTGGTGATATTGCCAAATAGCGGTGCTTGCCGGCTACAGGCTCAGAGGGATTTCCCAAATCTATAAATAACGCATTGGTTAGCTAACCCGCCGCCCGCCCTTAACACAGGAGCTGATAAAAAGTTGTTCGTATATTTGGCCCCTGGGCAGTTTTCAGGAGAGTGACCCATATGCATTCACTCCTGCGCATATTATGGTTATTTCACAGATTGATGATCTACCAGCACCACATTTATTTATTATTTACATTCTTAACTCACTATTACCGTTTTGTACTTGGGATTTATAACATATGTTTGTTACAAACTACCTTGACGCTTACCTACTAGCCATGCCACATACTTTGCAACACATGATTCACAACTTTAACTCGTCTAATGACCGCTGATCACATATAGCTAGATCCTCATGCGTTATGTTTAAATATACTAGAATCTCTGAATGGACAGAAGGTCAGGGGCCGTATGCAGGAGTCAGTGTTAGCGAGGAAAAACGGTGTTTGCAGAACCGTTACGGCGAAAATGGTATGCACAGTCAGTGTTAGCCTAACACCAAAGGCTAACGGGTTACATTACCTAAAAATATAGGACACGAATTCTATAGGCCAAATCTATCAAGCTGTCAATTAATAGAATACATACGCATAATGAATTTGTCAATTTAACCTATATCCGAACCCTTAAGGCTCCCCCTAGGCGGCGATATTAATAGTTATATTTTCGATCGACGCACGTAAGTAACAATTCGCGCGGCGCTCATGACGCGCTTTCCATACTGGCGGCGGCGGCAGTTGTTACTTTACGTTCGCGATTTGAAAGATAACTATTAATCGCCCCAATGCAGCAGCAGCCTTAGAACGTTCGATTTGGGTTAATGATCAAAATTCACTTATGCGTATGTAATTCGTAAATGATCGCATTCACTAGTTGGACCTAAATAGGCTACAAACAGAGGGATTTCCAATCTATATAAATCACGTTTACTATAAGATGTGTACCGCTACTGCATACGCGTGACACAGTCCGATTTCGGATAGCTAACCAGTAACTGCACACCAAACCCGCTAACCGACTCCTGATCGGGCCCTGGACCCCAGCACTACTTAATGAGTGATTCAGAAGTTAGAATGCTATAGGAAAGAAGTGAAAAGTTTGAAGTAAAGCTCCAATGTCAAGCTCAAAATTATTATCATTGATGATGAGCAGGACTATTTATGGTTTGTATATTTTGTGAAAAAGCTGCATGCCTTCATGATGCGACATCTGCGTTCGATCATGAGGCTAACCTGAAAGGACAAAGTGACAAATAAGGAAATACTCGAACGGATGGTAGATCTGCTGATCAGCTGATCAAAAAGAATCTCTGGTGGACTGGACACCTCATGAGGATGTCATCAGACAGGCTACCAAAGCAGATCCTCTACTCTCAACTGTCTTCTGGTTACAGAAAGAGAGGGTGCCATCGTCTCCGGTTCAAGGATACCATCAAGAGAAACCTGAAGCTGAGAGACATTAAGACCGACTCATGGACATCACTCTCACAGCAGAGAACTAAGTGGAGAGTGGCAGTCAAGTAATGAAAGCAGTCTTTTTCGCATCGCGACTGACAGCATGATGATGATATTTTGAAAGGATCTCTTCTCTGGATGTTATTTAAGGCCCAACTAAGGGACAGGGGCTGTGTGACTATTGCGGTCATTTAGCAGTAACAACCCTGCTTAGATGTTAGAGTGACATAGGCCATTGATTGGTGTTATTGGAGTTTTACGTCCTAGGAACATCTGAGGTCATATCAGGACGGGTACCAACTTGTGACTACGCACTCATAGCGACTTTATAGTCCTGCCCCCTGGGAGATCAGGCCATCAGCACCATGACCTGATATCTCACTCAGTCACATTATCGTGAAACTGAGCCAACCAGTCCTTGCCCTAACCTAATGGCCCTGTCACATTACGATGCTTCTCACCGGCGTGCCTCCAACGCACAAAATCACTTTTAATCGTCGAGATACGTCAAACCTTTCGGCGTCAGCGCAACGTATTGTTAGCGTGTTTTGGCGCACCATCCTGATATGACCTTAGATGTAGCTAGGAAGTAAAACAACAACAAAGAAGCAAAGCAACAGTTTGGCGCAACGTGTTGGAACGACCCTCATGCGCGCGCGGCGTGTGCCTATCTTCCACATAAGGTTATTCCAGCGCATCTAACGTATCTCGACGGGCCCCTAACGTCGCCATAATGACAACTCGCGTCAAAAGTTTTGTGCAAGCACAAAACTTCGCCGATTCCCTGAAGTGCGCCGCTGACCCTCACCGTAGATCAATGAATACCAACGTGCGCCTAATGCGCGCGTAACGCTTCCTGACGTATCCCGACGTTGCACCAAAAAAATCACATACGTGGACATGCGTTAGCGAGAAGCGTCAAAATGTGACAGCAGCATTATAATGCCAAGCACCTGGCTAGGAAGCAACAAGTAACAACTTTTAACTCATCGGTTTGACTCGACCAGAGTTCAAACCCACGAACCCATTGTTTTGGATCCCCCGATTTCCCAAATCCCAAAACAGGAGACGGACGCTCAAGTCATTCGGACATTCCGTCTGGTATAGGCCATGGAATAATATACATATTTGGATCGGTGTCCTTTATATAATAAAACTGCAAAAAGTTAAGACTGACGTATCACTAATTATAGAGGAGAGTTATAAAGAACTGCCGTCCTAATATGACTTTCCAGTAAATCTGAAACAAACCATATCCCTTGGCAATGCCTTAGGTAATTTCAACTAATTACATAAGCTAAATTGGCTATTTTTTGCTGCAATCCAGTAAGTAGTACATCAAGTATTTTATTACTATTATCACTAGTTCTACATGGAATGCAGTTGACATTTCTAGAATATGAATACGCTGTTAAGACAGTAATAACTATTCATTTTAAGAACAGGTTAAATTTGAATTACCAGATCTTTAAAGCTGCATTATCCAATAAAACCATCAAATTTTGGAAAGCAAAACACTTACCATGATGTTATCGTGTATATGCAATTTAGAGGCTGATGCACTCATAAAACATGAATTGCTGCATAAGAGGAATGCCAAGTCAATTTAGTATATATAACTTACACTGCTGAAGCCTACAGTCGAATGTTGGGGTGCACGCCGAAATTAAAGTTGCATAGTCCGATGGTTTTGAGTTTCTGAAATTTTCTGAGATAAATACATTAGGTTAATCATTATTTTGTACCTTACTTTAGCTTAAGGTAATTTTTATTTTAAGTGGCTAACTTTTGAGATATTTGAAGTGGAAACATGCTAAATTAATTTTGGAAAGCTTGTCAAAACTCTGACCCCCATAGGATTCTGCAGTAACAGGTTCTATTCAATTGCCTCAGTATTCCCTTCTATGTGGCGACAAATGTTTGATAAGTGCACCAGTATCTAAGTTAGATATGTAATATCAAATTTAGATAATTGTTTTGGTTTTAACAATTTTATATTTTCATCGGACTATGCAGGTTTAATTTAGCATGTCTTCAATTCAAATATCTTCAAAGTTAACCTTTTAAAACAGAATTTATAAAGTAAAGCAGAACACAAGTATACTTCAAAGCAAACTAAAGCAGAACACAAGGACCAGCCGAACATAGTTACTTAAGACATTACGACAGAAACTCAACGCCATCGGATTATGCAGCCAGAACCAGAACTAATTGTTTGCTGGAATTTCTTTTTCCTTTGTGGTACATTTTCAGTATTGGGTACTTTTTAATAAGGCACACTGATACCATCGGGGCCCTCTTCTCGTTTGGTGGACAACGCCCAGAGGGGAAAGGGGAGACACCATGCGGACTGAGCACCGTATGTGATAGCTCCAACATTCCATAGCTTTGCCATAAATAATGTCTATAATGACTGCAAGAAATTGTGTTTTTTTGGACTCTCGTCTGCTGGAGGAATATGTAGCACAATCTTAAAATGCATAGTCCGAGGAAATATCAAATTTTCAAAACCAAACCAATTACCTAGATTTGATTTTACATATCTAACTTTGATACTGATGCACTTATTAAGCATGTGTTTCTGCGTAGAAGGCAATACTGAGTCAATTTAACAGAACCTGTTACTGCAGAAGTCTATGCTGTCAGAGGTTTGGCAAGCGTGCCGAAACTAATTTTCCATGTTTGAACTCAAAATATCTCAAAAGCTTACCATTTAAAATAAAAGTAACTTTGAACTAATATAAAGTAGATACTAGTGATCGATCTAATATATTTATCTCATAAAAAATACAGAAATTCAAAACCATCGGACTATGCAACTTTAATAAATCTGACTAAAATGTCCTCAGCTTTCATTTGGGAGTTATTTCAACGCGCTGGCAAAAGTAATACATGGTCATTAAAATAACTACTGGTGCCAACATGGATCTTGTTAGAAGGCCAACAATTTAATTATGTCAATGCCCCAAAAGAAAATCCACCTTCAAATAGAAGACATAGATTTGGCGTTGTTTCAGAGTTTCCCCTTTCTCTGCAGTTCATTCAAAGCCTTCGCATAGTGTACCTCTTTTAACTTTTAATCTCTTTAATCGGGAATCGACAACAATACACCTACCTCGATAAGGACCTTTAGAATTAGCATTTAGTAGATGTTGTCCCCCGCAACTAATTGACTAATTGACTTGAATCAGTCCAGTAAAATAGAGTCATGGGAGCTGGAAATGCCATTCCCAATCTCCAATCAATTCAGTTCAACACAAATTATCATGCAGTGTACGTACGACGCCCTGACCGGGCGCGGTGGCTGAATCGTTAGAGCGCGGGCCTCGCGTGCGGAACGTTGGGAGTTTGGTTCCCAGTCGAGTCAAACCAATGACTTTTAATATATTTTTTTTACTAAAGTGTATTTTATTCATCGAATAATATCTCTTGTCAGCGCCAGAGCACTGGTCTTTGTCGCTTCCTAGCCTGGCGCTCGACATTAATAGAATATGGCAAGGACTGGTTGGCTCAGTTTTCAGGATAATGTGACTGAGTGGGATATCGGGCCATGGTGTCAATGGCCTGATTTCCCAGTGGGGCAGCACTATAAAGTCGCCATGAGTGTGCACTGTCACAAGTCGGTGCCCATCCTGATATGACCATAGATGTTGCCAGGACATAAACTCCAACAACCAACCAACCAACGACGCCCTGAAGAGGATTGTAATCGTTTGATGTTTGTAAGTTGCAAAGCCATAATCAGTTTCTGGTGATTCACACAAAAATAAAAACCCAGCTAAAATTGAACTATACAAATCTAAAGTATTTCCACGCAAAAAAACACATCGTTTGAAACAAGAAATGCAATCTGATATAATTCGTCTGACTCTTATGCCAAGTACACACATAGGATTCGGGCACTAAAACTTGCGACGACCTTACGACTGAAAACGGACCGATTCATTTTTCGAATCGCGAATCGTAATCGCAAGCAAGCAGTTTTAGCCCTGAAACTGAGTTTTAAGTCGCGAATCGCAATCGGTAGATGTGCTAGGGTATCGCATACCTACCGACTTTTGGGCAGTTTTAGATCGTAAACGGTAGGTGGGTGCGGATAAACGGTAAGTGTGTACCTGGCATTAGCTATGTGCAGACGATTCTACCGCTCATGTGCTCTAAACTAGAAGTCACCAGCTCTTGGGCTAACTATCAGTAATCACTTATTGCTGACCATATCCGTTTGAACTCTTTTTAAAAGGACACCTGCCCCTGCCTCCCTCCGGCAAAGAAGACAGTTAGGCCATTCTTCATATTGGCAATAATTCACAATCTAACCAACAATTCGATGTGTGCAACATCTACTGACAGAAAACGGATATTTACAATGCACTAAAATCACTTATTACTTAAATATAAATTATAGTTTATATGTGATGTGTAGGCATTATGCGAATATAAATAAAGGCGCGGAAGGGAGATTGTATTATTATATTACTATTGTGATACCCATTTGATGCGGAGCATCCCCCACCCCACGTGACCAGTGGCGCCTCCCCACCGCCACTGATTCTAACCACGAACACGAACACTTTACTTTCATTCGTGCCCGAGAATACAGATAACATATATGAAGATACTGGCGTGGATGGTATTTCAAACAAAGGGAACATCATGCCTAAGGCGGGAATTGAACCCATATTTCTGACATTCCGGAGGCCGCATAAAAAATGTTAGCCTATCTAGATTCTCTGATGCAACTAAAGCCCTGTTTACACGGGCGATTCAAAACGCCTCATATAAAATGACTTGCCTAGATCGATTCACATTTGCCGTGTAAACACGACTCTGAGGCGTTTTATGGCTGAATCGATTCATATAAATCGGTACATGTAAACCACCTCGCGAGGTAGTATAGATGAAGCGATTCAGCTGGTTCCCGGGCAGCGACTAAACAAATAGCAGTACTCACCGGCTACAGGCTCACGACTAACTGCTGGTTCCCGGCGCCGACACACTTTCAAACTCGGTCCATGTAAACACGCCACTACATCGCTTCATATAAATCGATTTGTCTAAATCGTTTAAAATTTGCCCGTGTAAACACAGCTTAAGTTTCCATTCCTACGTGTGCATGTGCCTCCTTGCCTGTAGTGTACCGCACGCGGTCGACGAATCGGTTAGAACGGTCCATACCTTCCCATGCTGAGAGTCAGGGGTTCGAATCCAGGTCGAGTCAAACTAATGACTCACAAAATGTATACTTGTTGCTACCTAGCCTGGTGCTTGGTATTACTAGGACATGGTAAGGACCGGTTTCTTCGGTATTACTATTAGGATAATGTGCCTGAGTCAGATATCAGGACCTGATCGCCCAATGGGGCAGCAGTATAAAGTCACCGTGAGTGTCCACTATCACAAGTCGGTCCCATCCTGATATGACCTTAGACGTTGCTAGACTATAACATCCAAACAAACAAACCGTACCTAGTGAGGGGAGTGCAAGCCATTACAGTGTAACCCCGTTAAACCAAACTTGAAGGGACACTAGAAATTTGTTTGGATTAACCGATCATTGTGTAAAAATATACGGATTTTCGGTAAAGAATTATATATGGACAGAGAGCATTATTATTCTTGGGCTTGGAGTGGGGAGAAGGTTATGTAATCTAAAAGCAATGGTGCCCCCACTCCTATGATGACATGATATAAACTATGTGAGATATATGTTCATGCATGATGCCTAAAGTTAATGAAGAGATGTTCTTATATATGAAGCAGTTCAAGGTTGATGAAATGTTCCTCTATGTATTCATAAAGAATGCAATTGGAGAAAAAGGACATTTTTGGTATATACATATATATATCTAATTATAACTGTATGCAACTATCTGCCCCTACCGGACCCAGGGCCAAGCACACCAGCCATACTACATTCCTTAGAGCCACACCCTGCAGGCTGGTTTGGGGTGACAACTCCCCCATATTAGGGCATTGCACTGACCAGTCTGTAGGGGAGTGTCTGATTGGCTGTCTGTGGGAGATCCGGTTACCTGACCCCCCCTTGGCCTATCATGGCCACACAAGTCTCATTCTAATTAATTATTCAAGAAACGTCTCCAGACACTCTGGAGAGGGATCACTCTACTCCTGGCTCTGGAGTGAGACAGACCTACTCTTGAGCAGGCACCGCATACACTCTGTCTGATGCTAGCCAAATTCACCTATTCAAATTGAGTGTATACACAGCCATAGGACTCCTGTCCCATGGGCTGTAGGCACTGATTTCAGTATACAGGCTAAGTTGATAATGAGACATAGTGTGGACAGTAGAAGGTGAGGGGTTAGGCTGATGGGTCACTGGTAGGTGAGCAGGTGTTGGTGTCATTAATTTGATTAAAGCACAACACCCTCACCGTCTATCTGTGTCACTTGCCTTCCTTTCTTCCTTAGCATTGGTTAGTGTTGGTTGATAAGTTGACACTATTGCTTTAGTACGACTGCATCACAGGTGATATGAAGGGGAAGAGTATTGTAGTAGCATTGGGTGCTCAACGCGGCCGAGCAACCCTCATGTTATTATAATTGGTTTAACCGAGCTTTGGCTTTGACTTTGACTTTGAGTAAGAGTGTATTACACATGTAATATACAATGTATGTGGACAATTTGATTATCGTTTTCTATGTGCATACAGTATAACCCTGTTAAACCAAGCTCGGTTAACGATCGGGTAATCCAAACAAATTTCTAGGGTTCCTTCAAAATACTACCATTTATCATATAACAAATTCAGTGGGGTCTCAGATGACCTTATAACCACATGAAAGTTTGGTTTAACCGTACCAGAAGTGGTCTGAGGTCTGACAATTCTGTTTGGATCAACCGATAGTTTGGATTAACCGACTTTGGTTTAGCCTACTTATTTATATGATAAATGGTAGTATTTTGCTGGGCCGCCCAAAAAAGTTTGGAATAAGCGATCGTTTGGTTTAACCGAGCTTGGTTTAACGGGGTTGTACTGTGTGTATATATATATGGAGTAGTAGATAGTACATAGTAATGCATTGGTCAATATATAGCAGAGGAAACTGAGATGTGATGGTGTCCTTGTTAATATTCCCGTAATAGATTTTAGAGCACATATATATATTCGTGTATATATATATATATATGTGCTCTATAATCTATTACGGGAATATTAAGAAGGACACCATCACATCTCAATTCCCTCTGCTATATATTGACCAATGCATTACTACATACTATCTACTACTCCAGAGCTTAGTTACAGATTTGGCCACACCGGCGCCACCTGCGAGTGGCCCTGACCACACTGATAACAGCTGTACATGGTGACTGGCGATATATGATCATAAGCATCATGCACTGACAATTTTATTCTCAGCTATAACTATAAGCAAAGCTACCAAAGGTGATGCTTGCGAAAAGAACTGATTCACTCACTCCGCATCGTAAACACTGATAAAAGACATTAAAGGGGATGTAATATGACCATCACAACTTTACTTATTCTACTTATTCACAATTATCATGATCAACTTTCACTAATCAGAATTTGCCAACACATTCTCTTGGAGTTATTTAGGAACCAATCATCGTCTGAGGATCTCCATGGTGAAGCTCTAGCTATTATTATTAATGCCATTAAACACTAATGCCCCGCCCCTCCTTTTAGTAAGGTGCATGCCATAGGAATACTTCTAGACTTGGAAAGCACTTCAAGTAAATGTCAAGCCTTTTGTGTAGGCCTTATAACATATGTAAGTCAACTCTTCCCTTCCTTTGTGTAACACCACAGAACTACTAATAGGCTTAGTTTAATTGTGTTGGGCAAATCAGTCCTTACCAGCTAAGTTCGAGCTTAAATAACATATTCTAAGTGGGATGTGATAGATTTTTCTGGAATATGAATATTATGAATATATATATTGAATAGCCATGCAAGAATATATTGTAAAAGTCATGTGACCAGATATTTAAAGTCCTTAATAATACCTAAAGGCATTCATAAATATGCCACATCACCTAAGTTATTTGGTCATCTCAAGTAGGATCAAGAGTTCCCCCCCCCCCACACACACACACATTTCCAGTCTGAAGAAATCTATTTTCCTGACACTTAAAGCTGCATAGTCCGATGAAATATGAAATTTTCAAAACCAAACCAATTATCTAGATTTGATTTGACATATCTAACTTAGATACTGATGCACTTATTAAGCATTTGTTTCTGCGTATAAGGCAATAAATACTGAGTCAATTTAACAGAACCTGTTACTGCAGAAGTCTATGGTGTCAGAGTTTTGGCAAGCTTGCCAAAACTAATTTTCCATGTTTGCACTCAAAATATCTCAAAAGTTTCCCATTTAAAATAAAAGTAACTTTGAACTAATGTTAAGTAGATACTAGTGATCGATCTAATATATTTATCTCAGAAAAAAATACAGAAATTCAAAACCATCGGACTATGCGGTATCCAGGTAACCAGACAGTTCACTTAATGATCCAAAGCATAGGCAATAGACAATTCTACAACTATGTTCACCTGAACTCAATATGCGCATGCTCCAAAAGATAGCAAAAATTGTGGTTAATAAAGGAATTCCAGCTTTGCATTCACAGTAAGTAATGTGTTGTTTAAATCATGATGCATATTTAAAAGCAGTGACATATGCACCGAGTTTATTTATATTTGACTGGAGATGTCTGTAACTTTCTATCAAACGGAGATGTCAGAGAGAATGCCCTCCCAACCACCACCTCTACACAAAACCTCAACACGTGATCCCCACAGGGGGCACCACAGGTATCCCTCCCCCTACCCGGATGAGACCGTCCTGCCAATACTTCCTCGATCACTTCAACTAAAAGTTATTAATGTGGACCCTCATTACAAAAAAAGACCAAATCGGAATCCAAATTTCCAGAGTGTGTATTACGAATCAATACTCCCCAAATATGACCAATATATAAACAAACAATGGCTTTGTGTATGTATCCATATGAGATGAGAAATGTAGTTTAGTGTCTTGATGAGGGTAAAGGGGGGGGGTGAAAGAAATTTGGTGGCGAGATTTGGACATTTTTATTTTTTAACTACGAAGTTTTAAGCCCACCGAATGCATCCACATCCCACCCATCCACCCAAATAAAAACAACAAAAAACTAACCAAAAAAAGGAACCCTACGGTGTTTAGAAGAAAAGCCTTTCTGGATGTGGGGAGCAATGATGCTTATCAGCAGACCAGGCCATTATGAGCGCCCAGGGGTGCAAACTGTGGGAGACCTGGGGAGACGATTTGCCTTCAAGGCTATTTTCACATAGCTAACTAACTCAGCCAGTGCGCATGACAGTATGACAGTGGAGTCATCACTGGGGCGCTAAGTTAAGGCTGGTTTTTAAAAGGGGCTGTCATGCAACCATATATATCACAAGATGAATAATGATCGAATATATTCAATATAATGCATTATATATATATGCTTTTTTTTTTTTGGTCCATTAGTTGTTTAAGCAGGGGAAATTTCAGTCATAGACGACTGGTCTTCCTCATTCCACTGCTGGTCAATAGAAAGCCCGAGCCTACACTTTTACCGACCCAAGGGATTTTTAACCTCCCACACCACATAGACATGGTATGAGAGCAACCGGCCTTTGATGACGCTGTAAGTTATACACAGCGGTAGAAATCCAAATTGGCAGAGCTGGGGGCACGGGGATCGATGCTTCCGACCGAGTGGCTAAATTAGCCCCTAGAAGAGTGGGGTGGGACGAGGTGCATGCTGGTCAGCCACCCCCCTCCTGCCCCCCGCCTGCTCCCCATGAGAGGGGAGGGAAGGAACCCACTATACAGCTTGTTACCCGCGATAAAGGGTTTATCACTATCCATATATATAAGCGGAGAACTGTAATAATGTTATCATTATACCTATATTTGAATACAATGTCACTGTATTATTGTCCAACCAGTCGACCCCCCATTTGCTGTGGTGCGAACCAGGACCCAGCGGCGTTTCAAAACCCGGGCACTTGTTTGAATCGTCACTTGCCACCAATTTTTGCTTTTGAATTTCAGGGGAGCAGTTATTCTCAGCCATGAGTAATAAACTTCACCAATCCAATCGGTCTGTGTATGTCTCTCATTCCATAGACAATATTTACAATAGTATCCATTTTTTAATGGACAACTCTGCGTCTAGAGGAACGTTGTCTTGATGCTAGATATAGCCAGTGTCCTGTCATTGGAAGAACAGTCAAATGAGACAGCTTGTTCATTGAATAAATGTTTGTATAGCACAGGGGTCGAGAATCACAGGTGTTGCTACTGCAGTATCATAGTAGTAGTGGTCACCACTGACCTCTCAGGCAAGGAGTCGCATAGATAGATAGGCGTGGGTAGCGTGGTGACACCAAGGAGCATAGGTGGTGTACTGGTTTGCACCCTGGCCCGGAATGCAAGAGATATGGGTTCGATTCCCGCTGTACACAAAACATTTCGAAAGTTCATTACCCACACGACACTGTTGCCGTGATCAGGATACTGTACAAGTTACACACTGTGTGGTTGTTGAACCTACCTCTGTATACACATTAAATCAAGCAACTCTCAAAGACACAAGCATTATGTATTCAAGTGTTGATATCCTGCCGAAGACATATCAAGTAAAACTTCTCTAACTTTCCATCTCTACAGATCGACCACTCCCCTATATCGATCACTTTATTTGGGTCTCAAACGATCGCCCATACAATAACCATTGTAACTATAACAAACCCTCTCTAAACCGACCACCTCCTTAAATTGACCATTTAAAGTCAGTCACTGGTCGGTCGAGTTAGAGAGGTTTTACTGTAGATTGATCCTTTGAGGAGCAATAATAGAACGGTTCTTCTGTGGATTTTCGTATCAGTTCCAAGCAATATCTATCGCAACAGTTCTAACACCTGCATATAGCGTGAATACATGTGAAATTGTTGTTTGTTTGTTGTTGTTTTACGTCCTAGCAACATCTAAGGTCATATCAGGACGAGTACCGACTTGTGACAGTGTGCACTCATGGCGATTTTATAGTGCTGTCCCACTGGAAAACCAGGCCCATGCATCATGACCTGGTATCCCACTCAGTCACATTATCCTGACACTGAGCACACCAGTCCTTGCCCTGTCCTAATAATGCTGAGTGCCTGGATAGGAAGTGACAAGTATTCATTTTTAAGTCATTGGTTTGACTCGACCAGGATTCGAACCCATTGTAAAATATTCTGATTTACGGCATCGGGGGGAATGCAGATGTTCTATTACTGATCAGGGCCGCGTTCAGGGTCCGTCTCGGAGGCGCCTCGGCGACGTCTCCGCGATGCTTTTTGGCCTATTTGCGTTCAGGGTCCGTCTCGGCGACGTCTCGGCGACGCCTCCCTTTTCAGGTTGGAGACAAACAGCGCCTCGAAAATGGCCGCCGCATGCAGCGGTTTCATCCAATCAGAGCGCAGCATTTCGATGCAAATGGCCACCTCCTATGGGGGCGGCCATTTTCGAGGCGACCAACTGGCTGTTGTTGTTCAGACTAGCCTGACGTCACGGGTGCCTCCGAGGCGCCTCCGAGACGGACCCTGAACGCGGCCCTGGTGTACATGACCAAGCACATGTATGTATATGTAAGTGCTGGTGGTGCCTGAGTGGGATGTAAATAGACATAGTGGTACTGGCAGGGCTGGGTGTGAGGGCACTCAGGGCCTACCCCCTCCCCCTCTGCTGGGTAGGATCACCACACTCAGGGTCAAGGTTTGTAGTGGCCATGGGGCCATACAGCTTGGTGGTGGTACACCATGATCTACCAACACGGGAGACGGACGCTCGAACTCATTCGGCCATCCCGTCTGGTCAACATGTGAAAAGAAACAAATACGACTCCAGTGGATCTTTCAGAACACATCGGGTTAGATACTATTGATGTTTCCAGGGGGTAATGGCCGATGTGCTGCTAACACACACACTATCCTGTAGTGCTGCTAACACACACACTATCCTGTAGTGTTGGTAACTCAAACAATATCCTGTAGAGTTGGTACTGGCGGAGACCTATAATTGAATAAAGATTTATTCCCGACAACTCGGATAATATCTCCCTTCTTATTTATGTTTTCTTTTTATTTGATGATGGTGTGTTTATGCTGCCCATAATATATATTTTATATTCTCAGTGCACGGGCCAACTACTTTTAAGAAATAATGAGTAATGGTTCTAAAAACGCGACTTTCCACATAACGTGGTGCATTGTTGGCAAATAATATGGACATGGCATTTGAAGACTGTAACTCATATCATAAAAAGTACGGATGTTTTTTGAACTGGAATGAAGTTTGATCATATTTGACATTTAACCAGACGGGATGGCCGAATGAGTTAGAGCATCCGTCTCCCGTGTTGGTAGATCATGGTGTACCACCACCAAGCTGTATGGCCCCATGGCCACCACCAACCTTGTCCCTGAGTGTGGTAATCCTACCCAGCAGAGGGGGAGGGGGTAGGCCCTGAGTGCCCTTACACCCAGCCCTGCCAGCACCACTATGTCTATTTACATCCCACTCAGACACCACTAGAACTTACATATATATGCGCTTGGTCACGTACACCTGATCAGTAATAGAACATTTGCATTCCCCCCGATACCGCATATCACAGTATACTTTTTTTTTTAAATACATAATTGCAACCACTCGCTTTTTTGGCACACTGTGACAGCAAATGCATAGATCATGGCAAATGTCCACATCAAATCCTAATTTCCATAGTTTATGGTGTCAATATATTCGTTCCCTAGCGAGACAAGTTATATCCAAACTAGTTGGACGGGAAAGAATTGCAGAAATACGTGGTGGATTATCCACCCGAGTGTTATTTGGTATCGGCCATTTTGACATGTCTTACAGCAACTCATTACGGTGGTTAACATTCCACAGAGAAAATATAGCCGCACCGTTTGCTCAGAGGATGGGCAGGGTGTGTGTGTGAGTGAGGATGTGATGTGGTTAACATTCCACAGAGAAAATATGGCCGCACCGTTTGCTCAGAGGATGGGCAGGGTGTGTGTGTGAGTGAGGATGTGATGTGGGTGTGGTCTGTCTGGTGTGAGTGGTGTGGTATGGGTGTGGTGGTGTGGGTATGGTTGTGGTGTGGTTTGGGGTGGTGGTTTTGGTGTAGTGTGTGGGGTGTGGATGTTGTATGGATGTGGTGCGTGTGGAGTGGGTGTAGTGAGGATGTGGTGTGGGTGTGTGAGTGTAGTGTTGGTGTGAGTGTGGGTATGGTGTAGGTATGGGATGGGTGTATTGTCGGTGTAGTGTGGGGTGTGTGAGTGTAGGTGTGATGCGGGTGTGAGTGTATGTGTGGTGTGGATGTGAGTGTAGGTGTGGTGTGGGTGTGGTGTGGTTGTTGTCTGACTGGTGTGAGTGGTGTGGTATGGATGTGGTGGTGGTGTGGTTTTGGTGTGGTGTGGTTTGGGTATGGTGCGGTGTGGTTTTGGTGTAGTGTGTGGGGTGTGGATGTTGTATGGATGTGGTGCGTGTGGAGTGGGTGGAGTGAGGATGTGGTGTGTGAGTGTAGTGTTGGTGTGAGAGTGGGTATGGTGTAGGTATGGGATGGGTGTATTGTCGGTGTAGTGTGGTGTGTGTGTGAGTGTAGGTGTGATGCGGGTGTGAGTGTATGTTTGGTGTGGACGTGCGTGTAGGTGTGGTGTTGGTGTGGTTGTGGTCTGACTGGTGTGAATGGTGTGGTATGGATGTGGTGGTGTGGTTTGGGTATGGTGTGGTTTGGGTATGGTGTGGTGTAGTGTGTGGGGTGTGGATGTTGTATGGATGTGGTGCATGTGGAGTGGGTGTAGTGAGGATGTGGTGTGGGTGTAAGTGTGGGTGTGGTATGTGTAAGTGCGGGTGTGGTATGTGTAATGGTGAGTGTAGTGTGAGTGTGGTGTGCAAGTGTGAATGTGGTGTGTGTGAGTGTTATGTGGATGTGGGTGCGAATGTGAGTGTGAGTGTGGTGTAAGTGTAGTGTGGGTGTGGTGTGAGTGTGGTATGGGTGTGGTGTGACTGTTGTGTGCCTGTAGTGTGCGTGGGTTGTGGGTTGGGCTGTGGGTGTGGATCTGGTGTGGGTGTGAGTGTGGATGTGGATGTGGGGGTGGTGGGGATGTGATGTGGGTGTGGATGTGAGTACGGCATGGGTATGGTGTGCGGGTGTAGGTGTGGTTGTGAGTTTGTAGTGGGTGTGGTTGTGGGATGATGACTAGCATTTGTGTTGTGTTCAAAGATCAGATACGATAATCGCACTCACGATATTGATAATCGATTAATTACTAGATTCATTCCACAGTTACAATAAAAGCGCAATAACAGCCACAATGGGTGTAACATCACAACCTCATTTCACTGCTCCTTGTCCTATCTTAATACCGATAATCAGTCTAGGTAGTGACACATATCATGTTATACGTCGGTGGTTTGACTCGGCCAGGGTTTGAACTCAGGGGTACAACACATCTAATGACCTGTCAAACAAGAAGCGGGCGCTCAACCCATTCGGTCATCCCATATGTTTATAAAATACTCACAAATTCAAGCTCATTGGTGGGACAGTTGGGTCTTTGTTAGTCAGTGTCGAACTCACCTGCAAAGTAAGAAAGACATATATATGTTAATACTTGAACACTCAAAGTAGGTCAAATTTATTTGATCATTCAATTACATGTTGCACATACTGTATCTGAATTGAACGAGACCTACCTACATATTTTGCTACGTTGTGATGTAACTTGTAAGTGCCGAATACAATTGAGAACTTGATAAATATTTACATAATTTATACTGATTCGATGATGCAATCAAATTAACCCAGGTGCATGTTATCCTGGAAGTAGTTTGGCATTAATGTGGCATATAGCGCATCATGGAGCCTGTCTAAAGCCGTGTTTACACGGGCGAGTTAAGTCGCTTCATATAAATGGCCTTGCCTAGTTCGCCTCACATTTGCCGTGTAAACGGGACTCTGAGGCGGATTAGGGCTGATTCGCTTCATATGATTCACTTCATGTACACCACCTCGCGAGGTGGTTTATATGAAGCGATACAGTCGGTTCCCGGGCGGCAATAGTGTAAAATAGTGGTGCTCGCCGGCTACAGGCTCAGCTGTAACTATCGCTGGTGCCCGGCAGTGTTAGTGACCGATTAGGCCGAAATCTATTGAATGCGATCATATTTAACAGAATTACATACTCAAATAATTAAATTTAATTAAATTAACCTTAAATTCCAAGCGATATTAACGTAGCAGCTACATCGGCGTCGAATCGCCGAGTGTAAACTAAACAAATAGCAGTGCTCGCCAGCTACAGACAGAACACTAAGACTGCTGGTTCCCGGCGCCGAAACACTTTCAAACTAGGTCCGTGTAAACGCACCACCACATCGCTTCATATAAATCGATTTGCCTAATTCGCTTCACAATTGCCCGTGTAAACACGGCTTATGTCATCTGCTTGTTTCGTTGACAACATTGCAAATGCACTTTGCTGTACTTCTTATACTATGTTAATTAGGACGGAATCCATAAGTATCCATATTTTGGACTGTTTGCAATCTACAAACAGATATAAACCATAAACAAGAAACAAGAACCCCAAATTTATTACTAAAACAAAATTCAAAAGATTTTAACCAAATTGGACTAGTGCTGCCCAGCGGTGAAAACAAGTGTTAACACACTTATCCATTATGAGCAGGGTAAATAAATTCATCACACAATAATATAATATATATATGTATATATATATATATATATATATATATATATATCCGTATTATGGTAATTTATCTAATTACTATCTAACTTACTCCGCCTGCTACCTACAACAATCCGTATCTACTGTCCATTGTACATCGCGATGTTGACTACTCAACTCCATAGGAGCTGCTTGAGCACCATGGCCAGCAACTTGTATGCTGCCAATATGGAAAATATGAATGAGGGTGGGTCGCCTGTAGACCCGTACCTAGATAAAAGACGTACCCTGCTATCTACTTTCACTGACCCCAAAATGTTTACTGTATTATTATGATCTCGACAAATAGAAAACAGAACAAGAGTATTGATTGGTTGAGAACAATGACGCTGGCTGGTCATACAAATAAAGCCTTCTGTTTTTATTCACATTTGGAAAAGATTTAGCACACAATTGGAACCGATAGTCGGTCTCGAACTCCTACATGGTAAGCTCAGATGGGGGTTTGCTGCCTTGTGTGCAAACCAATGCAGCCCAGGCCACTCCCATCCAAGCAACAGCAGACAACGTGTAATGGTAGCCAAGTTAGGCCCTACCCATGCCCTTCGATACATAATTATATATATAATACAGAACGATGGTTAAGTTTTAGGGTCGTTCTGATTAGTTTTACGGTCGTACTGATTAGTTTTAGGGTCGTTCTGACTCCTCTGTTAATTTGTGCCACCAACACACAACATCGTACTCCATTGACACTTTGCCATGTATGGGTTGTTAATAGCATGTTTTTTTGTGTGCCTAACATACACATTTCATATTAATTTTGAATTTCAAAAAAAGTTTGAATTTCATAATAATTTTCATGGTATTTACTAGATAAAAGATTCACCCGGTACTTGTAGTACACGGGTAAAGACCAGCCTTATATAAAAACGGTCGAGAAATCGGGCTAATGAAATGAGTCTTTATGAGAGCCTAACTTCACAATCTAAGAAGCAACATTTATTCTTTGTATATGTCTTCATGTTTACCCGCTACTTTTGAGTTGGAAAATATAATAAAACATATACTTTAATGGAATTTAAAAGTGAAATCGACGGCATTCTCTGGCCGCCATCTTGTCTTTTTGCATTCTCTCCCATTTCACCAACTCTGTGCTGATATAAGTAACCATTTGACACTGGTGCCAGGCATTCTACTTCTTGTTCCATACTAAAGCTATTTTCGCCCGTATTTAGACTACGTTGTCTTTCACCCCTCTACTGGAAGTGGAAGTTCGGGGTGAATCTTTTATCTAGGTATTTACTAACTTTGGTCACTTCGACCAGACTGTCATTGTGACAGCCTTTCCACAATATTGGTCCAGCGATTGACACGGAGCCTAATTTTAACCCATGCTGTGCATGGGTTAAAACTAGTATTTATATATTATTAATATATTCCATAATAACCAAGACAGATGGCATGATTGGAGCGAGTCAATCACTTGGTTGGCGCAAAAGACCTTCTGCTACAGTTTATTACAACAACAATTCAGTGAAGAACTGTGCAGATGTTGGGTGGTGGCAGCAGCACCTGGAGGGGGAAGTGGGAAACAAATGTAAATAAAATAGGCTAGTATAGAATTAAGTAGAAAAAAGCGGAAAACTCTTCCCAAGAAAACCCCAAAACACTGACATAGAACCCTAAGAAAACAACTAACATAGTAATAAGAATAGAACAAAAATACAATGCCAAGAGGGCCCAAAAAAAACAACTAACATAGGCTACTAAACATACCAACAGACTATCTATCTGCTACTGAAATGCAGACAATCAAATAACTTATCAGCAGCTACTGCTTGGCCACCATTGAAAACAAACCTGGGTACCCAGGCTTACATGCTATGGACAGTATAAATACAGCCTCAATAAAATAAATAAATAAATTTTAAAAATAGGAGCCTGCCTGCAGACCACTTCGCCCCCCCCCCCCCCAGGTCGCTCACTGCCCCCCTGAAGGACCACAAAATAGCAGTTAGATGTTATAGTAGTTAGTTGACATATATATCAGACCAATTACAAACAGAGTAGATAGCAATTACAAGTATACAAGACAATTAAATACTTAATAATATGCGTATAATAAATTGTTACATTCCTATATATATATTATATTCCACAATAAAGTACTCTGTCTATTGGGAGGGACAAATCAGAATTCGCACATCCAACTAATTTCTGCGTTGTCTTATTCTTAGAATAATAATATAAATAATGACCTAGTAAATGCTATTCATGTGTACTAGGAAATTACTTAATTTCAGGCACTGGTAGTAAATAGTAAATATAAGTGAATTCTAAATTAGTTAAGGAAGAGCAGTAAGTAAACTAGATTTGCACAAGGGCTTTAAATATGACACAGACATCACCTGATGAATTTAAAAAAAGGACATTCCGTGGAGCTGACGTAATTGGATAATTGGTATTTACACATACCGGCACTCCACATGCATAACAGGTATCCCTAATTACACACATCACTGCCCACGTGAGGCATGGACACTGTCTGGTGACACCCAGTCATTACTCGACTATTATACTCTGATTACCCATAATGCAGGTTCATTCGTCTTAATCAAGTGTGTGTTGATCGGCTATGATTAATAGAGGTGTTGAATAAGTTATTTATATTTATTATTTGACAGGCTGTGCTGGGATTCAAACTCTTCTGGGCATAAACTTGTGATACTGTGTGCTAATGGTGGCTTTATAGTGCTGTTCCAATGTAGCACCATGACGCAATACTCCACTCAGTCACATTAAGGTGACAATGAGGTAACAAATCCTTACCCCATTCTTATATATATATATATTCGAGTATATTTATAGTCAAATATATATATATATATTTGATTGTTGTTTTACATCCTATCAACATCTAATGTCAACGTATGCAAGTAAGCGTATGTAGGTTGACAGCATCAGGAATAATGCTTGTTTTCTTTGTTGTTGCTCGCAATATTCCTATCTAAGGGTGCATCAATATAGACAAATAAAAATATAAACACGGCGAAATTACGGATATTATCAGATTATCACAACAGAGCTGATAAGCCTGCCTATCACATACCACACTGTCAGGAGGGAGAATTACAATGCTTCCTCTGATACCACCTTCCGCCTGGCTCGCCTGGTGAGTTGTCATTTGTCACCATAATGACCACGCACACAGGAGAGCCATTGTTCCAGCCAACAGTCTCACCTGCGATTTGGATCAATGTTGGGCTAATAGTTATTTTTAGTAATATCCTGTTAGCAGTTCATGTGGCTTTTCATCTATTTGTGTGACTTGTGAGGTTAAAATACTCATCTATGGGTTTTTGACTGCTCCAGTAAAGTATCCACAATCGGTGTTGCCTAGAATTATAAGCATTTATCATCATCATCATCAGTATCATTGCCGTTATCAAAAGGTTTGTTTTATTTAATGACGCCTCTAGAGCACATTGGTTTTTATCATCAGCTATTGGATGTCAAACATATGGTAATTCTGACATATTTCTTTGGAGAAAACCTGCTGCTGCCACATATGTGACATAGGCTACTCTTTCCGATAAGCAGTAAGGGGCCTTTTATATGCACTTACCCACAGACAGGACAGCACATACCACAGCCTTTGATGAACCAGTTGTGGACCACTGGTTGGAACGGAAAATAGCCCATTGCCATTATCATTATCACTATCGTAATCATCATAACAATCATCATTATCATTATTATTATCATCGTTATCAATATTGTTATTATATCATTGATATTATTATCATTATTATTGTTGGGAGGGGGCTGAGTTACTTGCGGGTTGCGATGGCAGTGGGTGAGAAGGGAAATGGAATGCACCGATCAGACTGTGTTCTTCATTGTTAAAAGGCTCGCGGTTGTTCCCGTACCCAAACACCCCACCCCTACCCCCACCAACCACACATACACCCCACCACCATCACTGCCAATAAACATGCCCTCATGTAATCGCTGTATGTAATATGCCACTGCGTATTTCTTTTCTGCCACTCCCCGTTGTTTACCATAGCTGCACACAGTTAACCCCCCACCCCACCCCACCCCACCCCACCCACACACACAGTTAAGCCCCAGTTAGACCTCACCGGATTGAGGAACCGGATAGAAAACGGACACTATCCGGTGAAATACGGCAATGTACGGTTTATATAAGGTACCCATCCGGTGTGTCCGTTTTATCTCCAGTGTTGTCCAGCGGTGTCCGGTACAAGTTTTGAAGATACACAAAACTTGTACCGGACACCGCCGGACTGACGTGTATGGTTGATGTCCGTTTTAAGTCAGTTTTGTTCATTTCATGTCCGGTACCCATCCATTACGTCTCCGGTTTGCTTGCTGCAGTGTCCGTTGATGGTGCTGTGGGAATTCGGTCTGTCGGTTTTCGGCATGTCCGGTAGGTGTCTGGTTGGTGTCCGGTCCGTCCATTTGATATTCGGTTGCCGTCCGGTTCTCGCCTGGTTCTCGTCTGGTGGCTATTCGTTAATGTATGTTCCTTGTCCGGTTAGCGTTCGTTTCATCCGGTACATTTTGGTACATTTTGGTACATTTGGACACCGAATACCATTCAGTCCGGTAAGGTCTGACTGGGCATTTAACCCTCCCCACACACACATCACACACACACACTGTTACCCTGCATCCAACCGCACCCACCTCCACTAACACACATATATACAAAAGATAGACGACGCGATTGACAATTTAAAAGAAAAGAAGAGTACAGAAATGGGAGTAAATATCACTACTTATATGCTTAGCTGCTTTAGATTGAGAGGGCGGCGTCAATGTTGCCTTAACTTATGCAAGGTGGTGTCTTACCTGTGTGTACTGTAGATGTTGTAAGAAGAGGGGAGTAGGGCGGAGGAAGAAGAATGAGAAGAGTAGGGCGGAGGAAGAAGAATGAGGAAGATGAAGAACGAGGAGGAAGGAGAAAGAACTAGGAAAAATGAGGACGAAGGAAGAGGAGAACAAGATTCTTGTCAAGAATAAGAAGAAGAAGAAGAAGAAGAAGAAGAAGAACAACAACAACAACAAGAGACAACAAAAACAAAAAAAAACACGAGACCAAAACAACACAAGAACGAGAATAACGGACAAAGAAGACAACGGATTGAAAGATAAAGAGGAGGAGAACACGAAAAAGAGGAAGAGAAGATGTATATTTGTTTGTTGTTGCTTTACATCCCAGCAACAGCTAAGGTCATATCAGGCCGAGTACCGATTTCTGACAGTTCGCACTCATGGCGACCTTTTAGTGTGGCCCCATTACATTGAGAGACCGGTTTTGTGCCAGCATTATGACTCGATATCCCACAGCAACTTATATTTTAAATGGCTAACTTATGAGATATTTGAAGAGCAGACATGCCAAACTAATGTTGGCAAGTAGACCTATGCCAAAACGTTGACACTATAGGCTTCAGCAGTAACAGGTTCTATTAAATTGACTCATCCTTTCCTTCTATATGGCAACAAATGCTTAATAAGTGTATCAGTGTCTGATGTAAGATCAATTCTTGTGGTGGCGGCGGTGGTGGCGGTGGTGGCGGTGGTGGTGGTGGTGGGTATGTGTTATGTTAGACTATTATGGCGATCGTTAGTGGAGCATACACCTGCACTCCGACATTCTTGCATCGAGCATCAAAAGCTGACAGATTATGTTTTAATGCATATGTAAACGTAACGCTTTGCACACTGACACCTGATTCCCCGCTCTCATGATAGCATTTTATTGTGACAAATGAGTGATCAGACGGGATGGCCGAATGAGTTAGAGCGTCCATCTCCCGTGTTGGTAGATCGTGGGTTCGAACCCTGGTCGAGTCAAACCAATGACTTAAAAATTGATATGTCACTTCCTAGCCAGGCACTCAGCATTATTAGGATATGGCAAGGAACAGTGGAATGAGGAAGACCAATCATCCGCGATTGAAATTTCCCCTGCTTAAACAACTGATGTTCAACAACACCAACCAAAAGTATAGTAGACAGGTGTAATACAGTGGGCACATCGCAGAGACAGAAGGGGAGAGAGGGTCCTGATGTTGATAGGATTGATTGGTTTGTTTGTTGTTTGTTTGCATGCTCTATAGATACAAATAGAGGGACTACTACTTGGAGGTGACACATCTCAGGACCTTGACCTTGGCATGGCTGTCTGTGTGGATCAAGACAGTTATGTAACAATATATAGTTCCTACCGAACTAGAGAAAGGTATTATCCGGACTATGGATAATATACACCTTCGTCCTAAAATAATACTCGCATAAAAAATTATATAGCACAAAACAGTCTTTACACAGTTACCCACATCCATTATACAAATTTGGCACGTAGTTCTATTTGTCAGAATAACACATTTGCCAGCACTTAGGCGCTAGTCTTCGGGCCATAGCTGTTGTCAGTTATTCACACAAATCAATGTAATGATGAATAAACTAAGGGATGTGATGAGTGATGAAAGAAGATGCCCATTGATATTTTTTGATCGATGATGGTGCTGTGGGAAGTTAGCCACACGATGGGCTACCTGGTGTAAGTACAAATTAATGGTTAGTTTCATTGGTTAGATTCTGATGTTCTAATATATGGGACCAGACGGGGTGCCCGAATGAGTAGAGCGTCCGTTTCCTGTTTTGGAAGATCGGGAAATCCGAACCCATGAGTTTGTGGCTTTGAATCTTGGTCGAGTCAAACCAATGACTTAAAAATTGATACTTGGCTCTTCCTAGCCTGGCACTCGGCATTATTAGGATAGGGCAAGGACTGGTTGGTTCAGTGTCAGGATAATGTGTCTGAGGGGGATATCAGGTCATGGTGCTGGTGGCCTGGTATGCCAGTGGGGCAGCACTAAAAAGTCACCATGAGTGTGCACTGTCACAAGTCGGTACCCGTCCTGATATGACCTTAGACGTTGCTAGGACGTAAATCAACAACAAATAAACATGTGATATATGGAGGCAGGTGTGGAAACATGCATGTAAGTTGAGTGACCCAATATCCCACACTCATGGCGACTTTATAGTGCTGCCCCACTGGGAAATCAGGCCACCAGCACCATGACACAACATCCCACTCAGTCAGATTATCCTGATACTGAACTGACTAGTCCTTGTGCTATCCTATTAATGTTGAGTGCTATGCTAGATAGCGACAAGTATCAATTGTGTCAGTCATTGGTTTGACTAGGCTGGGATTCGAACTCCTGATCTTCCGAACGGGAAGCCTGCGCTCTACCGATTCGGCACCCGCGTTTGGGATTGATTGGTGGAGCGGGGTAGGGGTAGGGCTGGAGGTGCTGTTGTTTTACGTCCTAGCAACATCTAAGGCCATATCAGAACGGGTGTGGGTGTGGGTGTGGTGATCAGGGAGGCATGGGGGGGGGGGGAGGCTGGGCCAGGCCCAGATCAGGGTATAAAGTGGAAAGTTCACTTTGTGAAACTTAATTGGATATCGGCGTTCACTCACTCAGGTGACTAGGAACCCACAGAGCATGCAGGTGCACATACCCCATAGATCTCGGCACGTTCTCAACGGGGCCACTTGGTCCCCAGGTCAACAAGTTGGTATTCCGTTATATGAGCCTGTCTCAAAAGGTGATAACTCTTTCTTTTTTTTGTTCATTGTAACGATTGACACAAAACAGCACAGAAACGGTTACACTGAAAACACAAGGACATTTGCTTCAACTCAATATGTATTCTATCGGGATTATGAAACACCATGTAAAAAAACAAATCAGTTTATCCTGAGCAAATGCATAAGCAGATAGTATGTTGATCATTACAATGGACAAAGTTGTGTCCCATATTGCTTAGCACCTTTTGAGACAGTCTCATATATGAATGAACGCTTCTAGCTGCCTCTCCCTGTTTGAGTCAGGGAAAAAAATATGCAGCAATAAAAAGCGGTGTGCACCTTTTCATGACTAACCTATATGGAAATGTGGCCATGTGAAATAAAAAGATTTTTTAAAGAAAAAAAGCAAGCATTAGATTTTGCATGATCCATGTAAAAAAGAAGGAAGCATTGGATTCCGCATGATGAGTTTGTTTTTTATACGTAAATTTGAATAGTCACGTTATTTTGAATAGTCACACTGCGGAATCTTTAAACTATGGTCAGTTGCACTCCATACTGGGGCCGTATGCATGAAGAATTATTTATCGGCGCCGGTGTTAAGGGCCGCGTTCGGGTTAGCTAACGCCAGTGTTGGGAAATGGGTCACGGGGTATGTACGGCTCCAAAGCCCGGTGGCGTTAGCTAACCTAGCAGTTATTTATAGATTTGGGGTATCCCTCTGAGCCTCTTCCCAGCGAGCACCGCTATTTGCCAATATCGCGAGGCGGCGGCGGCGATTTGTTTACATATGACAATATGAAAATTGGCGCCGATGTAGCGGGGGAGTTAATATTGCTTGGATTTTGGGGTTAATTTGACAAAATTTCACATTTTTACTATGTTATTCTGTTAAATATGATGGCCCTAATATAACGCCGCCGATGCGGCAGCAGTGGCGATTTGTTTTCATTCGACAATATGAATATCGCCGCCATGTAGCTGCGGCGTTAATATCGGTTCGATTTTAGGGTTAATTTGATCAAATTTCACTTTTTGAGTAGGTTATTCTGTAAAATATGATAGATTTGGGCCTAATCGCTACCTAACACCGCCCGTAAACTTGCTACGGAGTGGTGTTAGTGTAGGCGATGTTAAACTCGCGGTGTTTCCATACATAGCGACTTTTCGGCGCTAAACTAGAAATCACGTCCAAGGGCCGTATGCATGACGAGTAAGTTATCGCCCCCGGGGGCAAGGACCGAGTTCGGGGTAGCTATGGCCGGGGGTAGGAAATGGGTCACGGGCTATGCATGGAGCCAAATCGGCGAGGAGGTAGGTACCCTAGCAGTTATTTATAGATTTGGGAAATCCCTCTGCTTTTGTAGCCATATATTAGGCTCAAATATATTAAATGCGATCATATTTAACAGAATTACATACCCAATAAGTGAACTTTTATCAATTTAACCCTAAATTCGAAGCGTTATTAAGGCTACCGCTGCATTGACGGCGATATTAATGGTTATATTTTCAAATCGACGAACGTACATTACAGTAAACAAACCGCCGCCACCGCCAGTAATGGCTCTGTCACACTATGACGTTTCTCACCAGCGACCCGTCAGCGTTGAAAATAAAATTAAAGCGTCGAGTCTGTGTCTCTGTCTCTGTCTCTGTCTGTGTCTGTGTCTCTGTCTGTGTCTCTGTGTCTGTCTCTGTATGTGTCTCTGTATGTGTCTCTGTCTGTGTCTCTGTGTCTCTGTCTGTGTCTCTGTGTCTGTGTCTCTGTCAGGGTCTGTGTCTCTGTGTCTGTCTCAGTATGTGTCTCTGTATGTGTCTCTGTGGCTGTGACACACGTCGCCGCGCGTTGGAGAGAACGTTGTAGTGTGACAGGGGTATATGGAACGCGACGTCGAGGCGGCGGCGGCGATTTGTTTACTTTAAATTTGTCGATTCGACACTATTAATATCACTGCCAATTGCGCGGTAGCCTTAATAACGGTTCGAATTTCGGGTTAAATTTATAAAATTTCACTTATTGCATATGTAATTCTGTTAAATATGATCGCATTCAATAGATTTGGCCCGAGTCGGTCCCTACCCCTGGCCTTATACCTGCTACTGGGTAGGGGTAGCTTACCCGACTTTTACCCCCCCGGGGTAGCCTTACCCCAGACACATGCATCGCAATATGTATGAGCCAATTTTTAACCAGACCAGGGTTAAAGCAGGGTGCCGGGTTATCTAACCCCGGGGTTCCAAATGTGTCAAGTGGGATGTATGTGACCAAAGCACAGCTTGGTTAGCTAACCGATGCACTATTTATAGATTTGGGAAATCCCTCTGCGTTTGTAGCCATATATTAGGCTCAAATATATTAAATGCTATCATATTTAACAGAATTACATATGCAATAAGTGAAATTTTATCAATTTAACCCTAAATTCGAAGCGTTATTAAGGCTACTGCCGCATTGGCGGCGATATTAATAGTTATATTTTCGAATCGCCGAACGTACAGTAAACAAACCGCCGCCGCCGCCAGTATGGAAAGCGACGTCGATGTGGCGGCGGCGGCGATTTGTTTACTTTACGTTCGTCGATTCGAAAATATAAATATTAATATCGCCGCCAATGCGGCGGTAGCCTTAATAACACTTCGAATTTAGGGTTAAATTGATAAAATTTCACTTATTGCGTATGTAATTCTGTTAAATATGATCACATTCAATAGATTTGCTCATAATCGGTGCCTAACCCCACCTTTAACCCTGCTTTCGCTTGGGGTTAGTGCAGGTGACTTTACGCTCGCCGAATTAGTTTAACCCCGACACATACATACGCAGTTTTCGCCGCTAACCCGGGAAATCCGCACCACGCAGGGTTACGACCGCTAACCCGGACACATATATATAGGCCCTGGACACCTGCTCAGCCCACTGCACTTCATTCAGGGTAATAAGGGTATTCCGAGTTCCACTGGTCCCTTCAGTATCGGTTGGAGCTGAGACCCAGCACGCCGGGTCACAGCTGCAACTCAGTTGGGGGTTGGTGCCACTCTCAGCTCTATCATTCACCCTGGAACGTATAATTTATACTCATATTGCAACTATAACGATCCTGATAACGAATCTTCATAGGACTATTTCCATGTATTTGTTTCTAAAATAGATTGCAGTGATGTTGTCCTAGCAAGTATTATTTTCAATCAATCAATAGTTCCGTCCTCTAGTCGAGGGTTGGATGCAATGGTTCTCCCCTTGTCCCGATGGTGTGCTGTTCTGATAGACTGTGAATAATTCAAGCCTGTCCACTGTGAAATATTTGTAAACCATGATGTTCTTGGTCTCCCTCTCCCTCTGCTGCCATTCACCTTCCCTTCCAACAATGTACGGTATATTGAACTCTGACGAATGATGTGGCCAAAATAAATAAGTTTCTTTGTCTGTATAGTGGCAAACAAGCTTTTCTTATTTTTAATTTTTCTGAGAACTTCTTTGTTGGTGATCTTCTTTGTCCATGATATTTTAGTATTATTTTACATTACATAAAATACTACTTCGTGTATCATTGTGTATGAAACCACATGTCACACATTCCGCTGTGTAAGCTGTAGATGTGATGTACAAAATTGATATCTATCACTCTCTAACCTCTGTGCTGCTTTACTAGGATAGGGAAACGACTGGTTAGCTCAGTATCAGGATAATTTGACTGGGTGGGAAATCACTGCTGGATGTGTGGCATGCTAGTGGGGCAGCACTATAAAGTCGCCATTGGCGCGTATTGTTAATGAGTGTCTGTCCTAATATTTCCTCACCGGGCGCGGTTGCTGAATCGGTAGAGCGCGGGCCTCGCGTGCGGGAAATCGGGAGTTCGGTTCCAGGTCGAGTCAAACCAATGACTTATAAAATTAATACTTGTTGCTTCCTAGCCTGGCGCTCAGCATTATTAGGACAGAGCATGGCTGGTTAGCTCAGTGCCAGGATAATGTGACTGAGTTCGATATCAGGTCATGGTGCTGGCAGTCTGGTCTCCCAGTGGTTCAGCACTATAAAGTCGCCATGAATGCGCACTGTCACAAATCGATACCGTCCTGATATGACCTTAGATGTTGCAAGGACATAGAACTCCAACAAACAACCAACCTAATATGACCTCAGATGGTGCGAGAACGTTAAACTCCACCCAATAAAGAAGGTAACTACGCTTGGTTGCTGCGGGGTACTTAAGGCTCAGTCACACCTTACCGGATTGGGGTACCGGATAGAAAACAGACACTGTCCGGTGAAATACATCAATGTCTGGTTTATATATGGTAGGCATCCGGCGTTTCCGTTCTCTGTCCGGTGGTGTCCGGCTTGTACGGTGGCAAGTTTTGAACATGCACAAAACTTGTACCGGACACCACCGGACTGACGTGTATGGTTGGTGTCTGGTTTAAGTCCGCTTAGTCTGTTTTGTCCGGTACCCATCCGCTACGTCTCCAGTTTGCTTCCTGAATAGTCCGTTGACGGTGTTGCAGGAATTCGGTCCGTCAGTTTTTTATATGTTTTCGGGGCGTCCGTGATCAGTCCGGTACGTGTCCGGTTGACGTTTGGTCTGTCCGTTTGCCATTCGGTTGTTATCCGTTGTCGTCTGGTTATCGTCTGGTTACCGTCCGGTGGCTATTCGTTCATGTACGTTCCTTGTCCATTTAGCGTTTGTTTCGTCCGGCGGCCCTTGACCTGATAGCGCAACATTTCGACACATTTCGGTACATTTTGATTCCGAACACCACGGGACTAGAAAATTCTTTGTCCGGTGGTGTCTGGTGCTCAATCCGGTAAGGTGTGACAGGCACTTTACTCCAATGTACACGCCCCCATTCGAGGTCCACCCACGCACTGCCCGAGAACCACACCTAAACGAGTTCACCCCGGGCATTATTGTGTCAGTGCCAAATTGTCGGGTGTGATAGCCGAATCGGTAGATCGTAGGTTTCCCATGCGGAATTGTATGCAGTTACTATTACAACTAATAGTTCATTTATATTATACTTCTTTTATCGAACAGGATTTTCATGTGGTTATTATTGCAACTGATATTGTCATTTATGTACCAACAAATTGAACTGAACGGCCGCTGACAAAAGGCATCATTCGCTGAATAAAATACATTTAGTAAAATTTAAAAAAAGGTTGGGAGTTTGAAAACCAAGCCGAGTCAAACTACTGACTTACAAAATTGATAGTTGTTGCTACCTCGCCTGACGCTCAGCATACTAAGATAGGGTGTTTGAAAACCCAGCCGAGTCACAGCTATGGGTTACAAAATTGATAATTGTTGCTACCTAGACTGGCGCTCAGCATTATTAGGATAGGGTAAGGATTGGTTAACTCAGTATCAGGATAATGCGACTTAGTGGGAAATCAGGTCATGGTGCTGGCGGCTAGATCTCCCAGTGGGGCAGCACTATAAAATCATCATGAGTGCACACAGTCACAAGTTGGTACCCATCTTGATATGACCTTAGATGGTGCTTGAAGGTAAAAACCCAACAAACAAACAGTTGTCGTAGTTTTGCTTTTCGATACGTTATAACTCCAATGTCCAGTGTTCTCTGTGGCGGAGTGGTTAGAGTGTCTAACTTTTTTCTAGGTCGGACTCCTAATCTGAAGGTCAGTGGTTCGATTCCCGTGCCTCCACCTCTGCCAATTTGGATTTCCACCGCTGTGTATAACTTACAGCGTCATCAAAGGCCAGTTGCTCTCATACCATGTCTATGTGGTATGGGAGGTTAAAAATCCCTTGGGTCGGTAAAAGTGTAGGCTCGGGCTTTCTTTCGACAAACTGTCTAATGGTGAAAACAAGTCTATTCAGACTTATCCATAATAGGCAGTATAAATCTTCAAGAAAAAAGAAATGTGTTCAGATCTCGAATCCATTAGAACAGTTTCCTAATGCGTTCCATTCCAACTTCCAAGCCTGCAATACTTTCCATGTTACGGTGTATATTTTAAAGTATTTTTTAATTTGTATAAGATCAAAATCAAAAAGTGAAATGGCTTTGTTCCAACTCTGACATATTCACAACATGACTTGTAAACCTTCAAATGAATATGAATTCTGCTATTGTTTGGAATGGTTTCTGATATTCTTTGGAATGTGTTCACTTTTGGCTTCGATGTCAGAAGGCGACTCATAAATAATACTATACAGCTGCCACACCTGCCCTCCCACCTTCCACCGCAACCATGACCGTCAGTCAACCTGGCGTCAATACGCAGGTAACGTGATGTCGACTTGACTGACACCTAGCGAGAGTGACTGTCATTATGGCACAGTGACCACCGAGCGTGCATTGAAAATAAAGGTCATGACCTCTGTTTGACCCCTGTATGACCGCTCACTATTTCAGATCTACTTCTGGAATAAGAAAAGGTAATTTTTCCCCTGATGTGGATAGAGAACATGTATATGGATATTATTTATATAGGTGGACCGACAATATAGATATAGATATAGATATAGATATATATATATATATATATATATATATATATATATATATATAATCAAAAGCAATAATGCAACCGTCAGCACAAGGCTCCTGAATTAATAATTTTACTAAATTTCACTCACATAAATTCGTCATTCATCATGGCTGATGGTTTTGAGTTTCTGATCGTTTAAAAGATGTATATATACATATACATATATATATATGTATATACATGTATATGTGTGTTTAATGGTAGAAACTCAACAGCATCGGACTATGCAACTTTAAGTTTGGAGCAACTTCTTTTTTAAAGAGAGATCTCCAACTTTGGAGATATTTGAAGTGAAAATATGTCAAATAAATGTGTGAAATACTTGACACAATAGGCTTCAAATTGGTAGGTTAAATATTAAATTGACTTAGTATACCTGCTACGCAGCAATAAATGCTTAATGACTACACCAGTACCTAACTTAGTCGATATATGGGATCAAATTTGGGTAGGTGTTTTGTTTGCCAACATTTGATGCTTTGATCGGACCATGCGGTTATGTTGCACCAAGTCTTCAATTCCGGTAACCAGCGCAGCTTATTCCCATAATGAGGTCACCTGATCCCAGTTCACCTGATGGCGGTTCTCCCGTGAGCCTTTGCGCATGTCCAGCCAGGGCTGGCAGACGGCACATGCACCGGCAAATATGGACACAGAGGCTTACTTACCATGAGCCACAAGGGCGGGTTTTACCAACAAATCAATTCTCCCCTTCACCAATCAAATCTAAAATAAACCACGTGATATTTGATGGGACGATAATTCACTAAGGAGGAGGCACGAGTGGTATAATGTGGCATTTATTGGGCCCATTAAGGAAAGAATGAGTCAATACAGGTTCAGCTGGGGTTACAGGTCATGCGAGGTCAAGTACATATGATCATGTCAGTGTTGGGTACCTTCAAGGACATTATGTTAGAGTAGGTATTCCATCATGAGTTATCAGCCCTTCACAGTGGGTCATTCAATCAGGTCAACAGAATCATTTTTAGGAAGGGGGTCATGTGAGGTCAGTTCGGGTTCATCAGTTCAGTGTTTGTTGACATTTTTGGGTATCATCCTGTCATTTTCACCTCTCATCAGGTCAACTGGGTTATTTTGGTGTTCAGGGGTCAATTGGGTTCATTCAGATTTCACAAGTCAGTGGGGTTCGCTTAGGTTTCGAGGTCACTGAGTAGGTTCAAATTTTCAGGTCAACAGGGGCCAGTTGTACTCCGTGCCATGTTGCCTCACCGACATCGACATTTTCTTTTTTATTGCTGCGGATAACGTATGAGTCTGGAAGCAAGCTAAATGTACCTCTTTTCTTTCCTAGTGCCACTCCTGCCACCATCAGCATGTCATTGATGGCTTCCGAGCAGCTGTCAGGCTCGTCCCCCTCCAGCTCATGGAGTTGTCTTGGATGCGGGTAGTGTGTCGGTGGCATGTTGTGTTGAATGTATTGCATATATGGCATCTGGTCGTATGTGGGGCACCTGACTACCTCAGAGTAGTGGTGGGGTCCTGCCCGGGGTGTTGTGGTGGCGTGGGCCGTTGTCAGGTCAATAGTGGGTGCCACCACATGGTGTGACAGCGCTTGGTCAGTGCATGTCATGGCAGGCGTCTGTGGCGGTGGCGACTGATTGTCGGCTGCCTGGTAGTCCTTCGTGGTTTTGACTCTGCGGCATTTTTTGGGGGATCCTTCCATCACCGTCATCCTGGCGATCAGGTCGGATCTGAGGTATTTCATTTGTACTGTCATGAGGTTTTGTATTGCTTGTAGCATGGTGTCAGCGATCGGGTACTCAGCTTCCTCCTCCGGGTGTTTGTGTGTCGGGGACGGGTGTTGTGCGGCCTTCCGCTTATTCTTCTTAGCAGTGGTTTTATTGTTTTTGGCCGGGTTGTTTTTTTTGGGGTGTGTGCATGGTCTTCCCCTGGGTTTTGGTTGGGCTTCTTCTGCTGTCGGCTCTGTGTTTCATGTTGATTTTCTGATTGGTGGCATCACGTTGTATTGTGTTGTGTGGCATTGCATTGAATTGCGTTGTGTGGCATGTGGCCGCGTAGCTGAATTTAGGAGGGCTGTGTTGTTCAGTCGGCTGGTGAGGCCGCGGTCACGTGGTGGGTTTGAGTCGCTCAATATAGTTCTCAAGTGTCCACAAGGTGGCGCCACAATAGTGCTGTGGCTGCCGCTGCAGTGCTGTAGGTATGGGGTGGGGGTTCAGTGATTCAAGTGTAAGTGGCGGGTCAGTCGCCAGCTTTAAGTCTATGGGTTTTTCCCGGTCTGCAGTTAGTTCTGTGTCAACCTGGAAGGTGGCGCCACCATAACGCCGGTGGCCGCTGGGATGTAGATGCTATAAGAGTTCGGAAAGGACAGGTGGCGCCACCGGGCTAGCTGAGTCTATGAGTGTCAAGCTGCCACGCCTCTGCCGCAAATTACCCACATTCCGTATAACATGGACAATGGCCATACTTTTATTACACCAGTTACCCAGATAGTATTTAGCAAGATGGCAACGTGGTTGCTATGGAATGAATGGTCGTTATTAATGTTGATCAAAATTGTTGTCTGCTTGTTTGTAGATGCGACCCCTACGTGTTTAGCTCTGTAAAGTCCTTAGCCTTTTGAGGCGACATTATCCGAAGTATGACTAAGTATGTTCCTGCCTGTCCTCCCTCCTCCCCTCCCTTTTTCTACAATTCACTTCATAGCTCCCACATTTTAGCCCTGTTCACACGGGAAAGATGTGAAGCGAACTAGACAAGGCGAACTAAAGGAGTCGAACTAGCGACCGTCCACACGGGCAAAATTATCCGCATCACAGGAATCGATTCACGTAGACTACCTCGCTGAGGTGGTCTACACGATGCGCATCACGTGAGTCGAACCAGCCCTAATCCGCCTCAGACACCCGTTCACACGAGAAATGTGATGCGAACTATACAAGTCGCTTTCTACGAATCGATTTACATTGCCCGTGTGAACAGGGCTTTTATCTCAGCACATTATGTCCTCTCAAATTCCATACGTAGACCCTCCTCTATGGGCTATATCCTTTTGAATGTTATACCTACACTCCTGGCTTTAGACCCTGTTATTTCACATTCCACTCTATTTCACTCACATCACCCCCGGCCCACCCACTCGCATCAAGCTTCACCCCCCCCCCCCCCCCTAAGCATATCAACCTCTGTCATTGCATCAACCCAACCCACACCTTTACTAACACCAATCCTGCTCCACCCACTGGCATGAATGTCCACCAGACCGGATGGCCGAATGGTAGATCGTGGGATTCGAACCCACGGGTTCGAACCCATGTCAAGTCAAACCAATGACTTGAAAATTGATACTTGTCGCTTCCTAGCCAGGTGCTAGGCATTATTAGGGTAGGGCAAGGACTGGTTGGCTTAGTGTCAGGATAATGTGACTGAGTGGGTTATCCTCAGCACTATAAAGTCACCATGAGTGCACACTCTCACAAATCGGTACCCGTCCTGATATGACCTTAGATGTTGCTAGGATGTAAAACTCCAACAACCAACCAACCACTCCCACCCCCATCGTTCCACTCCCATCAACCTTCACCCCAATCTCATCAACACTGTCACCACACACGCCCCCCTCCCCCCATCACCCTCCAAACATTACACCCTTCCCCGTCCTCAAACACCGCTGTTATCCTCCAGTGAACCTCTTACTTCGCCCGACTCCACATTCCCACTGTCTGTGGCTCAACTTTCTCTCCGCCCTATCCCGTCTGAGGCACTCTGTCATCGGCCTGTTTTATTACATGATTTATCATCGTTAAACTACAGTAGCTGATAGACCCTTTATCACTCCCTGAACTGCATTGGTCCAGGGTTATCATCTAAATCATAGGAGAAGCTGAGTATAGGCTTCTACTTTATCACAGTCCGATAATTTTGAGTTTCTACTGCGTTTTATCGAATTATGCAGCTTTATTAAGTGTACCAGTATCTAAGTTGGATACGGATATCAGTTGGTTGGTTGTTGGAGTATTACGTCCTGGCAACATCTAAGGTCATATCAGGACGGGCACCGAGTGGTGACAGTGTGCACTCATGGCGAAATCAGGCCGCTGGCATCATGACCCAAAAGATATATGGATATCAAATCTAAATAAGAGTTTTGGGTTTGAAAATATTATCTTTTCATCGAATTATAACATTTCAATTTAGTTAGCCAATCAGGATACAATATTAGATCATGTGGTATTATCATATTTTTATTTTTATTTTTTTTGTCCATTAGTTGTTTAAGCAGGGGAAATTTCAGTCATAGATGACAGGTCTTCCTCATTCCACTGCTGGTCGATAGAAAGCCCGAGCCTACACTTTTACCGACCCAAGGGATTTTTAACCTCCCACACCACATAGACATGGTATGAGAGCAACCAGCCTTTGATGACGCTGTAAGTTATACACAGCGGTGGAAATCCAAATTGGCAGAGCTGGGGGCACGGGGAATCGAACCGCCAACCCTCAGATTAGGAGTCTGACCTAGAAAAAAGTCAGACACTTTAACCACTCCGCCACAGAGAACACCATATGTAGTGTATAAATGTATACTTATGCGAATATTATTGTGAATGGAATAAACTTCCTGTACTACACCTACCGGGTTGGGATCAAAACTAGGAAGCTCGGCGTTGCTATACCCCTTCCCCCCACCCCAAAAAAAACACCCAAAAAACCACATATGGTTATGGACTTATATTATTGATAATGAAGTACGTCTGTATTACCTACACATGGTTAATCACTGTACCTCTCGAGCGGCATGGATACCGCATCACCCTCCTAAGGCAGGTAATGCTTGGCTTCCTTCATCTCCGCCCCCAGGTATGAACTACTTATATCAACACAGCAGGACAACAAGTTGGATGAATATCAACCGGGTGCACTCAGTTTTTAGCAATTAAAGCTCACTGAGCTGTGACCTAACAACTCTTCCATCCAACATGCAATTAGCTTTTTTATACATTAGTTGATTAAAGCTGCATAGTCCGATGAAAGCATCAAATTTTCAAAACCAAAAGAATGATCTAGATTTGATTCTACATATCTAACTTAGATAATGGTGTATTTATTAAACATTTGTCGCTGGATAGAAAGGAAGATCGGGTCAATTTAATAGAACTTCTTACTGTAGAAGCCTATGGTGTCAGAGTTTTGGCGTGCTTGCCAAAATTAATTTTGCATACCTACACTTCAAATATCTCAAAAGTTAGCCATTTAAAATAAACGTTACTTCAAATTAAAGTACGGTAGATTATAGCGATCAACCTAATATATTTATCTCAGAAAATATCAAAAACTCAAAACCATCGGACCAGACGGGATGGCCGAATGAGTTAGAGCGTCCGTCTCCCGTGCTGGTAGATCGTGGGGTCGTGGGTTCGAGTCCCGGTCGAGTCAAACCAATGACTTTAAAATTGATACTTGTCGCTTCCTAGCCAGGCACTCGACATTATTAGGCTAGGGCAAGGACTGGTGTGCTCAGTGTCAGGATAATGTGACTGAGTGGGATACCAGGTCATGGTGCCGGCGGCCTGCTTTCCCCAATGGGACAGCACTATAAAGTCGCCAGGAGTGCGTACTGTCACAAGTCGGTACCCGTCCTGATATGACCTTAGATGTTGCTAGGACGTAAAACAACAACAAACAAACAAAACAAAACCATCGGACTATGCAACTTTAAGCAGTGGAAATTTCAATAACGGACAATTGGTTTTCCTTATTCCACTGCTTCGTTCCCTGTCCTGGTAATGCTGTGTCTTCGCCAAAGCAATTGCTAATTACTGTATGCATCATCAGCATTAATACTGGAGTAGAAACTCCTCCTGAGTTTGAGTTAGCAGTCAATGTCGACCCTTAAATTCATCCCAGGGGTCTCCTAACTACCTCCATCAGCCATAGACCACCGGCCGGGATAGTCGAGTGGCTTGAACGTCTGCTTCCCCGTGCGACAGGTCAAGGGAGCAATTTTTTCAAGTCAAGGAATCAAACCATAATTACAAAATTATCACATGCCGCCACCTCACCTAGCATTTAGAACCACACTGGTTTGGTCATGTGTTGGGATAAGGTGACTGAGTAGGATCTAGGACTATGGCGCCCACATCGCACCGGGTTGTGGGTTCGATCCGCCAAACGAGTCAAACCAATAGCAACAAAACTTATTAAATTGGCACTTGTTCCAGCACTTGCATATCAGCTGGTGATTGCCATTACTAGGATAGGCAGGCCCACTGACAGGATAATTTCAAGGAATAGGACATCGGATCATAGTGCTGGCAGCATGGTATTACAATGGGCCAGCACTATAAAGCTACTATGAGATCACAAAAAGTCCTTGCCCGTCCCGATATGCTTCCCGATGTTTTTAGGATATCAAACCCCGATCAATCAATCAATCAATTAGTCAATCAAATTCACAACTGACTCCCCAATGTGTGTGACACAGCGGTGGGAGACTGACATGCTATGCCTAGCTTTTGAAGGCCCTGTCACACTATGCCGTACGGTGTCAGCGCATGCTCAACATTAAAAAATTTGCCAGTACGTCGGCATTCGGCAAACTTTTCAGTGGCAGGGGATAAAACTGGGTGTATATACAACATACACACAACGTACGTAACATATGCAGAATGTATCTTTGAGGTATTGCTAGCATATGACTTTATGAGCGCGTTCATGTGCCTCACAAAACGTTTGCAAAATATTTGCAAAATGCTCGCATATGCTCATGAAATGCGGACCAACGTTACATACGTTACTCCATCGCTAGAAGTATGGCGTATACGTTAAATATGCTGGAGATACGGCAGGCATACCTTCGAAGTACGTTAGGAGTATGTAATGCATCCATTGGCAGTACGCGGACTGTACGCGGATTGCACGTTCCCACCGGCTGAACATACCACTAACGTGCAGCAACGTATACCAATGTATCCCTAACATACTCCCAACGTACACACAGCATATGTTCAACGTACGAGCCACACGTCGACACAAAAGATTTTTGGATCCTGAACGCACAGCAACGTAAGATGACGCATAATGATGTATCCGGAACATACCTGACGTAACGTATGACGACGTACGCCGACGTGTTGGTCGAAAATCACATACGTTGGCATACGCTAAGGCTATACGTTGTAGTGTGACAGGCACTTGAGCGCTGCACCCCCTCGCCCAATGTTTCTAATGTAGGTGCACATTAATAGTGAAACAGCAGCAGCCCTATCGGCTCTGCTGAGCAGACACAGTGCCGCCCACTGCCAGCCCATTCACAGATAGACTGGGCTCCACTCCTTATCGGCTGTGGGAAATGCGGGCAGTTTTCAGGTTAGTTGCTAGTAGCGGTAACATAAAGAAACCTGTGTCTAGAGAGCGTAAGCATGGTCATGTAACCGAAGATACCACTATAGTGTGGTGTCTTTAATGTAACTGCTAAATGGAGCACAGCCAGACGTTGCAATCATGTGCATGTTATATGGTTGTAGCTATGTGTGGGGACCAGTGTAGAGATAGTTTTTTTGCTTCGGGTCATGCGTGTAGAAGGATGTGAATTATTCAATACGTTTGTAATGTATACACACGGTGGGAAGACCCAGAGCCAAGTTGATTCGGCAGCATGCGGATACTTGCTCCAGGGATTTTGATTGGGGGTGGTTGTGCCGGATTAGGTATGGTGTGGAGTTTGCCTAAAGCCATGTTCACACCTGGGCGTTAAGTCGCCTCATCTAGTGCGCCTTATCTAAGTCGGCTCACATTGGCAGTGTGGACGCGACGCTGAAGCGAATTAGGGCTAGTTTGCCTCATCTAGTTCGCTTCAAGTAAACCACGTCGTGAGGTAGTCCAGATGAACCGAACTAGCTTAAGTCGGCCCACCTTGCTTGTGTGGACGGTAGCGGTTTACTTGAAGCGGGTTAAGCACGTCACACTATATAATATAATTTGGTCTATGAACCGGCTAGAGGTGCACAGATATTTTTTTCATCATTTATTTTTAGGGTTTCACTGCCGAGCAGAAGTTTTGACCGTTCCAATACAATACGATTCAGTCGAAACAGATCTAGGTCGAACCCACACTCTCTCGTGCCGACGTCGACTAACCGAAACTGGCGCTGGTTAGTATGGACTTGCTCATGCGCAGATATCGATTTCCGCCTTAAACCGCTCCGTGTGTGGACACGACACTAGTTGGCCTCATCTAGTTCGCCTTATCTAGTTCGGCCTAAAGTTGTGTGTGTGAACACGGCTTTAGTGTGGGGTTGACACATCATTTAGCAGTTACACTAAAGACATCACATAATAGTGGTATCTTTGGGTACATGACTATGCTTACGCTTTCGAGACACATGTTTCTATAGGTTACTACTACTACCAACTAACCTGAAAACTGCTAATCAGGACTAGATAAGTTACATGTCTGCTAGTTGACCCGTATTTTCTATGACATGCCTGATGAGGTTCTGTCGTGAGAAGTGTCTAAAGCAGACCATAATATCACGCCTAGAGCGGCACTCGAACCCTCATTCCTGCCATTTTGTGGCGAGCGTCCTAACCATTAGTCTATCAAGATACTTGGGAGTTTATATACAGATGGCAATATCACGCCTAGAATGGAACTTGAACCCACATTCTCTCATTTCGCAGTGAGCATCCTAACCATTAGCCTACCTAGGTTCCCTGATTCAATCAACCTACCCACACCTACCTGTGTATGTGGCATTTCACTTCAACTCACAACATATCTGAACTATTTCTTATTCGAACAGTTTATATTGCTTATTTTCCCAGGTGTTGAGTGCCGTTTGTGATTGTTTCGGGAAGGTAATTCCAGGTTTTTTTTTAAATTACCTTCTGGGTGAATGCATGGTATTTTAGATTAACATCCATTTTATCGGTGTATATATCTTTTGACTATGACTCCCTGGTTATTGTGATCGATGCTTCAAAGAAAATTTTCCTCTCTAGTTTTGTTATTGACTTCTAAACCTGAATTGTGGTCCCCCTTTTCATATAGGTTTTTATTTTTATTTTGTTGTTTTACGTCCTAGCAACATCTAAGGTCATATCAGGACGGGGTTTCATATAGTAATGCACTATCCTATTGGGTGGGTGGGTAATGATTTGCTGGGCTCGAAGGTATGTGGTAGTGGGGTGCAATGTAAACAGCTGGTAGGTATGCATGTAGGAAGTGGGCAGTGAATAAAGGAGTGGGAAACATATCAACGGCATGGGTTGGTGTAGATAAAAGATTCACCTGGTACTTGTAGTACACGAGTGAAGACCAGCCTTATATAAAAACGGTTGAAAAATCGGGCTAGTGAAATGAGTCTTCATGAGAGCCTAATTTCACAATGTAAGAAACAACATTTATTCTTTGTATATGTCTTCATATTTACCCGCTACTTTTGAGTTGGAAAATATAATAAAACATATACCTTAATGCAATTTAAAAGTGAAATCGACGGCCTTCTCTGACCGCCATCTTGTCTTTTTGCATTCTCTCCCATTTCACCAACTCTGTGCTGATATAAGTAACCATTTGACACTGGTGCCAGGCATTCTACTTCTTGTTCCATACTAAAGCTATTTTCGCCCGTATTTAGACTACATTGTCGTTCACCCCTGTACTGGAAGCACGGGGTGAATCTTTTATCTAGGGTTGGTGGGGTGAGGCTAATAGACGTGGAGAAGATGTACGAGAACGGAGGGGAGCGGGGAGACTAGTGGGAAGAAGGACACACAAAATGAAAACATGGCACATGAAGAGAAGGAGGAGGAGAAGGAAGATAAATAGAAGCTGTAGGAGGAATCTAGAGGATGGGGCGGAGAAGCTTAAGAGGGAAAATGGAAGGAATGGGAGGAGAATGAGTGGAAGTGTCAGAAGATAAGAGGAAGAGGAGGGGAGAAGAGAATAACATTGGAGGAAGAGGAAGAAGCCCAAATTATTGTGAATGAGTGGAAGTGGAAGATGGGAAGAAGAGTAAAATTGGAGGAAGAGAAGAAACTCAAATTATTGGACTTCTTTTCTAATTGCTTAAGATAAATGAGTAATTAATGTAGTTGCGTGTGGCCGGAAGATCAGTGCGTTGGCACTGAGAACTGAGAAAAGAATCATTCCTGATTTATGTATTAACAAAAGAACAATAAAAATAGGTGTAAGGTTCACCGCAATGAACCCCGTAAATATTTCACACCAGACTTGAAATTAAGTTAACAATGTTTATTGGGTGAAAGCCTAGTGGCGTTAACATAGTTACAATGAAGTTGTATGCAATGCAGTTATGTAATGCAGCTACTGTCAGTTCAGGGCCTGAGTCATTACTGAATAAGTAAGAACCCTAGAAACCCCAAACCTGCCTTATACCATCAACGACCATGGCGAGTAATTGCCATATTTGAACAACCCCTTACACAGCCACAGTCTGAACAATTCGTCAATTAAGCTTTTAATCTGTGCCGACTTAAGGCTGCGATAAAGGCAGCTCAACTAGTTACAGCAACAGAAGGCCCAGTGCCAGGAGACTCTCCCAGATCCTGCTTTATATAACAGTTAAACCGGACCGGATGGACTAGCGGTTATAGAATCCGCTTCCGGTGCAGCGGATCTATGGGCATGACTACTGAACAAAGCAAGCTGAAGACAAAAAAGTTGGACTTGTCGCTACTTTATTTCGCTTGTTTGTTGGAATTTTACGTCCTGGCAACAACTACGGTCATATCAGGACAGGTACCAACTTGTGACAGTGCACACTCATGTTGACTTTATACTGCTGCCCCACTGGGAGAATAGGCCACCAATACCAACACCCGATTTCCCACTCAGTCACATTATCCTGATACTGAGCTAACCAGTCCTTGCCCTATCCTAGTAATGCCGAGTGCCAGGCTATGTAGTGACAAGTATTAATTTGGTAAGTTATTGGTTTGACTCGACTGGGAGTCGAACTCTCGACCTTCCACATGGGAAGCGTGTGCTCTACCGATTCGGTTACCGCTTTCGGTCCCTCATGTGGTGCTTTGAAGGAGGAAGAGGAGGGAAGAGAACAAGGATTGGTGTCAAGGTAACACGACTGAGTGGGATATCTTAATGAAGCAGCTCTATAAACCTATCATAGATACATACTATTAGTATTACATGACAGTCCTGATATGATCTCAAATGTTGCTGGGACATAACACCTCAATCAATCAAATTAAAATAAACACTAAAAACACATGGTAGTTCGGTGTGCACATTCGGTTAATAAAATATTTAAGTGAAGAGCACGTGCATCGCATGATAGGTGGCTAGTTTGATCCCGTTTCACTAATAATCGTTTCATTTCTGATTTCACTCTCTCCTACCTTTTAAAATAAGACAACACATCCGCGTTCACTGAGCCATTGGCATCAAATAGCGCAAACTTCATGTTATATACCAGACGGGTGGCCGATTGAGTGGAGCGCCCACTACCTGTGTGATGACAGGTCATGGGATTCGAACCCTGGATTAGTCAAACCAATACCTTAAAATTACTATATAAACCATGTTAAGAAAAAGTGTAAATACCATATATACCTGTAACACTTACGGTCAGATTGTTAATGTTGGTTTACGTCCTAGCAACATCTAAGGTCATATCAAGACGTGTACCGACTTGTGACAGTGTGCACTCTTGGCGACTTTATAGTGCTGCCCCAATGGAAGACCAGTCCGCCAGCACCATGACCTGATATACCACTCAGTCACATTATCCTGACACTAAGCCAAGGAGTCCTTGCCCTATCCTAATAATACCGAGCGCCTGGCTAGGAAGCGACCTTTCAATTTTTTAGTCATTAGTTTGACTAGACCAGGGTTCGAACACACGAACCAATAGGTTCGGATCCTCCGATCTCCTTACGGTCAGAAGGCCAGTGCTATGCCACTGACAAAAGAAATGTATGGATCAAATTAACCTCCCCCCCGAAACAAAATATATATTAAATTACCTGCTTAATCAACAAATGTATTTTTATTAAATACCGTTTACCATAAAATGATCTCTAGCAATAGTAGCATGTATATCCTGTATATACATTTGATTCGATCCAGAAATTGAGACATTTTCTATCTGTCTGTATCGCTCTCATACTAGAGCTCCGTCTCTCGCTCCCTATTTCTCTGTGTCCCTCTTCCCAAATATTTTCTATTTCACAACTTCACCCAGTTCAGGTGCATCATAAAGGGCCTGTCACACTACGATGCATAGCCTTAGCATATGCCGATGAATGTGATTTTCGACCAACACCTTGGCGTCCATTGTCATACGTTACGTATATGTTGGGTGTATGTCAGGTATGTTCCGTGTATGTCGTTATACGTTGTCTTACATCGGCGTGCGTCGAGGCTCTGAAAAATTATAGTGCCTGCTCAGAATTTCCAACGTGTGTCGACGTGTGGCTCGTATGTTGAATGTATGGTGCGTGTACGTTTGGGATACGTCAGCATATGTTGGGAGTACGTCAGGGATACATTGGTATACATTGCTGCACGTTAGCCATACGTACAGCCGGTGGGAACGAGCAGTCCGCGTACAGTCCGCGTATTGCCAACAGATGCATTACGTACTCCTAACGTAATTCGAACGTATGCCTGTCGTATCTCCAGCGTATTTAACATATACACCATAATTCTAGCGATGGAGTAACATATGTAATGTTGGTCAGCATTCCGTCAGCATATGCGAGCATTTTGCAAACGTTTTCCAAGGCACATGCACGCTCTCATACGCTAGCAATAGGTCAGAGATACGTTCTGCATACATTACGTACGTTGTGTATATGTTGTGTATACGTTGTGTGTACGTTGTGTATATATGCCCATTTTTATCCCCTGCCGCCGAAAAGTTCAATGAATGCCGACGTACCGGCAAATTTTCTACCATTGAGCACGCGCTGACGCCGTACGTCGTAGTGTCACAGGACCTTAACATAAGTGATGGTATCAGTGTGTTTTGTTTTCATTAATATTTTGTTTTTAATATACAGATCCTACCGGGAGCGATGGCCGAATCGGTAGAGCGCAGGCTTCCAGTGTGGGAGATTGGGAGTTTATTTCCCGGTCGAGTCAAACCAATGACTTACAAAATTGATACTTGTCACTTCCTAGCTTGGTGCTCGTTAATAGGATAGGGCAATGACTGGTTAGCTCAGTATCAGGATAATGTGACTGTGTGGGATATCAGGTCATGGTGCTGGTGGACTGACTTTCCAGTTGGGCAGCACTACAAAGTCGCCATGAGTACACACTATCACAAGTCGGTACCCGTCCTGATATGACCTTAGATGTTGCCAGGACGTAAAACTCCATAAACCAACCTATACAGATTCTAATGGAGGTAAGGTGCACTTAAGTGAGGGCCGATGGCATTTAATTAACTCATTCCTTTCGGGCATGCCTTGAAATATTTCAACAATGCGCCTTCAAATTTAGAAACCATTAATTCTGTGTCATGCATGGTTAATGACTAGTAACACGTGGCAGTGTGTTAACACATATGGTGTCAACTTGTATTTAACATCTTAACGGTCTCCCATGATTGTAGCTTTTAGGGTCTGAGGTAATCGCCATCGGAGTGATGTTTATTCGCTTCGAAAGTATTAAAGCATCGGGACTTGGGTGAACAGAAACATATTCAGTGTCACCCACCCATACGTATTATATATATATATATATATATATATATATATATATATATATATATATATACCTTAAATAGCTTTGTAAAGTATTGTTTGTTCACCAGCATACCTATGGGGTGAGGTGACACTGAATACGTATCTGTTCACCCAAGTCCTGATGCTTATATATATATATATATATATATATATATATATATATAAACGTGTGTGACACGAGGGGGTCCCACCCACCAATTATCCCGACAATTGGGGGGGGGGGGGCGGCATTCCACCAATGCGCCAAGGAGGAATAGATATATAAAGGATATGTTCCCTTTGCATTTATACTCGTATAATGTGTTATCCATCACATAATATTATATATGCATACATTACTTGCTTACCGTTACAGTTTCTTTAATGCAATGACATGGACAATCTCTAAGAAAATGTACAAACGTTTAGCAGCATTTGAGATATGGACTTATCGAAGGATGATGAAAATATCATGGACAAAGAAGATCACCAACAAAGAAGTTCTCGGAAAAATTAAAAATAAGAAAAGCTTGTTTGCCACTATACAGACAAAGAAACTTATTTATTTTGGCCACATCATTCGTCAGAGTTCAATATACCGTACATTGTTGGAAGGGAAGGTGAATGGCAGCAGAGGGAGAGGGAGACCAAGAACATCATGGTTTACAAATATTTCACAGTGGACAGGCTTGAATTATTCACAGTCTATCAGAACAGCACACCATCGGGACAAGTGGAGAACCATTGCATCCAACCCTCGACTAGAGGACGGAACTATTGATTGATTGAGACCATTCTTTAAAACCAAAAGAGAAATATGGCTATAATATTTTAATGTAATTCTCTGATTGTGCCCTTCGGAAAATTTCTTGATATCATCTGCTTTCTCTGAATTATAAAATCTAGATTCCCAGTGTGCATTGCATGTAGGTTGAGAACAGAGCCTTTTGGATCGCGTGACATAACCAGTGTTGCTCAATAGGCCAGTCAGTGTGCCTGTGGCTTTCTCGGTGCATTGGAATCCGACTTGTCTGTGTTATAAGCCGGAAAAGAGCTTAAGTGTGTGTGAGAGATTACTGATCAAAATACGAAGTATCACCGGTCAGTTGGTAAAAATACCCTATAACACTAAGACAGCTCACTCCCTATCTCTCCCATGGTAATTTAAATTTCGCAGTGCCACCTTGTGGTGGGTTTGATCAGCCCGGTTGCTGGTTGGTGTTTCACATGTAAATACATACAATTATATTATACATGATATAGGTAAGTATGAATACACATCAATATGAAATTGCTATGAACAAATATGCATCATCATCAGCATCCCCATCATCACACATCTTTCACATTTATATATACATTTATACATATAATATAGCAACTGTATAATCAAGAGAACAGCCAGCGCACCAGGTGGTGGGTTTGATCATTTTGATTACACAGTACAGGCTGAGTGAGCCGTCTTAGTGCTATAGGGTCTTTGGTTGGTACTAGTACCGTTCTCAGTGAAGGATGGAGTGGTCGATGCCTTAAGGCCCAGTCAGACCTTACCGGACTGAGTACCGGACTGAGTACCGGACTGAGTACCAGACACCACTGGACAAAGAATTGTCTTGTCCGGTGGTGTTCAGTATCAAAATGTACCGAAATGTACCATATGAAACGAACGCTAAACGGACAAGGAAAGCACATTAACGAATAGCCACCGGACGATAACCGGACGAAAACCGAATGTCAAACGGACGTAATGGATTGTTCACGGACGCGCAGAAAACATATACTGACCGAATTCTCGCAATAAAAATTGTGTGTGTGTGTGTACACCGTCAACGGACACTGCAGGAAGCAAACCGGAGACGTAACGGATGGGTACCGGACATGAAACGGACAAAGCGGACTTAAAACGGACATCAACCGTACATGTCAGTCCGGCGTGTCCAGTACAAGTTTTGTGCATGTTCAAAACATGTACCGGAGACCGCTGGACACCATCCGAGATAGAACGGACGTGCCGGATGGGTACCATATATAAACCGTACATTGCCGTATTTCACCGGACAGTGTCCGGTTTCTGTCCGTTTCCTCAATCCGGTGAGGTCTGACTAGGGCTTTACAGGTTATAGTTACAACATGGAGTAGTCCATGCCTGTTGGTGTTGGTGGAGTAATAAAGTTCTGTAGATCGACATTGTGCTCAGTTTCCGTGGGGATACACCTATCTATAGACCCCAAAATGATCCACTGTAATAGAACCCATACCTTCTTTTATAAGAGAGAAAAAAGAACACAGTTTTTTGTTTGTTTGTGGTAACTATGTTTATTCTGCTGAATAAGTCTTTTGTCAGTGCCAAAGCACTGGTCTTCCATCCATTTTTCTATTGAGGGTTATTTACACAAAAGGTATATAGAATAAGGTATACAATAACTGTTAAAAACACAATTTGCAGCATGTAACACAATGAAATTCTATACCTCAAAAGTTCCGTAGCAATATGGTAACAGTAGTGTCATATAACTAGATCAATATTAGTCAGATCAGTGTGAGTATTTACATAGTATTTAGAATGTAAGGAGAAATTATCTTCTGTATTCAGTTGGTAAAGTTGTAGTAAGTTTTAATGTTCAGTTGCAGTTAGGCAAGCGGTATATAAATGTCAGTTTGTTAGAAATATTCTAGCGTAACTCTAGTGTAGTTAGTTGTGTGAGTTTATGAATTATGTTGTTGGGGTGGGGTTGTTAATAATACACTGGACCAGCTGCATTTAGGTCTTAAATTTTACATTTTTAGTTGGACTGTCTCTGTCATTGGATATGGTTGACTGGAAATAACAGAGGAACAGTAACATATAAAAAATAAATAATAACAAAATAAAATAAACGCCCTTGGCTTGTAATCTATCCCTCATCCATGCACTCAAATGTGTTAGTCAGATCTCAGATCTGGGCGCGGCGATAATACCTTTCACACTGCTCAAACTGCCACGCCCATCTCCAGGTATCCCTCCGCCTGCTTGTTCTCAGATGCAGAAGCACAGGCAGTTTGCACCAGACCATAAGTGTGTAGCGCACACTGCTTCCTTATTTCAAAATGCCAACTGGATTAAAGTTGCATAGTCCGATGAAAACATCAAGTTTTCAAAACCAAAGTACCTATCTAGAATTGATTCTAACTGGTGCACCTATTAAATATTTGTCGCCACATAGAAGGGGGGGGGGGGGGTAATGAGTAAATGTAATAGAATCTGTTACTGCAGAAGCCTATTGTGTCAGACTTGTGGCTTGCTTACCAACATTAATTTAGCATGGTTACACTGCAAATATCTCAAATATCAGCCACTTAAAATAAATGTAACTTCAAACTAAAAGTAAGGTAGGTTATAATGATCAACCTACCATAGTTTTCTCAGAAAATTACAGAAACTCAAAACCAAGTGCAATATGTGGTGGGGATGGTTTCACCTATAATGACATCGTTGACAATGTTAATATGATAAATGTAATAGATTTAGCTGTGTTATGATAATACATGTATTACTTTAAACTGCCTGGCATGTTGTGTTAAGATGGGTGTGCAGACAAAAGCTCACAATACAAAAGCTCACAAGACCAAAGCTCACAAGACGAAAACTTGCAAGTCATATCCCTAAGCTCACACCTCTAAAGAGAAAAAAAAGAGAGAAAAAAGCTCATAATTTTTTTTAATTATATGCATATAAATGCCACATATAATAGGTTTGAGCTTTTGTCTGGTGCGCTTTTGTCTTGTGAGATTTTATGTCGGGAGCTTCTGTCTTGGGAGCGTTTGTCTTGGGAGCATATGTCGTGCATTCGCTAAGATGGTGTGTCACTTGGGTCATAAATTGCCAAGAACATATTTCTGTTGTATTAGCTGAATTATTTATTGCTGATATATTTGTTTTGATTTAATCATAAATAAAGAGTATTATTGATAATTGACAAGCATTGTTTTGTTTAAAACATCTGGAATCCACATTTAACCATGTGTGCGATCGAACTACTGAAAAAGCTTTAATAAATTGTGATTAAAAAAAAAACACCTACTAGTTTAACCAAAGACCCTATAATACTAAGACGGCTCACTCAGCCTGAACTGTGTAATCAAAATGATCAAACCCACCACTTGGTGCGCGGGCTGTTCTCTTGGTTAAACAGTTGCTATATTATATGTATAAATGTATATATGAATGTGTGATGATGGCGATGATGATGATGATGATGATGCTGATGATGATGTGTATTTGTTCACAGCAAGTTCATATTGATGTGTATTCATAGTTTCCTATCTCATGTATAATATATTTGTATGTATTTACATGTGAAACACCAACCAGCAGCCGGGCTGATCAAACCCACCACAAGGTGGCACTGCAAAATTTACATTACCATGGGAGAGATAGGGAGTGAGCCATCTTAGTATTATAGTCTTTGGTTTAACTAAGCACGAATGACGGCATGCCGATATGTAATTTGAGAGATATTGATTGTCTTCTCCTTCCAGAATATCACATTGTTTTCATTCATATCAAGAAAGAAAAGAAGAAAGGTTGTTGTTTTTTAGCCAACAATGGCCGATCGATGCTGGGAGGAAAATCGATATATTGTGTACGAGCATGGCTATTATGATTAATAAACACTATTAAGCATAGTAGTCCACACGATGTTTATATCAACTATGTCTACGGCGTCCAAGTCAAGTGATTGTTAGTTGGTGATTTTCAAGGTTATAAGCACTAATAATATATATATATTTAGTGCTTCAAATCCATTTTCTCTCTTTATTATCATTCTAAATATGTAGAGCAGACGGGATGGCTTAATTAGTTAGAGCGTCCGTCTCTCGTGTTGGTAGATCGTGGGTTCAAACCCTGGTCGAGTCAAACCAATGACTTAAAATTTGATACTTTTCGCTTCCCAGCCTGGTGCTCAGCATTATTAGGATAGGATAAGGACTGGTTAGTATCAGGATAATGGTTGGCTCAGTATCAGGATAATGTGACTGAGTGGGATATCAGGTCATTGTGCTAGTGGCTTGGTCTTCCAGTGGGGCAGCACTATAAAGTTACAATGAGTGCGCACTGTCACAAGTCGGTAACTGTCCTGATTTTGCTAGGATGTAAAACAACAACAAACAAACAAACTTCTAAATCTGTTAAATCTTTTCTTTCGAATTGTTGTTATTGTTGTTATTGTCCGGTCACATTTTGTTCCAGTTCTCTCCTACACGGGGGCATTCATTGATTGTTTGTAGTTGTTGTTTTACGTCTTAGCAACATCTAAGGTCATATCAGGATGGGTACCGACTTGTGATGGTGGGTACTCATGGCGACTTTATAGTGCTGCCCCACTGGAAGACCAAGCCACCAGCACTATGACCTGATATCCCACTCAGTCACATTATCCTGACACCAAGCCAACCAGTCCTTGCCCTATCCTAATAATGCCGAGGGCCAGGCTAGGAAGCGACAAGTATAAATTTTTAAGTCATTGGTTTGACTCGACCAGGGTTTGAAACCACGACCCCACGATCTACTAACATGGGAGACGGACACTCTAACTCGATCGGCCATCCCGTCTTGTCCGGCATTCATTGAAATGGTAGGGCTTACATATTTTATTAGAGGTGTGGGGTGGGGTGGTGTGAGGGCGGTAGAATAATGAAAGAACATGATGTGGGTCCATTATGTTATATACCCCACGTCCGCACCCGATTCAGCCTGTGCACCGCACCGCATGGCACCCACTATGCACAGGGCCTGATTAACTAAAGTCTCGCCGATGTTTTTCGCCAACATTAATTAGTACAGTGAATGTGAGCCCAAAAGATTCTACCATATACAGTAAAACCTCTCTAACTGACCACCTCCACAGATCGCACATACAAATTTAATTGTAATGATTTTTTTAAACACTCCCTAAACCGACCATTTCCCTAAATGGACCATTTAAAGTCGGTGCCGTGTTCGGTAGATTTAGAGAGGTTTTACTGTATACAACATATGCATCTGTGTGTTTGTACAAAATGTGGATACTTATAAATACCCATGCGTATACCCCATAATGGGAATGTGTACATATTTGATATATATATACAGTAAAATCTCTCTAACCGACCACCTCCACAAATCGTCCGCTCCCCTATATCGATCGCTTTATTTGGGTCTCAAACGATCGCCTATACAAATAACATTGTAATGATAAAAAGAACTCCCTAAACCGACCACCTCCCTAAATGGACCATTTAACGTTGATCGATCGATTTAGAGAGGTTTTACTGTATTATATATAATATATATATATAATATGTATTATATAAATTATATAATATATATATAATATAAATATTATATAATATATATTATACAATATTTATATTATGTAATATGTATTATACTATATATATATATATATATATATATATATATATATATATATATATCTGTGTGTGTAGTCGGGTTAGAGAGTTAGAATATCCTTACAGTGGTATTTTGGGGACCCAAATAAAGCGATCGATATAGGGGAGTGGTCGATATGTGGAGGGGTCGGTATAGAGAGGTTTTACTGTATATATCCACCCACAACAAACCCAATATGCAGTGTGTACAACTACAAGGAGCTGGACAGACCTGTGCTGAGTGTGACGCTCGCTGGTTCCCGCAGCCCTGTTCGGCTGCGTGTTGTTGACACTGTTGGTGGTGGACGTGATGAAGTCCTCAATCCTCGGTTTCCTCACCGTGTGCCAGGGGTAGCACACCCTGTGCTTGGGCCGCCCGTCCGCGGCCATGCCTGTCGCCGGGGTGGCCCCAGCCCGGCTCCCGGCAGTACGAGCCGCCGGGCTCGGTGGCCGGGGTGCCGGTCACCGGGGGAGGGAAGACGGGAAGCCGAGGGACTGGGAGTGGGAAGATGACTCCCTATTGAGTCCTCATGGTGGAATGGTGGTAATCCGATATATATAGTATATTATATATATTATATGTATTATTTAAGAGCAGGCAGGGCTGGAGCCGGGTGGTGTACGGGGTGAGTGCTTTCCACGCTAACTAAGCCTTGCACCTTGTAAAAGTTGAATAGATAATAAGATAGTCAAGCGCATCTAGAGCACAGGCTATTGGTTCGACGCGTAACCCTCTATCACAGTATCCGAAATCACGTTGCAGCAATCACCCACTACTTGCACTCGCACCTTGTAAGTTGTAGTCAACATCGACTGAGAAGTCATACAGGTCAATCACTGATAGATCTGCACTTGACTCTTAAGTGCGAGAGTTACAAATGACTTGGCGCAAGCAAGGAAGGATATGGTTGAAGTAGATGCCCCAGCGCAGTGTATATACAACAGTATATGCAACAGTAGGTGTGTGTGTGTTTCCTCCTGTGTGTGGTGGTTTTAGGTTGCTGTGAGTAGGAGTGCGGGAAAGGTGGAGTGGGGATGAGGCAGGTGGTGTGGATGTGGGGGTGAGGTGTGGATGAGGGTCTGAGGGTGAGGGTGAAGGTGGGAATGGAAGTGGGATAATGGTGTGGGTGAGAGTATGGTGGGAGTGGGGTCTGGTTGAGAGTTAGTGTGAAGGTGGGGTGATGGTGGGGAGAGGGCGGGGCAAGGGTGAGGGCGAGGTGAGGGTAGGTGAGAGGGTGAGGGCAAGGGTGTGAGGGTGAGGGTGAGGTCGGGATGAGGGTGAGGGCTGGGGTGAGGGCTGGGGTGAGGGTAAGGGTAAGGTTGAGGGTGGATGTCAGGGTCAGGGTCAGGATAAGGGTGTTTTGGTGAGGGTGGGCTGAGGGAGAGGGTGGAGGTGTGGATGAGGGTGTGGGTGAGGGTGGGGCGGGATTGGACTTGAGGGTGAGTGAGGGTGTTACTGTTAGTGAAAGTAAGGGTGGGGATACTTGTGTGAGTGAGGGTGGGGGCGGAAGTGTGGATGAAGGTGTGGATTGGTGAGGGTGGGGAAGTGAGTGGGGGGTGAGGCTGAATATGTGGGTGAGTGAGAGTCGGGGTGTGAGTGAGAGTGAGGGTGAGAGGGTAGCTGTGTGGGGGTCAGTCACCCCCTCACACGGCCATCCAGTGACGTTTCTATCTCTTCTCTGTGGGCATCCAACCTCTGATCCATCCAGCACTTGTAATCAGTGCTGCACTGCGCAGGCTCCCCGGGAGTGGATCGCTAGATGCGCCGATCAGACAACCCGCCCGTGTGTGCATGCATGAAGAACTGGCGTCGTGTGTTGCTGACACCTGCTGACCTCCTAGCGCACACTCACCGACTCACCCAATCCCGATAGATCCGGGCGAGATCCAGCCACCAGGGCACCACACAGCAGAACACACGCCGACTACAGCCCAACCATCCAGTTCCCCCGGCGCAATCCCTTTTCCAAGCCCCGTGCCCCGCCCGCCCCTCCACACACACCCGACGTGTGGCGGCGCCTGTCAATCAGCGCCCAGTGGGCGGGGCTTGTCCTGAACGCGCCACTGCCCACACCAAGCGACAAAACCTGAACCCTCTATTCGGTTAGTTGTTGGGAGTTTTACATCCGGGCAACATCTAACTTAAAGCTGCACAGTCCGATGAAAACATCACATTTTCAAAACCAAAAAAATTATCTAGATTTGATTCTATATATCTACCTTAGATACTAATGTACTTATTAAACATTTATCGGCACATAGAAGGGACTACAGAGTCAATTAATAGAACCTGTCACTGCAGAAGCCTATGGTGATAGAGTTTTGGCAAGCTTCGCAAATTAATTTAGCATGTTTCCATTTCAAATATCTCAAAGTTTGCGATTTGAAATAAAAGTCACTTCAAACTGAAATAAGGTAGATTATAATGAACAACCTAATATGTTTATCTCAGAAAATGAAAGAAACTCAAAACAATCGGACTATGCAACTTTAAGGTCATATAAGGATGGGTACCGACTTGTGACAGTGCGCACTCACGGCGACTTTATAGTTCTGCCCCACTGGGAGACCATGCTCCCAGCACCATAACATGATATCCCACTCAGTCACAGTATCCTGACACTGAGCCAACCAGTCCTTGCTCTATCTTAGTAATAATGCCGAGCCCCTGGCTAGGAAGTGGCAAGTATCAATTTTGAAGTCATTGGTTTGACTCGACCAAAACCATCTATTCAAATCAGCGACCAACTCAAAACGGTTATAGATAGCTAGATGTTATCTTTATTCTTATTATCAGCCTTAGTATTAACCAGAGTCCTGTTACACTTTTCCATTCAAACACCCCTCTCCCCACCCCATGCGCATATTATTCAGAATATTCTATAAGGCCTCACCGAAAAAAAGAGTTGCTTTTCCGGTTGCATGAACGCAAAAGAAAAACCAATATGGTAAGTATCCTAGTAGTAGTAGGTATGTACGAATTTAATTTTGTTTTAATTTTGTTTTACCACGAACCCCTTGACCGTGATGTAATTTGATGTAACAACCCATGCAACTGGTCCGAAAATGTTCATTTAAGCAAACACAAATTATGGCCAGCAACATTTTGCAGGGTCGGACGGCAACCAGACACGCATATGTTTGTTAGGCCTAACTATATTAACCTGATTGATATGCAACTATATATGAACGGGCACAGGCATATAGAGTTACAATATATATGATGTAGACAATAATATTATTAGTTGAGGTTGTTCTTTTTCTTTCTCCGCCCCCTCCCCACCTCATTAGACGTCATTTGTTTAGTATGACACAGGCCATGTCTAAGCGTATAAGAAAAAGACTCCATAAACTATTTTGTTCACGCGCAAGACCTGACCCACGAGTACCTAGCTTAACACATAACTTTTCCATCGCAGGAGGTACCTGCGTATAACCAGACCCATGGAAAGGCACGCAAGAGGGATTAACGGGGTTTGGCGTTCTAGCAACATTAATGTAATATGAGGATATGAACAGATTAGTGACATTATGCTCTTATGCCGAAGGTAACCCCACATTGACCCGATATCCTTCACAGTCACACTATCACACTGCGCAAACCTATGCTAGTAATGCCGAGCATTGGGCTAGGTAGCGACTGCAGTGGGGAAATGATCCCAGGATCTTCTGTGATGGAAGCCGACGCTCTACTCAGTCGGTAATCCTGTCCGGTCGAAGACGGGGGATAAAATCTCTAATTATATATTTACATAAAATTATATTCTCATATAGTTATGTTGTTATGTTGTTATATTGTATGTGGCAGGGATGCAAAGGTAGGTGCCCCCCCCCCCCCCCGCCCAGTGTTAGTATAATGAATTAGACTAGGGAAAGTGGTGTAACCCACTCACCTTATATTGTTTAAGAGGTGATGCATGATATAGAATAATAAAAAATAAACTTGCTTATACCCAGATAACGCAATGTATATAGAAATGGACACTGAGTGGTGGTTACAGTGTGAAGCGGGTGGTGATACCACGATCAGAGCTGAGGTTGATTAGGCTGGAGCAGCAGATGACTAGTCCAGACTCCAGCAGTCGATGACTGAGGGAGTGCTGGGGAGCAGAGAGATATTCTGGATTATTTTTTGGGGTACATTAGTTGTTTAAGCAGGCAAAATTTCAGTCGCAGACGACTGGTCTTCCTCATTCCACTGCTCCTTGACCTATCCTAATAATGCCGAGCGTCTGGCTAGGAAGCGACAGGTATCAATTTTTAAGTCATTGGTTTGACTTGACCAGGATTCGATCCCACGATCTACCATGACGGGAGACAGACGCTCTAACTCATTCGGTCATCCCGTCTGGTTACTCATTCGGCCATCCCGTCTGGTTATTATACTCGTATAATTCGCACACTAAAGGCACACTATGTCAATTTTCCCGGATTGATGCAGTGTGCTTCAATTCAACCCTATTACAGCCAGCAAACTGATTATGATGGCGTGTAGATGTACTTTGACATCTCGGAAGTGATGTATGCTGTGTAAGATATTAAACATGCATCCCAAAAGTAAAGGGCCTGTCACACTACGATGTATGGCGTCAGCGTGTGCCCAACATACGACAATTTGCCAGTAAGTCGGTATTCGTCAAACTTTGCAGGGACGTGGGATAAAAATGGGCGTACACACAACGTACACACAATGTACATAACGTATGCAGAACATGTCACTGAACTATTGCTAGCGTATGAGAACGTTCATGTGCCTCGCAAAACGTTCGCAAAGCGTTTGCAAAACACTTGCATATGCTCACGGTACTCTGACCAACGTTACATACATTACTTCATCGCTAGAAGTACGGCATATATGTTAAGTATGCTGGAGATACGGCAGATATATGTTCAAAGTATGTTAGGAGTACGCTATGCATCCATTGGGTGTACACAGACTGCATGTTCCCAACAGGCTGAACGTACAGCTAATGTGTTCCAACCTATCCCGACCTACCCCTAATGTGTGCATAACGTATGCCGATGTACGCCGAGCATACGCCGAGTGTATGAGAAACGTATGAGCCATACGGCAACATACGTTGACAATTTTGAACATGCACAACATTTTTTTCACGGCTCGACCTACACCGACCTATGACGCCGTATCCTGAGTGTACTCAACGTATGCCCAACGTATACGTAATGTATGACGCCGTATGCCGACGTGTTGGTCGAAAATCGCATACGTCGGCATACGCTAAGGCCATACGCCTTAGTGTGACAGCCTCTTAAGTTTGTCATGTTTACACTTCAAACCACGCATATTTAATAACTGTACCGATATCTAAATTGTATAGGTGACCATCAAATATAGGTGAGTGGAATAGTTATGAAAATTTGGTGGTTTCATCGGACTATGAGGCTCTAAGGAGCACCCCCCCCCCTCCCCCGCGCACACACACACTTCCTCGGGTCATAGGTCAACAAACCCGATTTCAAATGTCACCAGATTGGTGTGATCCGCGGTGAGGTGTGGTCAGAATAAGTAGGTGACACTGCTAAGGACTGGGGTGTGAACGAGGCTTTGGAGGTTGGCAAAGGAGCACGACTGCCGGGACTACATGTCCACACACATACGGGATCAAATGGAAATGGTAATGGTGACAGTGTGTGCCTACTGGTGGTGGCAGTGGGAGGTGGAAGTGTGTGGGTATGGGTGGAAATGATGGTTGTTTGGTTGTTGGAATATTTAGCTTCCGGTGTTGCGGTTTCCCAGGGACACCACTTTGCGAGGGACACATCGCTTCTGCACATGCATCAAAATCGAACAGCATCATCACTAACCTTACAAATTTAATATAATGTTTTTGGAAAAGATGTTTTCTATATGTGTACCAAACGATTTGTTTCTAGATGGTGTAATTTGAGAGATATTTGACTTCTTCTGTATTTTCTGTATGAACATTGCTCACGACCATTGACAATGCCTTGAGTTTGACGGTACACGCAGTGCAAAACGTTAGTTTTATTCAAAATTAATAGAATTCAAGAACCCTAACCTTATAAATTTAGTATAGTCTTTATGGTAAAGATGTTTTCTATATGTGTACCAAGCGATTTGTTTCTAGATGGTGTAATTTGGAAGATATTTGACTTCTTCTGTATGAAGATTTGCTCACGGCCGTTAACAATGCATTTGAATGGAAGTGTCCCTGGCAAACTGGTGTCCCTCGGAATCCGCATCACCGGCAACATCCAAGGTCATATCAGGACAGGTACCGATGTGGACAGTGCGCGCTTATGGCGGCTTTATAGTGCTACCCCACTGGGAGACCAGGCTCCCAGCACCATGACCTGCTATTCCACTCACAGTCACATTATCGCGAAACTGACCCATGGGTTCGAATCCCACGATCTACCAAAATGGGAGACGGACACTCAACTCATTCGGCCATCCCGTCTGGTTTCAAGTTTCGAGTAAGTCCAAGGGATCAAGTACCCAAGATTAGCTGGTAAACTTGCAAACCTAGCTATGTGTTGCCTGTAATTACTGTATCATTTATTATGTGAATATAAATGACAAAAGCTACTCATATATTTTATTATATGTTATATATATCGCTCTATTTCGATTAGTTTCCATTCATCTTCACCATTGGTCCAGCCTGGAGTAGTTTCCTAAACTCTCCATTCAGTCAGGAAGCATACTTTTTTTCTTCTTGAACATTTATACTGCCTATCATGGATAAGTCTGAATAGACTTGTTTTCACCATTAGACAGTTTGTCGATAGAAAGGCCGAGCCTACACTTTTACTGACCCAAGGGACTTTTAACCTCCCACACCACATAGTCATGGTTTGAGAGCAACAAGCCTTTGATGACACTGCACGTTATACACAGCAGTGGAAATCCAAATTGGCAGAGGTGGGGGGGGGGGGGGTGATAGAGAATCGTACCAGCGACCTTCAGATTAGGAGTCCGACCTAGAAAAAAGTCAGACATTCTAAGTCTACCCACTCCACCAAAGAGAACACATAATGGCTACCTGTATGCTGGTATCTCCCTGCATGAATAAACTTGATGTATATGTTCTTAGTATCCGTTTCTTCTGAATGTGCATGTCCCTGCATACCACAACTACATTTACATGTACATATATAGTGGTGTGTATACCTAGTAGCCCCGTGTAACTATAAGTTATAACTGCATATTACTTACCTATATCTGAATACTATGTGCCTGTGTAATTAAGAACTATATGTACATACACCTCGATATATATGATAGATATACTATATATACTATATATATACTATATACTATATGTACTGTATATACTTATAATATATAATATAAATATAATATATACAATATATTTAACGTATAATATATATAACATAAATAATATAATATATATTGTATATAATATATATTGTATATCATTTATATTATATATAAAATATATAATACATATACTTATATATAGTAGCAGACTGCACTGACCTCTCAGTCTCAGGCAAGGAGCCATCTAACCAGGTAGGTGTGGATAATGATTGCATCCGGAAGCCTAGATAGTGAAATCGTTAGGACGCTAACCCAGAATGGAAATAAGGGTGGGTTCGAACCTAGGCGCAATATTTCCCATTTGCATCACCCCTACGACAGGATCCTGTAAAGCTATGCGTTTATATAATATATTAAATATAATAAATATATTAACTATATCAACTATATCAACTATATCAAATATACAAAATATTTAACAGATTTAAAATTTAAAAGATTTATCAATTATATCAAATATATCAAATATGAAAAATATATCAAATACATATTAGAGTAAATTATATATATTATATGTATTATATATATATATATGTTTAATATTGTTTTCATATCATACAACCTAATCATATAATCCCATATATTGTGCCCCTGTAATCACTAGCTAATTATGTGCTACAAAGTGGCTACCCAGATTAAAGTAGCAGACGATGGATGTCTTCCAGTAGACAGTCAGACGCATGCCTTTAATCTCAGGCCGACACAGCAGATGCTCCAGATAAGGCTGAGAGGTGTCACCTCAGCCCGGCCCCAGGGGCTAATCAGATCAGAGATCCTCCTGTGTCAGAAACTGACATTTCGGTTATCAAACTATCATCTGCACCATTGTGGAGCCTGTAAGTGAGCAGTTCTCACTGGTGCCACTAGGGGTACGGGATGGGTAGGGGTAGGGCTAGTGGTAGTGGTAGGGGTAGGGGTAGGGGTAGGGTAGGTGTATGGGTAGGATAGGGGTAGGGGTAGGGGTAGCGGTAGGGTAGGTGTATGGGTAGGATAGGGGTAGTGGTAGGTGTAGGTGTACCGGTAGGGGTAGGGGTAGCGGTAGGGGTAGGGATAGGGATAAGGGTAGGGGTAGCGGTAGGGGTAACGGTACGGGTAGGGGTAGCGGTAGGGGTAGGAGTAGTGGTAGGGGTAGGGGTAGGGATAGGGGTAGGGATAGGGGTACTTGTAGGAATAGGGGTAGCGGTAGGGGTAGCGGTATGGGTAGGAGATGGGGTAGGGGTAGGGGATGGGGTAGGGGTAGCAGTAGAGGTATGGGTAGGGGTAGGAAGTAAAGTTTGTTTTATTTAACGATGGCTCTAGAGCACATTGATTTTTATCATCGGCTATTGGACGTCAAACATATAGTCAGTCGGACATATTTCTTTAGAGGAAGCCCGCTGCCACCACATCGGCTACTTATTCCGATAAGCAGCAAGGTGTCTTTTAAATGCACTTTCCCACAGACAGGACATCGCATACCCAAACCTTTGATGAACCACTTATGGATCACTGGTTGGAATGGAAAATAGCCCAAACTGCAAATGGATCCACTGATGACAACCACCGATGACAACCACCTTCACAGGTGGATTCTCTACCGCCTGAGCTACGACCCACTCCACCCCGGTGTAAAGATTTCAAATTCCCCCCATATTCAAGTTCCCCCCCGGGAACTTGAAAACGTTTTCAAATTCCTCCCAGGGGAATTTGAAAACGTTTTCAAATTCCCTCCCTCGTTTTAACTTTCCCTCCCCCCAATTTTTGGGGAATTTTCTTTATTTTTGTTATTTTTGTTATTTTTGTTATTTTTCATGACAAATATTATAATATACAGAGAATAGCATAATGGAAATTATTACTAGTACAATCAAACATATTTAACCACAAATGACACAAAAAGTCTCCAAGATGGTTAAGAAAAATATATTATAGGTCTGAAATTTAAAACGATTTTTAAAGTTTTTTAAACAATTTTAAATTCCCAGAGGAGGGAATTTGAAAATAGGGGGAGGAATCTGAAAACTGTTTTTATGTTCCCCCCTCCCCGGAGGGAAGTTAAAAACGTTTTCAAATTCCCGGGGGGGGGGGGGGGGGGAACTTGGGAAGGGGGGGAAGTTGAAATCGTTACACCGGGTAGGAGTAGGGAGAGGAGTAGGGAGGGGAGGGGATAGATTGCGTCCAGATATGTCCAGTATATTATGCCTCTACCTGGACGAGAAAAGTTGGGTGGGTGGTTACGTGGGATTCGAACCCACAGTTATTTCCATTCCGGGGCTAGCTTACTAACCATTATAATATTTAGGCTCCCTGATGCAATCACTCCATCCATGCCTACCTACGCATCTCCTTGCCTGAGAGGTCAGTGCAGTCACCTACCATATATATATATATATATATATATATATATATATATATATATATATAATATATATTATATATAATATACATTATATACATTATATACATTATATACATATATAGATATATATTATATATATTATATTAGATATAATATATAATATATACAGCTACTCACCCACCTAGAGTAGAAAGCTAACAAGTAGGCGGGTGGTAATCCAGGTGTTACATCGGTGAAGTGATTAGAGATGGCTTGTCCTGGTAAGTCGCGACCATGGAGCGAGCTGCAGTTAAAGTTGCATAGTCCGATGAAAATATCAAATTTTCAAAACCAAAACAACTATCTAAATGTGATTCTACCTCTCTAACTTAGATACTGGTGCACTTATTAAACACTTGTCACCACACAGAAGGGAATACCGAGGCAATTGAATATAACCTGTTACTGCAGAAGCCTATGGTGTCAGAGTTTCGGCGTGCTTTCCAAAATTAATTTTGCATGGTTCCACTTCAAATATCTCAAAAGTTAGCCACTTAAAATAAAAGTTACTTCAAGCTAAAGTAAGGTACATAATAACGATCAACCTAATGTATTTATCTCAGAAAATTTCAGAAACTCAAAACCATCGGACTATGCAACTTTAAATAGCAAGAATGCACAGTCTCTTGGCAGTTAGGTGCGTGTGAACAGTGTGTTGGCAGTTAGGTGCGTGTGAACAGTGTGTGTTCGCGTGTGTTTGGGGTTCCTTACTGGAATTCAACAGCAGGCTAGGACATTCCGGTATTCCAAAGTCATCATCATACCCTATATACTGTCGTGGTGGTGATGAAAATGGTAAAATATTGCGCCTAGAGCAGAAACCGAACCCACATCTCTTGCATTCTGGGCCAGTGTGCTGACCATTACACCACCTAGGTTCCTTATCGTCACAACCCTACCCATGCCTACCTGGCTATATGGTTCCTTGCCCGAGAGGTCAGTGCAGACTACTGCAATACCCTATCATGTAGCCTATATAGCTATTATTCCTTCTGTCATAGGGAGGGAAAGGGCCAGTGGCGGCGCCACCGGTCAAGTGAGAGCACAGGAGGCAGTACATAGAATAACGGACAATAATAAAATAATTCCCTTCTGCGCCTTTATACTCGCATGATACGCTATCACACACACAGAGAGAATTATTTGATTATTGTGGGAAGGCCTCATAGAACTCCTGACCTCTCGCAATCTCTCCGATTGAACTCCCAATCTCCCACACGGGAATTCTGTGCTCTACTGATCCGGCCACCACGCCCGGTATATATATATATATATATATTATATATATATATAATCCACCACGCCCGATATATATATTATTCCGGTCGCAAGTGACAGTAGTAGCGGCGGAAGTATGGTTCGGCGGTGGTGGAGCCACTGGTGCCCGTATGAGTAGGAAGCAAATAGATGCAGAGAGCCCATTGGCCAATAATATAATATCGGAATAACATAATACAGTGTAATAAAGACATAGAAATTCCCTTACGCGGCTTTATACTCGCATAATGCTTATACATCACATATATATATACCAGGCGTGGTGGGCGGAGAGGTAGAGCGCAGTCTTCCCATGTTATATATATATATATATATATACCGGGCGTGGTGACCGGATCGGTAGAGCGCAGACTTCCATGTTATATATATAATATATATAATATATATAATATATATAATATATATAATATATATAATATATATAATATATATATATATATATACCGGGCATGGTGGCCAGATCGGTAGAGCACAGACTTCCCGTGTTGGAGATCGGGAGTTCAATCGGAGAGATTGCAAGAGGTCGGGGCCCGTATGCAGGAGTCAGTGTTAGCGGGTTTTGGTGTTAGACCCTATTACCGTTTAGCTATCACCAACGTCAGGAACTGTGTCAAGTCGTATGCAGGAGCGCGTAACACTTTCATTATAGCTAAACGTGAATTTATTTATAGATTTGGGAAATCCCTCTGCGTTTGTAGCCATATATTAGGCTCAAATCTACTGAATGCGATCATATTTAACAGAATTACATACGCAATAAGTGAAATTTTATCAATTTAACCCTAAATTCGAAGCGTTATTAAGGCTACTGCCGCATTGTCAGCGATAGTAATAGTTATATTTTCGAATCGACGGACGTAAAGTAAACAAACTGCCGCCGCCGCCAGTATGGAAAGCGATGTCGATGCGGCAGCGGCGGCGATTTGTTTACTTTACGTTCGTCGATTCGAAAATATAACTATTAATATCGCCGCCAATATGGGGGTAGCCTTAAGGAGGGTTCGGATTTAGGGTTAAATTGATAAAATTTCACTTATTGCATATGTAATTCTGTTAAATATGACAGCATTGAATAGATTTGGGCCTAATAAATTCGCTAAACCTAATATTTTTCAGGGGTAAGGTAACACCGGTTAAGCCTTTGGTGTTAGGCCTAACACTGACTCGTGCATACCATTTTTCGCCGCTAAACCGGAACTCCTGCCAAACACCGTTTTTCCTCGCTAACACTGACTCCTGCATACGGCCCCAGGAGTTCTATGAGGCCTTTCCACCATGCATACAGAACAATAAATCGCGATGTACATCATTGTTATATCCAGGTCGTTTGCTGCCATCAGAAGGCGGTTTGGTTATGGAAATCCTCTATGAGACCGTTTTCATATTTCATGCAGTATAGTTAGCTGCAACCCCCAGCATTAGTTCTTTCACTGCCGTCAGAGGGCGGGCCGGTGATGAAAATCGAAATATAAAGCACATTTACAATAAATGTAAATTACTCTCTATTTGTTGATTTTACCGACAGCTTTCTTGTAAATCACACCTCTGGAAGGAAGAGGGAGAGAGGTGGGGAAGGGAGGTGGGAGGGTGGTTTCCAGACGTGGAGTATAATCTTATCCCCAGAATCCCTCCTGCAGTACCGCGCATGTCTGCTCACAGTCGGTCACGTGATCCAGTATTAGTATATGATATATTTACCTAAGAACACTGGTCGCGAAGTTCCTCCTTTAAACCAATGTTAGTTTTCTTCACGCATGCCTCATGGCTGTCATCCCTTCTTATTTATAAATTCAGCTTCTAAGCAAATACTAGTGTTCATAAATCGGGGCCATGGATAACCAATCCCCTTTAAAAAAAAAAACTCTAGTTGTAGTTTATTCTCTCAAATTAATTGTGCTTATATGTGTGTGATTTGATGTAGTCGAATTTGTGCCTTTAATTTCATCGTACTTTAAAAGAAGTATTAATTAATTATAGTTATACCCCTGTCACACTACGACGTAACGAGCCAACGTGAGCCTAACGTGGTCATTTTTCGTCATTACGTTGGGTTACGTCATGATGACATCATAATGACGTTAGAATGACGTCGAGCTACGTCACATTACATCGTGTTACGTCGAGTTACGTCAAGGTTTTGGACATGTTCAAAACTTTCCACGTAGCTCGAACGTAAGGGTTTACGTTCGCCGTACGTTCTATTCACGTTCAGTGAACGTCAATGACGTTAAACGGACGTTATTCCAACGCTGCTCACTACATTCAACTACGTTCCACTACGTTCCACTACGTTCCACTACGTTCCACTACGTTGACCCACATTAAACCAAGTGCAAATGCCTACGAGGCTTAATGGGAACGTCAGGAGAACGTCAGGAGAACGTCAGGAGAACGTGCATTCAACGTACGTTCAACGTCTCATGATGTGGCTAACGTCACGTAACGTTCTTCTGGCGATGGAATAACGTTCATAACGTTCCGTGAACGTAGTGACGTTGTCCTCTCTCGTTGAATGACGGTATCACTACGCTTTACCGACGTTACGTTCTCGTCCACTACGTTGCATCCACGTTCAACTTCTGCCCAAATTTGCATACTACGCCGAGAAGTTCAACGTTCTTCACGTTCTCCCTACGCTGACGTCATTACGTCGTAGTGTGACAGGGCCATTATATGTTTCTCACCATGCAATTAGGAGTGTTGAATGAACAATGCTATTTGGTTTTTCTAAACAAATTCTTTTTTCAATTGTGCTTAGCTGTCCCTAAGCAGTTAACACACCTGCTGGTTGTCTAACCGAGAGAGGTGTGCACTTTATTAGATTTCGATGTTTTGTAGGGCAGGAGAAGCAATATATTGGGCCTATTTGTTTAACTGTTCTTTTCACTTCAATTTTATTTCCTGTTCATGTGCTTAGGCACTGGTCTTTCTGCTGTAAATGGAAGGGTAGACTCTCGGATAAATAAACGAGCAGCAATATAACTTAGTACAGATGACACGAATGATAAATGAGGATGGGTCTGCCACAAACAGTCTGGAATTCTTAATTCAAAGGTTTTTCTTGTTGATTTCTTTTTGTGGGTTTAAAAAAGGTGGACTGGACGTGGTGGGCTGTTTTATGAATTGCTTTCCAGGAAAATGGTTCCAAAATGGATATAATTTATACGACGGAAATTGCATCCTCGTTATTTCTATCCTCTGCTAACAAACAAGACAACAACATTTACCTCGATAGTTTTAATTTTTTTTTTAATTAAAAGACGAACACATTTTGAGGTCAAAATTACACACACTGAAAGTACTTTGACCTAAGTATATATCTTAAATATATAAATGATTAATTGAAAGATATATCAGATGTGAATGTACATGATACCCCACCTCTCAATTGTAAACACGCACTATACTGGATATGCCACAGTGTAACGGAATATTTTACAACTAGTTATACTGCAGTAATTCTACAAATCAAGTTCAAAATTAAGACAGCATTTAAGACCTATTCATTAGACAACTATTTACCATGTCGTAATAAGTTACTCATAGCTATTCATAGCTTATTATGACATTATAAATATGTATCTAATGATATAAATATCATAGACATTGATGTTTTGGGGAGATAAAACTCCTCTATTCGCTGGCATTCCCCTGTGAATGTATTATTTCCAGAGAGCGCCTGTCTACTAAATTGAGCCCCGTTCACACGGCACAACTTTATGCCGATTTAGATGAAGCGAAATAGATGAAGCGAATTAGTGTCATGTCCACACATGCAGTACTTTTAGCTGGAAATCGATATCTGCGCATGAGCAAGTCCAGACTAACCAGCGCCAGTTTGGGTTCGTCAACGTCACCACGAGAGAGTGTGGGTTCGACCTAGATATGTATGGACTGAATCGTATTGGTTTGGAAAGGTCAAAACTTCTGCTGGGCAGTGAAACCCTAAAAATAAATGATTAAAAAAATATCTGTGCACAGCTAGCAGTTTCATACAGTAAATTTACCGGAAAGTCAACAAACTCAGGTCTCGACTGTGACGTTCTTAATCCGCTTCATCTAAACCGCTACCGTCCACACACGCCACTTACGCCGATTTAAGCTAAATCGCTTCATCTATACTACCTCGCAAGGTGGTATAGATGAAGCGATCTAACTGAATCGATTCAGCCGTAAATCGCTTTAGCGTAGCGTCTACACGGCGAATGTGAGGCGAACTAGGCAAGTCGATTTAGATGAAGCATTTTAACTTGCCAGTGTGAACGGGGCTTTGGTCCGCGCTGATATGACCGTAGATGTTGTCAGGACGTAAACCTCCAACAAACAAATAAACAAACAAGCAAACAACTAAATTGGTAGATAGACATCTTCACGTAAGCATCACCAACGGGACGAGGTAGTCGTACCACATTGAATTGATTATAGTGCTGCAATGTGCTGGTAGGTGGCAGCACCGTACAGCAGTGGATCACTGAGAAGGAGATGGCGTGTCCCGACTTCTGCTGTTGCCTAAGTCGCGGGACCAGCGACTCTTTACGTAACACCCAACCTGGAAAGGTACCAGATCTGCACAATGGTCGGATCCTCTTAATAAGAGAGGTCATTGGAAGCCGTACAGTCACCGGTACCGGTTGGAACCTGTTGCATGTCGCCCCCTCTCTTGGCAAAGTGACGAACTAGGCGAGGAGTCAACTCGCAGTTCGGGATGGGGGTGGGAAGCGGGGTGGGAAGCGGGAACAACTCGGTTTTTGCTTTTTGGGGTTTTTATTTGTTTCTTTTTGCGTGTGCTTGTTTTGTTTTTTGGATTGTTGAGGTTTTTGTTTATTTACTGAGAGCTACAAATGTGTGGAAAAGCCTTCTGAGTCATGTTGTAGTGGGTCCGAGTATCAAGGGATTTGAATGAAGGATCGACAGACACTAGAGTGGTCAAGATTTCTTTGTTTGTCTGTTGTTTTACGTCCTAGCAACATCTAAGGTCATATCAGGATGGGCACTGAGTTGTGACAGTGCTCACTCATGGTGACTTAATAGTGTTGCCCCACTGAGAGACCAGGCCACTGACACCATGACCCGATATCACACCGATGATCCCACACAGTTTCTTTATTTTTTTTATTTTTTTATTGAGGCTGTATTTATACTGTCCATAGCATATAAGCCTGGGTATTCAGGCTTGTTTTCAATGCTGGCCAGCTGTAGTGTTGGTGTTGTCTTATCACACAGTAGCTGCTGATAAGGTGTTTGATTGCCTGTATTTCAGTAGCAGAGAGATAGTTGTCTGGTTAGTAGTCTATGTTATTTTTTTGTTATTTTCTTGGCATATATGTGCTTTATTTTGTCTACTCTTATTACTAAACTAGCCTACTCCTATTTACATATCATAGGCTTGTACGTACCTGTGTGGTGTGCTATCTGGCTGCTTTTGGCATGGTTACCTTCCATTGGGCATCTCGCTGGTGGGCCATGACATATCACCTGCCCCTTTGCAGTGCAGCTTAGTTGGGGGTTCCTAGCCTTATTTTGCACAGATATTTTTTGTATGTTTTTAGGTCAGGAATTTGTCGTTCCTTTACTGTTTGGGCATTCCACACCTAGGCAGCCATTTCCAGCGTGCTTCTCTCATGAGCTTTTATTTGGCTTCTGGTCTGCTTTAGTAGTGGCGCATTATTTGCTCTAGTTGCCCTTTGTGGTTTTGTTAGGAGTTTATTGTCTTGACTATAGCTGTATGCTAATGTTTTCAGATGAATTATTCTCCTATTTTCTAGCAATTTTACTTTGGTTCTTTTGTGTATGTCATAGGTGGGGTGCAGCTTGTCTACTCTGAGGCAGATTTTCAGGGCTCTGTTCTGTAGTGTTTGTAGTTTTTTTAGAAGTTCTGTCTTTGCACCCATGTAGTTTACATCTCCATAGTCAAAATAGGGGAGCACCATGCCCTTGAAGATTTTTATTGACATTTCTTGTGTCATCAAGTCTCTTAGCTTTGCAAATAGCCACAGTTTGTGGTTTACCTTTTGGACAATTTTGTTTATACATAGATTGTAGTTTAGTTGGCTGTCCAACTCAAGGCCTAGGTATTTGTAATGGTCTACATTTTCTAGTGTTTGGCTTCCTAGCTTACGGTGTAGTTTTCTTTCTGGCATTTGTTTATGCGAGAAGAGAACTGTTTTTGACTTGCTTGTGTTGATGGTTATTTTGTTGGACTCACACCACTCATCCAGTTTTAGTAGGAGCTTGTTTAGTTTAGTTATTACCTCCTCTTCTGTGGTGCTGTTTGCATATATGACTGTGTCATCTGCATAGTCACACTATGCTGGCACTATGCTAACACGTCCTTGTCCTATCCTATTGATGTGGAGCGTCAGTCTAGGTAGCGACGAGTATCAATTATATAAGTCATTGGTTTGACTCGGCTAGGATTCAAAGAGTACTCAAGATACTGTATATAATTAGGAAGCAGCTCTAATGATCTTCTCACTCAGACCACATATCTTCAGATTCACCAGAAAATGACCTAGATACGTAGGTTTAACGACCTCCGTCCAGTAAAGTCCTAATTAATTTTCAGTCGAAAGTGGTTCTGTTATCTCAATGTCAAGTTCACAAAAATAAGTGAAACCCCAAAACAGCTTACAGTGATCAAGTACTAGTAGTAAGACTAAAGCTAAGATTCCTTACACATGGTATGCGGCATGCGGCATGCGGCATGTGGTATGCGAACGGGTTGGATCCTTTCCCCCACACCCACACACATAGTGTCGGGTTTCTCTAACACTGTTGTCTATGGGCATTCGCATTCGCATGCCGCACCGATCGCTACATGGACCGATTCAGTATTCGCATGCCACATGCCGCATACCGCGTGTAAGGAATCACCCCCATTGACTTAGATGCTTTTCGATTTTTTGCCGCATTCGCATTCGCATACCGCATACCGCGCGTAAGGAATCTTAGCTTAAGAGTAGTAATCATCACCTCATCACAGTAACGCGATATGCCCAAGTGCATTGCAGAATGTCAGCTGTCAGACAGGTATTATACAAGGAAGACGCACAAATGTGCCTTAGCCGCTTCGCCATGGTACAATGCTTCTCGGACTGGTTGTAACACATGCATGCAGTCTGACAAGACAAATACCTAGTGTCAGTTATTTACCATCGCTTTCTCATTTCGGCTATATTTTTTTGTACTGAACTTATTGCTTCCCAGAAACATATAAGACCGCTCTTTTTAATACTGTTACTTTTGGAACTAACCTCTTTCATTATATACTGTTAACTGGGGCGTGGTGGCCGAATCGGTAGAGCACGGGCCTCGCGTGCAGGAGATCGGAAGTTTGGTTCCCGGTCGAGTCAAACCGATGACTTATAAAATTGATACTTGCCGTTTTCTAGCCTGGCGCTTTCCATTGATAGGATAGTGCAAGGATTGGTTAACTCAGTGTCCAGATAATGTGACTGCGTGGGATATCGGGTCATGGTGCCAGAGGCCTAATTTCCCAGTCGGACAGCACTAGAAAGTCAGCCACTGTCACAAGTCAGTACCCATCCTGATATGACCTTAGATGTTTTCAGGACGTAAATCTCCAACAACCAACCCACCAATCATATACTGTTCGGCGACTTTTAGCAAATATTGGAAGAGTAGTATTGCTTCAACACTAATATTTGCTACATTCAGAGAAATATAACATCTGTGAACAACAAAACAAGACCGGGTTATTATGAAGACGTTTGAAAGGATATTTTTGTTACGTAGTTTTAATTGCCCGTGGATAAAAGAACATCACAGAATGGGTAATCTGAAGGTGTTGCTCATTTTGATCATTTTGATGTCCGGTTGTGTATATGTCTGCCCTCTTCTCGGTATATTAAAGGAGTATAGTACTATAATACAATGAATGCATCAATTTATTTAAACCTAAGCACTTCCTTTGATTTGATCTAACAATAACATAGCCAACTTAGATGTATGTATTCTTGCATGGAATGAATATTAAGTAAATTTAATAGAACCTGTCGCTGTTAAAGCATATGGGTTACCAGCATTTGGACATTTACACCGAAGTTTATTTTGCAAGTTTTCACTTGAAATATCTCCAAAGTTCATCTTTTAAAACTAAAGTTTACTTCAAGCTACAGTGAAGTCAATTATCACAATCAAGCTGGTATGTTGAACTAAAAATAAATTTTTAAAAAGGTTAGAAACTCAAACCCATCGCACTATGCAACTTTAATATTTTGTTGATGTGCTTCTTGGAGGTGGTGAGGGACGCTACCCCCCCCCCCCCCCAGCCCCCAGCCCCCCCAGTCCTCGTGCGACCTGACCCCGGAGAGCAAACTCGCACTACCCATCTCTCTCGTTAGAAGTGCTGTATTATCGCCCTTTGCTCACCAGCCCAGTACTAATATAGATAGAACCTACACACAGCCTAACACACACCCTGCCACTGGAACTGGAAGTTAACTTTGAGCACTAAGGCCACGTGATCTCTGAGCGACTTCGTCACTTTGTGCATTACTGAATTTCTATTATTGATAATTATACAGTAAAACCTCTCTAAATCGACCAACTATGGGATCGACTTCAAATGGTCTATTCAGGGAGGTAGTCGGTTTAAGGAGTTTTTAAAATCATTACAATGGTGTTATATGGGCAATCGTTTCTGACTCAAATAAAGCAATCGATAAAACCTCTCCATCTAACCATCTCCACAGATCGACCACTCCCCTATATCGACTGTATATATATATATATATATATATATATATATATATATATATATATATGTATATGTATATATATATACATGTATATATATATATATATGTATATATATATACATATATATATGTGTGTGTGTGACAATTATAATTTTATTGTTATGATAGAAACGAGGGGCAAGGTATTGTAGTGGTCTGCACTGACCTCTCAGGCAAGGAGCCGCATAGACAGGTAGGCGTGGGTAGTATGGTGATATCAGGGAACCTAGGTGGTGTAATGGTTAGCACACTGGCCCGGAATACAAAGAGATGTGGGTTCGAGTCCCGCTCTAGGCACAATATTTCCCATTTTCATCACCCCCCACGACACTGGTTGCCGTGACCATGTTCCTGTACAAGCTATGTGTTGTATGGTTGTTGAACCTACCCTGTGTATGTATATATGTAAGTGCATTGCCTGTGTTTTTGTAATTGTAAGCATTAAAAGACTTACAATTCAAGGGGGACGAGTGTAATGGTCTATACTGACCTCTCAGGCAAGGAGCCACATAGACAGGTAGTTGTGGGTAGTATGGTCATATCAGGGAGCCTCAGAATTTGACTTGGATTCAAGACTAAACAGGAACTATTCAGCAAATTTCCCCAGGATCCCTCCGTGTGTGCGTATGCAGGATTATGTCCGGTATGTGTGCGCATAAATAACCCAGAATTCTAGTTCCAGATCCTGGAAGTCATGCCCAGTCATGATGCTGCAGGGATGAAAGGTGACGAGACCAAAGTGGAGAAGGCGGCTATTGCGACTTATTGACCGCTGGTCCCTGAGGATGGACTGAAGCTGTGACCCGGTGTGTTTACATGGTTGGGAGTGGGATGAAGGTCACTCTTGACTATATCCATATCAAGCCCTATGACCAGAGGGGATGACCGAATGAGTTAAGCGTTCGTCCCTCGTTTTGGTAGATCGTGTGATTTGAGCCCACAGGTTCGAACCCGGGTCACGTTAGACCAATGACTTAACAATTGATACTTGTCGCTTCCTAGCCAGGTGCTCAGCATTATTAGGATTAGAGCAAGGACTGGTTGGCTCAATGTCAGGATAATGTGACTGAGTGGGATATCAGGTCATGGTGCTGGCAGTCTGGTCTCCCAGTATGACACACTATAAATTCGCCATGAGTGCACACTATCACAAGTCCACACTTGTCCTGATATGACCTTAGATGTTGCCAGGATGTACAACTCAACAACCAACAACCATCTCAAACCCTATACATGTTTAAAACTCACTTTTAACCCATACAAACCTGGTTCCCCCCATGGGGTTCTTGCACTACATCTGTGTTTTTTTGTGTGGTTAATTTAGTGAAATTATTTTCGTAGTAATCAAATATCACGTCATGTGTTGTGTTGCAGTATGCTTCACTTTATCCTAACGTTGAAATTACGGAAGCGACGTATTGCAGCGACAATGACATTGTGGTATTTGATCAACACATTCAAGAGCTATATATACATATATATTATTGCTGATACACATATTATTTCCTGTGATGAAACTTGATGATTAAATTGATTTATTGAAATAGCATCAATGTTATTTCTTACATAAGCAAGAGCTACAAAGAAAACCTGGCTTGAACAGAAAATCTGCATTGAGGACTGTCTAAGACCCTTGCTTTCAATATCCAGATGTAATGTATATTTGGACACTTTTAAATTGACTAATTAATTTATTTGATTAATTGATAAGGGTGTGACTTCAGAGCAATACCTCAGATCATATGATGATTGATACATATTTGTGATACGATACACTGATGGTAGCTTTATAGTGTTGCTATGCCGCCGACACGGAAACAGAATATCCTACTCAGTCAACATTACCCTGACTCTAAACCAACTGATCCTCAGTTTATTCTGGTAATACTAAAGGGGCTGTCACATTATGGTTTTTTGCGGGAGTAGACCTCGCTTGCAGAAGGTCAGGAGTCCGGTTCCCGGTCGAGTCAAACCAATTACTTTAAAATTGATACTTGTCGCTTCCTCACCTGGCTCTCAGCATTAATAGGATAGGGCAAGGTTTGCTCAGTGTCAGGCTACTGTGGTTGAGTGGGATATTGGGCCAGTGGCCTGGTCTCTCAGTGGGGCAGCACTATAATGTCCCATGAATGTGCACTGTCACAAGTCGGTACCCATCCTGATATGACCTTAGATGATGCTAGGACATAAAACAACAACCAACAACAACCCTACTGACCCACCTTACTACATACTGCTCCACCCTAAGAAAATAGAGTAGTGTTTTGAACTTACGGATAGTGTTTTGAGCATGGCCAGAGTCGTGTTTTGAACCTACCTTCAACCAAGTTGAAAACACTCCCGCAATGTTTTCAACCTAGGTTGAAAACACTACCATAGTGTTTTTGTGGGGTAGTGTTTTGAACTTACTACACCGGCAGCGAAATTTAAAAATATGCATCGGGTGCAATATTTTCATTCATTCTTGTAGATGTTAAAATTCCAAGCCCAAATCCAAAAACAGTTAGGCTATATATATTATTGTTCTTGAGATAATACATTTTTAAGATTAAATATATAAAAATGTATTAATCTTTAATTAAAAGTGGAACTTTGACCCAAAAAAAGAAGGGAAAAAAGTGGAACGATGTGATGAGAATTCTGCTAACCAATTTCCATTGTACATATATAAAGGAATTTAAATTGTCAATTCCTAAATCAATTAGTCAAGCAGATTTTTAATAAGTCAAAAGTGCAATTCATAACAAAATATACTACATTGGTTAATGCAGAAGACAACAGGAGACAGTTAATACACATGCTTCCGTGACCTGTACACGGTACACACACAGAAAAGCCTTCCTTGTCGGTATATCTGCAGACACAAATGCTTATCTACAGGTGAAATGTCCCACCAAGCATGCGAGAAAAATGGTTTGTGTTGACAAATGGCATTGGCCTTAAGATAATTGGCCTTCGGGTGGGAGTTTGCTTGGTAGTCCAGGGCTTGACCTTGACCTTGACCTGACAGCTAACTAACTACCACAGGGCATAGCTGGCTTAAAAATCACTCACGGATTTCGGATAAAATATAAACTATTTGGAACATGCTGCCCGACCTTATAAAGATTCATTCTGCATTGACATAACACCCAATTACTGCAGTTTGGTTATTTTCAAAACGAAGTTGCTAAGGTCTTTTTAGCGCAATAACTTTTTTCTATGGGTTAATTGCGCATACCTGGCTGTGAAATGTTGTTAAACAGCATGCATGGCCAGCTTTACCAACAAGTCGCACATGAATTTAGGCCAAGCACACACCTATGGATATATATATATATATATATATATATATATATATATATATATTTATAGTTATATATATACATATATATACATATATATATATATATATATATATATATATATATATATATATATATATATATACTGCCTATATGTTTATATGTGTGTATCCATACCCCCCACAAATAGGTACACGGAAGTTCACTGTGCAAGTGTAGTCAGTTATTTCTCCCACATCCTATGGCACCATTTTGTCACTGTTTCTTTGTTTGTTGGGGTTTACATCCTGGCAACATCAGGTCGGGTACTGACTTGGTACACACTGACACTTTGACAGTGCGCAATCATGACGACTTCATAGTGCCGCCCCACTGAAACACCAGCCCACTGCTACCATGGCCCGATATTCCGCTCAGTCACATTATCCTGACACTGAGCAAACCAGTCCTTTCCCTATGGCAGTAATACGAAATGGCAGGCTAAGTAGTGACAAGTATCAATTTAGTAAGTTATCTTTGGTCAGGGTAATTAACCCATGGCCTCTCACACAAGAAGCTAGTCAGAACTCTTACTGATTCAGCCATCCCATCCGGTCCCACAATCCCATCCGGTCCCACAATCCCATCCGGTCCCACAATCCCATCCGGTCCCACAATCCCATCCGGTCCCACAATCCCATCCGGTCCCACAATCCCATCCGGTCCCACAATCCCATCCGGTCCCACAATCCCATCCGGTCCCACAATCCCATCCGGTCCCACAATGACATGCTCATTACTAATATATAATTGGGTTATTTTTCATAATTTCTTAATATCTTTCTTTTTACTCACAACTTCGATGAATCATACTCATACTCATACTCATCCGCTTCTGATTTTGTTAGGCTTATAAGCCTGTATCAGGTCGACGCATGTCAAAATTTGATTTACTAGGATTAAACGCATCGAGTACCGGATGTGTGCAATATTGCAGCCCCCTCCAATGCTTATCCAGTTTGTTGTTGTTTTTGTTGTTGTTGTAAAATAGACGTGCCGCCAAAAAGAGAGGTATCTTACATGATATGAAAATGTTTTGCACGCCTTGCTGTGTTGTATGTAGCAGTTGTGGTGGTTCTCAATAATCTTTATTTATTAGTCAAATAAATCAACCAGACTACTTCATGAGACTACTCCTCTCCATTCCCTTTTCTCTTTTCCTCTCTTCCCTATCTCTCTCCTCTCTCTTTCTCCAATCTCTCTATCTCCCTCCCCTTTCTCTCCCCTTTTTCTCCAACCTCTCTATCTCACTCTCTCTATCTCCCTCTCTCCCATTTTCTCTCTGTCTCTCTCCGCCTCTTTCTCCCTGTTCTCTCCCCCTTCCCTCTCCCCCTCCTCTCTTAATTCCGACCCATCCACCAACGGCCACCACGCACAGAACCCATTGTGTTCCCCCTCTGTCACTCTCCAGACACATATTAGGATACATAGAAATCGAGAACCCATAGAAATCGAGAACCCATGAAAAGCTGTGACCATTTGTCAGAGTGCAAGTTATGGTCCCAAATGGATATACCGGTCCCCTTTAATGAGGGTGGCGACCTCACGGAAGAGAACTGGAAAGAAATATGGGGGGGGGGGGGGGCACAGAAGGGTGGGGGGAGTTGTAAAGCACTTCTTTGTTTTTATGAAATTAATCTAGAAATTCTTATCAGTCTTTAGTCAGTGTTGATTAAAAGAATGGTTGTGAAAACTGTGTTAGCTCGTATGAGTGACTTCACCATAAGAAGAGCCAAGGAACAGAATGGCCGACGGGGTATAGTGCTCGCTTCCCATGCGTGAGGTCATGGGATCAATCCCTGGCTTAGTCAAACCATGGACCTACAAAATTTACACTTGTCGCTACATTGCCTTGAGCTCGGCATTAGTACGATAAGATACTGCCTCAAGGTCATGACAATGTGACTGAGTGGGATATCAGATCATTGTGTTGGGGGCGCGGGATCCCAATGGTGCAACACTACAAATTCGCCATGAGTGCACGTTGTCACAAGTAGTCAGTATGACCTTGAATGTTGCTAGAATGCAAAACCCCAACCCAAGAAGCAACTTCCATGGCAGTGCATTTGTTGGTTGCGTGTACATTTACGCACATTGAAGGTAGGTACGCACAGTAACCGTCGCTTCATCCTAATTTACTGGACGCAGTGGTCGAATCGGTAGAGCGCAGGCTTCCCGTGCGGAAGGTTGGGAGTGTCAAATCCTGGCCAAGTCAAACCAATGACTTACAAAATTGATACTTGTCATTATCCAGTCTGGAACTCAGCATTACTGTGACTGAGTGGGAAATTGGGTGACGGGGGCCCACCGGCCTTGTCTTCCAGTAGGACAGCACTATAAAGTCGCCATGATATGACCTTAGATATGACCTTAGATGTTGCCAGAATATAAAACCCCAACAAACAAATCAAATGGTAGAGTTAGGTCTTCAACTGTGATTTCTTTGCTCATATTTTGGTTATCTTGTAATTGAATAAAGGAGGGGAGGGTGAGCACGAACAGATAGGTATTTTCTCCCCAACCAGCTTCTTAGATTTTTTTTTTTAATATTCCTACTATTACTAAGGCTGTGTATCCATAGACCATTTCCTCATCGAGTGTTCCCTGGTTCCATGTTCGCTTGTGACCTTGTGACGGTCAACACGAACAATGAACCTGTTGTAGGGTTGCGTATTCGAGTCTGTGGCTATGTAGGTAGGCTAAGGTGAAAAACAATACAGACGGAGAGAAAGAGAGAAAGTAAAGCAAAGTAAGAGTGTGAGAAGAGAGAGTCCAAGCTTCTCTGGTTTATTATATATAGTACATGGGTTCCTTGTAGTGTATCACCCCCACCCCTTTCCCCCAATGGGAAACAAGCATTCTTGGCCCTACCAATAGGGATCCAGCATTCCTGGTCCCCATGGCTATCAGTGGTCTGCCCACCACCACCTAGCTGTGTGGCCCCCCTGGCCAGCACCAGCCTTGAACCTTGACCCTGAGTGTGGTGATCCTACCCAGCAGAGGGGGAGGGGGTAGGCCCTGAGTGCCCCTTACTCATTGCCCAGCCAGCACCACTATGTCTATTTATATTCCACTCAGGCACCACCAGCACTTACATATATATATATACATACATGCGCTTTGGTCAGGTATACCTTTTTAGTAAATAGAACATTTGCATTCCCCCCAACGCCGTAAATCAGAATATTTTACACTGTGTTTTGGTTATGTGGCCGTACCCATTTCGTTGGACCCAGGGACAAGGGGGGGGGGTGTTGGTAAAGCACTTCTTTGTTTTTATGAAATTAATCGATAGAAAGTTCTTATCAGTCTTTAGTCAGTGTTGATTAAAAGAATGGTTGTGAAAACTGTGTTAGCTCGTATGAGTGACTTCACCATAAGAAGAGCCAAGGAACAGAATGGCCGACGGGGTATAGTGCTCGCTTCCCATGCGTGAGGTCATGGGATCAATCCCTGGCTTAGTCAAACCATGGACCTACAAAATTTACACTTGTCGCTACATTGCCTTGAGCTCGGCATTAGTACGATAAGATACTGCCTCAAGGTCATGACAATGTGACTGAGTGGGATATCAGATCATTGTGTTGGGGGCGCGGGATCCCAATGGTGCAACACTACAAATTCGCCATGAGTGCACGTTGTCACAAGTAGTCAGTATGACCTTGAATGTTGCTAGAATGCAAAACCCCAACCCAAGAAGCAACTTCCATGGCAGTGCATTTGTTGGTTGCGTGTACATTTACGCACATTGAAGGTAGGTACGCACAGTAACCGTCGCTTCATCCTAATTTACTGGACGCAGTGGTCGAATCGGTAGAGCGCAGGCTTCCCGTGCGGAAGGTTGGGAGTGTCAAATCCTGGCCAAGTCAAACCAATGACTTACAAAATTGATACTTGTCATTATCCAGTCTGGAACTCAGCATTACTGTGACTGAGTGGGAAAATTGGGTGACGGGGGCCCACCGGCCTTGTCTTCCAGTAGGACAGCACTATAAAGTCGCCATGATATGACCTTAGATATGACCTTAGATGTTGCCAGAATATAAAACCCCAACAAACAAATCAAATGGTAGAGTTAGGTCTTCAACTGTGATTTCTTTGCTCATATTTTGGTTATCTTGTAATTGAATAAAGGAGGGGGAGGGTGAGCACGAACAGATAGGTATTTTCTCCCCAACCAGCTTCTTAGATTTTTTTTTTTAATATTCCTACTATTACTAAGGCTGTGTATCCATAGACCATTTCCTCATCGAGTGTTCCCTGGTTCCATGTTCGCTTGTGACCTTGTGACGGTCAACACGAACAATGAACCTGTTGTAGGGTTGCGTATTCGAGTCTGTGGCTATGTAGGTAGGCTAAGGTGAAAAAACAATACAGAAAGTAAAGCAAAGTAAGAGTGTGAGAAGAGAGAGTCCAAGCTTCTCTGGTTTATTATATATAGTACATGGGTTCCTTGTAGTGTATCACCCCCACCCCTTTCCCCCAATGGGAAACAAGCATTCTTGGCCCTACCAATAGGGATCCAGCATTCCTGGTCCCCATGGCTATCAGTGGTCTGCCCACCACCACCTAGCTGTGTGGCCCCCCTGGCCAGCACCAGCCTTGAACCTTGACCCTGAGTGTGGTGATCCTACCCAGCAGAGGGGGAGGGGGTAGGCCCTGAGTGCCCCTTACTCATTGCCCAGCCAGCACCACTATGTCTATTTATATTCCACTCAGGCACCACCAGCACTTACATATATATATATACATACATGCGCTTTGGTCAGGTATACCTTTTTAGTAATAGAACATTTGCATTCCCCCCAACGCCGTAAATCAGAATATTTTACACTGTGTTTTGGTTAGTGGCCGTACCCATTCGTTGGACCCAGGGACCATATTGCCTTGTGCATGGCACATGTGACATACTCACTGGGAACATAGAGAATGAACATGATCATTGGCTGTGTGGTGCATCACAAGGTCACAAGCGAACACGGAACAAGAAAACACGCCACAAGGGAACAGTCTCTGGATACACAACCTAAAACATCCTAAATGTACCAAGTGACAATTATCAGCTCAGAGTGAGTGTCGTTGATTGATGTTGCTCTCCGTAGAGCGTGCATTGGTATTTAAATTGTCCGCTTGTATGTGCAGATAGCTGCTCAATCACATATATGATATAGACTAATGGAAACCATTAGACATTCTTGTGTTTCTCTCCCCGCGGCTGAACATTCCTCGCCGCACCGGACGCAGTGGCCAAATGGGCAGAGCGCAGGCTTCCCGTGCGGGAGATCGGGGTTCGATTCCCGGTCGAGTCAAACCAATGACTTATAAAATTGATACTTGGTGCTCCCTAGCTTGGCGCTCGGCATTAATAGGATAGGGCAAGGACTGGTTAGCACAGTATCCAGATAATGTCACTGGGTGGGATATCGGGTCATGGTGCCAGTGGCCAGGTCTGTGTCCCAGTGGGGCAGCACTACAAAAGTTGCCATGAGTGTGCACTGTCATAAGTTGGTACCCGGCATAATATGACCTTAGATGTCGGCAGGACGTAAAACTCCAACAAACAACCAAACATTTCTCGCCGCATTGATTGACCAGCATGGTCGGGCTGGAGTGAACTTTGCTGGAGCCGTATAATCAACAGTTCACTGACACAGTTTACCCAACTATAGATTAATCAATCTTACATAGGCACGTTGAATGTTGTTGTTTACCCGATTTATTTCCCGCACATCCGCATTGCCTGGTTGGTGAAATAACCTGGATGTATACTAAATAGTACTAAAGGTTACATCTATGTAGCTATTTGTTTATTTATTTATTTATTTATTCTTTGGAAGCCTTCGGCATAATAGAAATAGTGAGCTGAGATTCACGTGGATATCCTGGGGTGGTTGGTTGGTTGTTGGAGTTTTACGTCCTGGCAACATCTAAGTTCATATCAGGACAGCACCTAGACCTGATATCCCACTCAGTCACATTATCCTGACACTGAGCTAGGAAGCGATAAGTATAAAGTTTTATGTCATTGGTATGACTTTACCAGGGTTATAACCTGTGAGTTCGAATCCCTCGACCAAAGCGGGAGGCGGATGCTCAATTCATCCCCTATTCCATCTGGTCTACCTGACTTGTGATAGGCCTGCTTATAACTTTAAGAACAAAAGGAGGTTCGGTGGCAAATTGCCTAAGGAGATGGCCGAACAAGCTGAGCATCCGCTTCCCATGTGGCAGGTTGTGGGTTCGAAACCCGGCCGAATCAAATAAATTACTTACAATTGCATAATCCGATTGAACCATACACTTTTCGACAGCAAAGCACTTGGCAACATATCATCCTAGATATCCTTCTTAGATACTGGTGCACTTATTAAATAGACCAGACGGGGTGACCAAATGAGTAGAGCATCCGTCTCCTGTTTTGGGAGATCGGGAGATCCGAACCCATGAGTTTGTGGGTTCGAATCCTGGTCGAGTCAAACCAATGACTTAAAATTGATACTTGTCACTTCCTAGCCTGGCACTCGGCATTATTAGGATAGGGCAAGGACTGGTTGGCTCAGTGTCAGGATAATGTGACTCAGTGGGATATCACGTCACAGTGCTGGTGGCCTGGTGTCCCAGTGGGGCAGCACTATAAAAGTTGCCAGCAGTGCGCACTGTCACAAGTCGGTACTCGTCCTGATATGATCTTAGATGTTGCTAGGACGTATAACAACAACAAACAAATTTATTAAATATGTATAGAGAGAATATTAAGCCAATTTTATAGAATATGTCACTGCTGCTGCTAGTTATACAAGCCTATAATGCTTATATAAGCCTTTACTGCTAGTTATGTAAGCCTATAATGGTAGTTTTACAAGCCTATAAAGTATAATGTCCAGCATTTTTGTATGAACACCCAAATCTTGCATATTTTCATTTAAAATATTTTCGTTGTTAAACATTTTAAAATAAGAAGTTACTCTAAACAAAAGTCAAGTAGATTATAAGAATACACCTACTATAATTCAGTTGTTTAAATACGGCAGAAACTCAAAACCATCCGATTATTCTACTTTAAAAATAGTTTATACTTGTCGCTATTTATCTTGGCGCACACAATTGTAAGGACAAAGAGCAGTGGAATGAGGAAGACCAAGTGTCTGCAGTTGAAATTAATCACCAAATAACACGAATAACAAAACAAAATGTCGGTGTGCGTGAGTGAGTAGTTGGTTATTAGGAAAGCGCCTACTGGTACCCGCCCCCTGGTGGATCACAGCTGAACTATTGTAGAACTAGAACGCATATCCCCCTGTCTGCAGACAAGCCTCGTCCAGGGGCCACCAGCACCTTAAAGTGGCCGTTTTTTTCTGTTTATTGTAAAAGGTAGGACAATTTATCAACGCTAGAGTGCTTTTCTTGTCGTAAGGAAACCACGCCGTCTTATATTGGCCTACTTATGTTTGTTTGCTTTTACACACATTTTACTTGTGGTCTGTAGCCTATGCGCTTGTTTCGTATTCGTCAGTTGTGGGGATTTCTTTTCTCTCTGTGGCTGGGGATCTGCTAAGTTTCTGAGAAAACTTGCGATGTAATTTTGCGTGGGTAGCATTGAATATATTACCTAAGATGTATACGCATGTACTGTCTAGGTTTTCTCTAACTAATATCATAAGGTTTGTTAAATTGTGATAATAATACAATTTCTGTCACAATATTCCTTGCAGTGCTTAATCCAATCAAACTGACGTCACACTTGTCCCCAATTCGATAGCACGTTTTTAACATTTCTACAACCGACTTCATCCGTGCTGAGATTTCAGTTTTTCAGTTTTCAGCATGGCTCCAATTTGAAATATTAAATCATTTAGACTCTTTCACGCCGTGATCTGAGGATTAAACTCTTCAATCTTGTGCAATGGATGTTGCCTTAGTTTCAGTTCAGTCAATATTAATCCCTGGATTTGGGGGAAACAACTGTTTATTATTTGGAGAGAAAAAAACACCTCTGAACTTAGGTTTACATTTCCGGAATTCGGTAGGGTGTTTATATGCACTATGACTCACACCCATATTATATATATGCATATTTATAGATATATGTATCGATATATGCATTGCTATATATAGAGCTTCATTGGCATATGCCTTGATAGATACCTATAAGGATTTATATCTATGTAAATCTAATATATACATGTTTATATACATATATATACATTAACATTTTTATTTATTATATCGACAGACAGTGATATATATGTATATATATGTGTATATATGTATATATATGTATATATATGTATATATTCTTTTTTATATTTATATATATTTAGAGACTTCTAGAGATTCATATCGACTTTTAAAGTTGAATAGATATATGTATATATATGTAGATATATGTATATATTCTTTTTTATATTTATATATATTTGAAGATTTCTAGAGATTCATATCGACTTTTAAAGTTGTATAGATCTTTATAGATTTCTTTACAGATTGATGTATTAAATATATTTAATTATATATATATAAATATATATATATATACATAATTATTTCTTGAATTTGTATATATTTATGTATATTATATATTGTATATATTTAAGGATATGATATATTATATATATATATATATATATATTTGAATATGATATATTTGCATATATATGTATATATATATATAAATATACATAATTATGTTTTTTGTGTGTGTTTTTGTATACCCATATATTTATATTGCCTATATAGACGACAATATAAATACAAAAGACAGATTGTCCAGGTGTATTTGTGTGTAAACATGGCTATAAAAACCGACAGGCTTCCACAATAAGGCACGGTGTGCTTACCCAGGTTTAAAGCACTCGCGAGCTGTCTATATAATTTTCGAATAATGCAGCTAACAACATCACACAAAAAAAGACTATAGTTGTGCAGTGTGCTTTACATGTCCCTATCTATTTGGTTAGAGCTAAATAAATACTGAATTACCATATCCTCGCCCACGCAAATGTCACCCTGGAACATTTCGATTACTGTTCAATGCATAATGGATTGCGGTATTTTATTTATATTCAACCCAGTTCCTGATGTCGCATATAAAAATCAGTTTTTGCCCGATATTGTGTTTGGGACCGATGCAAGGGTGAGCAGAGGCCAGTACATCCCAGAGGCCAACATGCCAAAAGTTATGGAACTTTCTAGACTGTTCATGCATTAAATCTTTGTTATCGGCAAAGAGTTATACAGAAAAACAATGTCCTGCCACATACTATCTAAAAGCTAAGTGGAGATTCACTCCGTATATCGTCGAAAGGGTGATCGGCAAGATTAGATAATATCAAAATTTCCTCACTGAAAGAGCCGGGAACACTTGGAACAGACTACCAGCTGATGTAGTGAATGGCCCAAGCTTAAACTCTTTCAAAGGACGCCTGGGTAATTTACCGCTACAGTCAGCACTCACCGCATGAAAACTATAATTTCACTAGGTCCCACTTAGACAGGCCAAAGCTGCTAACAGGCATTGATGCCTAATTTCTTAAGCAGAAGAGGATAAGTATAAGTATAAGTATAAGTATCATATCATACCGAAATTGATCAATACAATTCAAATCAGTTCCAAAACTTATCCGAACAAAAACTTTATACCTTGTGATAATTGCAATGATTGCTTTACCTTATACTGGTATGTTACCAATAAACCTGTATATTCAAACATTACAAGATGAAGCTTTTGCTTGTTTCGTTTGTTGGTGCTTTATATCCTAGCAACATTTAAGGGCATATCAGGACTGGTACAGCCTTGTGACAGTGTGCATTAGTTAAACATGTATAGTGCTTCCCCACTGGGAGGACATGGCACCAGCATAATGACCCTATAGCCCACTCAGGCACATTATCCTGATACTGAGCAAACTAGTCCTGGTCCAATTGTAGTAATAATGCGAGGCACCAAGCTAGGTATTGTCATGGGGTTGATGAAAATGGGAAATACTGCGCCTAGAGCGGGACTCGAACCCACATCTCTTTGCATTCCGGGCCAGTGTGCTAACCATTACACCACCTAGGCTCCCTGATATCAACACACTACCCACGCCTACCTGTCTATATGGATACTTGCCTGAGAGGTCAGTGGAGACCACTACACTCGTCCCCCTGGAATTGTAAGTCTTTTAATGCTTACAATTACATACATACAGGCAATGCACTAACACACACATACACAGGGTAGGTTCAACAACCATACAGCGCAAAGCTTGTACAGGATCCTGATCACGGCAACCAGTGTCATGGGGTTGATGACAATGGGAAATATTGTGCCTAGAGTGGGACTCGAACCCACATCTCTTTGCATTCCGGGCCAGTGTGCTAACCATTACACCACCTAGGCTCCCTGATATCAACACACTACCCACGCCTACCTGTCTATGTGGATACTTGCCTGAGAGGTCAGTGGAGACCACTACACTATTGACAAGTATCAATTTTGTTTGTCATTGGTTTGACTTAGTCGGAGTTCTAACCCACAAGGGAAGCCGGCCAGTGTTCCTACCGATTCAGAGTAAGACATTCTGTCAGGTGAAAAAGAGAAAACTAACATGTAGCTCTCTCACGTCTCTCTCTCTCTCTCTCTCTTTATAGGTTTACATTTCGGGAATTCGGTAGGGTATTTACCAATTTAGAAATAACGGGAAGGGTAGCTTTCTGGTATGATGTAATATGTTGCGGAGAAGCTAAGTCCCACCACCACCACCACCACAAAAAAAAAACACAAGAAAACCCCACTTAACCATGAGAATCGACAATTGACAGATATTTTTTATCATTATTTTGGATAGACTGGTTTTAAATGACCATTTGTGGTGTGTGGTTAGAGGGTCTGACTTTTTTCTAGGTCAGACTCCTAATATGAAGGTCGGTGGTTCGATTCCCTGTGCCAGCCCCCCTCCACCCCCCCCCCCAAACCTCTGCCAATTTGGATTTCCACCGCTGTGTATCACTTACAGCGTCATCAAAGGCCACTTGCTCTCATACCATGTATATGTGGCGTGGGAGGTTAAAAATCCCATGGGGCGGTAAAAGTGTAGGCTCGGGCTTTCTATCGACAAACTGTCTAATGGTGAAAACAAGTCTGTTCAGACTTATCCATGATAGGCAGTATAAATTTTCAAGAAAAAAAATTAAAGAATTTAGTTTAATTAACCGAAACGTGCACCTGATTTGCTCAGATGTCCAGATAATCTAAAGCCCTGTTTACACGGGCGAGTTAAGCCGCATCATATAAATCGCCTTGTCTAGTTCGGTTTACATTCGCCGTGTAAACGCGACTTAAAGCGGATTAGGGCTGAATCGATTCATATTATTCGCTTTATATAAACCGGGTCATGAGGTAGTTTATATTAAGCGCTTTATGAAAGTCGGTTTATAAATGATAATGTAAACGGTAGCGGTTTAGATGAGCCGGATTAAGGACGTCACAGTCAAGACCTGAGTTTGTTGACTTTCCGGTAAACTTGCTCTATGGACCTGCTAGAGGTGCACAGATATTTTTTTCATGACTTATTTTTAGGTTTTCACTGCCCAGCAGAAGTTTTGACTGTTCCAAACCAATACGATTCAGTCCATACATATCTAGGTCGAACCCACACTCTCTCGTGGCGACGTCGACTAACCAAAACTGGCACTGGTTAGTCTGGACTTGCTCATGCGCAGATATTGATTTCCACCTTAAACCGCTCCATGTGTAAATGCGCCACTACTTCGCTTCATATAAATCGCTTTGTCTAATTCGCTTTACAATTGCCCGTGTAAACACGGCTTAAGCCTCATACTGTTAGAGGATTAGCTAAGCAGTGCAGGGCTACATCCTCAGCGTCCTGATGGATGGACATCAATATAATTTATAAAATATAGGCTGGAAGCATCCCAGTCGACCACTCAATGAGTAGTACAAAATCTCCACACCAGACGGAGCCACTTGTACACAGACGGATTACTAGCTTCAGTCACCCACGTATCCCATATGTTTTTCTTGAAGATTTATACTGCCTATTATGGATAAGTCTGAATAGACTTGTTTTCACCATTAGACAGTTTGTTGATAGAAAGCCCGAGCCTACACTTTTACCGACCCAAGGGATTTTTAACCTCCTGCACTTTGTCCGCATAAGGCATTACTGTGCATGTGGTTTTTTAGATATTGAAAATAACAAAATAATAAGTTTGAAGATCGCATTTCAATGGCATGTTGATAAGTGACCAGAGGACATGGCTATTCTCGCCTAGTTATTGTCGATCGATATTCTTGTCTTAAATTTATGTAGTTAGTATATATATATATATATATATATATATATATATATATATATATATATATATATTTATATTAAATAATGCGTGTATAAGTACATATAAATATGGTTGGTTGTTGGAATTTTACATCCTGATCATATAAGGACGTGTGCCGTCTTGTGACAATGCGCACTCATGCGACTTTATAGTACTGCCCCACTGGGAAATCAGACTGCGGGGACCATGACCTGATTATACTCATAGTCACCGCGTGAGGCACATTATCCTAACACTGAACTAACCTGTCCTTGCCCTATCCTAATAATGCTGAGAACCTGGCTAGGAAGCGACAAGTATAAATTGTTATGTCATTGGTTTGACTTGACCAGAGATCGAATCCATGAGTTCGAATCTTACGATCTACCAAAACGGGAGACGGACGCTCAACTCATTCGATCATCCCATCTAGTCGTAATTAGCCAGTGACGATATACAACAACGTCTGTTTACCTGGATGCATCAAATGAAAATGAAACAATCCAGATTCGCCTCTTTTAGATATTACGCATTCTATAGCGCATGCGCACACCTGAACAGGAAGTGATGCGTTACAAAGGGGAATAGTGAGCCCATCGTCAATAAGTTAGCGGGCTAAAAATAGGCACTCCAGACACTGAATGCATCACCAGCAATTTGAGTGGAGTGCATTATTTAATCCGGCTCTCGTAGCCCTGCTCTTCGCTACTGGATCTCTATAAGGCATTTACTGATAAGTGATATCAACATAAGAGAAATACACACATTGTGTGTGAGGGTGAGGGGGTGTGTAGCTATTGATGAATATATTTCGACATGTGTATTTGTAAAGAATTATAGGCAGCTTGTGTATGGATTCATTAAAGGTTTTTTTTCGTTGTTTTGTGTGTGTGTTTAGTTATGCTGTTGTTCTTTGGCTTGTTTGTGGGGGGGGGGGGGGGGCGGGGGGCGGGGGGGGGCGTGACAACCCAGGAAGCAAGCCCTGTTACCGACGAATATGTGAATGTGGTAGTGGTGCTAGCATGGTTTCCCAGTGAGGCAGCACTATAAAGTCGCTTTGAGTGTGCACTGTCGCACGTCGATACCCACCCTGATATGACTTTAAATGTTGCTAGAACCCAAAACAACAACAACCAAATACATATACTATGAATACATATAATGTATAAATATACATAGTATATATATATATATATATATATAATACATATATATATATATATATATATATATATAATACATATATATATAATACATATATATATATAATACATATATATATATATATATATATATATATATATATATATATATATATAAGGGGCTCGAAAGATTGAAAGGGTGCAGTCGGGATGTCGGAACCATGGAAACGCGGATGGAAGAGTCCACTCACAGATGGGGGTGGAGGGTTACACAGACCGCTCCCAATTATTCTCGCCGATAATGTGATTATCACCCTGTGTATATATAATAGTGTTAGGAGGCACATACCCCTCACCCACCTTCCACTATGGTGGCTTCCTAGATTCCACCATTTGCAATTTGCCTATTATTATTATTATTATTATTAATACAAATATTTTTATTAATATTATATAATATAAGTAAAACCTCTCTAACCGACCACTTCCACAGATCGACCACTCCTCTATATCGATCGCTTCATTTGGGTCCCAACAATACCACTGTATGGATATTCTAATTCCCTAAACCGACCACCTCCCTAAATGGACCATTTAAAGTCGGTCCCATGGTCGGTCGATTTAGAAAGATTTGACTGTATTGTTAATTCATTCCCAACGCCACGTATGAGTTTACCGTCTACCACTACATTCCTATCACCATCTTATTTACGCCCATTTCTTATCTAGTCTTAAAGACCAGAATTTCTCAAACAATGTCTTATTCTCATCCACCAACAAGCTCCAGCTAAGCAGCTTAAGGGAGTGGAAAACCCCTGATTTCAAATTAATGAAATACAAACATATTCATGTAAGCTGTGACCGCTGGGAAATGGCGCATGGCTGCGGAGGCAAGCTGGATTATATGTGAATCTTCCACACTATATTTCCGTTGTAGGTACATGGATTTTATTCACGTGGATGTCATTTCTCAGTACTATAGCATTGGCATTGGGGGCCGTGAGTGGTACAGTTATTTCCATAAATGTATACATGATCTTTAAAGAATAATTCAAATGATTCAATAAGTCATCATCATCATCATCATCATCATCATGCTGTCGGTCGCGATGCGACAAAGACTGCTTTCATTACTTGACTGCTCTCTGCTGTGAGAGTGATGTCCATGAGTCGGTCTTAATGTCTCTCAGCTTCAGGTTTCTCTTGATGGTATCCTTGTACCGGAGACGAGGGCGCCACATTTCATGAAAGCTGCCTGCAAAAGTGTTGAAGTGCTGCTGGCTTTTGCAAGTTACCAGCGGCACTCTCTCGGGGAGCAAATAGAGGTTTCAATAAGTAAAAGGATATAAACTAGAGTATTTAGAATTACAACTCTTTAGCAAGGTTGACATATTTTTAACGTCTTTGTCATAGGTCAATATAACCAATTACACTTACTTTTTAAATAATAATAATAATAATAATAATAATAATAATGATAATAATGATGATGATAATAATAATAATTGTTGTTAATATTATAAATTATGTAGCAGCAAATAAAATTATATGGGTGTCACTTTACAAATAATGAGTAAATAAATTGAACCTGGAGTAGTACTACATCATCTATGATTTCAACTAGCTGCAAGTTAACATTAGAGCGATTTTGACAAATGAAGTGTCATTTTGTTTCAAATTCAATATCCTAACAGGTAAAATCCATCAAGTCAAACTCAAAAGGAGAGAGGCAGAGCTCGAGCATCGGAATCCATTAATACCACGGGGAGAGGTAGTGAATGAAGCCCCGAGGTGCCTGGACTTCAGGTCCGCACCAACAGATTTGACAAAAGTAGAAGCTTAATCAATAAATAAATGAATAAATAAATAAATAGATGGACGAGGTTATTTGCAGAGCTGCTTTGCTCTGCGAATTAGCGGAAGAATGATTGTTACTTGCAGAGCTGCACATAAAAGTCTGTTATTTATGAGGGTTACTATTAAATTGCTAAGATCAAATTCTGTTATTTATGAGCGTGGCTTAATAATAATAATAATAGAGTGCTAAAATTGACAAATGTGAATAAACGGCAGTCACTGTCACCACAAATAATAATAATTCTTCAACTAATTCACGACACGACATGGGACTATTTAGTATCGGATTTATTAATCTAAGGTAGGAGGAAACACAGGTCAAGGTAATGCGGTACAATGGTGAAGGTCAAATGAGGTAGCAAGTTCGAGTCTCTGCGGGATCTGGGCACTCAACCACATCAAGTCAATGTCTTAAAGTAAGGTCGGGTGGGGCGGTGAGAAAAGGCGGGTGGTGGTGTCGGGCCGGCGTCTGGTGGTGAAGTGCCGTCGGTGGGGGCGGCGGGCCGGAAGTGATGTCATAGGGGGGAGGCCCGGGTACAAGCGACGGCTACCAGCACGCGGGCACGGGGGCACCACCTGGAGTCACTTTCCTGCCGCCTATATTTAAAAGGGGGAACTAAAGGTATAGGTAGGAGTGGATAGTGGTGGGATCACTGGCGTCCTGTCTCAGTCCCGAATTACCCATGTTGTCTATGCAACATGCCCAATTCGCAGAGCAGCTCTGCAAATAATAATCATTCTTCTGCTAATTTACACAGCAAAGCAGCTCTGGAAAACATTACGATGAAAACACAAGTCAAAATAATTCACATGCACATGCAGAGTAAAATGATGCACATGCACAGTAAAATAATGCAGGCTAATTAGTTGGTTACAGCTCTTCGAATTACAGTATTGGTGGCTATAATTCACAGAGTACCAGCTCTGCGAATAGCCAGTGCATAAATAAATAGTCCTGGAATAAGTCCTTCTATTTATACATGTATAATTCGGTATTATACATATTATAAAGGGAAGGGGGGGGGAGGCTCTCAATAAGATTTGTTGGTCGCTGTTTTTGTCAAATAACTTGTTGATGCTAGACAGTAATAGTCTCGTGGTTCCCCTTGTTTTGTCACACTTAGTTGTTTATGTAGCTATCTACTGCAAGCATTCCTCCTCTGCTTGTGAGTATTTTCCTACATCTCCCTACTCTCTGTGAGGTGGTTAGTTCTACAATTGGTTAGTTGTTTGGTTACCTATAGTTACTTTCCATGACTGCCTTCTCCTTGTTGTGTTAGTGGTCATTAGCTTTTAGTTTTGTTAACTAACCTATTTGGAACGAAAAAAAAACATTGGCTGATTAACTACCCGAGCAAACTGGACTGCTTTAGAGATGCCATGACAGCATATAGTGATAGTGACAGCATGTCATGCTACAGGTGTCATAATGTAGGCGCATGTCACATCTAGAAACCTGCCGGCATGTATAGAATGACACGTGACACGCCAGAACCAGCGCATTTCTTTACACTCCGCTCTAAAAATGACACATGTTCCATATGCATTAATAATATACCAAGCTTCATATTTCCACCGTTCCACTCACCTTGTGACTATAACGTATAAGCACAATCAAGCGACTCACTCATATACACCCAGCATTGAGGGGTTCTGCTAGTGGGTTATACATTAACTATGCGAATCTATTTTATTAGTAAGAGTTAAGCCTGTGACATGCATGCAATGGACTTCTTAGTGCACTGATTGACTCCAGGTTGTCTTTAGTTTAAATTTAAGTGCATTCTGAAGCCTGTAATAACTGTGGTAATGTGAATACATTTAAATAGATACAAAATGGCCGTTATTGACTTGACGTGAGAGAAGTGGACCGTACTTGATTTTAAATTACAGTGAAACCTCTCTAAATGGACTGAACTTGGGACCCACTTTAAGTGGTCCATTTAGGGAGGTGGTCGGTTCAGGGAGTTAGAATATGGTTACAATGGTATTGTTGGGACCAAAAAAAAGCGATCGATATAGGGGAGTGGTCGATCTGGGGAGGTGGTCGGTTAGGGAGGCTTTACTGTATATTCATATAACTAAATTTGTACATATATTGATTTATATATATATATATATATATATATATATATATATATATATTCATATATATATATATATATATATATATATATATATATATGTAAGAATTGCACGGCAACACAGTATATACGTGGGTATATATATACATATAAGGTATGTATTACAGTTGTTTGCGCCATATGGGTTTTGGGCACAAGAAACGTCTGCATATATTTCTGTTTTCTTTTAAATCATATTTAATTTTAATAAGAATTTCATGTTCATAAACTTCGGAGCTGTTGGACTGGATGCTTTCTATGTTATAGCACTGACGATGAAAAAAGTCCTATCTTTTCCCGGCCAAATGTAGTTCTGACTATTGACTATCATAAATCTAGGCATTTTCTGTCAGTGTTATATACACAGATGTTTAATATTGGGCTTTATTTGCACATTTATACTACCTATTCATTTCCAATAGATATCACATCGAGATCACATTATCGTATCGAATGAAATAAGGAATATAGTCTATATATATATTATATATATTAAAATTGATATACACATACATTGATATATACATTTATATGTATAAATTTGTATATATAAATTTATATATACATATATATATATATTTATATACATGCCCCACCTTCTCTCTTTCGGGTAAATAGATTCAAGTTACAATCGACCTCGAAATATGCAAAGGCCATGCATACCTATGACGCACCTATGACGTCCCTAGACTTGGTATCTCGTCCCTATGCAAACTCCGCCCATGAGATGCTGCTTCTTATAGAAAGTCTTTGCTGAAAAATGGTGAATTCCACTGAAGAGGTAAACCATGTTAGAGACCTCACATTGCTTACACCTATAGAATTGATCCCTAGCTATGTTCCTTTTAGACACATCTCTCATTTTGATAATCATGAAGTAAAATATGTTTTCTAAGGGTAAACTCCATATTACATGGTTACATTCTTCTTAGACATCACCGGACGGGGTGCCCCATTTGGTAGCGGAAGGTCGGTAGTTCGATTCCCAGTCGAGTCAAACCAATGACTTACAAAATTGATACTTGCCGCTACCTAGACTGACACTTGGCATTACTGGGATAGGGAAAGGACTTGTTAGCTCAGTATCAGGATAATGTGACTGAGTGGGAAATCGGGTCACTGTGATTACTGTGAAAATTGATGTATGAACTAACTGGTGCCTTCAAGTCTCATGGATAGACAAGTCAGGTGACCCCTTCCCACCCCACCCCATCATCATTTTGGATAACTAGGTCCTCCATTATGGTATTATTAACTACAGGTATACACATAATTAGTAGGTATGATTCTCACAAACTCTGCGTTTAAAACTGACACTTTTGTGTAGTTCCTGCCCATATAGGCAACTATGTGAAGTGGGCGAGACTATTCCACCGATTATTTGCAGGCTCGCATTTTGCCATTATTTGCGAGCCCGCAACTGCCACATTTGCGAGGCCGGGTTCCCTGCTGTAAAGCATTGCTTGGATACGTCGATTGTGACTATCCTAGCAACGATAGGAGGTCGGGCATTCGGATCCAGACCCATCGGACGTGTTTTTGCACGCTCCGATGTTTCAGCCGAATATTTAGGTTTTTATTGTTGAAATTCCAAACTTATTTAACTTAATTATATGGGAGGGGATTTAATTAATAACATACATTATATTGCTGAACCATATTTAACTAATAACATACGTTATATTGCTAAATTCATCCTGTTAGTAAGAGGTAAGAATAAAACGGTGAGCTCCTAAGAAGTGACTGGAACATTCCTTGCATTCTTTACTATTCTCCAGACTTATATTATTAACCGCTATGGTCAACTTCATATTGCTATTTTGATTGCTCTATGAACTTATTTAATTAAGGGCCTTCTGCCCCACGGTCTGTAAGGAGTCAAACTCTCCACCTCGGACATTGCTAGCCAAGGGTCAAGCTGGCAGGAAGGCAGACAACCGGCGGCGGGAGGCACAAGACATTCACATGGAAGCAATTATTTATATTAACACATAGGCTCGCCTTAAGCGGGGGTGGAATAGCCCGACGGTTAAATATGCAAGTTAAAATTGGTCCTATTCGCTCAAACACACCCTAGCGTCCACATTCCCAACATCTAACTAATTATAACTCAGGACACAAATAGTTTAATGTGGGTATTTTTAATTCGTTTATGATTTTTACATTGTCAGATGTTATTCTTGTTACGGATAATAGTTCATGAGTCAGGGTAATGTTCGAGCGCTCAACCTTGTTCTTGCAGATGGGTGGGTGGGATGGCTGAGTAAATCGGGCGGAGACTCGCAGCAACCACGCGGCAGGTTCGGGTTCACTGGCGGAAGTGAGCTGCTCCGGTCTCTGGCGTGGTGCCAGCCCGAGCCGCTAGGCGGGTGCGCGGTTGTCGCCCAGTATACAGTATAGGTGGCGCCACCGTCCCATAGAGTTTAGTGGTTAAGGTTATAGGTCCTGAGCTCCAAATTACCCATGTTGCCACCGCAACATGAACAATTATAACTCAGGACACAAATAGTTTAATGTGGGTATTTTTAATTCGTTTATGATTTTTACATTGTCAGATGTTATTCTTGTTACGGATAATAGTTCATGAGTCAGGGTAATGTTCGAGCGCTCAACCAAAGGTAGTGGAGAGCGTGAAGGGGCATGCCCTGATGGCGTCGCGTGGCACGTACTGGTGCACTGCCGTTGAGGTCCAGGTGCCGAGTGTCTGGATGTCGTCCAGTGTGGCGCCGAGGGCGGCGCACGCCTGTGCGCCGCCTCGACGCAGGCTGTGCAGGGTCACGGTGCGTGGTGCAGGGTGGCCACATGATGCAAGTGCGAGGCGTATGGTAGCCAGCAGGGCATTGGGGCGCAGGGGCATGCCCGATGTGGTGACGAATGCTGGACCTTGCATGTGCAGGGCGGTGTGTTTGGCGTAGTCGATCCAGGCGGCCACCGGACAGAAGGGTGACCCGGGTATCGCCGGGACGGCAATGTCGATGTGTTCGCCAGGTCTCCAGCGGGTTTTTGTAGATGCCACATGGATGTTGATGCCCTCGGGGGTTATGGTGACGTCGCTTGCTCGCAGTGCGTGTCTGCTCGTCGTGGGGTCGTTGGACTCGAGCCGGTTGGATTGCCTGAGTATCGTGAAGTATGCCAGGAGTGTGGCCGCCTTCAGAACACGTCCGTTCGGTCCGGCGCGGGAGAAGAATTCGACAATGTTCTTTATGTCGCGCGGCGTGACGGGCGGGGCCTGTGTCGGCACGTGATGTGATGTTCTCTGTATGCCTCTTTTCATGAGTCCCACGGGGTATGTGTCAAATGCGTCGTGTGAGCCTCCAACCGCCCGCACCCATGTGCGTGCGCCGCTGAGGTAGTTGAGTACTGCGCCGGGCGTTTTAAGCACGTCCGATAGGTGGAGTATGTAGGACAGTATTATATACTGGGTCGGGCGCGATGGCCGGGCTCCGTGCTGGGTGAGGTATGCGATATACGTTGACACCTGTCGGTTCTTGTTTCGCCAGGTTCCTGGGGCTAGCCCGTCATGGATCTTCTTCATGAGCCGCTCGTGGTGGTGGTCGGAGAAACCTGGGGATGAGAGGCAAGGTGTTATGGGAGGAAGAGCCAGGTTATAGCCCGGGGGTGAGTATGTGGTCGAAGTCGACATGGACCTGTATTAGGCCGCGCTGTGCCAGCATGGCTTGGGCTGTTCGGCGAGCCGAGTAGTCGTTGTGGCGCCTGCTTAGCGCGTCTGCGAGCACAATATCTTTTCCGGGCTTGTGGTGGATCTGTATTTCTGTGCTCATTGTGGCCTCCCTTCCTCATCAAGTGAACCACTGCGTTTGTGGTTCTGGCGCACGCCATTGAGGACGTCCTACACCCGAACGGCGGTGCCGCGTCGATGTAGTAATTTCCCCTGCTTAATCATCTAATCTACACAAAAAATAAAATATATATACACATATATGCATATATGTATATAACATTAGGTGTTGCTAGGGGCTAAAACCCCAACCAGGCATATCAATACATATCTATACATAGAGTCTATGTGTATATATATATACCTCTGTATACACATATGTATATAGTATATATGTGTATATAATTATGTATACAAATATATATATATATATGTATATATATATACATATATATATATATAAATATATATATGTAACATGCCTGAATATGTATATATGTATCACTCACTATGTATATATGTGAGTGTCTATTCACATTTGGATAATGTACTAATCAGTGCTGCTGTTGATTATAACTTCGTAGTGGAAACTGCTTGGCTACACTATTTTCCTACACGCCATGACAACGGTTACTACGGTGCCAACATGTTTACTTTTAATTTAAAAATAGAGAAAAGATGAACTGGCGAAGAAGAAAAAAGATAAGCGGGGGTGGAATAGCCCGACGGTTAAATATGCAAGTTAAAATTGGTCCTATTCGCTCAAACACACCCTAGCGTCCACATTCCCAACATCTAACTAATTCATCCTTTAACACAATGTTCCCTTTGCATCGACAAGGGATTGTAGTTCTGGCGGTATCTTCAAAGTGCAACTTGCTTGCTACATGACTGGTTGATTGATTATTTCCTATCTTTTTTCTTAAGCAGGGGAAATTTCAATCGTGGACGATTGGTCTTCCTCATTCCACTGCTCCTTGCCCTATCCTAATAATAGTGAGTGCCAGGCTAGGAAGCGACAAGTATCAATTTTTAAGTCATTGGTTTGACTCGACCAGGGTTCGAGCCCACGATCCCATGATCTACCAGAACGGGAGATGGACGCTCAACTCATTCGGCCATCCCGTCTGATTCATATACATGTATAAATATCTATTTATCGGTATATATACCTAGATATATGAGCCTGTCTCAAAAGGTGATAACTCTTTATTTTGTTGTCCATTGTAACGATTGACACAAAACAGCACAGAAATGGTCACACTGAAAACACAAGAAGGACATTTGCTTCAAATCAATATGTATTCTATTGGGATTAACAAACACCATGTAAAAAATAAATCAGTTTATCCTGAGCAAATGCATAAGCAGATAGTATGTTGATCGTTACAATGGACAAAGATTTGGCCCATATTGCTTAGCACCTTTTGAGACAGTCTCATATGTATATTTATAATATTAACTGAAGTAGGAAGTCACCCTCGGCACATTGAACACCATTTGTCCCTTGGTATCAATTATAATACGTAATAAGTCATAGGCTAACAAGAGCAATCAGATGTGTAGTGCGGCTTGCTTTTTATTTTGCTGTCAGAGTTCTCTTATTTGTATCGACCCAAAGCACTCAGTCGATTGATCTCACTTAATCCACCGGTGATGGACCCAGTTTCGATTATCTAAAAATACCCAGACCATGCTCTGCTGCTATATGACATTCAGAAAACATCAAATGTCATTTATTTCCCAAATGTACTTCATAGCGAAATAGCGAAGTGGCTTTCAATGACATTTGGTTACAATTTAAACGCATTTGTTACAAATTGTATCAGTTTAGTTCAGTGGTTGTTATCTCCACACCAATGTGTGGAATGTGTTAATTTAATAGGAATGTTGTCGTCCCAGGAACTTGGGGTATTATCCTGTTTTAACCTTAGCTGTGCCAATTTGCAGACCTATAGAGCGTTACTTATCACAGACCATTTTGTCAAGGACTACTACTACAGTACTACACATAAATAACAGACAAGGACTACCACGCATAAATAACAATGGTCCTATGATCAGCAATCATCCTATATGCCCATATTTACCATACAATCACTGCGGTGTGATGGTCAGATATTAAACTATGTTCCCATAGATAATATACAATCACTATCGTTCTATGGTCAGCAATCAGACTATATTCCCAAATATAGCATTCAATCACTGTGGTCCTACGTCAGCAATCAGACATATTCCCATAGATAACATACAATTACTATGGTTATATGGTCAGCAATCAGACTGCATTCCCAAATATAGCATTCAATCACTGTGGTCTTATATTCCCAGATATAACATAAAATTACTATGGTCAGCAATCAGATTATATTCCCAAATATAGCATTCAAGCACTGTGGTCCTATATTCCCATAGATAACATACAATTACGATGGTTATATATGGTCAGCAATCAGACTATATTCCAAAATATAGCATACAATCACTGTGGTCCTCTGGTCAGCAATCAGACTATATTTCCATACCATACAGTCGCTATGGCGCTAATTGGATCCAAAGATAGACTCCCTCTCACAGCCGTGTATCCGATATCAAACTATTTAAGTTTAGCTAAATAAGAAACAATGATTCATCTACTAATTAAAAGTCACCATTCCTTATTATTTGAACTGCCGCTTCGCTAAACCCCTTGCTTTTTCCATTCCATCACCTAATTATAAAGTACATTAAATAGTCAGTCAGGGATATCTTAGGTACACGTACAGTCGTAGCATATCTCAACCACTTAATACTTACTTATAAATTAAATTAATTAGAACCCACGGGTTCGAATCCTAGTCCAGTTAAACCAATGACTTAAGAATTGATAGGTGTTGCTTCCTAGCCAGGCTCTCAGCATTATTAGGATAGGGCAGGGACTGGTTGGCTCAGTGTCAGGATAATGTGACTGAGTGGGATTTCAGGTCATGGTACTGGCAGCCTGGTCTCCCAATGGGGCAGCACTAAAAAGTTGCCATGAGTGTGTACTGCCACAAGTTGATACCCGTCCTGCTATGACCTTAGATGTTGCCAGGACATAAAACACCAACCAGCAACCAACATTACACATGTATAAATGTATACTTGTCGCCACCTAGCCTAGCAGTAGCACTTGGCATTCATAGGATAGGACAAGGACTGGTTTCCTCTGTATCAGGATAATGTGACTGAGTGGAATATCATGTGAGGGTGCTGGCAGCGTATATCAGTGGAGCAGCACTATAGAGTTTCCACGAGTGTTCCCTGGCACAAGTCGGTACCCGTCCTGACCTGAGATGTTGCGTGGGCGTAAAACTAAAAGCAACCAACAACAATATGCATACACTGTGTTACAGAAAAGAAAAAAAAGGTGCTCAATCATATCCAGACACAATGTTTGCAAAAGATGTCGCCGGGAGAAACATGTGTCACGTGTCCACCCAATACTTTCCAAATGACGACAATTACCATAGACCAAAGTGACCTAGATTAGAAAATTAGAGAACACGTTTCGTTTGGACTTCAAAGCAAAGTCCACCACGGCTCAGCCACCCAACCTCCTCCCCTCACCAGGGGTAGGGTGTCCTATGATAAAGTTCTAACGGAATGTATACACACATGCACTCATATATATATATATATATATATATATATATATATATATATATATATATATACATAGACATGTGTATACATATATATGTAAATATACCACACGATATGGCAGAATGAGATTAGCGTCCGTCTCCCCTTTCGGTAGATCGTGGGATTCGAACCCATGGGTTGGAACCCTGGTCGAGTCCAAACAATGACTTAAATAATTATACTTGTCACTTCCTAGCCAGGCGCTCTGCATTATTAGGATAGGGTAAGGACTGGTTGGCTCAGTGTCAGGATAATGTGACTGAGTGGGATACTAGGCCATGGTGCTGGTGACCTAATCTCCCAGTGGGGAAACACTATAAAGGTGCCATGAATGTGCACTGTCACAAGTCGGTACTAGTCCTGATATGACCTTAGATGTTGCCAGGACGTAACACTCTAACAACCAACCAACCATGTGACTATTCTCTCTCTTTAGGCGCTACACAAACACAGTACTAAAACAAGAACCAGACACAATACTTTCCGTTGATCACGTGATCATCTGACCAACCGGAAGTACCGGCTATCCGCTGTCACAGTGGGCGTAATTAATTAATCAACTAGGGTCACCCGAGCCACTTTTTGGTGCATGCGCACATCCTACAGACTCGGGTCGAATAATCAAAGATGCTTCTCCGCACTCGGGGTGGAAAAGAATAGTGGCTTAATCCAATTTTCTTTTTTTAATAACTGATAAAACTACAGCAAAATAAGATTTAAAGTATTTTATGATGGCATAGTTTAGTTATATTTCCATTTAATTAATCTAGGTTATTTAAAAAAAACATGTATGACTGGTACTGGTAGCTATTATCCTGCTGGATGGTACTAGTGCAAATGTGATGTCATCGCTAGTAGCCAACCCCAGCCAAGAGGTGGGTTACTGGGGTCGGATCATTTTGCACACGGCACGTGTATTTGTCGACTCTACTCACGGTGTTCGATTTGAAATTCTGATGACTCGGGTGACCCGAGTTGCCCGGGTCGTGTTAATCGATTACGGCCACGAAGGTCAGGTGTCATAGTAGTTCACTAAGCAACCAGGCATTTGATACAGTCGGTAGGACCGGACTATGGCAGCTACTGAGGAAGTATGGATGCCCAGGGAAGTTCACAATTATGATTGAGGCTCTACATACAGGAATGATGGCGAACGTTAGTGTTGGAGGGGAAGTCTTGGAATCGTTCGGGGTTACCAATGGGGTCAAGCAAGGTTGTGTACTGGCCCCCACGCTCTTCTCCATCTTCCTATCAGCAATGCTCGATGAGGCTTTCCGAGACATGGGGGATGGCATCTATATACAGTCCAGACAGAGCGCTGACCTATTCAATGTCGCACACTTCAGAGCGAAGACCAAGACTACTCGGATACTGGTGAGAGAGCTGCTATTCGCAGATGACAGTGCACTGGTTGCCCACTCTGCTGAAGAGATCCAGAAAATAGTGGATGCTTTGTCCAATGCATCAAAGAAGTTCGGCCTGAAGATTAACATCAAGAAGACGGAGGTGCTGAACCAACCCAACTCTACAGGAACCTGAGAGGAGGATATCAAGGTTGACGGAAACAAGCTGAACTCTGTTCCAGAATTCACCTACCTCGGAGGCACTATATCAAGAGAGAGACGCATTGATGCTGAAATACAGAGGAGGATGGCCAAGGCTAGCGCATCTTTCGGCCGACTATACCAGAGACTCTAGAACAACCACCATGTGTTCATGTGGGTCAAAGGCAAGATCTACCATGCAATTGTGCTATCCACCCTACTATACAGTGCCGAGGCCTGGACAGTGTACAGGCGACAGGTGAAAAAGCTGCATGCCTTCATGATGCGACATCTGCATTCAATCATCAGGCTAACCTGGAAGGATAAAGTGACAAATAAGGAAATACTCAAACGGACGGGGCTGCCCTCTATGGAAGATCTTCTGATCAAAAAGAATCTCCAGTGGACTGGACACCTCATAAGGATGTCATCAGACAGGCTACCAAAGCAGATCCTCTATTCTCAACTGTCTTCTGGTTACAGAAAGAGAGGGTGCCCTAGTCTCCGGTTCAAGGATACCATCAAAAGAAACCTGAAGCTCAGAGATATTAAGACCGACTCATGGACATCACTCTCACAGCAGAGAGCTAAATGGAGAGCGGCAGTCAAGTAATGACAGCAGTCTTTGTCGCATCACGACCAACAGCATGATGAAGCAACCATGTCAACATAACAGCGTAGTTAAACTGCGAGTGCGGCCAATGGAATTGCCTCGTGGAATCAACTAATGATATACAGTAAGGGGTCTTCCAAAGTTGTCAGCATTTTCAAGGTAGTACAAAGAGTACTACTTTTCAGACCCGCCCTCCTCCCCCATGAAGTAGTACACATCAACATTTTACTACAGACTCCCATATTTTGGGAGGTCAATGGGATTCAAACCCCCTTGGTTGAGTGAAGCCAATAACTTAATTTTTTTAAATTTATATGTGTCATACCTAGATAAAAGATTCACCCGGTACTTGTAGTACATGGGTGAAGGACAACGTAGTGTAAATACGGGCGAAAATAGGTTTAGTATGGAACATGAAGTAGAAACTGTGGCTCCAGTATCAAATGGCTACCCATATAGGCACAGAGTTGGTGAAATGGGAGAGAATGCAAAAAGACAAGATGGCGGCCACAGAACGCCGTCGATTTCACTTTTAAATCTTATTAAACTAGATATTATATTATATTTTTCAACTCAAAGGTAGCGGGCTATGAATAAGACATATGTAAAGAATAATTGTTGCTTCTTAGATTGTGAAATTAGGCTCTCAATTTGTTAACCTGCTTTTTCGACCGTTTTTATATAGGGTTGGTGTTCACCCGTGTACTGCTACTGCGAGTACCGGGTGAATCCTTTATCTATGTCATACCTAGCCTGGTGTTTGGCATTGCTAGGATATGGCAAAGAGGAGTGGAATGAGAAAAACCAATTGTATGCAATTGAAAATTCCTGCTTAATCAACTGATGTCATATAATGGAGGTGATGAAAATGGGACAATGGGAAATAATAGCGCAGGATTCGAACCCACACGTCTTCCCATACCAGGGCTAGTGTCGCTAACCATTACACTACCTATGCGCCCTGATGTAATCACCCTAACCACACATACTTCTCTGTGTAGTTCCTTGCCTGAAGCCTACGATACAGTATTTAATCGTACTTTAATGACCCCCCCCCCCCATCACCCCGTCGTACGCTTTGTACAACCGTGAAAATGTTGACAACGTTGGACGGCCCCTAAAGCAGTATGTATATACAGTATAACCTCGTTAAACCAAACTTGAAGGGACCCTAAAAATTTGTTTGGATTAATCGATCATTGGTTTAACCGAGCTTTGGCTTTGCCTTTGACTTTGAATAAGCATGTATTGCACATGTAATATACAATGTATGTGGACACTTTGATTATTGTTTTTTTATGTATATATACAGTATAACCCCGTTAAACCAAGCTCGGTTAAAGCAAACGATCAGTTAATCCAAACTTTTGTTCGGCGGCCCAGCAAAATACTACCATTTATCATATAAAAACGTGTGGGGGGTCTCAGATAACCTTATAACCACATGAAAGGTTGGTTTAACCATACCGGAGTGGCCTGGGGTCCAACAATTTTGTTTGGATTAACCGATAATTTGGATTAACCAACTTTGGTTTAACCAAATTTTTTATATGATAAATGGTAGTATTTTGCAGGGCTGCCGAAAAAGGTTTGGATTAACCGATCGTTTGGTTTAACCGAGCTTGGTTTAACGGGGTTGTACTGTATACATATATACATACATATATCGGACGTTCATGTATATATATATATATATATATATATATATATATATATATATATATATATACATACCTGTGCATGTACCTACATACTTATTATTAATGCATATGTTTCAATGTTTCTTAAATTACTTTTAATAATAAACCTGTATTAATACTTTAGCTTGGAGTTAGAAAAGGGGCCTATTGCCTGTGTAAATAAGGGAGCCAATGTCTTAGTCCATAACTGCACGAGGTGTCCGTAAGTGGGTCTTTGCGTGGATGCGTTGTTTATTTGTTAGTATAGCACGCTTCCCGTTTATGGCTGCTCGCGTGACCACCACAACTCTACCGTGTCAACTGGTCCATGTGGCTTAGTGTTTGAAGTCATCATTAAATTTGCGCAGGAATTCCCTAACACGGTTTCATTCCCATAACACCAGGAACGATTCACACAGTTTCGTGTAGTTGAATGTTGGGAGGAGGTTGGAGGAGTGTGTGTGGGCGGGGCGAGGGGATTCGAGGGCGGGGGGGGGGGGGGGGGGTCAGTCTATATTGATTGTCACACATTGTTCATATAATCTGAACAGTTTGTGTTTATTTTTAGTTGAATTGTACAACAATCTGGTCAGAATGTTATGTAGTGACTCATGTTTGACCTACACGCGTTTTGTGGTGGGGGGGGGGGGGGGGGGGGGGGGGGGGAGGAGGAAGTGCATGCCATTCCATTTTGTGGGGGGGGGGGGGAGGAGGAAGTGCATGCCATTCCAAGTTCAACATATGCGAACACTCGCATTTATGTAGTTTGTTTTGGTTTGTTATAGAATTATATATATATATTATAGTCGTGAGGTTGATATTTTTTGCAAATTTATAGGAAATATCGCGCCTGGAGTGGGACTCGAACCTACACTTCTGCCATTCTAGGATAAATGTGCTATTAGAAATACTATTAGACTAGGAGTAAACCCTATTGAAGCAGTTTTGATGGGTTGTTTAAAAAAATCGATTTAGGACAATTTGTGTTGGGTATTACTAACTATTAGGCTAAGTTTGACTCATACTCAGCTAAATATGAATATAAGGTGAAGTGAACGTTGATTTCATTGAACCATGAGGCCAGAAAAGAGGCGAGGCATCGTTCTAAAACTCACTTCAATGTTGCGGAATACCATCTAAGGTTGCTGAAGACCCTGTCACATTACGATGCATCTCACAAGCGCACAGCCAATGTGTAAAATCACTTTTTTTACGTTGAGAAGCTTTTCGGCCCAGGGGGCAAAGTTGGATGTATGTATACCATATACATAGCGTATGGCCAACATATGGCTACTGTGCTTCTGGGCGAAAATCGCTTGAATTATGCTTACGGTACGTTCGCAGAACGCCGGTGAACATTATATACATTATTCGATCACCAGAACTATGCCTCATATGTTACATACATCAAGATATGCTGGAGAAATGCTAAACGTAGGTTAGATGTACATTAGATGTATGTTATCCATACGTTGCCAGTACGGGCACTGTACATTCCCACTGCCTTTAATGTAGGTCAAAGTAGTGCAACGAAGTGAACAACGTTTGTCTAATGTACGTCTAATGTACATCGATGTATGCCTAACATATACGTAGCTGATGTAAAATCCACACGTTACCAAACATTGTCGTACGTCGAAAGTTTTTTTTGCATGCTCAAAAGTTTGCCGATGCACGACATCGTATCTTGACGAACGTTGACGTACATTGATGTATACCAACGAGCGCTTAACGCACACGTAATGCATAACGACATATCCCAATGTAGGTGGCAAAAATCACATACGTTGGCGTGATGCGTTGTAATGTGACAGCCCCTTTAGTTCGATAATGTTGACTTCCTCCCATATGAGGTTGATTGTTATCATCCACCTCATACAGCTTGGCATAACTTTTATTATAAATGGCTAACTTTGTAGATATTTGAAGGTAAAACATGCTAAATTAACTTTGACATACACATCAATATTCTGACACCGCAGGCCTCAGCAGTAACAGGTTATATTCAATTGAGCTGTATTCCCTTCTATGTAGCAAATAATGTTTAATAAGTCCAGCACTATCTAAGCTGGATATGTAGGAGCAAATCTAGATAAGTGTTTTGGTTTTGAAAATGGATCTATCAACTTTAAGTAGGCCAATTAGAAATCTGATTAAGGATCTATTAACAAAAATACATCGTGTCCTACTCGGTGACAGTGAATGTAGTTCAACTCTTCTTACCTTTTCTCACGCCTCAACTTGCGTTTTGATCGCCGCTTGCTGATCTGACGAGAAACAAATGAGAACATGTTGGCCAGTTCTTGTATCCTAGAATAAAATCCACTCCGAGTAGATTAATGTCACTCAGCCTAATCCAGTATCGCGGTACCTTTCCAGAGAACTGGGTGGTGGTGGTGGTGATGGTGAGGAGTGGAGTCGATTGTTCATCAATGTCCAATCCGCAATATTAATCCGTATCAACCCATATCACCGATATCATCAATATAATGGATATCCTGAACGGGTCACAGAAAGTGTTTTTTTTTTTTAATATCGCGCGGGTTTTTTTCTTCCAGACTGTTGGTTGGCAGGCTTGAATTTAAATAAAACAAATAACATTAAGATTAAATAGATTTTTTTTTAAAGAAATGGTTAATTTTTTTTTTAATAAGTAAATATTATTTTCTAACTAAAAAAATTATGGTTAATCCAATTAATCCAATTAACCCAGTTAATCCAATATGTCCGGCGTGCTACTTGGCTGTGTCGAGATTTCCATTCTCCATTCAGACTTCAGCGCAGTCCTGGCTTAAATTAAAATAACCTGTGCACAATTCCCAGTATTAACACAGTAGCTCAAGTGGGAAAGGAGTGGTGGATGTTCCTTTTGTGTGACAAATATATGTACAGAATATCCGGGTTCCTATCCTACATGTCTGCTATCCATAACAGGAGTGACGTATACGGCACAGCTCATAAACCCCACTCGTCCCACTCACCCCCTCCCACTCACCCACCTACCGACACTCCGCTGTAGGGAAAGTTGTTAAGGCACGACACTCACACAAACTCACATACGTAGGCACTGTCCCAACGCCCCTGCACCTCCATTGGGTGTGACAGGTTGTCATGGTAAACGGCCAGCTAAACTCCTTCCAATTGTGTAATAATAATAATGCATGGCTCTGTGTGTATTGTATATAATGGCAACAGTCAAGTTCAGTAGTGCATGGACAGGCAGGCTTCTAGTTCTAACACAAACTGGTGGTCGTCACATCGGCATGCGCCCGTCCTGATATGACCTTAGATGTTGCAAGGACGTACAACTCCAACAACCAACCATCACCATGCAGACTCCAACACTACAACACTGTACACCAACACAATCAGCGCCGAACCAGGTGTTCCCATCCATCGCACCACCGGGCGCATCCATCCGTGTTGCCATGGATACACACAGGTGCAGTCTTCCTTCTTTTTTTTAAACTCCCTCCCGCAGCCTCTTCTTTTCACCGCCTTTCGTGGTGATGCGCCAAATAGGTCGGCGCATGCGCAGCTTTAACCAACAACAAGAAAATAATTTTATTTTAAACCACCCTGCAACCATACATCGCAGGGCGCATGCACCGAATAATTAGTTCCGCGCCATTGCCTCCTCCAGGTGTTAGATAACTGAATCCACTCCTCCAGACTGTACGAGGTGGTTTCGGGGAAAGAGTTGGTGGTGCTACACATACAGGATATCGGATTAGAGTGGTCTTGTTACATTCTGGCGTTCTCATACATATATATGTATCTCTTAAATGTGATAAACTGTTCCAGATGCTTCACACACACACACACACTTGCACCACCACCCCCACCACCATCAAGATCAACCATAAGCAGTAGAACCAACACATCCGACTCAACACACCACGTCTTCAAGCACATGTATCGACTTAATCAATATCGAATGGTTTATTGCTTGATTGCGTCCTAGATTACCAGGCGCGGTGGCCGAATCGGTCGAGCACAGGCCTCACGTGCGGAAGATCGGGAGTTCGGGAGTTCGGTTCCCGGTCGAGTCAAACCAATGACTTAAATATTTATACCTGTCGGTTCCTAGCCTGGTGCTCGGCATTATTAGGATAGGGCAAGGGCTGGTTAGCTCGGTGTCAGGATAATGTGACTGAGTGGGATATTGGGTAATGGTGCCAGTGCCCTGATTTCCCAGTGGGGCAGCACTATAAAATTGCCATGAGTGCGTACTGTCACAAGTCGGTACCCGTCCTGATATGACCTTAGATGTTGCTAGGATGTAAAACAACAAACAAACAAAGCTTCCTAGTTTTTGTATGGGTCTTTTTTTGGGGGGAGGGGGGGGGGGAGGAGGGCGACGCATCCGAAAGGGGTGGGTACGTAGAGGGCGACTTTCCAACCAATCAAGGCATGTAAGCTTCGTGTTGGGAGTCACTCAAGCTGGCTATCAATTAATCAGAACTGGTTGTGTGTGTTTTACTAGACGGCCACAGATGGGTGGTATATTGTATATAATTATTGAAGTGTGGTAGTTAGACTGAACCTCTGTATTCGTTCCGTGTGCTAGTGAATCGCACAGTATTGATTATTTATATTATGAGCAGTCACTGGACTTTCCACAGTATAGACACAGGTGGCTGTGGCAGGGTTCTCTAGATTTATATAGGCCACGGGATTTAGCCGATGGAATTATAAATAGGCCTGCACAACAGCGTAAGACAAGAGGCATGTTCAACCGACACATGCCTTTGTTCATCTCTCAAAAGTGTACAGTCAGTAGGCCGACAAGTTGCATCACACTGGCGCCTCATAATTATCATTTCCATATGCACTCGGTGTCCTGTATTGTGGAGTAATCCAGGTGTGTTAATGTAATGCAAGCTCACCGCTGGTCGAATAGCATTTACTACACTGGTCCCAGGTGATCCACACGTATACTCTAATTGTCTGAAGCATTGTAGTTTCGGTGTATCGGCGAAAGAGGATGACTTCCAGTAGGACTACAGTAAAACCTCTCTAAATTGACCGACCATGGGACCGACTTTAAATGGTCCATTTAAGCTAAGATTCCTTACACACGGTATGCGGTATGCGAATGCAAATGCGAATGTGGGAAAAAATCGAAAAGCATCTAAGTCAATGGGGGTGATTCCTTACATGCGGTATGCGGCATGTGGCATGTGGCATGCGAATACTGAATCGGTCCATGTAGCGATCGGTGCGGCATGCGAATGCGAATGCCCATATACAACAGTGTTAGAGAAACCTGACTCTATGTGTGTGGGTGTGGGTGAAAGGACCCAACCCGTTCGCATACCGCATACCGCGTGTAAGGAATCTTAGCTTTAGAAAGTTGGTTGGGTTGGGAGTTTTTTTAAATTATTACAATGGTATCGTTTAGGACCCAAATAAAGCGATCGATATAGGGGAGTGGTCGATTACGGGAGGTGGTTGGTTAGAGAGGTTTTACTGTATGTAGTTGTGGACGTCGCTGTATGTGTGGTAGGTATATGTGTTAGTGTGTGATGGGGAGAGGTATGGTTCTGTTTAATAGTGAGTGTTTGTGGTTGTGATTGTAGTGGTGGGGTGTGGGACGATACGAGAGGTGAGACTGTGTATGTGGTGCGTGGTCTAGGCATATATAATATATCGAACCTGCCACCTCTCACCCGTCAGACAATTATCCAAAACATATGATCCCATGCATCCCAGTGAATCCAACACCACACTGTCCGGTCTCTAGGCTGCCATGCACGGCGGGCACAAAGTGCCTGTGTGTGTTGAGTACCCGTTCATTAAGTGGCTGTCACACCTCGCCGGACTGACCAATGGATAGAATTGTCTAGTCCGGTGGTGTTCGGGCGTGATAAGTATAAAAATGTATGTCAAAGGCCGCTGGATGAACGGAGATGAAACAGACATGAAAAGATAGCCAACGGACGGTAAGCGGACTAAACGGACTCAAACCGGACAAGAAACGTAGATGTCAATCCGGAGGCATCCATTCCAAGTTTTGTGCATGTTCAAAATTTCTAACGGATCAGGCCGAATATCAACGGATATGCAACAGGCACAAACCGGACTTTGCCGGATATCAACAGACTTTGTTCAGTTTCTTTCCGTTTCCTCAATCCAGCGAGGTGTGACAGGGGCCTTAGAGTCAGTGCCGTTAGAGAATGTGGATGCCGGTAACTCACAAGTGTCAATCGGAGATCCACAGGCAGAACCCCCACGTACACTGTGCTGTATATAAGTATTCCAAACGGTGAAATAGTAAACGTTGATAAAAGAGTGAAGTGCCGTACAAACTGACAATGAACTTTTGATGCCAGTTTATATATCCTCGATGCATTAGTACCTGTTTTCAGCAACGCCAACACTTGTGATCGGTGAAGCCTTGTCATCTGCTAGCAATTTTCCAATGTACAAACTGTCCTTGTTTCATTTGATTGTCTCTCCAATGTCCTATGTCGGGACAACATTGATCTGGCTGTAGAGTTGTCCGTTAGAGACGGGTAGTCTTAGCCCGATACTGCACTGTTTTAATGTCGGTCTACTCAAAACTCACGTTCCTTGATTACATGGCATGCAGACGACCATCTCAATTGCGCATTGTTACGTCATTGCGCTGGTTTCTCAGACATGTTGTGTTTACATTGCAGTCGACCAGTCACCAGCGCTGCATTCTAACCGCCACCTGGTGAGTTAATGAGGAACCATCGGACTTTCATGTGTTGAGCATGCTGGAATCATTTATGCAGTGTGTTCTCCTATAATTAAACGGTAATAAAAGCAATTTATGATATCATATCGCATGGTGAACAACAATTTTATCTGCCAGTGCAGTGAACAACTTGTTGAATTTTAAGGTGCACACGCTCTGTGGCAGCTGACAGAAATGCGGGTTCGATCGACTGAACTGTGTGTGACACCAATGAAGCAATCACAGAATATCCCCGCGCAGATCGATACGCGTATATCACTGCCCGTTAACTGACAATTAGGGACATTCTGAATGGCTGTAAGCCCGCCTCATACACAGTCCAAATAATGTCATGTCCAGCAGCTCGTCCGTTTTGCTCTTCTCAGCTGTAAATAATGCAGCGCTTCTAATGATCTCACTTTGATGTTTGAGGATCCAATCATCGGGTCAGTGTGTCTCCTCGTCCCCAGGCTTCCTCGTGTCACTTCCCTATGACGCAGCGTCACACCACCCCTGCGGCTGTCACACTATCCCTGTGAGTCGGTGACAGTCACACCCTCACTGTGGCTGTCACACTATCCTGGTGAGTCGCTGACAGTCACAACATCCGTGTGACAATGGCAGTCACACCACCCCTGTGGCTGTCACACTATCCCTGTGAGTTGGTGACAGTCACACCATCACTGTGGCTGTCACATTATCCCGATGAGTCGCTGACACTCACACCATCACTGTGGCTGTCACACTATCCCGGTGAGTCGCTGACAGTCACAACATTCGTGTGACACTGGCAGTCACACCACCCCTATGGCTGTCACACTATCCCTGTGAGTTGGTGACAGTCACACTATCACTGTGGCTGTCACACTATCCCGATGAGTCGCTGACAGTCACACCATCACTGTGGCAGGCACAACATCGGTGTGACACTAACAGTCACACCCTTACTGTGGCAGGCACACTATCCGTGTGACAGTCACACCATCCCTATGACAGATTAGCAGACCAGGCACTGACGACGGGTCAGCTATGTGGAACAGGGCCACGCCACACGGCAGAACAGGCTATAAATGATGCAGGGAATTCCCATGAATGGTCGGTATGCGCATCTCATATATATGCATGTAAATATAAGTATATATATATATGCCCCTATATATATATATTAATAAACTATATAAATGTTTATAATTAGTATAAATGATGTAACTTGCCTCAAAGAGTTGTCACTATATATATATATTATATATATTATATATATATAGCCTTATAGATAGAGATGGGCGTGTGCTGCTGTGTGTGGCTTAACTTCAACAGCATGTGACAGCACTGGCTACATGGTCCATGCCACAGACGGTGACCGAATTAAACGGCTAAATGGAGGTTGACGTGGTCACAACTCGATCAGAGCCGCTGGGTCCGAACCGAGCATTCTTTGTCGAGTGAGATGGAGTATGTACCGGTGATGCCGAAATGATGTGTTCTTAGTGGTGTTACCCCAGTGTGGTGATGGCGTACGAAGAGCACATAGCCACATGTACATAGGACGATAGGTAATAATCACTGCGATGCACTGGAGGTGGGGGTGTTGATACTTTGTTGCTTCATCCTAGAATTGTGTAGCTTACCTGATAACTAACTCATCCATATCACATGCGCCTCCATGATTATGATAATGGTTTTCTTCCTGATTAGTGGATAATCTTTTAAGCAGGAAAGAAAACAAAATAAAGATGCTGCTCAGGTAAGTCAAAAGGCGTAGTGGTTTATACAGGTGGGTCGTGTAAAGGTGTGTCACTCTCTGCTGCTACTGCTGCTACTGCTGCCGCCGTGACCCAGGTGAGACATAATACCTGAGCCAGGTGTGTCACAACCCCCGGCCGTGTCAGTACCACTTCGGTACGTAATGAACACAGAAGTTCCTCATAGGGCACCATTTAGGTTGATCGATGACAGATTGGGCCTTTGCAGTAGGAGACTGTGGTGTCTGGAGGTGGTGGTGGGAATAGTAGTAGTAGTAATACTAGTCGTAATGTGGATGATGAGTGTGTGTATGGAGAGGGGAGGAGTGGAGAGGGGGGAGGGTGAATAATGACAGAAAAGTAGGCCTAATTCACATTGGTTGGTTGATTGTTGGAGTTTTACGTCCTGACAACATCTAAGGTCATATCAGTACGGGGATTCAGATTATGATTGGTGGCTAGTTTTATAACGAGATTCAACGTCGACAGATGACTGCTCTGCAATATTGTTGTTGGGTGGAGTTTTACGTCCTAGGAAAATCTTAGGTCTGTAAAGGACGGACCGCCCTGTAATATACATAAATATATATATATATATATATATATATATATTCCATACAAGCACAAATATGGGTGCGAGCAAATATCTCTGGTTGGTCCTTAATCAGGCCTTCCGACTTGATTGACCGAAGAGCTAACAAAGAACTCCTTTAAACTACTTAACTAACCTTAAAATGTCAATTACGATTTCTTTGGGGGGGGGGGGGGACATACTGGGACAAGCTCTCATCTACTGTTGTGGTGTGGTGCAAAAGGCAGGCTGTGCGATTCTATTTGAGTATACAACTAAATATCAAATACACTGTTGACCAGGCTTGTTCCAGTGCTTGAGCATTGAACTTGCCACCATCACATACAGACTCCATTAAAAATAATACATGTATAATACAAGATACCACGTATATAGCCATACATAAGTAATCCTCCGGTGCGACCGACACTGGTCAACATCGGTTGAAGAGAGTTGGGCCGAGATGGCGCCACCACTAGAGTGTTGCATCTTACACAGTATAACAATAAACACAATTTTTTTTTTTTTTTAGGCTGTATTTATACTGTCCATAGCATATAAGCCCGAGTACTCAGGCTTGTTTTCAATGCTGGCCAGCTGTAGTGTTGGTGTTATCTTATCACACAGTAGCTACTGGTAAGGTGTTTGATTGCCTGCATTACAGTACCAGGTAAGTAGTTGGTTGATATGGTTAGTTAGTAGTCTATGTTAGTTTTTTGGGATTTTCTTGTCATATATATATATAATTTTTTTTTTTTTCTACTTTTATTACTAGACCAGCCTACTCCTATTTAGATATCATAGGCTTGTACGTAGTTAGTTATGTTGTGTGTTGTCTGGCTAATTTTGGCATGGTTACCTTCCATTGGCCGTCCCGTAATATTCATTAATATTAATAAGTAATATTCCCTTCCATATGTTTATTCTCGCATAATACGCTATACATCACATATATATATATATGTGATGTATAGCGACAAAGAATTTTCTAGTCTGGTGATGTTCGGTATCAAAATGTATCAAAATGTGATGAAATGTTGCACTATCGGGTCAAAGGCCGCCGGGCGAAACAAATGCTAAACGGACAAGGAACGTACATTAACAAATAGCCACCGGACGATAACCGGATGATAACCGGATGACAACTGGATGACAACTGATTGTCAAACGGATGGACTGAACATCAACCGGACACGTACCGGACTGCGCTGAAAACATATAAAAAACCGATGGACCAAATTCCCGCAACACCGTCAACAGACTGTGCAGGAAGCAAACCGGAGACGTAACGGATGGGTAACGGACATGAACTGGACAAAACGGACTTAAACCGGACACCAACCAAACATGTCATTCCGGCGGTGTCCAGTACAAGTTTTGTGCATGTTCAAAACTAGCCACCGTACACACCGGACACCACCGGACAGAGAACGGAAACGCCGGATGACAACCGTATATAAACCATACATTGATGTATTTCACCGGACAGTGTTCGGTTTCTATTCGGTTCCCCAATCCGGTAAAGGCGTGACTGAGCCTTTATGGTTGCCTGATCGGACGGAAACGTGGGAGGAGATGGACGGGGGTCAGTAGTTGACGGGAATGGGCGTTAGTAGTATAAGAGTGTGTCTATGATATTCAGGTGTGCTAGACTTGAAGTGCCCTGGAGATGGGGGCGGAGGCGGTGGCCGGGAGCGGTGTGGCAGTGGCCGGTTAGCCGGGCCAGGGAGCCGCCTGGGGCTGGGGCCGGTGGTATATATGGCTTAATGTCAGTGAGTACGGTGTTGATCAGTGGGAGTGGATGGTGTGAGGTGAGTGAATGTGTGGGTGTGTACGCGTGTATCTGTGGACGTTTGTGTAATGGAAAGCTGGGTATTGCATAATCCAATGAAACCATTAAAGCTGCATAGTCCAATGAAATCATGAAATTTTCAAAACCAAAACAATGATCTAAATTTGATTCTACATATCTAGCTTAGATACTGATGCACTTATTAAGCATTTGTCGCCACACAGAAGGGAATAGTGAGGCAATTGAATAGATCATGTCAGTGCAGAAGTCTATGATGTCAGAGTTTTGGCAAGCTTGCCAAATTAATTTTGCATGGTTGCACTTCAAATATCTCATAAGTTAGCCACTTATAATAAAAGTTACTTCAATCTAAAGTAAGGTACATTATAACGATCAACTTAATGAATTTATCTCAGAAAACTTCTGAAACTCAAAACCATCGGATTATGCAACTTTGGTCGTAATGCGAAGCATTGCGCTTGATGTGTGGAGAGGAAGAGACCCTCCCAACGCCTCCCCGGCGTCGCGCAGCAATCTCACCTCGCGCGACGCCTGCCTCTCAGCTTTCTTCCTCCCCCTCCCCTGCTCCGACGCCTGCCTACTACGAGGAGCCGCCCCAGCATAGCCCAGCATCCGCAGCCGACGCCGTGCGGGAGATACTGGCTTCTGCCGAGGCGCGGCACTCCGTGAGGCGGCAAGGGATCCCCTCAGACTACATCTTCCCTTCAGACCTCGTCGAGAGGGGGCCCGAGAGGTAGCCGGTGAAGAGGGGCGAGGCGACTAAAGACGAGTATAGCCTCGCCCTTCTCACCCTCATCGACCACCCCGACTTCCCCGCCCACACCGTCCAGGGCCTACACCACCATCACCTCACCGTCCTGAGGGACAACCTCCTCTACCCCTGGCCGACCGTCCGCCGCTACTCCAAGACTGTGTTTTCCTGGATAGCGGACGGGAGGCTCCCCCAGGGGTGGCACGACCCGGTCGCCCTCGACCTCCTGAGGGTGGAGACCCTCACCCTCTCCGCCCCTCAGGCCACTCCGCCAGAACCGGCCCCCGAGGCGACAACCTTCCCCGAGGCGCACACCTGCCCCAGCCCCAAGTTGACACCCGCGTCGCCTACGACAGGCACTCTCATGGGGCCCCCTGCCCCTCCTGGAACCGCGACCCCGCCTCGTGCGATCGGGCCCCCGTCGGGGAGGCCCACGGCGAGGGAGGGGAGAGGCACCGGCATGTATGCGCCTACTGCGCAAACGTCGGGCGCCTCCTGACGATGCACAGCGAGGCCGGCTGTCTCACCAAGCAAGCCCGTGAGCGCCAGACCCCGGCCGCCTCGGCGGATTTTTGATCCGCCGCCCCCCCCACCCCCCCGGCCGGCCCGGGGGGCCCTCCCCGGCGCCTCACCCACACCACTGCCGACAGCCCCGCGACCTCCACCGACAACCCCCGAGCGACCACCGATCGAAACGCCGCCCGGACAGAGCCGGGGATCATCACCTCGCACCTCACGCCTCAGACAGAGCCCAGCCTCACGAGGAACCCTCCCCAGATAGCACAGCCGCCGACCTTCACGACACCGCCTTCCTCAACCCGCCCGACCCGACCCCGACCCCCACCCCACCCAGCCCTGAGGACTTCGCTGCCCCCCTGCTCGAGCCTCGCCGGAGCTCCTCACCGGATCTCTCCAAGGAGTGGGCCTCCTCTCTTTTTTGCCGCCCGCTCCCTGTCGACGTAGGCCCCGGACACTCGCCGCCCACACAGGAACCCTGACCTCTGAGGCGGTGCGCGCACATCTGCCCCGCCTCGCCCCCCCTCGGGCGCGCCTCGAGCCCTCTCCTCCTTTTTGGTGGAGGGCTCCTCGGCGCCCCCTCCCCTCACATGAACTTTTACCTCTGCTCCGTATGAGCCCTGTTATAGACTCTCTTGTTCATTTCTCTGCTCCTCATGAGCCTTACCTTCCCTGTACCATCTACCTGCTTGATCACTGTTGCCATGTTTACCCCTCTGTTGCCAGAGGCGCCTCAATAAACGCCTCCTTTTTCCACCCCCGCCTTGCCTTCTTCCTTTTCGCACATCGGTCGTAATGCAAAGCATTGCACTTGATGTGTGGAGAGGAAGAGACCCTCCCCCCGCCTCCCCGGCGTCGCGCAGCATTCTCACCTCGCGCGATGCCCGCCTCTCAGCTTTCTTCCTCCCCCTCCCCCCGCCTTGCTTTCGCACCTCACCCCTCCCTCCCTCCTGCCCTCCCTTATAAGGCCGCCCGCCGGCCTCTCTCAGTCATTCGCCTTCCAGCCCTCCTCCACGCTCTGCCCGTTTTCCTCCACCCACCCACCCAACTCTCTCCTCCACTCTTCTCTTCTCTTTCAGCTGGTGGAGGGCTCCTCGGCGCCCCCTCCCCTCACATGAACTTTTACCTCTGCTCCGTATGAGCCCTGTTATAGACTCTCTTGTTCATTTCTCTGCTCCTCATGAGCCTTACCTTCCCTGTACCATCTACCTGCTTGATCACTGTTGCCATGTTTACCCCCTCTGTTGCCAGAGGCGCCTCAATAAATGCCTCCTTTTTCCACCCCCGCCTTGCCTTCTTCCTTTTCGCACATCAAACAAAAACAAAAAAACAACGCACTTGGCTATATTTGATCCTACTTATCTAACATAGATAGCGGTATATTTACGAGATATGCATTACCACATGGGAGGAATATTATGTCAATTTAATAGAACATGGTACTTCTGTAAATCATAGAAATCTATACTGTATAGTATTTCGGTGTGCACACCATAATTATTTTGTGTGTTTTCACTTCAAATATCTCCAAAGTTAGCCATTCTTATTTTAAGTTACCACTATGACCTAAATAAAAATAGATTTATTGAACCTATTTTTTTTATTGAACAAATGTGGCAGGATTCTTAGGCATTGGATTATACAGCTTTCAATATTGTGGGGTAACAATTTCTAAATAATATATCGCAAGTTTATTATAATTCTGTCATGGTATGTGCATTTATTCATTTATAATGCAAATACTACGGCATTCACCGTATAACTATAGCAGGAGACATATTTGTATATTGTTGTTAATAATTCATCTTTGCAACTGCCTTTATTGCTTTTCAGATACATTTTGTTGTCATTGAAATGCATGCTTATTATTTTCCCTTTCATACACTGTATCAAAATATCTCAAATGCATATCATTAGCTTTAATTGCCTGTTCATGTTGCAGCATGCACCATTTCAAATTAAATACAACAGCATGCAGTACAACGCAATAGTAGATTTAGATAAATGTGAATAACTAATATTACAAATATAAGTTGGCCACTATTTGAGGTGGGAGCCAGAATATGTGGCTAAGATATAGTTTGTGGGATATTATTATTGGTACTAGCATGTATTCGCTCCGGTATGTAAGTCCATGATAAAGTCTGACTGTCAAATTGAGAGATCCGTATAGTCCTGGCCCGTATTCATGTGCTAGTGCCAGGGCCTTAACCGTGGCTACAGTAGCCCCACACGGCTAATGGTGGAAAATCCGTATTCATGTGCCTGTGCCAGCGCTAGCCGCCGACCATATAGCCTAGGCTAAGCTACCCCACTTTCAAATCATGGGTAAGGGAGTAGCCCCAGAGGTTAGTGAGCATGTGTGGGTCTCAATCTATTCAATGCGATCATATTTGACAGATTTACATACGCAATAAGTCAAATTTAATCAAATTAACTCTAAAATTGAACCGTTATTAACGTTGCCGCCGCATTGGCGGCATTACGCATATTGTCGAATCGACGAATGTAAAGAAAACAAATCGATGCCGCCGCTTCGACGTCGATATCCATACTGTCGCATATCAACTAAATGCACATCGCTGCCGCTGTCGCCACCGCCACCACATCGGCGGAAATATATTAGGCCCAAATCTATTCAATGCTATCATATTTAACAGAATTACATACGCAATAAGTGAAATAAGTGAAATTTGATCAATTTAACCCTAAATTCGAACTGATATTAAGGCTGCCGCCACATTGGTGGCGTTATTCATATTGTAAAATCGAGGGAATTCCCATATCTATAAATAAACTCACGGTTAGCTATCTGCGGCAGCTTGGACATTGGTGAATACGACTTGACCTATTTCTCCAACCCGCCGCTAGCCGCGGATAGCTACCCCAGAGCTAGCGTGTAGCACCGGCTATGCCTGGCACCACTACATGAATACGGGCCCAGTATCCGACCATGGCAGGCCACCTAGCGGTAACAAAACACACTGACCAGACACCTAACCAGACATGATTATTGTTGCTTTACCCAGTCTTTTGTTTATTTGGGATTCCAAATGAACCCTCTTGGGTTTGAGGCGTTTAATATATTTGTCTGATTTAATGTGTTGATTGGTAGTGCTGAGTGTTATACTTCCTAGCAACATTTAAGGTCTTATCAGGACATGTACAGACTTGTGACTGTGTGCACTCATGGGAACTTTATAGTGCTGCCCCACTCGGAGACCAGGTCACTGTCACCATGACCCAATATCCCACACAGTCACATTATCCTGATGCTGTTCTAATCAGTCCTTCTCCAATCCTATTAATGCCGAGCACCAGGCTAGGTAGCAAAAAGTATCAATTGTATACGTCATTGGTTTGACTCGACTGGGATTCGAACTCCCGACCTTCTGCACGTGAAGCCTGCACTCTACTGATTCGGCCACCGCGTGATAGTGTTGATCTACCACTACCACCACCCCAATTCCATATATGTCGATTGTTGGAGTTTTATTTCCTGGCAACATCTAAGTAGCTGGATGCAAACGTTATATGTTGCTATGGTGATAAGTTGGCGAAGTGTGCATGAATGTCATCGGACTGGATGAAATTGTGCAAGTAAGCAGTAACATTGATGAGGCTTTTTTGGGAGGGTCCGATTCAAAATGTGCAATAGGTTTGATGAAGATTTATGAGAAACACACCCAGACATTCCAGTGCACCTTGCTGAGTAGAGGAGTGGTGCGTGGTGAGTGGTGGGTGGTGGACCTTGGACGGTGGGCAGTGGGTGGTGTGCGGTGGACAGTGGGTGGTAGGTGGTGGATGGTGAGGTGGCGGATGGTGGGGTGGTTGGGTGGTGGATGGTGGGGTGGTGGATGGTGAGGTGGTGGATGGTGAGGTGGTGGATGGTGAGGTGGTGGATGGTGGGGTGGTGGCTGGTGGGGGTGGTGGATGGTGAGGTGGTGGATGGTGGGGTGGTGGATGGTGAGGTGGTGGATGGTGCGGTGATGAGGTGGTGGGGTGGTGGGGTGGTGGGGTGGTGGGTGGTGGCTGGTGAGGTGGTGGATGGTGAGGTGGTGGATGGTGGGGTGGTGGACGGGTGGTGGTGGTGGCTGGTGGTGTGGTGGATGGTGGGCTGGTGGATGGTGGGGGGGTGGATGGTGGGTGGTGGATGGTGGGATGGTGGATGGTGGGGTGGTGGCCAGTGGGGGGTGGATGGTGAGGAGGTGGATGGTGCGGTGGTGGATGGTGAGGTGGTGTGGTGATGGTGAGATGGTGGATGGTGAGGTGGTGGATGGTGAGATGGTGGATGGTGAGGTGGTGGCCAGTGGGGGGTGGATGGTGGGGTGGTGGATGGTGGGTGGTGGATGGTGGGGTGGTGGATGGTGGGGTGGTGGATGATGGGGTGGTGGATGGTGGGGTGGTGGATGGTGGGGTGGTGGATGGTGGGTGGTGGATGGTGGGATGGTGGATGGTGGGGTGGTGGCCAGTGGGGGGTGGATGGTGGGGTGGTGGATGGTGGGGTGGTGGATGGTGGGGTGGTGGATGGTGGGGTGGTGGATGATGGGGTGGTGGATGGTGGGGTTTGGATTGTGGGCGTGGATAGGTCTTTGTCTTTGCATCACGGAGCGTACATAGTATAATGGTTAGCACGCTATCCCCGGAATGGCAAGAAGTGTGGGTTCGAATCCTGCTCTAAGCTCAATATTTCCGATTGTTATCATATCCACGACTAAACCTACGAAACAAATCTGTCTGGGGCCACTAAGTATATATATATATATAGTATGGTCGGGTACAGATTTGGTCACGAACACATAATACTGCAAAGAAATCACAAACCTAAACATATTCAGCTTATGTTCGCCTGGTAATTGCACAAGTGGCCTCATTCCCCGTTAAGCATATATCAGAAGGAACACTATTTACGTCGGTGTTTGTCTTTGTAGTGGATGGGGGTCAGTCAGCATGATTGGCTGTAGTTCTGCCTGTTCAATCTGTAGAGCCAGCCTAGGATAGATAGATACTGGGGTGTTTATAACCTGACGATGGTTACTGGTTGCAGAACTGCAACATTATAGAGAGGCTCCGATAAATCAGCACTTGTATCCAGCAGACAGAAGCAAGGGTTTCCGAGGAAGGGCAGGTAAAGATGGGTCCCGCGGTTCTAGCCACGAGAACAAAGTGAGAGAAATGTAAAGGTAAAGGGCCCAACCCAAGCACACAACTCCCTTGCTCAGGGGGAGAAGTATGCCTGGCAGAGTATAGGAAAGAGAAATGAGGAGAGTTGAGTCAGACAATATCAAGGAGGAGCAAGGCCTGCGGAAAGGAGATAGAGAGAGGTGTAGATGAAGTGCGGTCCGGATAGCAGGTGCCAGCCTAGGATATATGGGCGCCTGTTTTGTAGTAAATGATTGTTTGCAAAGTAAAACTGATATGTGTTTGCACTGGTCTTACGTCAGGATGACACCTTTATATCCGCCCTATGTGTACGTGTGAGGGTGTGGGGAATCGGGGTGCGGAGGGCGGCCGTCAGGTCACGGAATGTGGATGTGTTGGGGAGAGGGGGCAGGTTGCCAGACAGACTGCATACAAAACACTTCTTTGGAAATTCAAGAAAAACATTTCAACGGCATGCTCATACTCATACAGTCATAGTCGTAATGTCAGTCTATGCAAGTAGCCCGACAAGTTCCCAGTGTGTTGGTGGTTGCATGGTGTGGTATCATTCAATAGATGATTTCCACCACCAATCAGCTCTCTGATGTCAGTGGCAAGAACATGTATGATGGGTAAAATATATGAGGATTCATGGACTAGTATCCAAAAACACATAACCCAGTACAAACTAAACGAAAATGGATTAGATATAGCAAATATAATAGCATTTACATTTTTGTATTTGTTATTATTAAAATATTATTATTACTATTTATAAAAGTGAGGTCTTTGATTCTGTGTCAGCTTATTAGATGGATTACTGTGAAGCAAGTTCCCTTCAACACATATGCCATGTGGAGTTACATCTAGACAATCCTAGATTTACAGTTAGAGGAATAGTTACTTAGAAAAAACTATGGTAAGTTTTTATTATTCTATTCATGTTTTCATATTAGTGTTGCACCATGTTGGCGATAATATGTGTTGATAAATAAGGTTTGATTGCTTTTGTTTTATGACCTAGCAACATCTAAGTTCATATCAGGACAGGTACCGATATTTGACAGTGCGTACTCATGGTGACTTTATAGTGCTGCCCCACTGGGAGACCAGACTTCCAGCATCGTGACCTAATATTCCACTCAGTCGCATTTTCCTGACACTAAACTAACCAGTTCTTGACCTATCCTAATAATGCCGAGTGCCAGGGCCCATATGTATATGCCAATTTTTAACCGGACCGGGGTTAAAGGAGGGTGCTGGGTTAGCTAACCGCAGAGTTCCAAATGTGTCACGGGGGATGTATGTGACCAAAACGCGCCCGAGTTAGCTAGTGTTTCAGTTATTTATAGATTTGGGAAATCCCTGTGTGCGTATTTACATTCGTCGATTCGACACTATTAATATCTCCGCCAATGCGGCAGTAGCCTTAATAACGCTTCGAATTTAGGGTTAAATTGATCAAATTTCACTTATTGCGTATCTAATTCTGTTAAATATGGTCGCATTGAATAGATTTGGGCATAATATATTGCCGTCGATTCGGCGGCGGGCGATGTTTAGTTGACGTTGGACAGTATGGATATCGACGTCGCTGCGGCGGCGGCGATTTGTTTACTTTACGTTCGTCGATTCGAAAATATGAATAGCGCCGCCAATGCGGCGGTAGCCTTAAGAAGGGTTCGAATTTAGGGTTAAATTGATAAAATTTCACTTATTGCGTATGTAATTCTGTTAAATATGATCGCATTGAATAGATTTGGCCATAATCGGTGGCTAACTCCACCTTTAACCCTCCTTTCGCATGGGGTTAGTGCAGGCGACTTTAAACTCGCCGAGTTAGTTTAACCCCGACACATACATACGCACTTTTCCCCGCTAATCCGGGAAATCTGCACGACGCTGGGTTACGACCGCTAACCCGGTCTCATACATATAGGCCCTGGCTAGGAAGCGACAAGTATCAATTTCTTAGACATCATTTTGACTCGACCAATGTTCGAACCTGATAAATAAGGACAAGTGTGTGCATCATGTATAGGATGGGGCTCTTTGGTATGGGGCAAGACTTTCATGGGGCGTTTTGGCCCACGCCACCATGCCATTTTGCCTACAGCCATTTCGTCTAGAGCCTTCAGATCTTTTTTAAGTTGTTGTTGAGATTCTGTTAGTAATAAGCCAATTCAGGAACTCAACAAGTAGTTTCAAAAATATTTACCAAACGTGTATATAAATCTAGGAAACCATTTAAACAAAATTTAAAGTGAGACATAAAAAACAATTAATTTTCCTAAGTAAATATTCTTTTGCTCCGTCTTGGAGGAGTTAGTGGGAAGTATTGCTGGTGTGTGACAGAAGTACAGGTGGCGCAAGTAGTAGCATACCTTGCTTGGCATTAACTTAAGGAGTAGGAACAGTTTTGTACAAATAATTAAAGGATAGAACGCCGGGCAGGGCAGCGAGGGTCATTGCGTACACGTATGGACTGGTAAAGAGGGTGTCACCTAATTTTACTTGCCCCAGCCCTCAGGTGTATATATAGGTATATATATATGTATATATTTGTATATATATGTATATTATGTATATATAGGTATATATATATATTTATATATATATGTGTATGTGTATATGTACATATGTACATGTGTGCATATGTATATGTGTACATGTGTACATGTGTACATGTACATATGTATATATGTATATATGCATGTATATATAGTTGGTTAGTTAGTGGTGAATGCTTCACACCATGTCGGCAGCAAAGGCCATAATCACAGCAAGAATTGTTTGAATCTTATTCACTGTGTCAGATTATTATCAAGTCACCCATCGCTTTTACAGAGAATGTAAAAGCACACAATCTATGTGTCTAGAGATACTTTTGAAATCAAAGGCTCACGATTACAATGACACCAACTTTGAAGCCAGGTAAAATTCTATATAAATTGGTGAAAATTGTTTTAATAAACTACATGTATACTGGTTATTGGAGTTTTATGTACTGGCAACATCTAAGGTACCGACTTGTGACAATGCGCATTCATGACATCTTTAAAGTGCTGGGAAATCAGGCTGCCAGCACCCTCATCCTATATCCCACTCAGTTACATTATCCTGACACTGAGCTAACCAGTCCTTGCCCTATCCTATTAATGCCAAGCACCAGGCTAGGAAGCGACAAGTATTAATTTTTATAAGTCATTGTTTGACTCGACGGGGAACCGAACTCCCGATCTCCCGCACGCGAGGCCCACGCTCTGCCGATTCGGCCACCGCGCCCGGTCCCTTCTCTATGAGTATGCTGTCCTATATGTTTGCAACACCCCAGGTCACTACCAAGAATACTACCAAAAGTAGTTGGGGCGAGTTGGGGCGGTGCGGGTGGGGAGGTGGGGGTGGGGGACATGTTGACATGCACAGTATGGCTAACCACGTTTATCACGTATACTATACTAGGTCATGGTATCACCCTGAATCATCCCCACTCAATGTTTATAGTTTAGTTTCTCTCATGGTGTACATTAAGAATACTTGATAATACAGTTAGCGCTAGGTTCGAGCCTAAGACCAACACCACAACGCAGAAAATGGCTGCTTAAAGTTGCATAGTCCGATGGTTTTGAGTTTCTATCATTTTCGGAGATAAATATATTAGATTGATCATTATAATCTACCTTACTTTAGTTTGAAGTAACTTTCATTTTAAATGGCTAACTTTTGAGATATTTGAAGTGCAAACATGCCAAATTAATTTTAGCATGCACACAAAAGCTCTGACACCATATGCTTCTGCAGTAACATATTCTATTAAAGTGCCTCAGTATTCCTTTCTCTGTGGTGACAAATGTTTAATCAGTGCACCAGTATTTAAAGTAGATATGTTCAATTACATCTAGATTATTGCTTTGGTTTTGAAAATTTTATGTTTTCATCGGACTATGCCGCTTTAATTCATTTGACCACCCCACATTAGACAATATCAATGAATAAATTAAAGGAGAGTAGGTTATACCGAAATAAAGTAGATATATATTTATCCAAAATACTCAGATTATGCAGCTTTAATTAAAGTTGCACTGTCTGATCAAAGCATCATATTTTCAAAAAGAAAATACTTATATATATGAAGAGTTCAGGCGCACGACCCTAAACGCCAATCCAAAAATAGAGATAAACATTCAAATCAAACCATCAAACAATTAATTTTGTTACAGTACTACTTTCTTGTTCATTTCTCCACAATCAGTTCATAATAAGAAAAGTGGAATTAGTGAAAATTAAAATTACCTTGAGGTAAAAATTTGTTATTTTAATTAAATCTTTGGATTGGCGTTTACTGGGTTTTGCGCCTGACCTCTTCATATATAGATTTGGTGGTCAGCTGTGTGGCAATAATAGTAATAGACTATAAATAATATTCTGCCGGAGGACAAGTCTACTGGGAAAGCATAACGCATCATTTGTTCGCCTTAATATAATTAACTCTCATAGGTAGACACAAAAAGAATTATTGCATTTATAAGGACACACACTCTGATAAAAATGCATTAACTCACATATGCATCATTAATGGCCCTATCACATTATGACGTATCTCGCCAGTGCGCCACCAATGTAGAAAATCACTTTTTTACGTCGAGAAGCGTAAAACTTTTCAGCATGGGGGTCAAAGTTGGATGTATACATACCATATACACAGCATATGGCCAATGTAGGACCAACATATGGCTAACATACCTCCTGGCGAAAAATGCTCGAATTACGCTCACGGTATGTTCACAGAACGCCGGTGAATGTTATATATGTTATTCGATCGCCTGAACTACGCGTCATACGTTACATACATTAAGACACACTGGAGAAACGCTAAACGTACGTAATACGTACATTAGGCGTACCTTATCCATATGTTGTCAGTACACGGACTGTACGTTCCCACTGCCTTTAAAGTAGGTCAACATAGTGAACAACATCTGACTAACGCACATCTAACGTACATCGACGTACGCGTAACGCTTGCATAATGTACGGCGGACGTAAAATCCACACATTGTTGAACGTTGTCGTGCAGGAAAGTTTCGCGCATGTGCAAAACTTTGCCGACCCCATGACGTGCGACGCCGTATCTCGACAAACGTCGCCATACATTGACATATACCAACGCGCGCCTAATGCGTGCGTAACACATTCTAACATATCCCGACGTAGCACCAAAAAATCACATGTCGATGTACGTTGGCGCGAAGCATCGTAATGTGACAGCACCATAAGCGCGATACAGATTGTACCACATTGTCCACCTGAACCACACTAACACCAGTGCTGAATGCCATCCAATACCAACTAACATATAGCGAACTGTACTAAGACCACAGTCACACTAGGCTTACGACCACTTTGCGACCACTTGCGACAACAACAAAAACGGCGGTCACAAATGGTTGCAAGCATTCACAAGTGGTTGCAAAAAGGTATCTATTTTGTCCTCACTGGTCGTTGACCTCCTGTTGACTATTTTGGTTGCCAGAAGGTTCTAGGTGTCGCAGCAAAAACCTCAAAGGTGGTTGCCTGGAAATTGCCAATCCTTTTAATAGGTTGGCGATCAATCGGCGATCAGTGGGCAATCAGTCCCAAAACTGGTCCCAGATTAGTCGATAAGTGAGTGGGAGGGAATTTTGATTGCCAACAAGTCAGGGACCATCGCCGAATGATCGCTGACTGATCGGCGACCAGTCTTCCTTGAAGTCGGCGACCAGTCTTCCTTGAAGTCGGCGACCAGTCACACGACTGATCGCCGACCACAACCAGTCTTCCTTAGTCGACGATCTTTCATACGACTGATCTGCAATTGAACGCCGATTGGTTGCAAATCAGTCGCAAATCAGTCTCCAACCACTTGCTGGCCATTCATCAACTGATCGCTACCCAATCACCAATCAATCTCCAAACACTCTTCCCTGAATAGTCACCAACCATTTATTTCCGCGCAATTCTTTTTGCTTTGGTTGCATGGAGATTGCTGACCACCAGTGACCACCTGGGTTTCTTTGGTCGCAAAGTGGTTGCAAGCCTAGTGTGACTGGGATATTATAATTTAAAACACCAAACACAAACTATCTGTCATGTCAAACATTATGTTTTCTGTATATTAACTTTGTTTCAAGCATGTATGCACCCATACATTATTTCCATAAACATTCTGACTGATGTATACTGTGCACAGTATATATTACTCTCTTCTATAATCTGTATAAATAACCACCAATATACAATGGCCGCAATACCAATGATCCAGTGCTGCATACAAAGAAAAGTCCAGAAGAAGATGTTTTAAACCTTCTCAATGTTACATGGTGCGGCTATATATGAGAAATTTAAAACGATATAACACAAATGAATATAATGTCACACGAAGCTATGTTTGTTTCCAAAATGAGGTAAATTTCACGGCTTTACCTTTTTGACCACGCATCTTTCATCCGAGACACGAAGCCTGGCTCGGACATTCCCAACGTCTTCTCATCCGTGGACATTTTCTAATGTGCTGCCGACCACCTTTAAAAACAGGAGGTGGGAGGGGGGGGGGGGTGTTTCCACTCAGTATATCTGTCCTCGCTGGGTTACTCAACTCCGCAGTCATTTATATTCAGGCACATAACAGTTGCATGGGCGTCCGACAAGTGTACATTGAATTCAACTATGCATGACCTCTCCCTATATCAGTATATGATTTAGTTCATTTAGAACCACGCACCCGAGAGCACATCTTTTGTTTGAAAGTTTTTTCACATTTTCCTCGAGCGTTGGCTATCTGTGTATTGTATGTGTCCCTCCTCACCCCTTCCCTCCCTACCAGCGATCCTGCAGTACGTCCATTCTATTAATGTGCTTCTGTAATTATTACCAAGCCCCTACGTGAATCAGGTTAGGAGTGGACATGACTCCTCGGTAAGCAAGTGTTCTCCAGGTAACTTCCTCCGGTGTGGTGTGTAGTTTCTACGACAGGTGGCACCCTTGTTCCAGCATGTGTATAGTGTGTGTATGCGTGTGTGTGCGTGAGGGTGTGGGTGCGCGCGGTGTCCCGCCAGCGACTAACAGACACACAGACGGACATACAGACAAACAGACATAAGCTCGGGTAGACACACGGCGCATGCTCGTCAGAATAGCTCCTTCCACCTTCACATTGGATCCGGTGCTGGAGGTGGGTTGATACCGCCCTTATTGCTGTCTGCTATTATGATGGTAATAAGGCCACGAGGGCCAGCCGCTACTGGATGTCACATCGGTCGAGCTTTCGTCACTTTTGGATTAGCTATCGCAAGAGCAGGACGTCATACAGCGCGCTGCATGGTAGAGGGCCACGGGCCCTCAGATGACGACAGCGGCTGATAGGAGAATCAGCGGGTGCGCTATCGGCCACCTAGCCTCTGCGTTGCGCGCGGTCAGTTCCTACTGTACCGGAGGCTAGGACATTATCACGGAGCTGATAACTGTCCTGGTAAGTATGACGCCTTAGGGTGCTACCGCTTTGGCGGGACGGCCTGCGGGCCAGGCCTACGGGCCAGACCTTTGGGTCTCTCCTACAAACCTCTGCGTTGCGCGCGGTCAGGCTTGCCTGTACCAGAGGTTAGACATTCGGCCGGCGCGCCTTTTTGTCAGATTACGTGCTTGAGCACACGCTTGGGAGAGAGCGAGCTATGGCCGCTCATGGTGGGCCGGGGGTTGGGGGGGGCGGGACGGACGCCGCACCGGACTGACCCGGGGGAAGGGTCAGGTCATGGGGGCACCCAGCGGCTGCGGCCAGGAGGTGCGGGCAACAGGTGGGCCGCCTCACAGACCGGTGCCGTTGCGGCCAGAAGATGAGACAAGGCCGTAATCTAATTAGGAACTGGTTGGAAAGGGCGGCCTACCCTGAGCATCTCCAACGACTCACTTGAACATGGTGCACCACATCTCACGCACGCCCTTTCCGGCTTCCTCCAACGACTACCTGAGCAATGGGAAAGGCGAACGGGCAGCCAGCATCCTGACTGAGTTCATTGTACGGGCGGAAAGGAGAAGAGTGGAATCCCCTTCCGAGGCACTTTACGTACCACTACCCCACGAATCGGACACCAATTCCGAGGCGGTCATAGAGATGATGGCCAACGGGGCAGAGACACCGTCCCAGGATGAGCACCACTACCCGGCCGCTGTAGGCAAACCTCCACCATCATCGGACACGGTAAACCTTACGGACAACGACGGGAGGCGGCTAGTGCTAGCGGCCACATCACCTACATACACACCGCCTCCAGTGGGAGGACTACACCGGGGTCTGAGAATGGTAGTGGCGGATCTTTCGAACACATTCAGCCCGCCCCCGGATCCAGCGTGTGGAGATCAATGGAGAGGACCGGATTACGTACCAACTCCGATCACAGAGCTGGAAAGGCTGGAGGCGAGAAAGCTGGAACTCCAGGAGGAGATCCAGAATAGAAGGGCGGGTTACTCTATAAACTGGTCTCAGGGAGACTCGCAGGCTTCCTCCCCACCACTGTTGGCGGGAGGGGGCGAGCTACCGACAGGCGGGCAAGTACTAAGGCCAAGACCGTCGGCCTTTACCACGCCCAGAAGGGACGCACAACCGACGAGGGTGGCACCGGTGAGCACGCCACCACGGCCCTACAGCGTCAGAATGCCAACCCCGGTGGCGGGCCAACAACAACAAGCACGTTCGGCCACGCCCACACAGACCACGCCAGGACACAACGAGGCCATGGGGAGGGCACCTGAGGACAGCTGCTCATATCTGGAACAGTTCATACCGGCAGAGAAGGTGCCGCTGGACGCAGAATGCGGCAACCTGGCAGACAACACAGCCAAGTTGATAACAGCACTATGGAACAGCCCGATGACCAAAACAGAGGTCACGGAGCTGTACGCAATGCTGCCAAGGCCGGGGAATGCGGAAGTGCTTCAGCAAACCCGCATGAACCCAGAAATCGAACATACGCTGCAGCAACGAGTAAGGGACAATGATGCGGCACCAGCGGCAGCCCAGTGGGGCATGCAGTTCGCTGCTAGGCCACTCGCTAAAGCCCTGGACGGCATAGAGATGGGCAGACCACTGGCCAAAAAGGAGATGGCCGAGGCTCTGGTCACGACCTTGAAACTATTAGCGCACACTAGTAACACAATTCTGGGCCTCAGGCGGGACAATGTGCGTCCCACACTGCAGACACAGATCAAAACTCTAGCAAAAAAGGAGGGAAGCAGGGGCTTTAAGTACCTCCTAGGAGAAGATCTGGTGGCACAGGTCACCACAATGGAGGCAAATCAGAAAACTGCCAATGCCATAGTGAAGGGCAATGGCAGGCATTACATGAGACCAGAACGCAAGCAGGGAAACTACAGAGGCGGCCAGGGGAGAGGCTGCACAGCCCAATATACCCCCCACAACAACGTCCAGTATTCCACATGCCACAGGCAGGACCACCACCGACAAAGCGGAGGCGGACAGACACGCCCACAGAGAGGGGTGTGTGGCAGAGGTGCGGGATACAGAGCGAGGCCAGCAAGGCAGTAAACAAAGTGAGTAAAAATCATAACAACTTTGAAGCAGGGGGCATGACCGAGAGAGCACGTGAATGGGAGGCTGTTACTGACAATGCGTGGGTGAAGCTAATGGTGAAAGGTATAAAAATCAAGATCACAAACCTACCAGGCCAGGCAGTAGAACCGGTCTCGGACAGTAAAGGGAACGATAAAATATTAAGGGAAAAAATAATAGAAATGTGGGAGCAGCGGGTGATAGAGGAGGCCAAACACACCAAGCGCACGTTTGTTTCACACCTATTTCTAAGGCCTAACAAGGACGGAGACTTCCGACCCATACTAAACCTTTCAAAATTAAATGAATTTATAGTCTACAGACATTTCAAGATGGAACAGTTAAACATGGTAATGCATTTGATAACACAAGGGGCCTGGCTGGCAAGCATAGACATTTCCCAAGCCTACCATAGCATAGAAATCAGGGAAGCAGACAGAGACCTACTGCAGTTCATACACGGGGGGACCAGGTACCGTTTCAGAGTCCTTCCAAACAGACTAAGCTCGGGACCCAGGGTGTTCACGAAAATTATGAAGGCGGTAATGGGTCACCTGAGGTCACGACACCATATACTACTATGCTTCTATATAGATGATAATCTTGATAGGTAACACAGAAGCAGAGGTACGAGAGGCAGTGAGAGCCATGCTAGGACTACTAACGAACTTAGGCTTCACGATAAATAAATAAAAGTTGGTACTACAACCGACACGAGAACTCCAGTTCTTGGGGTTCAGAATAAACACAAACTTAATGAGAGTAGACCTGCCCAGGAAGAAGTGTAAAGAACTGATAGACTTTGCCAGGGAAGTATTACTAAATACGAACCTAAAAATCAAATCACTGGCGGCACTAATTGGGAAGCTAGTGGCCACAGACCAGGGCAACAAGTGGGCTAGGATAAAGTCAAAATCAATGATAAGGGCCCTCAACTGGAACCTAAGGGATACTAACGGTAACTACGATAAAGAATGCACGCTCACACGCAGAGTGAGGGAATGCATCCAATATTGGATAGACAATCTAGAACAGGCCATGAGGACATACAAACCGTCACCAGTCGACGTATGTGTTTATACAGACGCCTCCTCACATGGATGGGGCTACTACAGTCAGACACACCAGGTACACTATGGGGAGCAATGGGACGAGACAGTCAGTGAAAACACGCACATTAACATACTAGAATTAAGAGCAGTGAGACGTACACTGGAACACCTAGCAGGCAAAGTAACGGGTAAACATGTAAGGGTGTTCGCAGACAATACCACAATGGTAGCATGCATAGGAAAGGGGGGATCTGCGAGGTCAAAGACCTGCCAACAGGAGTCAGAGGAGATATGGGACATCACTGAGAAGAATAATATTATGATATCGGTTAGATTCTGCCCGGGTATTGATAACACTGAGGCTGATTGGGCGTTGAGGGTGTTTACGGACGCAGGGGAATGGACGCTAGACGATAACACAGTCAGAGACATATTTAACAGGTGGATCTGTTCGCATCAAGAGAGAACAGGAAGTTAGAACAATACGTAACACGGGAATATGATAGGCAGGCATGGGGGACAGACGCACTGGCGCTGAGCTGGAGAGATGCTAATGCTTACGTGTTCCCACCTTTCAGCTGCCTGTCGAGGGTGATCAACAAGATTATGCAAGAACGACCGAAGGGCATCCTGGTGACACCGGAGTGGCCAACACAGCCCTGGTACCCGTTACTTCACAAACTGAGGGGCTACGCAACAGCATAGACCATCCCGGTCAAGCCAGGTACGCTATCACTGAAGGGGAACGAGGGGAAACGGTTCCCCCTGACGAACAGCATGCAGCTGAGGATCACACCACTCTAGGCGGCATGTTCGAGGCCATGGGGATGAACAGGGCAGCCACACACACCCTCACGGCTTCCTGGGTAACGGCCACCCAGAAACAATACACGCTGGTCCTAAAGAGGTGGGTTGCACACTGTGAGGCGCAACTAATCGATCCAACAAGACCAACAATACAACAGGGCATAGCTTACCTGCAGACACTATTTTCAAGCGGGGCAGCACGTAACACTATAAACACGGTCAAGTCACTGCTGTCAACATTCGTAACGCCTACAAGCGCTGGGGTTGATGAAACGGACAGACTTTGTGTGGGGGCAGGGTGAGTGCACACTGACCTACACCACAAAGCTAAAATCGAATGATCCCAGCAGGAACCCGCTAGTACTGAACTTCAAGGAATATGTGGTACCGGAACTGTGTGTGTACGGCCATTTGAGGACATATGTGGGAAGGAACGACCTAGTGGCGGCGGCACCGGCCATGCCGCCGCACGTAAAGGCGGCACAGGACACATTGACGAGGTTCGTGAAGACCACAATGGCGGAGGCGGGGGTGAACATGAGGGACTACACCCCCTACTCATGCAGACACGCCGCGACAAGTGCAGCAGCGAGGAGACAGGTACCACTGGCCACAATCCTACTAGCAGCAGGGTGGTCGGGGGAGGGAACCTTCAGGAGGTTCTACAACAGACCGGTCAACAACACATACCCGGTAATGAACTTGATCCTGAGCATCTGGGAGCAGGGCTAGAACCACTAAGACAATGTATACTACATATCCTAGAAAGGGCAACACTTTAGACCAAAGGGTCACTAAGATTGAGACTAAAACTTGTATAGATTACATGTGTAAAAGGCTTCAGAGCCACCTGTGATATGATAAATACAGAATAAAAAGTGTTAAACAACAGCAAGGTGTGGAAATTACACTCTATGTACCGCATGTAAATAACTGTAATTGCTAAAAACCTTAACACCGACACAATTCCAGCATACAGTCGCTACACAAAATAGCGGCGGGCCCTCGTGGCCTGACTTCCATCATAATATATAATTCTGCTAAGACATGCAGCAGAATAGGAATTATTATGGTAAGAAAGAGGCCACGAGGGGCCAGCGGCCCACCCTATCACGGTTCACCGCCCTATACAACTGTTACACCGGGATTGAAACTAAAAAAAAAATGACAAAAGCTCGACCGACGCGACATCCAGTAGCCGCTGGCCCGTCGTGGCCTCTTTCTTACCATAATAATTCCTATTCTGCTGCATGTCTTAGCAAAATTATATATTACCCCAGTCAGGAACTTGTGCTCAGACATGGTTCCCATCCCCGCCGCGTGAGGGCTCTGCTGCTGATGTTGACACCGCCACCACCACCACCACCCCACAGGACGTGTGCAGTCCGCATGCCCGCTGTACACGTCATACTGCTTTGGTTGGTTACTACCTGAGATGAGCACGGTGACATAAGCTTGTGTGGGAAGAACGCCCCCCCCCCCCTCCATTCCTTGCCGCTGTCATTAGTTGCTTTATCCTAGGAGAGTATCCGAATACAATAAGAATCGACAGTCGCTCATGATTGGTTGATTGGTTGGTTGGGTGTTGGAGTTTTATGTCCTGGCAACATCAAAGGTCATATCAGGACGGGTACTGACTTATGACAGTGCACACTCATGGTGACTTTATAGTGCTGCCCCACTGTGAGACCAGGCCACCAGCACCACGACCACGACCTGATATCCCACTCAGTCACATTAACCTGACACTGAGCCAAACAGTCCTTGCCATATCCTAATAATGCTAAGCGCCTGTCTCGGAAGTGACAAGTATCAAGTTTTAAGGTTGGAATCATACGATCTACCAAAATGGGAGACGGACCCTCAACTTATTCGGCCACCCCGTTTGGTCGACTCACGATTGTGTTTTGGGAATGAGTAAATGGCGCTGTTTTGCCTTAGTGGCTGGGTTGCTTAAAGTTGCATAGTCTGATGAAAACATTAAATTTTCAAAACCAAAACACTTATCTAGATTTGATTCTATATATTCAACTTAGACACTGGTGCACTTATTAAGCATTTGTTGCTGCATAGAAGGGCATAATAAGTCAATTAATAGAAACTGTTACTACTGAAGTCTATAGTGTCAGAGTTTTGGCGTGCTTGCCAAAATTATTTTGGCATGCTTTGACGTCAAATATCTCCAAACTTAGCCATTTAAAATTAAAGATACTTCAAACTAAAGTAAAGTAGATTATAACGATTAGTATAATATATGTATCTCAGAAAATACCAAAGACTCCAAAGCATCGGACAATGTAACTTTAACTTGGCTTTGGAAAACAGTATCTTCACAAGGTGAGGGGTGGGTTTTTGTGGGCTGTTTTCTTTTTAGGGCACAGTATTTTTTAAGTGTTATTTTTGTAGAGTGTATTTAAAGTTGCATGGTCCGATGGTTAAGAGCTTCTGCCACTTTCTTGGATAAATAAATCCTCACAGGTATGATCAGCAAATCAATGATGTAGTCTAAAGATACATGGCTCACCTCCAGTCTACGTGTACAAAGTAAAATCCCCGTGATACTTGCAATGCCTAATTGTCACCTGCTGTTGTTTGCATTGTTCATACCATCTCATCATCTCATCCATAAATAGTTCATAATGTACCATGGATGTTAAGGCCGGAAGACCAGTGCCTCGGTGCTGAAAAAAAGATGCTTTTCAACTGGAATATAAAAAAAACTAACTTTGAAGAAAAAAACACCATTAAATTAATCGTTATAATTTACTTTACTTCGTCGCATTGATACAGCTCCGTTACCATGGTAACCATTGTGATTATAACAGTAACTTGAGTAAGTAAAGGAGTTGACAGACAGGTGGGAGTGGGGAGGATCACACTCGGAGTGCCGCTTCTTATACATTCATGCCACTTCGTTGGCTCAGCTCTGCATGGTTCGTACTGGGTGCGGGGAGAGACAGGAGGGGCGGGTGGGTGGGTGAAGGGAGGGTGTCGTCATACGCGCCTCCACCAGTGATAGCATTTGTCAAAGGCAGCGAAGCATGCGACACACATTTATAACCACTACAGACCAATACCAGTTTTTCACATTATCTTTTTAGGTGTTTTAACTGTCGTTCTTCACTCCCTATCGGACCAGACGGGATGGCCAAATTAGAGCGTCCGTCTCCCGTGCTGGTAGATCGTGGGGTCGTGGGTTCGAACCCTGGTCGAGTCAAACCAATGACGTAACAATTGATACTTGTCGCTTCCCAGCCAGGCGCTCGGCATGAATAGGATAGGGCAGGGACTTGTTGGCTCAGTGTCAGGATAATGTGACTGAGTGGGATATCAGGTCATGGTGCCGGCGGCCTGGTTTCCCAGTGGGACAGCACTATAAAGTCACCATGAGTGCGCACTGTCACAAGTCGCTACCCATCCTGATATGACCTTAGATGTTGCTAGGACGTAAAACAACAACAAACAAACAAACAATCACTCCCTACCTCTCCCATGGTTATCTACACGCTAGTAGGATAGCCATGAGGTGCCGGTGTAAAAGTAGAATATTGCTCCCCAGTATAGTTTGACCATACGGTAATTTTAGACTCTGTATAAATATAAACTGAGAACCTTATACCGGTATAATGCTGTCTCCCCGGTGCAAGATTGCCACTTAGAAATCCTATGCTAAATGAAGGTTGGGTTGGTTTATGTTGTTTCACCTTCTATCAAATTGCAGCAAGCAGGGAATAATATACTAGTTTTTACAGCACAATTACGGTATGTTCCATTAGGGATATCCGAGCAATTCATAAAAAGATCTCTTCTCACCATTTCATCTCCTGTCTACCTCGCCTCCTGCCTCATTCTTTCTATTCATTTATATATATTAAAATAAATTATACTAGTCATGGATTAAAAACCATGTGATGGAAATGAACGTATATAGGCTGAAAAGGAACCTCTAAAATAATAAATGCAGAGTAACTAACTATCAAAGTTGAAATCGTATAATTCTGTATATAGGCCTGTATGTCATCTGGGTAGATGTACATAGTAGGCTAAGTTATCATATACAGGTTAGGAAAAAACTTTGAAAATTCAAAAAAACTAATATAGAAACTACTAACAACCAAAACCACAAAAGGTTGGCCTGAGAAAGAGCAGGTAAACACTCCTGAGTGCGGGACCAGACCAAACCAGTATCACAGCTGTCCAGCATTGAAAACAAGCACCCTGGAGCTTATACGTTATGGGCAGAATTAAAAAACTTATCACACACAAAAAAGAAAAAAAAAGGGTGGTGTCATAAGTAATGATATACACTGCATGCACAGTCAAAATTCAAACAACATAATAAACCAATGATAAAGAATAAATTGCAAAATTGCAAGGTGTGGAGAGCAATCTCGGGCTGAGTACAGACCACAAATATGTAATGATTGCTTATTTAATGCTGTCTTCAAATGTTGGAAAGTATGTAAGTTTAAAATGAGATGTTGTTTTGACAAAAAGGGATGATGTGGAACAAGCAGGAATTGCTATAGAAAACCACAGTGGCCCATACTATTTATGTATGCAGTGGTTCCAAAAAAGCCTCAAAAGACCATTTCTAGAGGAATTTTGAACATCATGTTGTTTAAAAAGAGTTCTCTGTTGCTGGGACTTAAAGTTGCATAGTTCGATGGTCTTGAGTTTCTGACATTTTTCTAAGATAAGTATATTAAATTGATCATTATAATCTACCTTAATTTAGTTTGAACTAACTTTGAATTGAAATGGCTACCTTTTGAGATATTTGAAATTCAAACATGTGAAAATAATTTTGGCAAGCACGCTAAAACTCTGATACCATAGTGGAGAAGTTTCTTGAATAATTAATTAGAATGAGACTTGTGTGGTCATGATAGGCCAAAGGGGGTCAGGTGACCGGATCTCCCACAGCCAGCCAATCAGACACTCCCCTACAGACTGGTCAGTGCAATGCCCTAATATGGGGGAGTTGCTGCCCAAACCAGCCTGCAGGGTGTAGCTCTAAGGAATGTGGTATGGCTGATATGCTTGGCCCTGGGTCCGGTAGTGTGGCAGGTAGTTGTAGACAGTTACAATTAGATATATATATGTATATACCAAAAATGTCCTTTTTCTCCAATTGCATTCTTTATGAATAAATAGAGGAACATTTCATCAACCTTGAACTGCTTCATATATAAGAACATCTCTTCATTAACTGTAAGCATCATGCATGAACATATATCTCACATAGTTTATATCATGTCATCATGTGAGTGGGGGGCACCATTGCTTTTAGATTACATAACCTTTCTCCAAACTCCAAAGCCCAAGAATAATAATGCTCTCTGCCAACATATAATTCTTTACCGAAAATCCGTATATTTCTACAATATGCTTCTGCAGCAACAGGTTCTATTAAATCGACTCAGCGTGGCAACAAATACTTAATAAGTGGACTAGACGGTATGGCCGAATGGGGTAGAGCGTCTGTCTCCAATGCTGGTAGATCGTGGGGTCGTGGGTTCGAACCCTGGTCGAATCAAACCAACGACTAACATAGTAATAAGACAACTAACATAGTAATAAGAATAGAACAAAAATACAATGCCAAGAGGGCCCAAAAAAACTAACATAGGCTACTAAATGTACCAACAGACTATCTATCTGCTATTGAAATGCCGACAATCAAATAACTTATCAGCAGCTACTGCTTGGTAAGACAACACCAACACTACAGCTGGCCAGCATTGAAAACAAGCCTGGGTACCCGGGCTTACATGCTTTGGGCAGTATAAATACAGCCTCAATAAAAAAAAATTTAATTTAAATGACTTTAAAATGTATACTTGTCACTTCCAAGCCAGGCGCTCAGCATTATTAGGACAGGGCAAGGACTGGTGTGCTCAGTGTCAGGATAATGTGACTGAGTGGGATACCAGGTCATGGTCCCCCAGTGGGACAGCACTATAAAGTTACCATGAGTCTGCACTGTCACAAGTCAGTACCCGTCCTGATATGACCTTAGATTTTGCTAGGACATAAAACAACAAACAAACTTAATAAGTGTATCACTATCTAAGTTAGATATGTAGAATCAAATGTAGATAATTAAAAATGTGATGCTTCATCGGACTATGCAGCTTTAAAACAACAACAAACAAAGTTTACAAAAGGGATAGTTCTGCTGTGCTCCACTATGCGTCGCCAGTGACCTCTGGGGAGGAACCATATGGATGCGCTGAGACTCCCCCAAGCGGCCACGATGGGAACTACTCCTGACGCACATGATTGCCTGCGCAGGTGCGCTCTTGCAACTCTCCAGTATATATATATATATATATATATATATAATATATACTGGACATGGTGGCCGAATCGGTAGAGCGTGGGCCTCGCGTGCGGGAGATCGGGAGTTCGTTTCCCGGTCGAGTCATACCAATGACTTATCAAATTTATAGCTGTCACTTCCAAGCCAGCAACTCAGCATTAATAGGATAGGGCAAGGTCTGGTTAGCTCAGTGTCAGGAAAATGTGACTTTGTAGGATATTGGGTCATTGTGGCAGCGGCCTGATTTCCGAGTGGGGCAGCACTATAAAATCACCATGAGTGTACACTGTCACAATTCGGTACCTGTCCTGATAATGAGTGATATGACCTTACATATTGCCAGGACGTAAAATTCAAACAACCAACCAACCCTCTATATATTAGGACCCAGAAGTGCGTTATGGGGTTTTGCTCGTGTATTCACATGATAGACTGTAATAAGGGGCAGTTAAAACCGTGCAGATTCTTCACAGTGATATTATTTTCGGGTGACATCGTCCCAGATTGGTATTTATATCATTTGGCTTAGGGGGGTGGGGGGGGGGGGAGTTCACATCATCACTACATCAATATTCTGGTTATTAATCCTGATTGCGCATTAGCGTACCAGAGGGTTAAAGCTCCGTAGTCCGAGAAAAGCATGAACATTTCAAAATCAAAACAATTATCTAGATTTTATCCTACGTATTCTACCTGGGATACTGATGTGCTTATTAATATTAAGCATTTGTTTCCACATAGAAGGGAATGGTGAGTCAAATTACTAGAAGCTGTTCGTGTTACCGCTGAAGCCTAAGGTGGCAAAGTTTTGGTTTGCTTGCCAAAATTGTCGGCTGCAAGGTATCTGTGGGGCAGCACTATAAAGCACCAAGGGTGGAAACTTCCCATACTTTGATTGAGTAGGATATTGTATGATAGTGACGGTTGAAAGGGATCTGTAGGCAGCACTATAAAGCCACCCAGGGTGAAAACTTCCCATAATGTGATTGAGTGGGATATTGTATGATAGTGTCGGCTACAAGGGATCTGTGGGCCAGCACCATAAAGCCACCCAGGGTGCAAACTTCACATGAGGTGATTGAGTGGGATATTGTATGTTAGTGGCAGCTGCAGGGGATCTGTGGGGCAGCACTATGAAGGCGCCAAGGGAGTAAACTGCATGTCAGAACCTCTCCTGATATGACTTCACATATTGTTAGGACGTAAAACCCCAACCACATGGCTCAACTAAGCGCGAACGTCGACTCGGGATGTTGGTATCCGGTGCAGCTGACAGGCTGCTTAGCCCTCGCTCAGATGACTTCAAGTTGGAATAAATGCTCGGTCTTTATTTACCACATAGGAAAGGGGTCCATTAGCATGGTGACATCTTGAAAACCATATTGAACATCGATTATCAGGTTCATGACGTGCACCTTGCAATATATGTTACTGTTAGCTATCAAATTAGAAGCAGTGGTATATATATATATATATATATATATATATATATATATAGTATATATATATATATAGTATATTAATATATGGGTATAAATCTTCGGTAGGGAGGAATTAGTTATATATTGTATTAGTTTAGTTATTATTAAAGTTGCATAGTTCGATAGTTTTGCGTTTCTGCCATTTTTCTGAGATAAATATATTTAATTGGTTGTTCTAACCTACCTTACTTTAGTTTGGAGTAACTTTCATTTTAAATGGCTAACTTTGGAGATATTTGAAGTGCAAACATCCTAAATTGATTTCGGCAAGCATGCAGTAACACGTTCTGTTAAATTGACTCAGTATGCCCTTCTATGTGGCAACTAATGTTTAATAAGTGCATCAATATCTAAGTTAGATATGTAGAATAAAATCTACGTGAGTGTTTTTGTTTTGAAAATTTGATGCTTCATCGAACTATGCAACTTTTACCAATGAGCGCTGTGCCTCCGTTGCTGTGGGACGCGAGGGCTCTGGTGGCGACACCGACGGCACCTTTTGGTACCAAAGCGTCGCCGCCCCCTAAATTGCTTATATATGGTATTTTAAATAACAAAGAAAATAATGGGTATGTTTGAGTAGCGATCTATTAAAGTGAATTAATACAGGTGGATATAATAATATAAGTCGGCATCATAGAATGATCATATTATTTCCGATGGACAGTTATTTGCCAAATTTACATTGAATATTTCAGTTCTATCAAATTAAATTACTTCGGATTTGAAAGCAACAGTAATCCACTAGATGTTTCTCAGGCTTTTGGTACCAAAGCATGGCTGCCCCCTAAATTGCTTATATATGGTATTTTAAATAACAAAGAAAACAATCGGTATGTTTGAGTAGCGATCTATTAAAGTGAATTAATACAGGTGGATATAATAATATAAGACGGCATCATAGAATGATCATATTATTTCCGATGGACAGTTATTTGCCAAATTTACATTGAATTTCAGTTCTATCAAATTAAATTGCTTCGGATTTGAAACCAACAGTAATCCACTAGATGTTCCTCATGCTGCTGGAATGTAGATTATATATCGATTTCGGCTATATATCAGTCAATACTCGCCTCAGTCAATACTCATCCTAAGCGCTCTCGGGCCTCAAACCACATATCGAGCAATAAATATTTATTGTTGAGTGGAATCATTGTTTCAAATGCAACAACCATAAAGATGAAACCTAAAACTATGCTACACATTACACGATTTTAAAACGAAGTTCGCAATACCGGTAATAATAATAATAATAAGAAGAAAAACACCCAGCAATTCACAATAAACATGAAAAGTCATTCAAGTGATTCATAGGATCACCTTCTGCTATGCGCATCACGACATGGAGGCATTTTCAGCAGATTGTAAGCTCTCCTTTTTTGTTATTGCCCTCATACAATGCGCTTACAATGCTTTACTCTTTCATTAATTGCTTTTTTGGTAGCTATTTTCTCCTTAGATGTTGGTCCATCGACTTTCAACTTAGTTTCTCCCGCAGCACTGTCTCTATGACAGGGCTGCTAATCAACCCTTTAGAAAGGGGGATGGCTGTCTGGATCATGGAAATAACCAGATGAATTTGCAATCTAATATACTACATATATTGTTAAAATCCTTATCTTTAATAGTCTGATGCTTTTGAGGTGAAGGATTCACGAAATCATGTCGAGTAACAGATTCTAAAAGTCGAATTGAGGGATTCCAGTGGCTGCCATCTTTTTTGTGATGGGTGTATTTATGCTGCCCATAACGGTCAAGTGTAATGACTTGTTTCCGCTGCTAGACAGTAATAGTCTTTTGACTCCCCTTCTTTTTATCACTTTCAGTTGTTGTGTAGCTAACTACTGCGTGCATTCTTTCTCTGTTTGTAAGCATTCTCCCACATCCCCCAAACCTCTGTGAGTTTGTTTGTTCTACAATCGGATAATTGTTTGGTTACCATCTTGGTGTTGTTTTTTTCATTTTCTCCTAATTCCGCAACTCTGTAGCAATATAGATAAACGCTTTTATTCTTACAAAGCTGTGTTTGCTTAGATTTAGAGCGGTTTGTCATTCACCCATACTCTCGATTTAGGTGAATCTTTTATCTCCTCCCAGTTGAGCCTAAGCATGGATGGACGTGGATGTAAGTGGGCATCTGCAAAAGAAATGAGAATTAGAAAACTGGTGCGGTCACATATGTTATGTGCATAGCGAGAAAGAAAGGCAACAGATAGCGCCAGGGTTACACTGACAGAGGATTGAACTTGAAGTCGGTGAGCGAGAATTGTAATAAAAATGCTTGAGTACTCTTTTTTTAAAGTTTATATTGCCTGTATGGCTAACTTTTGAGATATTTGAAGTATAAACATATGAAATTAGTTTTGGCAAGCATGCCAAAACTCTGATACCATAGGCTTCAGCAGCAACAGTTTATATTATTTTATTTATTAAGTTGACTTGTTAATCCCTTCTATGTGGCAATACATGCTCAATAAGTGCATTAGTATCTAAGTTAAATATGTAGAATCAAATCTAAATAATTGCTTTGGTTTTGAAACTTTTATGCTTCGTCGGACTGTGCAGCTTTAAATTTAATCAATCAATATAATAAAAAAAAATTAAATTCCTAACAAAGTCAAGATTGATTTACCATTATTTCAGTGTAGTCGCCTAATACATCAATCTCATATTTCCCTGCAGTCTAAAGCACTGGCGAACAGCCGCTTGAGACACCACCAGGTCGCGCCATGGTGCTTTCAGATACTTCTGGCACAGCGACAGATGACCTTGAAGTCCGTCTAGCGCGAACTTTACATTTCCGGCGAGGGCCTCCTCCATGGAGGCAGCGTAGAGATCATGTGACACCGTCAACTTGTTCATGCAATCGGTCAGGTCCTGCAAGTGGTTGCATTTGTCGCACCGCACATACTTATCGCCCATGGTCTTGATGGAGTTCAATTCGCCTTCGCACCTCTCGCATTTCCAGGTCGGGTAGTCCTGGTAGAGGTCCCGCCATAGCGGCCAGTTGTTTTTGCATGCAGGGCACTCGCACTGGAAGCTGTATCTGAGGTTGAGGTTCATCCGTCGCTGTGAGCGGACGTTGCGGTAGAAGAGCATCCCATAATCTATGGAGATCTCATGTCCTTTGCGGATGTTCCTGGTGGCCCACACGGTTGCTTTGTCCCCGTTGAAGACCACAACGGCAGATGGGTCGCAGGAGTGGTTAACGAGGCTAATGGTCGGGTAGATGCCCATCCCAATATCGATTGGTTTGGAGTCTTCAAATTCGTTTGGGAACTGCAATTTGACGATCCCCCTGGCATTCACCTGAGTAACCTGCAAGAGACTCAGAATCATTCCACCAATGGCAGTCAGCGTATTATTGTACCTTGTATCAGCTTGCATCTTTAGTTCATCCTCAGTGAAGAAGTGACACTGTTGCAGCAGCTTCAGGATATATATAGCAAAGACGGTGAAATCGGATAAACCTTCGGGCACACGCTGGCTGATGTTGGTCGCCAAGTGGTATACTGAGTAAAACCCGTTGTCGTACACACCATCCTTATTGAACACACCTTGTTCATAATCCACCTCTCTGTCCTTGTTCTCTGTTATGAACTCGAGCAAGGTTTTCAGGCCCTGTTGTCTCACAATTCTAAACACTAAGTGTCCGATGGTGCCACACCAATCTTTACCAAGCAGGTTTAGGAACATGTACTCAGTACTGTGGTACTTCTCCCAGGCTGTCCGACGACAATTGTCCGAACAGAAGAGGATATTGGCACATTGGTGATCAGGCATGCTGCATTTTAAAGAATGTAAGCAATGGTAGCAATTCTTGCCATAATAATCTTGTAATAATACAGAGGCGAACGGCTGCTCAGCAGCAATCAGATCACCTACAGTCACATTGACTGTAGCTTTCAAATGTCTTCCCACCTTTACATTATGCGTGACCTCAGCTTTCGATGACAGTTTCGGATATTTGGGGTTGGCTTCCTTTAACGCCGGAAGTTGGAATTCCTCATTCACTTTCAGTATTGCATCATCTAAGATCACGTCACATAGCCTAAGTTGCTTCTCAATGTTTGTCTGCCACAGGGCCAAACCTTTCTCATCCAGTTTTGAATCTCCCAGATGCGTGAGTGCTGCCTGGAAACTTTCCACCGCCAGCCTCTTCATGTTCAGTTTCAGATAGCACTTGCCTTTGCGATCAAACATCTTGTAAAGAATGTCAATCGGGTAGCCACTCTCAACTGCCAGGTCCACATCCCTGATGCAAAGCTCAAATTCCTGAATGTGCAATAGCGCAGCGGATCTATTCGCAAATGCCAACGGCAGCTGTGTGTGGTGATCCACATCTGGGTCTTCGCCATCTTTGCTCACACTTTCCTCGAAGGTCTCTGCAGTGGGTGCCTGCATGATGCTGGACGTGTACAGCTTTATCGACTGCCTGTACTCCTTCAGCTGGAAAAGCTTGTTGCCCTCCTCCCGGAACTGCTTTGCTTTGGTGGGTGACTTGAGCTCGTAGCTTGGATGGAAGATAAGCGAGTCGTGAGTGAGGTCTCTCTGGAGCATGAAGGCTACCCGAAGGCTGTTCTCTTTGAAATAAGCAAAAGCCTCATCGTCCTTCTTCGGCAGCTGGTCATTGATGGTGTGCAGCACATTGGCCATGTTCTCTCCAATGTAGCCCGTGTCCTCCATGGTGAAGTTCAGGTGGGTGGATGCGGGTGACTCACTGAAACAAACGCAAGATTAGAGTACGGTTTGAAACTGATTGTATATATCTCAAGCTAAGCAAAAGCGTCAGCAGAGAAAAGATCGTCTCCTTCACCCACCAGACTCAGCTACACATACATGTCCTACATGCCACCATACATTCCGAGCAAAAATGGACTCATTGGTCATCGATGAGTTCCAAAAAATGATGAGTTACTGTCATCATCGCCACCATTGGACAATCAAGAAGATATGTTAATTCTACACATACAATATTTTAAGCTGCATAGTCCGAGGAAAGCATTTTTCAGAACCAAAACACTAATCTAGATTCAATTTTACATACCCTACTTAAAAACTTTATACTGGTGCATTTATTAAGCATTTGTTGCTGCATAGCAGGGGATACTAAGCCAATTTAATTGAACCTGTAACTGCTGAAGCCAATGGTGTCAGACTTTTGATGTGCTTGCCTAAATTAATTTGGTGTTTTCACTTCAAATATCTCCAAAGTTGGCCATTTAAAATAAGTACCTTTAAACTAGAGCAAGGTAAATTAAGAACGATCATAACAATTAACCAAATGTATTTATCTAATAAAGTGGTAGAAACTCAAAACCATCGGACCATAGTTAATGAAGTCGTGTATTTATTAATAATGTGATTGTGTTTATCGTATACATAGATATTGCAATCCTCAAATTGGCCAATAGAAAATGTAGATATTTTAAATGGAAAAAGTAACAATTATGTCAGATGAAAACTTGATATTATATTTATATATGTTTATATATACACAGGTATAAATGTATTCACGGGATAACTTGGCATCCAGACTAATGTTGTCCTGACATAACATGTGTTTTATAATCAAAAGGACAGTCAAATGAGATCCCCCTCCAAATTCGTTTACATTGAAAGATTGGGTCACACATGGTAAGGTTCGACAATCATAAGGGTCACTGAGGACTGGCTATATATATATAATAAGAGAAGGGACTATGTATTTACACACATATATATTTAACCGTTCGGCTATTCCACCCCCGCTTAAGGCGAGCCTACGTGTTAATATATGTAATTGTTTCGATGTGAATTTCCGGGCCTGCCGCCGGGCCGCTGTCGCTTCTCGTCCCGCCGCCAGTTGACCGCCTTCATGATAACTTGACCCGGGCTAGTAAGGTGGCTACTATCTCCCTGGAGGTGGGAAGTTCGACTCCATACAGTCCGTGGGGCGGAAGGCCCTTAATTAAATACTTTTATTATAGAACAATCGAATACCAATATCAGGTTGACCATAGCGGTTAATAATATAAGACTGGAGAATAGTAAAAAAAACAAGGAACATTCCAATTACTTCTTAAGAGCTCACGCCTATATTCTTACCCTAACTAACAATGTAAGAGTTCTTTCAAAGATCAATTTCACTGAATAACGACTAAGTACAATAAGTATATCCCCTCCCGTATTTGTTAAGTTAAATCAGTTTGGAATTTCGACAATAAAAGCCTAAATCTCGTCTAAAACATCAGAGCATGCAGAAACACGTCGGATGGGTCGGAGCCCGAGTGCTCGACCTTCCATCATTGCTAGGACAGTCACAATTGAAGTATCCTAGCAACGCTTTACAGCAGGGAACCCGGCCCCGCAAATGGTAGCAAATGCGAGCCTGGTGAGTAACCCGCATTTCAGAATGTGAGCTAATAAGCCCAGCCCACATTTCCACCAGTCGAGTAGTCTTGCCCGCTTCATATATAAATATATATATATATATATATGTACCTGGATATATAAGAATATATATATATTTGTAGAGTTGTGCTGTATATATATATATATATATATATATATATATATATATATATATATATATATATATATGTAGAGTTGTGCTGGGAACTTCCTTTTCGAAACCAACAAATAAATCATATCCCAGCCCAATATAATTACCGTTAAGTATATTTCGGTAAAAATATAAATTCAACAGAATATCAGGCAGTGAGCTACACAATGTTAACAATGTCTGTTAAACTTGAAATGTTTCATCACTCATCCTCAGCCAGTCCATACATGCTTCTAAGAGCGGCCATCACTACTGCCGGATCAGGGCTAGGATTATTCTGACTCAGCCTAGATAATCCTCAACTCACAAGTGCAGGTCAGTGAAGCATAAACACTTGGAGGGAGCGAGGTAGGGAGTTGGGATTGGGGAGTGGCAGTGGTAGGGATATGATCAACACATTCTGACCTGGGAACACAATGTCGTGTGTAATTTCTGATCTGATGACTTTTAGGGAAAATGGCTAACTTTGGAGATATTTGAAACTTGAACCAAAAGCCAATTCGAAATTGGACATTTTGTAGCTATTATGGAGCTATTTGGCTTTTTTTTAAACAACACCAAAGAAACATTTGAAATAATGTTGGCAAGCATACCAAAATTCCTGTAGTTGTGACCCAGATTACCATCTCGTAACGGTCACGTGATGGGCTGACCTAGTAAAAGAGGTAGCTGGGTCCCGTCCACTTTGCCCATGTGATGGCACAATAGCATCAACTTAAATATCTAATTTGTGTAAATATCCATTTTTACTTTGGCACTTATATACTTCCCAACAACAAAAATTCTTCTAGATTCCTGTATAATGAAATATGTTATTTGTTAGACTTTGTTTAGAATACTCTAATTTGGTATATACCTCCTCGCAGGAACCTCTAGACACCAATGTACCACAAAACGTTCACGGAGAATTCTGGAACCTGACTATCCTACATGCAATACTGAGAATTACGGCAGGGCTAATGACAGGCTAGGAGATAAACCTAGTTTTGTAGCAGTGTGCCCTGTTTTAGGGTTTTCTCAAGTAGTGTACAAAGGTCTGGTCTAATAAAGTAAATAATACTTCCTTCTATGCTGCACCAAATCATTAGTTAATGCACCAGTATCTAAGTTCGAATTATAGAACCAAATATAGGTAAGTGTTGAAATTTAGACAAAATTATGCTCCATTGGAACACGTGCAAAGGGAAGCCATTGAATATGTTAGTATGCGGCGTCAACCCTAGATACAAAACTTCACTCCCAGAACCTGATTTCCCTCGACCAATTAAAGTTGCATAGTCCGATGAAAGCATCAAATCTTCAAAAGCTAAGCCCTTATGACAATAGTCAATTTGAACCTACATATGCAACTGAGATACTGGGGCAGTTATTAAGCATTTGATGCTACATAGAAGGGACTGCTGAGGCCATTTAGCAGAACCTGTTATTACTGAAGCCTATGTGGTCAGAGTTTTGGCAAGCTTGCCCAAATTAACTTAGCATGTTTTCACTTTAAATATCTCCTAAATTAGTCATTTTCAAGCAGAGTTACTTCAAGATAAAGTAAGATAGATTATAATGATCAATCTAATATATTTAGCTCAGAAAATCAAAACCATCGGACTATGCAACTTTAATGGAGTTGAAGATAGGCCGTTGACAAATAAACTTGTCCGAGAAGGTGTAGGTCCTTTTTATGGGGGTTTTGGGGTGGGTCTTGTTCAACATGCGAAACACACCCGTTGTAAGAGATTGGAGTGAAGAGGGGGTAGGACTATAGGCACACATGCACACCGTGCGAGGAACAGATAGGCGCTTCCGGTATGAGACAGCCGGCTACTTGGGGTTCAGGAGTCGCTCTTCTTAGCTTCACAGAGAAGATATGAATGGACCAATCTGTACAGTCATACTCTAACCACATTTATATCTTTCCCGCACATTTAACCTTCTTACCTTGATCAGGGCGATCCTTGCGACAGGGGCAGGTATATGTGTGTATCCGCCTCTGTTTCTCCGTCTACACAGCACGTGAAACACACTTCAGGCGAGTCTCACAAGTCGGTCTGCCGATGGCCGGAGTAACGTCCCAACACACCAGAATGTTCCCACCACTCTCCAGCCGCGAGTTACCGCACACACACGCACATGTACACACACACACACACACACACAGTCGAGTTTCCTGGAGGGCCACTATTTACTACCAAATCACCAACAATTTCGCGTGTCCATATAACAAAAGAGAATAGAAATCTTCATTTATCTTGAAATGGTATAACTGGGAATCGGCGAGTTGCTTGTCATCCTTAGTCACCTTTGAAATTGTGTATGAATAAAGGATAGCATTTAGGTCAATATTGTAAGCTAATATAGGACAACGTGTGAAGGACTGTTTGTAGAGCAGAGACTTGACCTACTACTACTACTCGACAAGTAGGTCAGAGCTTTATAAAGCTCCCACTAGGAGGCGTATGTGTTTGCATGGGTGAGGCTCGAGGCTTCTCTGCTGCCCCACTGCCAGCTCACGGTTGCCATGGGAACATATGGTTCTTCTAGGAATAAGCGAGAGCGGTTTATTTATACTTTGTGGCGGCCGCTACGTCTTCTGGGTGGGGAAGAGAATGCGTGGTGTCTGGTAGATCGGGGCAGGGAGGAGAGTGGGATGGGGGAGGAGGTAGATGAGGGGGAGGCGACGCACATATTCACACCGACTGCTACTAACTAGTCTCTACGTGTATATGTATATACAGTAAAACCTTTCTAAATCGATCGACCATGGAACCGACTTTAAATGGTCCATTTAGGGAGTTGGTCGGTTTTGGGAGGTTTTTTGTATTATCGTTGCAATGGTATTATGTTGGCAATTGTTAGGAACCCAAAAAAAGCGATCAATATAGGGGAGTGGTTGATCTCTGGCGGTTTTACGGTACACACACACACATATATATTTTACCTCGGTATACAGCCTCAGGCTAGCCTCAGGCTAGGGAGAAGGAAGCACATCCGGGTCCAGCAATTAGCATAAACAACTCACGATTGGATTACGTTTCGTTGAGTTGCTCCCGCAAATTTAGTCTACACAGAAGCTAATACGCAGTAAGTATATTAATAACTGTGGTTAGCTTACTTATGATGCATTATAGCATCAATGAGGAAAGTTCAGAACTTTCTCTGGTCCCTTTTGGACTAGTTTATTCGGTTATAAAAAACCAAGGATAGAACGCTTTAGATTCCTTGATCGAAGGAACGAAACCGATACTTAGCGGTTCTATCAACACCCGTGTGACATGGGTAGAGATGTGGGCTCTGCCTCATCTCCTGTGGAAATTCTCTCGGACTCTAATAGAGGGTGTTGTTGGAGATGCTCCTGGGTTTCTTTTTATAGACTCCCCACAAACTTTTTCAGGCTTTTCTCCGAGTTTCGTAGCATTTTCTCCAACCTGCTGGCGCAATAGTCGCAGGAGGGAGAAGTGTGCGGAACAGAGGGATGGGCGAGCCGATACACTGGTCCCGACCCCGCGTGAGATTTGGGCTTGACCCACAATCTATGCCAAAAATTAGTTTATTATGCCTGTGTTAGAACGGTATAAACACGTTCTCTAACACCACTAGATGTCCAGTTAAGTTATAAACAACAAGATTGTGACATTTAGAAATACCGGGACTGACCAATCATTTTGTTTCAGATCCCGATGGCCACGAAGCGGAGTAAGCGTGTTGCAGCAGCAGCTGAGGGACGCGCTCCGAGAGGCTCGGACGAGGAGTATGACTCCTCACCGGTGTTGTCGGCCATGCCCTCACCACAGTGCGGGGCGCATATCCTTTCCGATGCAGAAGAAGAGACAATGCCTGCGGGCCCGACAGCTCCAGATTGGGAGACTCGGTGGGCGGCTATGGAGAGTCACATTCTGTCTCTCCAACCACCGCCGTCTCGGAAACGGCAAATGACCGGTTTCCACGACGAGTCTGACTGGGAAGACTTCTCAGAAACAGACTCAGCGATTGAGCCTAGGGCTCCTCCTCCTCCTCCTCCTCCTAAACGGAGGAAGAAGAAGAAACAGGTCAGTTCTTCGGGTGACGATTTCACTAAAGAAAGGAACAAGACCGGGCTGCGCAAAAAGTGCAAGCCCAAGTCCAAAAAGAAGAAGAAGAAGACAAATTCTTCTTCCGATTCCTCCCCGGATTCCACTTCGATGGAATCAGACTCAGACACACAATACGAAGGTGTCTATGCTGCCATTGGTGGCAAAGTGTCTAAAAAGGTGGAGAAGCCGAAAGCTAAGCGGGTGAAAACCACCACGCTTATGCGCGAGACCATTAATGGTCATTTCCGCACCTTCAAACTGGCGGAAATCATCTCCAAGCTAGGAGATGAATTGACGGGCATCATCAAAGGGATGGACAGAGATGTCAACATGATGGAAGACCGTAAGAAATTCGAAAGCGTGTTGCACATAGTGCATAAGGCGGTGCTCGGTACCCTGACGGCCAGCACTCCGGTGGCAAATAGGATGCAAAGAGAAAACAAGTTCTCGTCCTTGGCCAAAACCATGGACAAAGGCATCGCAATGCTAACGGCGGCAGGTAATTACCTGTCATACAGAAGATACGAGATTGTCTTCAAGTCGGTTTGCACAGACGCTGGCAAAGAGGTGGCCCGCTCAAAGAAGGTCACGGACAATGATGGGAAAGAGTATATGCTCTTTCTGGCCCCAGAACCGATCAAAGGGAAACCTTTAGATAAAACGAAAATGTTCGGGGGTCAACTACAATACCTCTATAAAGAGGTAGAAACCGCAGCCAAGAGTGGCAAAAACATGGACGGGAGGAAGAAGCGAGAAGCCCCACGCTTCAAGAGATTACGAGGGGATTTTCGCCCACGACGGCTCGGCAGAGGAACCAGACCGGGCTCAACCTTCAGTCAGTCTTTCCGGGGCCGGGGCGCCCGCCCAGGCTGGACCGACAACACCGCACGGCCAATGGGCCGAGGCTTCAACTCCCCGAGACCCTTCCCCAGGGGCGGGTCCAAGTAGAGGCCCAAACACAGACTTTACAAGTCCCCGCGGCCTCTAAAACCACACAAACTGGAAGCAACTTTGTGGCTGGCAATATTAATAACCAAATTCTTGAATGGAACAAAATTACCAGTGACCAAGATATTTTAAATATAGTTAAAGGTGTTCAAATTCCCTTCATACAAATTCCGGTACAAGGGAGAGTTCCTTTTCCCTATAAAATTGAACCACTGGAACAAGAGGCACTAACTGAACAGGTACAAAAATTCTTTGATAAAGGAATTATACAAAAAGTAACACACTGCCCAGGAGAGTTTATTTCAAACATCTTCTCAAGACCAAAACCTAACGGGGACGTTCGAATGATCCTGGATTTAACAACCCTAAATAAAATGATCGAATATCGACATTTTAAAATGTTCTCGCTAGATACGGCACGAGATCTGATTACACCAGATGCGTGGATGGCTAGTGTTGACTTACAAGATGCATACTACACGGTTCCCATAGCAGAACAACACCGGAAATTTCTCCGCTTTCTTTGGAATGACCAACTCTATGAGTTTACCTGCATGCCGAATGGCTTAGCTTGTGCCCCTCGTTTGTTCACTAAACTGCTAAAGCCTGTTTTCTCAGTTATGGCGTGGAATGGTCACATAATGTTCCCTTACATAGATGATTCCTTTATAATGGCGTCAACACAAATTGATTGTGTAAACGCAGTTTTGGATTTATGTGCATTACTCACTAAATTAGGGTTTTATGTACATCCACATAAGTCAGTGCTTAAACCAACAAAACAACTCAAATGTTTAGGGTTTATCCTTGATACACGGTCCCTCACAGTGTCGATAACAGAACAGAAACTAACTAAGTTTATGACCACAGCGACCCAGCTTCTTAAGTTACCGAAACCTAAGATTAGACAGGTCGCAATCCTTATCGGGATAATGATATGTTATGCACCAGCTATTCTATACGGAAAAGCCCATATTAAATCTCTAGAAATAGATAAAAATTTAGCGTTAGCACGGACTAAAGGCAATTTTGAACGAAAGATGTTTATTTCTGAAGAAGGGTTCCAGGATATTGGATGGTGGATGCAAATTCACCAAATCCAATCCGCATGGCGGAACCAAATACAGTAATTACCACTGACGCTTCGCTAGAAGGTTGGGGAGCCCATCGAGATGGGGTGGCAACAGGAGGTAGATGGCTAGATGATGAAAGGTCAGACCACATTAATGCGCTAGAATTGCGTGCTATTTATCTGGGGCTACGTACCTTAGTAAAGATAACTAAATCACAAGTTAGAATACTAACTGATAACACTACTGCTATGGCATATATCCGTAACATGGGTGGAACCAAATCAAAGCCTTGCAATCAGTTATCTAAACTGATTTGGAACTGGGCACAGGCTCAACAAGTCTGGCTGACTGTAGCGCATATCCCAGGGTCAGAAAATACACTTGCAGACCATAAGAGTAGAAAATTCCATGACCATTTAGAATGGTCCCTCTCTACACCTTTGTTTAACTTCATTTGTGAAAAATGGGGTACACCTAAAGTTGACTTGTTTGCATCACGAAACAATAACAAGTTGCCCTGTTATGTTTCTTGGCATCCCGAACCAGATGCTTGGAAAGTTGATGCATTTGCTATTACCTGGGCAAATAATTATTTCTATATTTTCCCACCGTTTAGCATTATCAGCCGAGTGGTGAGAAAAATCAGCATGGAGGGGACACACGCCATACTGATTGTGCCCGATTGGGACACGCAACCTTGGCTGCCAGCAGTTTCACAACTGGCAAAAGAACATATACGATTCCCAAGAAAAGCCGGGAACCTAACGCACCACGGACCGCTAGTGGTTCACGGCGACGTGTCAGCGACACCCCTATTGGCATTCCTTTTCTAAGGAAACACCTACAGCAATTTGGATTGGATAAAATTACTGAAGACAGAATAGTAGCCGATGCATGGAGGCCAGGAACTGTCAAAATGTACACAACATATTTAAAGAAATGGGGTGTACATTGTTTGTTAATGAAAGTCAAGCCAACAAATCCAACAATTGCACAAGTAGCCCGTTTTCTTCGTTCTCTAGAGGATGAAGGACTAGGGTTTGGGGCGGTCAATGCGGCTAGATGCGCATTATCAATTATATTACCTAGAATTGAGGGAGAAACAGTTGGTAAACATTATGTCCTTCATTATCTACTTCGATCAATTTATCAAAGGAATCCTCCAAAACCAAAGTATAGTCGCTTTTGGGATGTTTCTATAGTATTTAAGTTGTTTCAGGCTTGGCCTCACAACTCTTTGTTAGATATAAAACAATTAGGTTTTAAGGTCGCGGTCTTGTTACTATTAGTAACGGGACACAGAGGACAAACGATTGTTGCTTTATCCTTAACTGGATTAGAAATAGACAAGAAACAAGCTACGTTTGATTTAGCACAATTGCTAAAATCGAACAGATTAGGTGACCCTTTATCTACGGTTCACTTAGACTATTTCCCAAACGATCGTAAATTATGTGTTGTGTCAGCCATACGGGCTTATATATCCAAGACAAAGGACTTACGTGCATCACAACAACTATTAGTGAGCTTCATAAAGCCACATAAGGCAATTTCAAGAGACACCCTTGCCAGATGGACAATCACGGTGTTGAAATTGGCTGGAGTGGATACGGGCAAATACTCTTCCCACTCAACCAGAGGTGCCATGGTGTCCAAGGCACGTTTGCTCGGCATTTCTGTAAAAAGAATACTAGCGCACGCAGGCTGGAAGACGGCTAAGTCGTTTGCAAAACATTACAACAAACGACTAGAAAAGCCTACCGGCATTGCAAAGCGCCTGCTCACCAACTAACAAGAATAGGTGAGAACAAAAACTTTGAATGATACAATTACTAATACAATGACACATAAACATGTTATAATAAGAATGAATGATATTAAGGATAAAAATGAATTATGTAAAAGTCTCCCTAGCCTGAGGCTAGCCTGAGGCTGTATACCGAGGTAAAATAGTATAGTCATACGAGTCTTACCTGGGTATAGATGATGGATAACTGTTGTTTTCCCGAGGTATAAGCCTCGGGTAGACGTGGGCTAGGGCCCGCCCACCACACACTACCACGTCTATTCCGTTATTGTACCATTACGGGAAAATCATAGTATCCATTGTATTGAAAGATCATTTTTATCCTGAATAAGTAGGTAAAGATTGCTGGACCCGGATGTGCTTCCTTCTCCCTAGCCCACATCTACCCGAGGCTTATACCTCGGGAAAACAACAGTTATCCATCATCTATACCCAGGTAAGACTCGTATAACTAAACTATATATATATATATATTATATTTATATATATAATGTGTGTATGCATATTACATATATATGTATATATATATATACATGCATTATATACATATACATATACATATATAAACAAATATATGTGCATATAATGATATATACACACATCCAGTTTGTTGTGATGTTACGTCTTAGCAATACCGAAAGGATGGCCGAATGAGTTGAGTGCCTGTCTCCCAATTTGGTAGGTCATGGGATTCGAACCCGTGGGTTCGAACCCTGGACGAGTCAAACCAATGAGGTAACAAGTTATTCTTGTCGTTACCTATGGTGGTGCTCAGCATTATTACTAAATATTAGGATATGGCAAGGATCAGTGGAATGAGGAAAACCAATTTTTCACGATTGAAATTTCCCCTGCTTAATCCACTAGTGTACCAAAAATGAATAAAAGGTTGTATCAGGATGAGTACCGACTTGTGGTATTGCACACCCATGGCGACATTATAGTGCTGCCCCACTGGGAAACCGGCCCATTAGCACTATGACATGATATTTATTTATATCCCGCTCGTTCAGATTATCCTCATACTGAGTAAACCAATATTTGACATGTCCTCATGATGCTGAGTGCCAGACAAGGTAGTGGACAATTATCAATTTTGTAAGTCATTCTTTCGACTCAGTTAGGATTCAAACCCACCACCACCCGCAAAGGAAGCCAACCAGCACTCTTCCCGATTCGGCCATTCCATCTGATGCATGTATGCATACACATATTTATGTATGTACATTATAATACCTAATATCTACATGCACATAATACACGTACACATATGTATAGGCCTACACACACACACATATATATATATATATATATATATATAATCCTCCGGCGCGACTGACACTTTCCGACACCTGATGGACGGGAGGTGGGCGCAGGTGCGGAGTCTTACGGTGAATAACAATGGTAATCAAGTAATATAATAACATAATATATAATGGGAACAATTCCCTTCGTATTTTTATACTCGCATAATGTTATACATCACATATATATATATACATATATATTATATATATCGCCTCTGTGAATATATATCGGGGTATATATTCACAGAGGCGTCCTTTGATTTGGTCAGTTTGTGGTCATCATGTGTTGCACTTATTTTCTTTCTGACATTAAAGATAAAAGACGGGTTTCACGTCCAACTGGAGTCAAAGTAGAATCATGCCTAATTAAAGAACCTTTATATTAATAAAGACAAATTAGATTTTTTCTTTTTTTACAGATGTCGTATTCTTCTAGAACTACTTCATTAACGCGAACTGGCTGCCCTAGAAGTGTCCTTTGAGTCGTTCATTTTGTGATTATATTTGTTTGCAGTTATGTTGTTTCTGCCATTAAATATTTCTTAATATATAGGCCTATATATATATATATATATATATATATATCCTTCTATAAATATATCTTTATATGGAACACAGATGGATCGACTTCCTGATTAATAGCAATTCAGTCGTTGAGTTTTGTCCTGTCCACCATTACTTTAGAATAGGTCGAGTAAGATTGCATTTTCATCAACAGCGTATTATTAGTTTCTCACAAAACATGGAGCTTCCATGGAACTTGGAACTTGTCTATTTACAGATATGAATACGACAGTATCTGCAGAGTGAAATAAATAACGCATTGTAAATGCATCCATTAGAGATTTATGTAGTTGTGGAGAAAACGAAATTGATAAGATACAGGATTGATTGTGGTTTCTTTTTATTAACCTTTATTTTATACCCAATAATTCACTCACAAAACTCAATCACACATTTTGTTTATATCAATATTTATATAATATCTAAAGCAACTACTTGTACAGGTCCGCAATCCCTTGTCCAAAATCCTTGAGGCCAGTTCTGTTTAGGGAGTAAGAGTGGGGTTTTCCCCCCTCAAAATAAAGATAGTAATCAAACATTAATAATGCAATGAAAAACATTTGAATACACACTAAGTGGGATAAATAAATACTACAAATACAATTACAGTTTATTTATAAACTAATATGCTGATAAATGATTTCCAACAAAACATCCCATTTTGAAGTAAAAATACCGTCGCTCTTTTGTTAGTAAAAAAGTAAGCATATAAGCTTCAAACAAACCATTATCAAATACGTTAATATTTGATTAGAGAAAGACGTGAATATTCGAGCTAAGTGAGATTAGCAAAGATTAATTTAATGGTATTAAAGTTCATGTACATGCTGTAAGAAGACTTTTTAGATAAGGGATCGTTAACCTGTGTTTAATCAGAGATTCTACCCTGTTCCATTGTGTGTGCTCAATTGGTTTAGATTTTAAACATTGGAACACATTTCAAGATAATCTAAGACCAGATCAAAAGGCTGGTAGTGATTTCAATATAGCAATGAAAAGAAGCACATACATTCGTCTCACCCCGGTTCTTGTAGGCGTTTCGATCACGTGACAGAAAATCTGAACTGAGGTACACTGTCGGATCTATCAGTAGTTACGTAACGCACATATCTCCCCCATTCGTAGTAATGCAGTTGTCAAACTATTATTTAGGTTTAGTAGGGAAGTATTAGTGGATTTTTTTTATTAGGTAACATCATTTAACTGCAGATTCAGATGTTTATTATGTTGTAGCAGGGCACCCTCTTTGTACATTTTAACCAGGAACTTAGATAATTGCTCCTCATAGATTAGAACAATGTATAGAGTAACACAGTGGGCTAGTGCGAGTCGCTTTAGAGAGTCACTGTATTATGGGAGTCTGAATATTATCTCACAATGGCACTAGTACAAACATGCAGAAGGAGAGCAATTGGGCGCAAGGAATAAACTAAACTTGTCAGAAAAATAACACGAGATACAATAATTGAAGACTGGAGGAACGCACAATCAGGAATAAATCAGGTACATGTTTGAAATAGAGGAACACACACTGTGCATACAACATCACGCAAACACAATTAAACAACGGTAGTTGAATTCCATACTGTGAAAATATGATAGCCACATTTTGACACAGGCCTACGCAGGAGCATAGTGTATAATGTAAAGCTGAAATAACTATGAACATCCAATAGCAAGTTGTGTTGGTTACCAAAGGCTAAAGAGTTACAAAGTAGGGATTTAGTTCACATGAGGCCTGTAATTTGTCTTCTCATTAGGTAGTGTAATGCACCAAAAACATCTGAAGCCGATTTAGATCATAACCCTGCGATTATTCGGCCAAGTAGGTTATTTAAAGTCGCACATTACCATAGATATCGCCACCCTTTGATTGGTATCAACTGCAAAAAAAATTAAAAGGAAAAAAAAAATCCTTTTGAAGTCTACCCAAAAGAAATAATTATAGCTGGACATAATGAATATGATAGCCGTACTGTAAATCCAGGTCATTCTAGTAATCCTTTGCTTGTATGGGGAAGGGCGTATATGTGCATCGGCCTTAAGACGGCACAACACGGCAGTAGACCTTCATGAATAGCACGTACATCACTCCGATTTTCTTCATCACTCTCAGCCTCCATTATTATATTAAAAGAGTCATCACAACACACAAGTTTATGCTAGATAAAGGATTCACCCCTATCTACAATAGGGATGAAGGACAACCTGTCCTAAAGCCTATCAAAAACTGCCTCAGTTAGAAATAACTATAACAATGTATAAGCTGTATAGGTGGTGGTTCCAGTGTGCCGTGTTTATCTAGGCTATATTTGGCATAAAGTTAAGGAATTGGGAGAGAATCGAAAAAAGCCTCATGTGGTTATTTCGACAATTCAGCCTTCGGACACTTTTTTTCTAAAGGGTTATTTAGCAGCTCTGCCACGTAGACAGTGCTGTGGGAGTAAGTAGTTTCTGTCTGTGTATATATATATATATATATATATATATATATATATATATATATATATATATATATATATCCTCTGAGCCAGTGGAGAGCGAAGCACCGCGCAGGAGGTAGAGAGGTGCATACTGGTACCCCACCCACCCCCACCCCGGGGAGGGGGGAGAGTGCAACCCACTCCAGATCTTATTACATGCGATAACGGGTTTATCACTATCCATATATATATATATATATATATATATATATATATATATATATATATATATATATCCATATATATATATATAATGTAGGACACCTGCACTGGTAGCGCCACCACCGGATCTATATGACACTTCTGTACAAAGATTTCACTCGCCCCCAATGATATAACAGAATATACAGGGCCCTATATTTTAGTGGCTTGAACTATATTTTAGTGGCTTCATATGGTACTAATGCTATTCGGATGAGCAGAAAACAGTCCTATATTAAAGTAACACATGCACAATAAACATATATATAATATATGTATATGTGCATTATAGGAATATAACAAGACAGCCCATCTCCGTTTTTCATCCATATTCATACCATCAATGGTTGGTTATACTTCCCACATCTATCACGGCGACACCACCTGCGTGTGCCAACTGCCAACCATTTACCGGCACAACATGCGGATTTTACATTTAATCAACATCGCCATCTAGAATCCAATGGTGTACATAGGACTATATGCCTAGATGTTGTAGATCTGCTTGATTATTGCCATACAGGACATTATATCTCTCCACTGCCTTTTGATGTAAGTTGTCATTAGTCAAAGATGCATCTTCAGCACGGGTAGTAGAGCGTCCAGCTGCCCATTCATGACATCCTTCATGGCCATCATGAAAAGCTTGTGCGACATCCTGAGTCGGTAGAGGATCTCCATGGTGGCGCCACCTGCGTGTGGCAACTGCCAACCATTAATCAGCACAGCAGGGTGGATTTTAATCAATATCTCCACCTATAATCCAATGGCGTACATAAAAGACTTGATGTTGTAGATCTGCTTGATTGTTGCCATGCAGGACACCATATCTCTCCACGGCCTTTTGATGTAAGTTGTCATCATTCGAAGATGCATTTCCAGCACGGGCAGCGCAGCGTCCAGCTGCCCGTTCATGACGTCCTTCATGGCCATCTCAAAAAGCTCATGCGACATCTTGAGTCGGTAGAGGATCTCCCCCTGTTGCTGCGCCTTGTTGCAGTGCGGACAGTCGATAAGGATCGGGTGGTTGACGGGCATGTCGCCGCCACACAGGCCACACAGGATCACCGGCGTCTTACAGTTAATATCATCCCACAGCGGCCAGTCGTTGACGCAGGCATCGCACTGACAGTCGAAGTAGAACTGCGTTTGGAAGTGAATCCTGCGTTCCTCCTTCGGGTTTGTGTAGTAACACATGCCGTAGCTGTTCAGCACCGGTTCGCCGACCTTGATGTCCCGGATGGCAATCCCCACACACGTTGTTCCGTAGTTGGTCATCTGTACATTGTGGTCGCACGAGTGGTTCATGAGTGACATGGTCGGATAGAGTGCCAGTCCGATCTCCAGCGGCTGGCACTCTCGGAAGTCTTTGGACATGGCCATGGCAGTGAGGCACAACGCGTTGCACTGGACAACCTGAAGGTGGTGCACAAGAGCCGTCGCTATGATGGCTTCTGTCGTCTGCTCACCGTCCCCGAAAGCCATCGCGGCCTTCCAGTAGTCCGCATTACCCTTGATGATGTTTAATATCAGTAGCGACATGATGCACATGGGCATGATGTCCACCAGCAAACGCAGATCTTGGTTCGTCTCCGCATAGAACAGGGCCTCGTAGTTACTATGGTATATGCCGTCATCAGCGAAACCGCTAGTCAGGTCCGCTTTCATGTTCGTGACTTTATTCGTTCCGAAGTACTCCCGCAATTGCGAGTAGGGCGTACTGAGGGTGATCCTGAGGCCCAGACATCCCAGTTTTGTTGCCCAGACGTCAGTGAGCCAGTCGAGGTATTTGCACTCCACGCTGTGGTAATTCTGCCAGGCTTCCTGTTGGCAATTCACGCTGCAGAAATTGACGTAGCTGCAGCTGCGGCAGGGAAATGATGCCTTGAGTCTGGTGAGGCAGTGGTAGCATTCGCTCTTGTAGCGGTCTGCATTGAGAACAACCGCGTACGGCTTTTCGACACTGATGACATCACCGATCAGGAGTTCCTCTTTGGCGATCACCTGCCGTCCCAACCTCTCCTTCATTGCCAATCCAAAAGCGGAACTCGCGCAGTCGAATTTATCACTGCGTGGCCCAGTTATCCTTGGCAATGCCGGGCTCATCTTGATGGTGTCCCGGCGCTTTCTCAGCTGTTCTTCGCTGAGCTCCTTCGTCGCGTTGATTTGCTTGTCAAAGTTCTGCATCCAAATCGACAACCCGTCCCCGTCCAGCCTCGTCTGGCCCAGTGAGGTTATCCCCGACTTGTATTCCTCAATGGCCTCCGTCTTCTTGCCCAGCATTGCCAGACACTTGGCCTTCCGATCACGGAGCTTAAATTGCTGTTCTTTGGGATATCCCCACTCCATTGCGAGGTCAATGTCCTGGATGCTTTGCTGATAGAAATGGAGGTACTGCAGAGCTGCCGACCTGTTGCCTAACACCAGGAGAAGCTCCTCTGAAGCCTTGTAGCCCTGGGGGAGCGATGCGCATGACGGGGTCTGCTCTGAACCCGCACGGTGTGTGTCTTTCAGAAAGGGGGCCAATGAAACGCTTTCGTTGTAAGTGTGCAGTGCTTCCTTAAATCGCTTTTTTGCAAAGTGGGCATTCCCCATTTTTCGCAACTTATCGGACTGCTCTGCATTCTTTTGTTTATATTCTGGTGTCAGCTGTAAATATAGCATTAAGTCGTTATTTATTCAAGTTACATAGCTTTGAGTTTCTGGGAATTACAAACTGGACTATCGCAAAGATGTTTTCATCAGGATAAAGACTGCCAAACATGGGGGGTTTGCAATTTCCAGGGGAGATATGTGATTTCCTAGGAAATTGCAAACCCCCTACGCCCATATATATATGGCATGGGGGTTTGCAATTTCCTAGGAAATCACAAGTGGGGGTTTGCGATTTCTTGCTACACCAGGTCAGAAAGCCAGGTGAGTCGAACAACCGCTTCAATGACCCGTGTAGCAGGTTGTGGGATTTTAACCTGTTTCCAAACCATTAGTCTTGTTTTTTGTCATCATCTTTCATGGGGTCTCCCTCCCTCTCTACATATATAGGCGCTATATTATATATATGTATATATATACATAGGCCTAATAAGTATGTTCTAAATGAGGAAAGCTATCAGACCTGCCACATGATACAGGTTACACGTTTCCAACACGGATTTTTATGTTAGTTTTAGTGATACGGCCATTCATGGAAATAAAAATGTGTAACCACATTATTCACTTGTATGCATTCCACAACAGTACAGTATAATGGAACAAATGTGTATTGTTATTGCCTAACTAAATCAATTATAAACGAACAAATTAAATCACAGTGATGAATCCTGTATGAGAATGTAATATAGTTTGTTGGATATAAGGTTTGAGAAATGAAATTATGTAATTGTATTAACATGTTTTTTCTATGGTATATGGTTCATATGTGTATGAATTATTATGTGGTACAGATTCATACAGGATGTTAGGTGAAAAATACAGATTGTCATAAAATAAAATGTGGCAGTTCTGAGCTATGTATGTAAAAGAGAACTCTGATTGTTGTCACAAACCGCGGTTGCCTTCCTGATGAGTGGGATGGTCAGGAGGAACTTGATCCGTTCATTATTCGTGAAGAGAGAGGCGAATTTCCTGAGGTGCTCATTGGGCAACTCTTTATTAATTTCTTCCAGTACTTTGCCCAAAAAACCTTTCGTGTCTGAAGCTTGCACTTCGTCTTTGTCCTCAGCTCCGTCTGCCATGTCTCCTGTTGACGACAAAAATATGGGTGATATTGAGTATATTGAATTATTATATGATAGTCTATAGCTTTAATGTAATAACCTCATATCTTTTGGATTGTTTTATGTGCTTTTTTTCTACGGGTGGGGATGGGGGTGGCGCTTCAATATGATATCAACCAAAATGTTAGAAGTTTATGGCGCATCGGTGGCAGAGGAGGGGGGGGGGGGGATGTCTTGCTTATGGTGTATAAAGGATGCAGAAGCACGTGCAGTGACTTGCTTGTGGTATATAAAGGCTACAGAAGTATGTGGAGTGACTTGCTTATGGTATATAAAGGCTACAGAAGCAGATGGAGTGACTTGCTTACAATATATAAACGATACAGAAGCACATTGAGTGACTTGCTTACAATATATAAAGGCTACAGAAGCATGTGGAGTGACTTGCTTATGGTATATAAAGGCTACATAAGCACATGGAGTGACTTGCTTACAATATATAAAGGTTACAGAAGCACATGGAGTGACTTGCTTACAATATATAAAGGCTACAGAAATATGTGGAGTGACTTGCTTTAAATATATCAAGTCTACAGAAGCTTGTGGAGTGACTTGAATATGGTATATAAAGGCTAAAGAAGCACATGATGTGACTTGCTTACAATATTTAAAGGGTAGAGAAGCGTGTGGAGTGACTTGCTTACAATATATAAAGGATAGAGAAGCACATGGAGTGACTTTCTTACAATATATAAAGGACACAGAACCATGTGGAGTGACATGCTTACAATATATAAAGGCTACAGAAGCTTGTGGGGTGACTTGCGTATGGTATATAAAGGCTACAAAAGCACATGGAGTGACTTGCTTACAATATATAAAGGGTAGAGAAGCACGTGGAGTGACTTGCTTGCAGTTACATAGGCCTACTCACATGCAGCAGAGACCGGCTACCTGACCCTCGAGTGCTCCAGTAGCTATATGTAGACACAGAGCCAGCGGGCCGCCTACCGGGACGCCCCGGCAATGGTTGTTGGAGCACATGTCTCGTCGCCATTTACTTAATTCTTAAACAGCAGCTGCTCAGTCTGCAAACATAAATTAGCCAATCATGCTGTGCTGAAACATCAATATGTATGTATATATATACTCACCGTTGTACCTTTATTAAGTGTGTGTAGAATGAAATGAAGCACGCGTGGAATCAGTGAAGATGTTGGACTGGTATTGTGGTAGTCCTGAGTCGTTGCTACTGAGTGGGGTACTACTCCACGAGCTACAGAGAGCTGCTCACCAAGCCGGCTAGATTATATGGAGCCGACTCCACCCCTACACACCACCACACCACGCTTGTTTCTGTAAGTTCATCTCCTGCTTAGTCTACCTACACCGCTAGAGCCTGTGCTTGTTATGGTTGCTCACTGTGAGCCCCACTATCACAGGGTGGTGGGGGTTTATAATATATACATATATGAAGAGTTCAGGTGCAAAAACCGATAAACGCAATCCGGGACTAAATGAAACCATGACTGCCATGTTTGAGCTGAAGCTACCATTATTCTGATAATCAAATGCATTTTTGTTGTTGCAGAACCTGATACATCCCCTATGTAATTCCCTATTCAATATGAAATCGATAGACGTTAACTAGAAAGCACAAGGCTAAATTCTATTTTAATGAAAACAATGAAATAGATATATATATTATTATATAGATATATATGTATGTATATATATGTGGATAGTGATAAACCCTTTATCGCGTGTAATAAGCTCTGTAGTGGTCCTCCCCCCCCTCCGGTGGAGGTGGGGGGGGGGGGTGTACCAACATGCACCTCTGCGAGGGGCGGGACACGCCAGTCGCTCGGATAATGTGACTGAGTGGAATATCGGGTCGTGGTGCTGTCAGCTTGGTCGCCCAGTGGAACAATAACTATAGCATTGCCATGAGTATGCACGGTCACATGTTACCCGTTCTGATATGACGTTAGATGTTGCTAGGACATAAAACCCCAAGCAAAGCTGCCTCAACTTTCAACTGAGGGTGTAAGTCATTCATGGAGTGGCGCCAGGAGTAATAATTGCACAGGTTTGTTAAAACGACTTCAAGATGCAGTTATAGTGTCCATACACATGTGAAAATATGGAATTCGAGGTTATTTCAAAGCTGTTTTTGATCTTATTGGAATTCAAAACTATTTTCATTCGGTTTTTAGGGAAAAAAAATGACAAATGGTGATTTCAGACTAATTTAGATCAGTAAGGATAATTTAATGAAATTCAAGGTTTCTCCTAATTTCCCAAAATCAGGTTAAATTCAAGGCTTTTCAAGGCCTTGAATTAGGGCAAGTTAAGTTCAAGACTTTACAACTTTCCAGGCGCTGTACATACCCTGCAGTTATGTATTTAATCACTACCATAACTACAACTCGTGTCTAATACCACTGTGCTTCAGTATAAAACCGCATCTCGATTCATGCACAGGACTTATTAATACCCCTGTCACATTACGACATAACAGGCCAGCGAGTGGGCAACGTAAAATCACTTTTTATACGTTGAGATACGTCGAAATTCTCAGCGTTTCAGGGCCAAATTGGACGTCAGTGCAACGTAGTGGACACGTTGGTCCAATGTAGTTGTAACGTGTCTCAACAAGTTAGAATGTAAAAAAAAAAAGAAGCCCAATGTAAGGCTATCGAGCCTCCAGCGCGCACGGCGTCAACCTAGCAAAACCCTAGCAACAGCTCAGTGTAGGATTCACGTAATTATGCCCGCCCTAACATAGCTACGTAACGTGAGTCGACGTCAGGCCCATGAGTGAGCACCATCAGTCTAACGACAGTACAGCGTGCTCAGCGTACAGACACCGAGACAAAACGTTCACACCACGTTCGCAGAACGTTGCAGCACATTACATATGTTACGCGCGCGCCAGCCGTTTGTCAACTACGGCGAATACGTCAAGACATGTTAGACTTACGTTAGATTAAAGTTAGACACACATCAGACCTACGTCGAGATACGTTAACACCACATTGTCAGCGCGCGGGTTGCACGTTCCTCCCTGTTCTCCGTCAGTCTACCGTAATTCGATGTAGCTCAATATAGACCGACGTAGCTCTAACGAATGTCTAACGTATCTTGACGTAAGCCTAATGTAAGCCCAACATAACCCAATGTAATGGCCTTTACGTTGAGCTACGTCAAAAGTTTTGGGTATGTCCCAAAACTTGATGTGTGTCACCGTATCTTGACGTATCTCAATTAGGCTTAATGAATGAGTAACGTATCTCAAGGTAATGGCCAAATTTCACCTATGCCGGCTTACGCTACCGCATTACGTCCTAGTGTAACAGGGCCATAAAATAAGATGTGTGTGGCCCTAACCTTTTTACTTATTTGTTGATGTACCTCTTGTAACTACCGTCACATTTTAATATCCCATTGATGCTTGCTTGTACGCAAATATCGCACTCATGTCACTATTTATACAAATTACTTATACAAATGCTATAATAGTAGGCATTGTAATGAAAATACATATCGAGCCAACTGTAATGGAGAGTAATTTATTCACAAATAATTTCTGCATACAGACAATTAAAGGTTTTGTTCCATATAGTAAAATTACCATAGTTCCTCGCGTGGAGTTCTATGTATAATACCAAACTCAGGCTGACTCAGTATGACCAAATAAAATACAAGATACTGTCATTAAAATGCATTCATCAAGCAGTCTCTAAAATAAGCAAAATAACTACAAATTTGCGTCTACTGTATGTAATGAGTGTATTTGTACAAATGTGAGTACAATGGATGAAATTATTTGAAAAATATTTTGGAGGGATACAAAATAGTTTTGTGTCCTCAAGGCATAGCATAATGATGTATTCTAGTCGAGATTGGATCATCTATATATACACTTGTTTTTCTATCCTAAATATGATGGTTGCAAAGCCTCAATGCTATTCCCATGGCAATATGTAGCATTGCTGGGATATGTGCGTGTGTGAACAAGAGTTAACCCCATTAGTCCAGTGGTCAAAACACCAGGGCAATTGACCGGGTGACCAGGATATAATTGAGTCAGAACCGAACGAGATGGCCTAATCGGTCAGCGTGCTGGCTTTCCGCGTGACAGGTCGTGGGTCCGAATCCTGGCAGAGTTAAAACTAATAAACAAACAGAATTCACGTGCCGCTACCTATCCTTGCGCTTTGCATTACTAGGATGGGACAAGGACTTGTTTACAGCGTATCAAGATAATGCTTCACATCATGGTAATGTGACTGAGTGGAAATCGGATTGCAGTGCCAGTGGCATGGTCCCCCAGTGGGGAAACACTATAAAGTCACCATGAATGTGGCTTATCACAAGTCTGTCCTAACATGATCTTAGATGTTACTTGGATGCAAAACTTTAACAAACAATTGATCAGGCCTTTGTTAAACAGAAACTTGTGGTTCAAGTCAAGCCTCCATCCTTCACAAATACACACAGTTTCTGAATAAAACTATATGATTGGATCTCCAATGAGGTCAGTACTGGGAAACCTATATAGGACATACATGCCCTCACATTAAAGGGCATTCATAAGTGAACACTGCAATCCAAGCTTTCAAAAAACATCTTCCTGTAGGAATGTACAACATCCCAGCAATACATCAATTAACAGTTACAAAAATAGTCGTTCTTTATACAGCGATACTACCATTAATTTAATTTTGTTGTGGGCATCGCTCAAATTTTATATTCGTGTTAGAAATTTTTTCTCAGCACCTGAGTCATCAAGCCATATCAAATTTACAAAACATGATGTGGACGCAGGTGATCTAATGTCTTGGAATAACTAGTATTTACATTGCAGGCAGTTTTGCCATGAGTAGCCTAGCGTGTATCTATTTTCACAACACTGCACATAGGCCGTGTCGTGAATGACGTCACACTGCTCTGATGAATATTCTTAAGTCATACATCCGGGCAGTCGACCAGACGGGATCACCGAGTGAGTTGAGCGTCCGTCTCCCGTTTTGGTAGATTGTGGGATTCGAACCCATGGGTTCGAACGTTGGTTGAGTCAAACCAATAACTTAAAATTGATACCAGTCTCTTCCTAACTAGGAATCATTATTAGGATAGGGCAAGGACTGGTTGGCTCAGTGTCAGCATAATGTGACTGAGTGGGATATCAGGTCATGGTTCTGGCTGCCTGGTCTCCCCGTGGGGGAGCACTATAAAGTCGCCATGAGGGCACAGGGTCACAAGTCGGTACCCGTCCTGATATGACCTTAGATATTGCCCGGATGCAAAACTCCAACAATCAACTAATCCAGGCAGTCAGTCGGGACAAACACTCTTCGCCATTACGAAACAGGTATCATACATTAACAATGTATTCTCGGTGACTATAACGGGAATCGCTGTGACACAGGATATTTCAACAGTGGGTTGTCATCCTGAACTTTTGCAAATTTGCATACGTACAGCTTATGGTATTCAGTGAATGTATTACTATGGTATGCAGGTATTGCAATACCTCAGGGAGTTTAACGCCCCTGCCCTGCAGAGTTGTAAACCACTGCCTTGTGGTACAGGTTCTTGACAGCAAACCCTAAACAGAAAACCATGTCACTGTGGCAGCATCAAGGGAAGTTGATGTATGGAACTCCCATCATCTCCCGACCAGCCACTGCAGGGACAAATAGTTTTGCGCCTGTCTTGACATGTTCTTGCCGGTGTGAAACCTCTATTTGCTCCCCGAGAGAGTGCCCCTGGTAACTTGCAAAAGCCAGCAGCACTTCAACACTTTTGCAGGAAGCTTTCATGAAATGAAAGCAGTCTTTGTCGCATCACGACCGACAGCATGATGATGATGATGATGATGATTACTAGTTACACACGCAGTACTTAGGTCCTATAACTGGTTCTTTGTCCGACTTCCAATATGGCCACTGTGGATGCGCGTGTTCAATCTATTCACTATGGCCTTATTTCGACAAATCTATAAGTATAAGGGATTTCGTTTACACATAGCAAAGACCCTATAACACTAAGACAGCTCACTCCCTATCTCTCCCATGGTAATGTAAATTTCGCAGTGCCATCTTGTGGTGGGTTTGATCAGCCCGGCTGCTGGTTGGTGTTTCACATGTAAACACATACAATTATATTATACATGATATAGGTAAGTATGAATACACATCGATATGAAATTGCTATGAACAAATACGCAGCATCGCCATCATCACACTCTCTTTCACATTCATATATACATTTATACATATAATATAGCGACTGTGTAATCAAGAACAGCCAGCGCACCAGGTGTTGGGTTTGATCATTTTGATTACACAGTACAGGCTGGGTGAGCCGTCTTAGTGTTATAGGGTCTTTGCACATAGTCACGTGACTGGGCAGGATAATGTGAAAGTGAGTTGTGCTCTCCATTATGGAGCCAAATATAATGTTTCAATTAAAAATGTAGTAAAAATATGCATTTTACGATTCTAGGTCTATCATAAGTAATATTGTAATCAAAGGACAATATTTGACATACGCATAGGTATTTTTAAATCTGAGTAGGCGGGCAGAGTGATTTCATATAGGCCCATTTAAAATCACTCCATCCGCCTACGAGGATAATTATAATGCTTACAAGTCTGCAAAACCATGTATTTGGTATATTATGGCACAGAGTTATTTTGTTAGTCACTATGGAACTATAGTCTATTGACTTCATATGGTACGAGTATCATTAAACCGAGCAGACGCACCCTGTATCAAAGTAACATGTGTGTGTAATAAGCACAAGTAGTACATGATGCAAGGTCTCAATACTTAGCTATTCTTTTCATTGAAAAGAAGCATAGTACCACGACCGTAAAGAACATAAGAGAAAGCATTCTCAGTACTTTAAAGCCCTGTCACACCTCACCGGATTGGGGGAAACGGACAGAAAATGAACAATGTCCGGTTTCTGTCCGTACAAGTTTTCAACATGCACAAAACTAGGAACAGATGCCACCGGATTGACGTCTACTATTCTTGTCCAATTTGAGTTTGTTTCATCAGTTGGCTATCCCTTCCTGTCCATTTCATGTCCGTTCGTCCAGTGGCCAGTGACCCGATAGCGCAACATTTTGACACATTTTGATACTTATCACCACCGGACTAGACAATTCTGTCCGTTGCTCAATCCGGCAAGGTGTGACAGCCGCTTTACAGTTCACCACTTATAAACTTGTTGATGCACAAATGAATAGAATCTCAAACATTTCCTTACTTGGGGTTTGTTTGGTTGTTTTCAAATAATTCTTGACTTAACAGTCATTACAATCTCATAGGATTTCAGTGACGCCTATAGAACCTGCTGTATCATTTATCGCCATACCGTAACATTTATTGTCAACGGAATGTGTGGTGACCATATCTACACAATGGAGGTCACCATACGCGTGTAAATATTGACACAAAACAGCATCTACAATATTTATTCAGTTATATATTTTGTAACAAAAGAAATGAAAAGGATTAGACAATAACAAGTAATAAATGCTCCGTGTGTATGTTGACTACAACACCCGAAATATGTATCCAGGGTGGGTTCTTTTGTAAATAAAAAGAAGCGACAAAAAATGGTTGAGAGGATAAATAATAATAAATGTGTGCATATTGACCAAAAACAGTCACTAAAATATGTATCCAAGTAAAACGAAATAAGAGGGTTGGGTGGGGGGGGGGGGGGGGGTTGATTGGACAATACACTAAAACGAAATGCTGTTTGAATATTTACCTAAATTACTTATCCAGTAGTCTTCTTTAAATCATGGAAAAAATTGAATTAGACAATAGTAACAAATATCTTATGGACAAGTGATTTGTTTCACTTGTGGATTCATTTATAATACAGGTTACGGGTTAGTTGGTAGAATACTGGGCAAGAATAATAAATATGAGACGGTTTCTACTGGTATGTGTTTGATATTGACATACTAACATTAAACCTAATCAGGCATAATATTTGTGAGCTGTCATTATACTCCCGTCCTGATATGACCTTAGATGTTGCCAGGACGTAAAACTCCAACAACCAACCAACTCATTATAGTGCAGCGGATTAGTCAACAGAATAACAGGACATGTCTCAATATAAGCAGTAATCCACGGACCAATAGATAGAGGACATTTAATTTAAAGTTGCATAATCAGGAGCCGTATGCATCAATCGGTGATAGGCTTAGCCGGAGCTAAGGCACTAGCCGCGGTTAGCTACCTCGGGGTAGCGGCGGGTTGGAGAAATGTGTCAATCGGTATGCACCAATGTTTTAGCCGCCGCAGATAGCTGACCATGAGTTTATTTATAGATTTGGGAATTCCCTCCAGTCGACAATATGAATAACGTCGCCAATGCAGAGCGAGCGTTAATAAGGGTTAGATTTTATGGTTAATTTGATAAGATTTCACTTATTGTGTATGTAATTCTGTTAAATATGATAGCATTGAATAGATTTGGGCCTAATATATAGCCGCCGATTGAGTGGCGGCGGCGGCGGCAGCGGCGATGAGGGTTTTGTTGATATGTGACAGTATGGATATCGACGTCGACACGGCGGCGGCGATTTGTTTACTTTACACTCGTCGATTCGAAAATATTAATATCACCGCCGTTACGGCATCAGCGTTAATCTCGCTTCGATTTTAAGGTTAATTTAATGAAATTTCACGATTTGCCTATGTAATTCTGTTAAATATGATCGCATTCAATAGATTGAGACCCACACACGCACACTAACCACCCCGGCTAGCAGTTAAACCCGATTTGATAATGGTTTAGCTTAGCCTAGGCTACGGTCCGCGGTTAGCGCTGGTACCGATTGATGCATACGGATTTTCCACAGTTAGCCCTGTGGAGATAGTCAAACCGCGGTTAAGGCCCTAACTCCGATTGGTGCATACACAGCCCCAGATGGTTTGGAGTTTTTACAATATTTTTAAATAGATATATTAGGCTGTTCCCTATAATGTATTTCAATTTAGGTTAGAGTAGCTTTGATGACTAAATTGAGATCATTTTAGGGATATTTGAAGCGAAAACATACAAAATAATTTCGATTTGTACACTCGACATGTGGGACAGTATAAGCTTGCATGTTTTACAGCAATGACATGTTCTTTTATATTGACTCCTTTGATTAAATTGATTCCTTCCATTCAATAAGTGCATCAATATCTAAGTTCGATATGTAGAGTCAAATGAAGACAAGTGTTCTGGTTTCGATAATTGTATGGTCTCATCAGATTATGCAACATTAAGGTCTGGAATCCGCTGCAAGTTCCAAACCACCCGATTCACTTTTGATATTTTTTTGTAAAAGGAACGGTTAAAAATAGTTCACGTAGAACTGAAGACATCACTGCTCTTGAGGATACTTATGAACCTTCATATAAATCGCTGAGCAGATAATATAGGCGATAATATATTTAAACTATTTGTATGAACTACTTATATGTCAATGGTAATTTCACATTGACAGTGCATCAATATCTATATAAACAGTGGTTTTCTATCCTAAATATGACGGTTGCAAAGCCTCAATGAACACGAGAGTGCACGTGTGTTTAGCTATTTTACAAGTACTATTTCGACATAGTGAATAGTGCACATTGTATACATTCTATAGTTACTACCATAACAACCAATAATACCCTTGCACCAGTATTTGAAACCGGCTTGTCACTTGCACACAAGTGTTGTAAACACTAAGCTAACTAACACTTGCATAATATTAAAGACGAAATCTTCAAATTTTCAAAACCACACCTAGATTTGCACCTACATTTCCGACTTAGATACCGGTGTATTAGACATTTATGAGTAACAACAAGGATTATTAACTCAACTTAATAGAAGCTGTCTCAGTCGATGATGTCCCGCATTCTGACGCGCATTCCAAAATTATTTTGCATATTTTCACTTCAAATATCCTCAAAGTTAACCCTTTGAAAGTAAAAGTTCCTTTGAGTTAAAGTAAAGTAGGTTATAATTATCAACGCAATATATTTATCTTTAAAAAAAAAAGAAATCTGGGAGAAATTGAAACCCATCGAATTATGCAAATTTAACTCGCTATATATTAACAAATTTGATTTCTTCTTTTAGAAAATTTAATTTTTTTTGAATTTAAAAAGAAATGTGTTATGCTTATGAATATATATATATTTACTACAAATACATACTGTATGTTCATTGCGTGCAGTGACTTTCTTCAGAATCAGTGGTGTGAAGCCTATTGGCAGATATGTTAACGAATTGCTGGAGTGAGGGAACGGAAATTTCTCGTTGTGGAGATGGTGGCGGCAGTAGTGGCGACACTGGCGGTGGGAACGCAAACGAAGGTGGTAACCTTGGAGACGTCGGTAGTCCCCACGGCAACAACAGTGGCGTCCCACTAGGTGACGCCACTGTGCCATTGACAGCAGCGCGTGACAGTGACGGCGAGTCCGACATGTGCCGTGACCTTGTTGACAGTGGGTGTAATGACAGTGGCGATACTGGCGTTGGGTGCATGTGTGATGCGGTTGACAGCAATGATGTAGTTAACAGCGGTGGAGCAGTTGAAGTTGACAGCGGTGACGTGGTTGACAGCAGTGGAGCGGTTGACAGTGGCGCCCCAGTTGACAGAGGCCACACTGGAGCGTAGTGCAGCGGCGATGTGACAGTGGAGCGTGACGGCGCAGAAGCTGCTCGTGACCGTGGGCGCGGGGTGAAGGCGGGGGGTGGGCTGAGAGGAGGTGGGGTGGAGGGCGGGGGCGGGGTGAGGGGCGGTGGGGGCGTCGGCAGCTCCTTGTATGGGGGAAGATTGGGATCCTGGAAATATACACAAACATCCTCTTTAATCTGTTCTTGGAAACCATGCACTATCTAAGGACAGGGCTTGGGTGAAAGGATGCTGTAACAAATCAAAATGGGACGGGATCCTCTCCCGCAAGCCTGCATGACACCCAAGTAGATGTACATAGTAGGCTAACGTATCAACCTCAGACTAGACAAAACTCTGGAAAAATACAAAAAAGCTAACATAGGCTACTAACACCCAAAATCGCAAAGGGCTGGCCTGAGCAGAAACAGGTAAACACTCCTGGGCGAGGGACCAGACCAAGACAGCACCACAGCTGTCCAGCATTGAAAACTAGCACCCTCGTGGGAGCTTATACGTTATGGGCAGAGTAAATACCTTGTCAAAAAAATATATATATTAAAACAAATGTCCTATTCATTTTATACAAATCTTGCCATACAGTTGTACAACCCGATGGTTTTTAGATGCTGTTATATTGAAATACATATATGTGTGATGTATAAGCATTATGTGAGTAAAAAAGCACGGAAGGGAACTGTATTATTATTATTATTGTTATTATTGATACTGTAAATGCTACTCTGGGTGCTTCCTATTGACCTACCACGCACGTGACTGGTGGCATTGCCACTGCCCTAATTTATTCCCAGCAGATACGCTTCATTCTCATCTTAGTATTCCTTTTTGTGAAGTAAATTTTGATAAGAGCATTGGTATCTGTTTTTGATATGTAGGGTCAAATATGAGCAAGTGCTTTGGCTTAGAAAGGTTTATGGTTTTGCTAAATCTGTTCCTACAAAGCCTGTGTAATGGTGTCAACAAACTAAATCTATACAAGCTATTAGTTAAGAATAACTAAACGAGCAGCTCAACTCATACAGCTAGAGAAATAACCCCTTATTTATTTTTTATTACATTCATTGACTAAGCAGGGGCAATTTCAACCACAAATAATTGGTCTTTCTCATACTACTGATCCTTGCCATTACCTAATAATATCGAACGCCAGGCTAGGTAATGACAAGTATCAATTTTTAAGCCAGTAGTTTTGAGTCAGCCAGGGTTTTATGACATTAAATCCATTGTTTTTCATAATAATTATTACACAATTTTATCATATTTCTAGATTTAAAAAAAAAAAGAAAAAGATTCTACTTTAAAAAAAAGAAGAGGATTGTCCATAACTATGTTAAAAGAAGTCAGCCCAAACCACAAATTCTGAGTGGATAGTGTCAGTATATCCAACTAGATTGTGGCGCTAGGGGTCCATAAGAAAGTAAATATTAGCACATATTTTACATATGTGTAAATTAGGTCGACTAATCCATAACAAAAAAAGCTAACTAACACTTTTCATGTGAGTGAAAACAAGCAAATGAAATTCTACATTTGAATATGGAGAAATGCAAAATTCCATAATTTCCAAAGACTTGATCAATAACGATTCAAATTCCATGATTTCCCAGTCATAGAAAATGTTGTTTATTGAAATCCATGATATTCAATGGATTTTCAAGCGCCGTGGGAACCCTTAAGTACCATGTGACCAACCATTAACTAATAAATAATGTGAGCAGCACCAACCTCCTGTGGGATTGCTGCAAAGCCAGCATTGCTGATGCCCGGGTTCATGGCCTCGGTGTAGGTGGGTGGCGGGGTGAAGTCCGTGTGAGGGCTCTCCGAGTCATATTGGGGCGGCTGTCGATCGGACATAGTGAGAGAGAAGTGGTGGTTGTGAACAACCATCAGCTGGTGTCCTGGGGAACTAAGGACTGTTCTCTGCAGCGGACCCATCGCGAAGAAGGACACCTGGTCTAAGGCGAAGTAACTGCCTTGTGCTGTAAGAATGAAAAGGTGTGGGGGGGGGACCCCCACTAATTATTATAATAGAGGTTTGTAATTTGAAATGTTAATGAAAAAATAAATAAAATATTTATTATAATTGAAATTCACGCCACAAATAAACAAAAAAGACGTAAATATTTTATTCTGAACAATGTAATTTGTCAACCCTGGCCGAGGTGCTGATCTTCCAGCGATACAATTTTGCCAGTATATACAAAACACCAAAAATTGTATGGAAGTCAGGTAAATCCAAAATGAGAACTATCAGTTGAGGCTCTAAAGCAAAGCATTCCTAATTAATTTTGTTGTCTGAATGAGCAATATTTAGATGGAGTCTTATTGAATGGAAAGTGGTTGGCAAGTCTGCGATTTGAAGGCATGCTTCTGCAGTGTTTGCGAGTATCACAGGGAACATAATTTTCCATTTAAAAACTACAACAACAAAAAAACGGACATTTAAAAGTAAATATTTAATGACGTGCATACATGTACCACAATATTTAATGACGAGCATACATGTATACGCAACTTGTATAATTGCTACCTTTTAAATTCATAAGTGTCTTTTGACAGATAATTGATTGTATGCTTTTACATCCTGTGTAGAAGCGATGGTTGAATAAAAATATGACAGAATACAAGTTGAACACTTCTCGTCATGAATATGGCCTATTTTGCAGACACAGCATAAAGAAACACCGAATCTAACAATCAGCATAAATACGAACAGTGCAGTCATACTTTATCTATCTTCTTATCAAAAGTGGATTAAGATAGAAGCAAAATGGACATCATTACATAGATGAGACTGTCTCAAAAGGTGCTAAGCAATATGGGACAAAACCTTGTCCATTGTAACGATCAACATACTATCTGCTTATGCATTTGCTCACGAAAAACTGATTTGTTTTTTACATGGTGTTTCATAATCCCAATAGAATACATATTGCTTTGAAGCAAATGTCCTTGGGTTTTCAGTGTAGCCGTTTCTGTGCTGTTTTGTGTCAATCGTTACAATGGACAAAAAAAAAAAAGAGTCATCACCTTTTGAGACAGACTCAGATATTAAACACACTGACACACTTCACTCATCCATAGCCTTGTTAGCCCCAGTACATACCTTCTTGGGCCCGCTGCATTCTCATCCTTCGCAGTTGACACAGGCCTTCATTGAAGCACTTGTATATTACATACAGAAAGCCTATGCCGAGGACGACTGGAGTTACAAGCCACGCCAGGTTCGCCTGTCCACTTCTCTTGTTGTATATAATCAGGTGCTTCGTCACACCAACGCCTGTCAGAAGATGTACTCAAGTATACATTCGTGATAAATGTCTATCTAACTTATAAACATACCTATGTTCATTCAATATAATAGTATTAATACTCTCTAATGTAACCTAACATGTGATATATACTTCTTGCGCTGTTTGACCCAACAGCGACATTTTGGGAATCACCTTAGGCGTCCTTGCAAAATAAAACAAAACTAAAAGCATTACGATCGGTTACACAAATGTTTGTTGGTATTTTGTTTTCCTCCAACAGTACTACTGTTACTACTAGTGCATACATGCCATAAATGTTAGATTATCGTGTATATATCTTACTTGTGCAGTTGGTTTCATCACTAAAGTCGCCACAGTCATTAATGCCATTACATCGTTGCAGATCACTGTAGCAGAAGTTCACAGTGGTGCACTGCCACGGTATTTTCGGGTCGTCACACAGAGGACCTGGTAATGGAATATTTAATATCACAGTGTGAATTAAATGATTATAAAACTAGTTGCTAGCATTGGCAACAGTAACACTAGTAGAGAGAAATTGCACATGGACTGAATGAAAATCAAGGGAATAATAATAATAATAATAATAATAATAATAACAATAACAATAATAACAACACAATAATAAAGGAAACTTACTCAAAACAAAATTATTTGATTACCTGTTGCATTGGTACCACTGATGAAAGCGACAGCAAATAACAAACGAACTCTCAGCGTTAAGAGGCCATGATAACGAGCTGTAACGACAAGAATTGAGTAGGTGTAAGTACATAAGACAGTAGTAGCTCTATATATAAAATAATTGAATCAACTAGTGACATCCAACTCCTGATACACAGATATCAAACTAATTACCCAGTGAATTAATAGGTACTCCAAACTGAATTTTTATTTTCACAAAGTTAATTTGCAAATGGCACAGTTGGAAAGCTCTTATCATTCTAATTACAAATATATATAATAATGGGAAATTGGTCCATTAGTCCCTGAGTTATGGATTTTTTAATATTTAATTTTTGCCCTTAATTTTACATACATTTTTCATGATTCTGCAATTGCTTAAATCATGTTTAAGGGTACATTTTAATCACATCATTATTCTTTTAACTTATTAATTCTAGTACAAATTCTAATCTCAATTTTTTTCAGACCTTACAAATAAATATCTGTTGAGCAATTTGACATCAAACATGGCAAATCGTGTGATTTTCACTAACCGTCCTTGATCAAATCTTTAGAAAATTAATATTTCTGGTTCTATTTGAGATAATGACTTGATTTTTACATCAAAATGATCGGAATGCAAATATCTATAATGTGATTACATTGTCTTTAAGCTATATCCACATGTACAAAATCTAAAAAATTTGATTGCTCTAATTAGCATACCCATTCTATGGTTAAGTCCAAACTGCTGAGAGTGAGTGCTAAATGGTGGTTAACAATCTACACAGATTTGTAAAGAAAGAATCTTTCTATGTAAAATGAATGCAAAATTGGATCAGGTAGTGAAAATGTTATTGTAATAGGTTTTCAAGTATTTCGAAACAAGGAAACAGAAAAAGACAGATTTCTAATATGAATAATGAAAATTGGACACACTTTTTAGAAGAGTACATCTAGGAAATACATTAGATACAATGTCAAATATCTGTTACTGTTAGTACAATTTCCTTGTATACTTTACTTGCAGTGATTATCCAGAGATACATATAGGGATACTTTTTTAAAGTAAAAAGTAAACCACCAAAGCAAAGCCAGGCAAAGGTGGTTTGAACTTCCAACTAAAGATTACATGATCCACAACCAAACCCCTAGACTGCAGAATACCTATGGCGAGCAGTACGTCACAGCTGAATTTATTATATGTAATTCCAAACCACCATACGGCTTAGCCGAATCTGTAGAGCCCAGCTTCCCATGTGGAAGGCGGCTTAATTACCCTAGCAATCCTGTTTCGAGGAGGATAGTTTAAACTTTATTAGTTGACCTAACTCAGTAAGGTTATGAGTAATGCATAACCGTATAGCATCGTATGATATTGATAACGGTCTAGTTATCAAACTGGGAAGTGATAACATGATAGACAGATAGTACTTACTGTTTACTTGCTAAGCCTAAGCCTAATCCGCGGGGCCGGGTAATTAAAGGTTAGAACTTAGGGGGGGGGGGGATCTAGCTTTAAGTTTTAGCCTAGGCCTAGCCCTAGACCAGGGCAAAGACCCTATACTACTAAGATGGCCCACTCCCTATCTCTCCCATGGTAATGTAAATTTCACAGTGCCACCTTGTGGTGGGTTTGGTCAACCCAGCTGCTAGTTGGTGTTTCACATGTAAACACATAAAATTATATTATACATGAGACAATATAAATTTGCTATGAACAAATCAATATAAAATTGCTATGAACAAACACACATCATCATCATCAGCATCATCATCGCCATCATCACACATCTTTCACATTCATGTATACATTTAATATAGCATCTGTTTAACCAAGAGAACAGCTAGCGCACCAAGTGGTGGGTTTGATCATTTTGATTACACAGTATGATAGACTGACAGTACAGGCTGAGTGAGCCGTCTTAGTATTATAGGGTTTTTGGCCAGGGCTAGGCCTAGGGGTGATCTATAGTATATTGAATCTTCCATACTACCATAGCGGCATATGGTTACATCATACTATTACTACATGTACTATGATGTAGGGATTATCTTGTGAAGTTGTGGTGTCGTTGTGACGTTGTCGTTGACAAACTTGTAAACAATGTCAATGCAATTATGTTATCAACAGTTATGTTACTTATCTTGAATCTTTCGTTTACATGCAAGAAATATATCTTGTGGTGCCACGATTAGTAATCTTAAAGCTGGATCACCCCCCCCCCCCCTAAGTTCTCACCTTTTATCTACCCCCCACCCATACCGACTACTGAGGTAGGCAGCAGTGATAACAACCAGTTGAACCACACTCACGTCACAGTGCACGACCAGTGACAGTGTCAGTGACAGTGTTGATTAAATGACAATTATATTTACAACACTCTATTATAGTATATTAATTCACTGCACGTTTACATCTACTTACCTTTTGTAGAACCCATTTTGTATTTACGGATTTACAAAGATCTAAACCATAACACGACTGGTATTTCGCTTTTCTCACGACAGCACAAGCTAGTGTCCTTGACCCTGTTTCGGTGTTTGCTTGTGCGGTACGTTTGGAAATCATTATAACGTGATTGTTCAGCGCTGTTGGTTGCGCTCCAGATGACGCTTTCGGCTAAGTTACTGAGAGTCTAGATAAAATATATAAGACCTACATGATCAACGACAGTCATTTCTCTTCTGGCTCTAAAGGCCAAGTGACACCTCAAAGCTAGCTTATCTTAGCTGTACCTAACATAATGCATAAATATTACAACAGCACATCACAGAAAAGCAATAGAGGGGGTGTAATGACGTCACAAGACAACTTTGGGTGGCCATATTGGATGACATACAGAAGGCTTGCAACTGCCTACACTGTGTTTATTTACTGATTTATTGGTTCATTTGTCACTGTTTTGAGCAGTTTGGCCTCAGAAGTTGTTGCTAAAGTGCTGTAAGTAAACACATTGGATGTAAACTGCCCAGAACCCCCAATAACACAAGAAAACTCTGTGTTACTGCATCTGCATACATTCACAACATGGCTAGGGAGGGTGCTTGTAATCCAAGCTGGCAGACCGCTGATGGCTAAGTAATGATGTCATGTGCACTCCCTCTATAGATACACGGATGGTGATCTATATAGTTATGTAGGATTGGTTTGACCATGTGTGTAAATTATGTGAAAGGGGGAGTGGATCAGGTAGACATAAGCTGTGTTCACACGGGCAAAGTTTATGTCGACTTAGACAAGTCGATTTATATGAATCGATTTAGTGTCGTGTTCACACACGCAGTACTTTTAGCCGGAAATTGATATCTGCGCATGAGCAAGTCCAGTCTGACCAGCGCCAGTTTTCGGTTAGGCGACGTCACCACGAGAGAGTGGGTTCGACCTAGATATGTATGGACTGAATCGTGTTGGTTTGGAACGGTCAAAACTTCTTCTGGGCAGTGAAATCCTAAAAATTAATTATGAAAAAAATATATGTGCACAGCTAGCAGTTTCATAGAGAAAATTTACGGGAAAGTCAACAAACTCAGGTCTCGACTGTGACGTGCTTAATCTGCCTCAAGTAAGTCGGTTGCATTCACACGGGAGATATAAGTCGAATCATAAAATTTGGTTCATATAAACCACCTACTTAGGTGGTTTATAAAATCCGATTTATATGAGTCGAATCAGCCCTAAACCGCCTCAGCTGTGCGTTCACATGCCAAATGTGAACCGAACTAGGCAAATCAATTTATATGATTCAAATTAACTGCCCCGTGTGAACACGGCTATAGGAGGAAATGAGAACTTGGGCTTTAATTACAGCTGTACGTTTTATTGAATACATATCAATTGTGTATTAGTGATAGATACATTATATAATATGTTACCTTAGTTTATGAATGTCTCCTCTCCCACTCGTTAATATAAAAAAATCAACGACTCGGGTGTGGCCTGGTTAAGTTTGGTCGACATTTGCAACTCAGTGGTGCTGCTTGCTTGCTTGGGGTGGTTTGTAACTTTACGACGGTTACTGGTTGCAGAACTGCAACATTATAGAGAGGCTCCAATAAATCGGCCCAATCTTTGGTTGACGATTAATCTTCAGTAGGGGCGGTTGTAGAAGCTGGGGACATCTTTACAACATTGTAACGGCAAAGCGTTGGGGCGGCCCCGAATCTCTTCGGTCCGGCAGTAGTTGAGCACTTGTATCCAGTAGACAGCAGAAAGGGTTTCGAAGAAGGGAGGGTAAAGATGGGTGCAGCGGTCGTTCCAGCGACGAGAACAAAGCAAGAGAAAACGTAAAGGTACAGGGCCCCACGCAAGCACACAACTCCCCTGGTCAGGGTGAGGGAAACTCAGTGGTGGTATTTGTGATATCGATTTGAAGATCCCCGAACGTGCCCACTAGTTATTTCCACGACGTAACACTAGGTGGCGCGATGTGCTTGTAACCGCGACTGTCCTGCCACCAATCGCTAAGCCTAAAAACTAATACCATTCGCTCTCGTTCTTTCACGCGTGATTTTGCAGTGCTGCCATCTAGGGTTCGATCTCGACAACAAATTCGGAAGATTTTTCTCTTTACAGAAGGTAAGTACTTTATTATTGTCTATTAAATGACATCACACCTAATTCACAGGGAATCTTGAAATATGAAGCGCGATCTTAGAGAACTGTGGTACATGGTGCGACAGGAAGTTAGTGGGTAGTGAAACTGGGGACCGTCTGCTCATCAGGCGCCCAGATTCATGGTGGATGCGCGCACACAGTCACAGTCGGACAGACATCTGCCAGATATGGGCGGGACACAGGGAAATCCTTCTTGTAACTACACTGTCAATGGAAGAGAGGGACATTTCTCTTATAAGTGACATCACAACTATGTGGTCACCTCAGTTTATTATTTTCATTTAAATGTCGCGTTGTTATAGCGTTGTGGGAGGTTTGATTCTGTCACAACGCCAATAGACGCAGAGCAAGAATGATAAACCATAACATTCCGCGCGGGCAAATACTATTAATAGTTAGTACCTTGGAGTTTGGTATCCGGTCGACATGTACTGCTACTAGTGCTAGGTTTAAGTTAGTGTTAGCGGTAGGCGGTATCTGCTAGGGCGTTAATAACCGTCAGAAAAGGAGGGTATGGAAATAAAAATGCAGTGACAAATCACTGTTGAGTGTTGTTCTTCCCTACTCCCGATGCATATATATAAAAAATAATGTATGCACTACGACGCAGTCTACGACTACATTAATGTAACTATCTACCCTTTCCTACAGAAGGAAAAGAAGTGACATAATTGAAGTATTTAAAATTATGAAGGGTTTTGATGAAATAGATATGAACAAATTTTTCACCTTGAATAAAAGAGAAGGCAGTCGGGGCCATACTCTCAAACTGGTAAAACCCAGAGCCATTTCAAAGTTAAGGCAACATAGTTTCTCAAACAGGATCATAAATATATGGAGCAGTCTCCCACAAAATGTTATTGATGCGGAGTCAATTAATTCATTCAAGAATAGATTAGAAAAAGCATGGGCTGATGATCCAGGGAAATTTGACCCCTTATTCACCACATGCTACTAATTACTCCTTGTGTTGCTTATTTACTTGTGCTCAAGCAAAAATGAGAGACAAATAAGTGTTCACACTTCCTGTCTACCATTCGCTATATCGCTATATCATAAGTAAGGTGTTGTAAACATTTCAAACTTGGAATGCAATCTATACTAGAGACATAGTCATAGTATAGACTATATAGCAGTGAGTATTTATGTAGAGTAGAGATCTAGAATAGTCTTTTACATTTACAGTGTGATCTTTTTCAGTAGTACAACTTAAGTAGTCATGAAGTTATGACCGTGGATGGTGTTTTAACAGCCACTGGTATGTCATGTTCTGTGTAATGATGCTCTCATGTTACACTCTCCAGTAGCCCGAGTAGACAGTATTAGCAATAGCATACCTCGCCTTCGGTCACAAATGCGCTATGACGTGCGTTTTTTTGCTCACCGCAAGGGTTGTGTTTTTTTAAAGTTGGAGTTATCTTAACTTCTAAAAATCGCAACGCTGCAGGCCGCAATCCTGGAAATCCAGACTCCACAACACTGTACGATCACCCTTGTTGACATCAATAAAAAGGTTGTAAAATGAATATCAATATGGTACAAAATTCATGTTTGTGTGATCAATATTAAGAAACTTATGACTTTTTGTATATTAAATACGTGTATATATTCAACACAAACCGTACGATTTGTGAAGAGATAAATCGCAGACCATAACGCCGTAGCATTTGCATAAACCGCAAGACAAACCGTAGCACCATACGGTGTCCGCAGCATTTGTGACCTAAGCATAAAGCTACATAGTCCGATGAAGCATGAACATTTTCAAAACCAAAATAATTATTTAGATTTGATTCTACATATCTAACTTATAAGTTACATACTGATGCACTTAGTAAGCATTTGTTATCAAATAGACGAGAATACTCAGGCAATTTAGTAGAACATGTTACTGCTAAAGCCCATGGTGTCAGAGTGTTGGTGAGCTTGCCAAAACTAATTTGACATGTTTGCACCTCAAATATATCAAAACTTTCCTATACTTAAGACATAGGCTGAAGGTCCTTATTTTCCCCAATTCTAATGTAGACAAATATCACATTTTCTAAGATAGCTCTGGATATTATTGTTTTTTTTTCATTATTCAAAAAACATGTTCTTACTCTCACTGGGCCCAAGCTAACATGATCTCAATGGTGAGATTGGCCACCCTTGTAAATGGTCCATAATGCAGAATCCTGGTAAAAAGTGGAATGCAGTTGAGTCGGAGTCAGGTGTGTCAGGGCAGTGAGGGTACAGTAAGGCAGGTTGGAGGTGGGACGAGATGGTGTCTTGTGTCGGAGACACTGGGCGACCAGGGATGGGGGGGGGGGTGAGCAGGTGCAGAGGGGTACACACACAGCCTGACGCAACAAATACAAATAACTCCTAACATTGCAGTAGCAAAATCACGATGTTGAGGTCAATTTTAGTGCCACATACAGGATCAAATAATATTTGGAATCCTTATTTCATGAGCTTTAAAGTGGTTATAAGACTTACTGCGTATTCTGATTCTCCAAGCTTGGACCACCAATCATAATTTATCATTTAAACTTGTCCACACTTCTAGTAGGCCTAAGGAATCTGTCGTTGGACCAGTGTATACCCCTGCTAATGAGCTAATGACCTAGACTTGACCCAAATGCATGCTGCTATATCTACAACCCAACATCAGGGCTGGGAGACAGGGTGTGCCCTCACACACAGTCCGTGGGCAGGCCGCAGCTGTCAGGTCAAGGAGTACCACATAGTAAATATATATCTATACACAAACTCTTTTACTCCACAATAGATATATTATTTCTGGTTACATGACAGTTTATTGCATGACAATCCATGAATAACTGAGAGTAGGTACCATTAGTGGCATGAAAAAGTGCAGGAATGGTGCTTTTTTCATCAATATTCACATGCTTGTAACTATTTCTGTATGTATGTGATTTTGATGAAATTGCATACCCTAGAAGATCAACATATGTTCTATCCGATGTTATTGTTGGATTGAATATATAGTGAGTTTGTATTTATGTAAAATCCGTTTGTATGATGAGTGTATTTAGTGAATATTCCTTCATTACTGGTTACTGGTGTCAATGAAAACTACTCTGAAAACAGGGTATCTTTAATGGGCTCGCGCTTCCTTGCACTACATCATAGAAAGTCATGGATGGTACCAAAAGAAGCGCAATGACCTCAGCTTTCTATCCAAGTAAGTTTGCCATAGGTCGAAAAGGTCAATCAGGTCAAATTCTGCAATTTAAATTATTTTGAAAGTTTAAAACCCATTTACTGAATTAAAAAATAATTAAAACCAAATAAGATTTGGTATGGATAGACAGACAATTTGATTCCCTTTCCAATGATACCAATCTTGCTATAGTGCTAGTTAGTGCAAGGAGCCGCAGACAATATTGACACCAACTTGTTTGGACCTTTGGTGACCACACTAGTTTCTCAATGGTAACACCCATGTAGAAACATGTACATGACATTGATGTCTATTGGGATATATTACAGAATATATACTCTAATATTGGGCCAAATTTGGGGAAGATCCAACCATTGCTCTAGGCACAGTGAATATTTAAAGATTTACTTAAATCAATATTTTTGGTTTCAGACACTTTTAATTTGTACTTGCAATCAAAATGCAGACTTTTTTTCTTTAGTTTTAGCAGAATCATTGGGATAACCAATATGTATTAGCTCCATATGCTATGTCTGCAAAATCGGAAGAAGATCCACCTATTGGATGAGCCACAGTGAGTGTTCAATGCTTGATGAACAAATCTGTATTTTATATTTTTGTCCACTTTTCTTTTGTATGTGCAATTAAAGTGCATTTTTTGTATTTCTAGACAGAATATTAACACGATAATGTGTATAACCCCCAGATGATAGGCACTGTCAATTAATAGGAAGTTTAACCAATTGGTTAAGCTACAATGAGCATTTGGAGATTCATCAATTTGATATATTTGGTTTTCCGACAATTTGTCTTTATATGTTCAATCAAAATTCAATATTTTCCATATTTTTGGATATTATATTGATCTAAATAATATCTATTAGTCTTAGAGAATGGTTATTGTAATACTGTGCCAAATATGTGAAAGATTCAAAAGATTGTTTTGCTGCAATGAGCTTTCAAACATTGAAATGTTGAAAATAATTTACTTACAGATGCTGTTTACATGCCAACAATTACACTTTTTGACATTTTAGGATGCAAATATCTTTTAATTCTCTGCAGATAGAGGTCTGAAAAAAATAGGGTGTTACACTGTTATGAATAGGTGAACTATTTAGTATTTATTCAGGCTTGTTGCAGTTTTCCAAGAAAATACCATGCTTTGAAAATGGCTATTTGGCCAAATCAGAATGATTTTTTTGGTTATGAATTGCACTTCTTGACATTGTCTTAATACAAATCTGATTGACTAATTGACAATTTAAATTCCTTTAGATATGTATAATGGATAGTGGTTAGCAGAACTGCCCTCACATCCTTCCACTTTTTAAATTATATTTGGTCAAAGTTAAACTTTTAATTCAAAATTAATACATTTTTATATATTTAATCTTAAAAAATTATTGTACCTACTGAGAGAGTTATAACTAATAGTTGTCCATAGGGTCGGGATGTGCAGACCGCCGGCCGCTCATAGTGCATACGTTCACACAGCGTTGCCGCTACCATGCGCATTGCTAGTTTATGATCTGTCGATAGCCAAGTCAGTAAGCTAGTAATAATAGTAGTGTACTAACAAGAAAGTGAATCAAGTGGGTGCATCAAGTGTCATCCTCGTGTCTTGTTAGCGGTGGTTTCAACTGGCTCGTAACTCTCTTTAAGAAGCCGCCTCGATGCCATTGTCAGCCAGACTACCACTAGTACCAGTTCCTTTGTTTCAGCAGACCGTGGGTGGGTGTCTAGCAGGATGGGAATCAAAGGTCAATATTGATTTCATCATTTTATTATCGCCAATTCTGGGAAATCTTAGCCATGATGGCACATTGGATGAGACGTGTGTGTATTCTGTTGTGTGTGTTGTGTGATGTGTGGGTAATAGGGGAAGCGGTTGATGGGTCACACACACACAACACCCACACAAACACCCACACAAACATACACACGCACGCACGCACGCACACAGACACAGACAGACACACACAGACACACACACATACACACACACACAAACACACACAAACACACACACACACACACACACACACACACACACACACACACACACACACACACACAAACACACACACTAGCGAAGGTCAATCGTGGAAGAGCTATTCATTACATGTCTGCTACACGCCCGTGTAAGTAGACATAATAGGATTAAATGCCATGTATACTATCAAGTATCACAGAGCTAGAATATACTGCTGACAGTGTGAAGCAATACCGTTCTTTAGGATTATACTGAGAGAACCTTTAATTAGAAAACTCATACCCGAGCCCTGGATTCAAGAGTATTAAGAATAAGAGCAAGTGAGGAGCAGGAGCAAGTGAGCCATAAGAGGCGGTGAGTTAACTCATTTAATTGGTTGGTAGTTGGAGTTTTACATCCTGGCAACATCTAAGGACATATCAGGATGGCTACCGACTTGTGACGGTGTGCACTTATGGTGTCTTTATAGTGATGCCCCACTGGGAAATCAGGCTGCTGGCATCTTGATCTGATATCCCACTCAGTCACATTATCCTGACACTGAGCTAACCAGTCCTTGCCCTATCCTATTAATGCCAAGCACTGGGCTAGGAAGTGATAAGCATAAATTTGATAAGTCATTGACTAAAAGTAGCATATAATGACAATGAGGTTATTACTCCATCTACCTAGTCACAGTGCTAGTCAGCTGTTTGCCAATATTAATGTGCCAGCCTTCCAGGCTGTTGATGTTATCAGGAATCTAATATTCAAATTTATTACTACTAAAATACTAGACTTGACAAGTCAGAAAATGTTATATATAATACAGGGACTTTTGAAAATAGAAGAGAGTGATCTCAGATTTACGTCTGCCATATGGAGGCATTGGTACATATACCAACATTTTGATATTGGTTAATGTGGTAGTATTCATACTATTACTTCTATGTTATTCACATTTATTTTTATATCTACCTACTATTGACCAAATTATGTAACTACCATAATCCTAAGTCTGAAATAAAGAATTGAATTGAATTTGACTCGATCGGGATCCGAACTCCCGACCTTCCGCACGCGAGGCCCGCGCTCTACCGACTCGGCCACCGCGGCCGGTCATTCGTTAAATGACACGTTCATTATATTTGTAGCGCATGACTAATTCATGGCAATGTGCTGTAAGTAGTGCCAGGTCGGTTAATAAATAATGACTCACGAGCCAACACACTCATTAATGGAACAGATTTGATGCGTCGTAAATGATGCAAGTTGCCTGTTTTTAGGAGGCTGCCCTTCTCTGCTCCTTGGTCATACTTGGCCGTATTATATTACCTTCATTAAGCTTATAACTGTGAGATGGAAATTATTTATCTTATTAGGGGGCTTATTACTTTTAAGGGCTGCTAATTCTGCTTGGACTAATCATGGGTTCGGACTTATGGTAGTTCTTTAGCTATGAATAATGTTAGCGGATTTAATTTCTGACCACCATATAGTCTAGAGGGAATAATTTAACGCATGTTTTTGTGTGTGAATTCTTCGGGTTTTTCTTTTTCTATGGCAAATGCTTTTGGTAACTTATTGTTAAATGGATTTTAGACCTTTAATTGTATCTATGCACCACTACCGAGTTAATGAACCGACACCTGCACTAATGTACGCATTGTCTTTGGATGCATTGTAGCAATTTAAATGCTTTTTGTACTTAGACCCTGGAACAGTGAAGCTTTGATTCACGGTAATCAGTGGTATCGCCACGCTGATCAAGAGTATCACATTTAGACTCCGCTAAAGCTGAAAAAAAATCAAAACCAACCTCATCCCTTAAAGGGGAAGTAACGTGACCAATACAACTTTACTTTTTGACAATAGACGGGTTCGTAATTCAAGCCGCATGGTGCATTGTGGGATGTGTGGCTGCAAAACAAACCCGCTCAAAGCACACGGTTCATGTTGAAGCAGTGGGTGCAGGTATGGAATTTGTTAGTTTCAGGACATTTCAGCTACTGTTTGAAAGGTAGAATACCAATTCAAAAAATAGATATATGATTAAAATGCGAATCTTTTATCTACCATTGTATGTACATAAAACTAATAATCAGCATGTCTTATGCGAGCTGATATTGTAGATCTAGACAAATCTAGTGTTAGAACTATAGCCAGATTCATGTTTTTATTTCTAATTTATGGTTAATAACATCCCTCGGGCTAGGAAATGGCTAGTTTTCATTAGATACTGGCTATATATATTTCTTTGAAACAAGTTTCTGTTGACACGTGACATTTTACTATTATTTTTAGAATTTAGAACAAGAATTATAAAGCACAGATTACATCCAGAGAAAAGGGAAGTTATTAATTTATCACATCTTTTTCTTATTATTTATGCTGGTTGAAAACAAGAATTGAGAACTGACAGGGCTCAGTTGTCATTGAATTCAAGTAGTTTTATGCAGTTCTTCTTTCCATATATCTTTTCAGAATTATAAAACTCAACACTTCGGTTTAGAACTCTATATCCAGATATTTCTAGAATTGTTCCTTTTGACCAAACGCCAAAATGCCATAACCACCATTGGTTGATACTTCTTGAAATCTTAAAATTTGGACTATTATTACATTTCTCTCTCAGTCCATCTTTCAGCTAATTGAATCTGTTCATAGAACATGCCAATAGTAGGTACTCCAAACTGGGCGAATATGTTGTCCGAGTCGTGAAATCTGACATAATTTAACCATTCTAAAACCACTTCAATCTCCACTAATTCTGCTTTCTTTGAAAAAAAAATTATATGAACTGAATGCCCGTTCTTTTGTCTTTTAGGGTGTTCGGTTTATAATTAACATGATGAAATAAATTAGAGTCAATGGACACTTGTTTGGGTGTACCATCAGCAGCTCTGTGCATGTTTGCCATAGTCTATTTGCATCCTGTCTTAGCCACTCCCTTCCATAAAATTACTACCTTACTGAGTATGGTCACCTGAGCTAAAAATAACCACCAATGAAAGAAACCGGGCTTCATTAGCATATCAAAATGGCTCTCTTTGAGCGGGAAATCTGATTGAACAGGAGGAGTGAAAACATTCAGACGCTCATACTCCTTGAAAATTAATCAGGATCGTCCTGAAAATTATATCATCAGAAAGCTCAAGTCTTCATCTACCTAACCAGAACAATAGTTGGTTGAGATTTATATCATACTCGACAAGGTTAGTCTGAGAAATGACCATGTCTTCCTGTCTCCTGCACCGGAGCAACGAACATGGTGTTGATTGAAGCTTCTGTTTCGGCAGAAAAAGCTTGATGTGGCACCCATCAACAGTGACTTTAGAGTATGGAAGGTGCCAGACATTTAAAACATTTCTGAAGCCTATTGTCGCCCAAGAGAATCTGTTTAATCATCTTAATAAAGTTAATGTCTTTGTGACCTAGACTTGTAGTCAGGTAGCAATGCCTATAAAAGCTCGTATTAATTCAAAACATGTATGATCATATACAGCTTTTGATTCTGATTATTTTGGAATAAAAAATAGAGTTATACTGTAAGTAGAACAGAAGTTATGATGTTTCAAAGAATTTATCATTAACCCTGATTATATTCAGTAGAAATTAAGGAATTTAGCAAGTTTAGCATGAAATATCTGACAGAATAACAAAGCTAATGGTCTGGGGGGAAAATGGAGCCTGTTATTTGTGCTATAGAGAGTGAGATTCTTTAATATTGGACAAATTATACGCAACATAGCTTTTGTGTTAGGGCCTTAAAAACCTAGATTTCCCTAATTTGGAAATGTGCACAAATAAGGGTGAAAAAATGAATCTTTAAACCCTCATAATCCCAGAACTATTGAAGAGATCTATATACATTTTATATCACTGGAATCGGATTTAAAAGATCTATACACCTATATAATTTTAAACACTGAACCATTAAAATAACAAATCACTTTGGAGTACCGACCAATAGTCAATACTATGCAATTAACCGATCTCACAATTGTGGGGCACCGCCATCCAGTACATGGAGCCTCACTTTCAAATGCAACCAATGTCAGTGCTGGAAGATCTGTGATTGCACTAAAATCTTAATATTAATAATAAGGTGCAGAGACACTGACTCTAATTACTGGCAACCTTTTCCCACACAGTGCTGATAGATCTGCGATTGTTCTAAGTGCCCACTAAACCATCACGTCTAGTTTTCACCGTCCATGTGAAAAACCTTTGTCCGTATAACTACTATAAGGGAGGATATTTTTCCCGTTTTGAAGCTGATTTCCGGATTTTTCACACCAATGGGGCATTTTTGACCAATCCTTACGGGGGACGGCCTGGAGAGCATTCTGCTGTCATTAATGGGACTGTATTACTATTATGGCGCACCTGACCGTCGATTTTCGCTTTTTTCCTACCGCACCACTATCATCCCTATGTATTCTTGTTGGGAAATTTCAGAAAACTTATTGGAATAACACTTTCACTATGTGATCCACTTTTGTATCCATGCCCACTACAATCTATGGCATTGATAGGGCTCTGCTAGGATAGTTTTGCATCTAACCTTGTTTTTGAATCAAGACGGTATGAGGATGGATCAGTCAATAATCATGCAACAATTTAACAAAGAGCCTATTTAGTTTGCCTCTGAATGCTTGGTTACTTTGGTCTGAATAGCACCAATACTAGTTACTAGTGTCTTTCTAAGCAGAGGCAACAATTCATAGATATAAATGACTTATTACCAAGAGTAATAATAGCATACGCGTCTTTGCCGAACGGGACGGCTGATGAATAAAGTGTTTTGTATGTGTTGTGTGACGTCATGGGAGTCATTTCCCTGATAATACTAATGGGACTAAACATATATATTTGCCAATGTGCTACCAGTACCATATCTTGTACTCATCGGGACCAGACGGGATGGCCGAATGAGTGAGAGCGTCCGTCTCCTGTGCTGGTAGGTCGTGGGTTCGAACCCTGGTCGAGTCAAACCGATGACTTAAAAATTGATACTTGTCGCTTCCTAGCCAGCCGCTCGGCATTATTAGGACAGGGCAAGGACTGGTGTGCTCAGTGTCAGGATAATGTGACTGAGTGGGATACCAGGTCATGGTGCCAGCAGCCTGGTTTCCCAGTGGGACAGCACTATAAAGTCACCATGAGTGCGCACTGTCACAAGTCGGTACCCGTCCCGATATGACCTTAGATGTTGCTAGGACGTAAAACAACAACAAACAAACAAACTGTACTCATCATTACCAATACTAGAATTAGGCTGGTCGTTCCAGTGTCGGTGTCAATAATGTCTCAGTGGCAGTGGGATATCACGTCGACAATATGGTCCCAGGTGGGGCGGTACTATGAAGCCACACTGAGGGCACACTATCACGAGTCGATATCACTGCTGATATGACCTAAACTGTTTCTAGGACATAAAACCCAGATAAAGCAACCAGACACATCAACACTTTTACTTCCTAGACGCGAGCACATATGCGACCTTTATGTAGGTAACAGTAGCGGTATTGTAAACCAGTAGTACTAAGGGGTATGCTGCAAGAATAAGAATAATGAGAAGGATTTTCGAAAGCTTAGGTGAATACGCAATGACGTCATGATGACAGCGCTTACTGTGGCGTTATCTATCATCTAAGAATGTAGGGATTTCTATTCCATATCAGTACTTAATACAGGAAATACATCAGCAGGATGTACTTATTGCACGACAGTGTGAAAACCTTTCCATTACGATATATATATATATACCCTCCTTCTCCCCCCCCCCCCCCCACCCGCATACACTGGCCGTACAGTACAGACTGGTGCTGCGTGTAGGATCGAGAGCAAGTACTGGCGTTTCTTGCCCGAATCCGGAAGCGGTACCAGCAGACGACAGGTCACGATATGCACAGATATTGGTGGCGCCAGGCGAGCCGCCAGCACACTGGTCCCCCGGCCTTCGCCATGATCCATATTTGTTCCAGTACCATCATGCCTGTTCCGCCCCTCCTCCCCAGGAGAGTAGCAGATGGTGTTGGTATGATGGCGAGACCAGTGTGTGTGTCTGTGTCTGTGTCTGTGTCTGTGCGTGTGTGTGCGTGTTAAAAGTATAATTATTAGAGGCATATACTTTTAGAATCTGGCTTTCATTTCAGCACTAACCACAGATAGTGATCCGGTTTATGTTAGCCATGCTGTGGTTGATGCTTCTCCGTGCTGTACTGGTGTCTGTTGGCGCCGTGTGTGTATGGGTTAGGGGCGTGCTGGAGGGGGCGGGGAGTGGATCTTCAGGTGTGTCCCTGAATCTGGTCCCCGTCCCCTGCCGGAGCGGAGCTGCTCACGGCCGGCCCACCTGTATCGATTCTGGCGAGGAGCAGCTCGTGACACATCGATCCGCGCTAGGTGGACCGGACCGCCAGCTCTTTTACATTATAAATAAGCGTGGGCAAATATTGACAGAATTTTATATTTTGGGTGGTATTTTTTGTTTAAATTAAATTAATAATGTATATTAGGATACATCTGAATAGCTGACCGTGTGTGACGAGATACAAAGAACGAGGGAGATCGAGAGACAGATAGATAGTGAGAGACAGTAAGACTAATGGCCGGTGCACACCTACCGTTTACGATTCGCGCACTAAAACTCGCGACTCGACCCGACCCGCTTAAAACTGAAAACGGGCCGATTCGTTTTTCGAATCGCGAATCGCAATCGTAAACGGCCGCTTTTAGCACTAAAAACTGAGTTTTATGCGCGAATCGCATGCGTCTAGTGTGCTAGGGGGTCGCACACCTAACGACTAAAACCCAGTTTTATGCGTGAAACGGGCAGTTTTAAGTCGTATACGGTAGGTGTGCACTGGCCATAAGAGTGGGTTATGGAATTGTGGCTTTCTGCAGATTTATATTCTCCCCCCCCCCGCCCCCCCAGTGGTACAGTGAGTGAGCGTAACGGTCGCTAAGGCGTGGGCGAGTAGGTGGCGCCACATGGAGAGTTGAGGTTGTATCAGTAGATGACCTAATGGATAGAGTTAACCAGCCGATGACTGAGGGGCTGGAGAGTAGATGGAATCTTCCAGCTTATTATGATAGTATAATACAGCATATATACAGGGATGCTAGTCTTCCACTAATTAATGGAATTCCAGTAATTTCCAAATTTCTCCTTTTTTCATTTAGCAATTTTTTTTATTAATGTTTTAGACAATTTTGGATGGCTTAGATTTGTTGAATTTTCCAATTTCCATGCATATCCATTACTACCGATTTTTTCTTAATTTTTTTCAAATTCGATTTTTAGATAATTTGGGTTGTTTATTTATTTTTTGATTTTCCATAATTCCACTAATTTCCAGTAGAGATTTCTACTGGAAAATCTGTAATGGAACGGGCAAGAATTTGGTGTGCTGTGATTGGTCAATATTCGACGACGACTTTCTCATAAGGCTAAGCACTGACACCACCGGTGCGGCCTCCTGTCGCATTACGAGAACGCTACCGTCTCCCCTAACCCCCTCTCCCTCCCTCCTTCATATCTCTTCCTCATCGCTCCTCCCTCCCTCCCTCCCTCCCTCCCTCCCTCCCTCCCTCCCTCCCTCCCTCCCTCCCTCCCTCCCTCCCTCCCTCCCTCCCTCCCCTCCCTCCCTCCCTCCCTCCCTCCCTCCCCTCACTCCCTCCCTCACTCCCTTCCTCCCCCCTAATTGAATGCACTACCTCCGCCCACCCGCCCGTCTGGGTGCATCGTATACTGGAGCAGTCTACAGGTGCTGCAGGCGGGTGATGGTGGGAGGTTGCGAGTAAGTAGTACACCCCGACGGGGCTGCACGTCTACCAGTCAAGCTTGGAGCGCGGAGACAGTGTTTGATGTTGGCAACACCTGTACTAATAATGCTCAGTTATGTCACGGGTAGGAAGGAGTCTGTAATTATCTTGCTGGGACTGATTGCATTGTAAGGATTAATAAGCACTGACTGCATGCACATTGTCCGTGAATCTGCTTTTAACGGGCTGAGACAGAGGCCGGGTATGTAAACTGTACATATATATGTCTTATGCGCCTTATTTGTTTGATTCCTAAATGGTGTCACGTTTATTTGTTATCGGATGTTTTCTTTTTGTAAATATATGACAATTGCCTAGATGTAGACATGTAATATTTCACCCCTTCCCATTTATTAAATAAACCCAACTTAGACAGACTCCTTTTTAAGGAGTGGACATTTCAATTAAAGTCTTCCTTATTCCACTACTCTGTCCTCTATTGTAGTTCCAGGCTAAATAATGGCAAGCATAGTTATTTTTGAGTCTATATTTGACTGCTGGGGATGGAAAACTAGCTCTGCTTATTCAGTCTGGGACTGGGTGTAGAATATACCATTTCTGCAGAGCTCGTGCAATCGGCTAGTGCTTGCAACATTAGCTCTTACCACTTCCATCAGAGGGGCAGGATGGGAGTGGAAATCCTCTATGAGCATAAGACTTTTTCCACAACATTAGTTATGCCACTGATGTCAAGGGTGGATGGTGCCGGAAATCGTCTATGAGTACGAATAATATTTTGTTTACAGAATATTCTGTACACTAAGCTGCTACCCAAATTAATTATGCCACTGATCACAAGGTGGATTGGTGGTGGAAATCTATTTAGTACTATATATACCCTTTTCACAGAGCGTACTATTACACACAACATTAGTTCTTGCTACTGCCGTCAAATGGAAGGTTGGTAGTGGAAATCCTCTATGAGATATATTCCATCGAGTCAACTGCTATCCACATCATTAGCTATTGGCACTATCGTCAGAGGGCTAGGGCATGTTAGTGTTTGGCCAGCTGCTATCCACATTAGTTCTGCGGCTGCTGTCAGAGGGCGGGTTGGTGGTGGAGATCGTCTATAGAGGGCCTGTGCTGAGAGTGTTGGTTGGTTCTTGGAGTTTTACATCCTGCTAAGCTTCAACATATTAGGATGGGTACCGACTTGTGACAGTGCATGCTCATGACGACTTTTATAGTGCTGCCCCACTGGGAAATCAGGGCGGCAGCACCATGATCCAATATCCCACTCAGTCACATTATCCTGACACTGAGCTAACCAGTCCTTGCACTGTCCTATTAATGCCGACCGCCAGGCTAGGAAGCGACAAGTATACATTTTATAAGTCATTGGTTTAACACCGACCGGGAACCGAACTCACGATCTCCCGCATGCGAGGCCCACGCTCTCCCGATTCGGCCACAGCGCCCGGTGTGCTGAGAGTATGCCGTGGTGGCAAACAGCAGTAGTTGTATCGATGGCTGCCAGTCCGCCTCCTCTCACTGATGCTAACATGTGTGCTTTAGGTGATTGATTGTTGGCGTGTCTCGTCTGCACCGGGTCGTGCTAACACTGAGGCCTAGCACCGTGTTGCAGACATACTTGGTGTTGGCTGAGTGGAAATGGCTTACCGAGAATACCAGAACTTATGCTCGAAAGCCCAGGTCACACGATGGCCTGCGTTCACTTACGGTCACTTAAGTCCCAGTCACACTACAGCCTGCGACCACCATAGACCAAAGAACCGACACTCACCAGTGATGTCCTTGCTACCAAAACAATGGTTGCTGAAGTCTGGGCATCACTAGTGAGTGTGGGTTCTTTGGTCTAAAGTAGTCGCAAGCTGTAGTGTGACAGGGGTGTTAGCGACCAAAAGCCTGCTCCTTGCGACAAAATTGAAACAATTTGTTACAAACTATGAAAACCTTGGTTGGCGACCGTTCGGCGCCCGTTCGGCGACGGTCGCCAAACGGTCAGCGACCCTTCCGCGAATGTTTATTCTGGTCGCCGACTGATCGCAGACTGAGCGCCGACCGGGATTTCTGGTATAACAGCTTGTGGTTCTGAGGGTTCTGTCATACCCCAGTCACACGAGAGCCTGCGTCCGCCGCCAACCTCCTTACGCCCAAAAGCTCGCCAACCACCCAGCGTCCCACTCAATAGACCTATTTCATATGACGTCAGCATGCGTATCTAGGTCAGTGCACGCCCCTTTTGGCTGCAGAACGACACTGTCACACTGCAAACTCAATGGCTATGAGCAATCTTCATACAGAAAAAGTGAAATATCTCTAAAACCACACCATCTAGAAACAAACCGCCTGGTACACATATAGAAAACATATTCAATGAATAGATTATATTAAATTTATATGGGTAGGGTTGTGCATTTTAATTAATTTTGAATAAAATAGACGTTTTGCGCTGTGCGTATCAGCAAACTCAATGCATTGTCAATGGTCGTGAGCAATCTTCCTACAGAAAAAGTGAAATATCTCTAAAACCACACCATCTAGAAACAAGCCGCCTAGTACACATATAGAAAACATATTCAACGAATAGATTATATTAAATTTATATGGTTAGGGTTCTGCATTTCTATTAATTTTGAATAAAATAGACGTTTTTCACTGCGCGTACCGGCAAACTCAATGCATTGTCAATGGTCGGGAGCAATCTTCATATAGAAAAAGTGAAATATCTCTAAAACCACACCATCTAGAAACAAACTGCCTGGTACACATATAGAAAACATATTCAATGAATAGATTATATTGAATTTATATGGTTAGGGTTATGCATTTCTATTAATTGTAAATAAAATAAACGTTTTGCACTGTGAGTACCTGCAAACTCAATGACAGTGTGCCTTCGTTCTGCAGCCAAGCTGCGCGCGCATACACAATGTTTATCAACATTGAAATAGGTCTATAGATTGATTCAGAAAGGTGGTTGGTGATAGGGCGGCGCTAGGGAGGGCGCCAGATTGGCGCGGGGCGGCGCGCGCTCACGGGTGAGCGCGACATTGCATATTTTGGCTGTGCCAGATCGCACAGACAGATAGGCGTGCGTAGGGTGGTGACATCAGGGAGCCTAGGTGGTGTAATGGTTAGCACACTGGCCCGGAATGCAAGAGATGTGGGTTCGATTCCCGCTGTATGCACAATAATTCCCATTTTCATCACCCCCCACAACATATTTAAGGTGGTCTTTCCACTGTTAGGGTTAAAGGACGCACATATCACGGATTGATCTCAAACTAGATAAAGCCATATAACGGCTGAGTCAATTCTCTATAGGTAAGTCCTGTAAGCTGTAAGGTTAATTATTTATTACACAACGACAACATTGAAGTCTTTTCGTTATATTACTTGGAAAAGCCAATTTTGTGAGTTTAGTTTAGACTGGTTATTTAACTGAAGAGAACACAAGGTCTTCTTTCTTCTTCTTAAAGCTGCGTAGTCCGATGAAATATCAAATTTTCCAAACCAAACCAATTATCTAGATTTGATTTTACATATCTAACTTATATGCTGATGCACTTATTAAGCATTTGTTTCTGTGCAGAAGGCAATACTGAGTCAATTTAACAGAACCTGTTACTGCAGAAATCTATGGTGTCAGAGTGTTGGCAAGCTTGCCAAAACTAATTTTCCAGGTTTGCACTCAAAATATCTCTAAATTTTACCATTTAAAATAAAAGTAACTTTGAACTAATGTAAAGTAGATCCTAGTGATCGACCTAATATATTTATCTCAGAAAAATACAGAAATTCAAAACCATCGAACTATGCAACTTTTAAAATAAACTGGCAAAGAAAAGTGACGTGAGGTTTAACTTAAGCGAAAAAGCTGTTACTCAGAAATGACACCATTTCACTTAATTTAGTGGTAATTTATTGTAGTGATTGGAGAGTACTGTATGAAACCTGACTTCCAGGAATTTCCCGCGATATTCTGACAGTTTAAGCCTCTGGTAGTATGTCTGCCTTTTCACCGAATTTTGTGACATTTGACAATGTAAAACAATAATTACCACGATAAGGGTTCTATCATTGAAGCAACATTCCGCCACAAATTTCCGGGTGTTTTTCTCTCGTTTTGTTTTGATTTTGTTGTTGTGCCAGAATCCACTTTCATCCTTGTGTAATTAAATGTAATATATCTTTATTCATATTAGAGCCTACATAAAGGATTCACCCGGTACTCGCAGTACACGGGTGAAGACCAGCATTATATCAAAACTGTTGAAAAAGCGGGTTAATGAAATGAGAGCCTAATTTCACAAGCTAAGAAGCAACATTTATTCTTTGTATATATGTCTTCATATTTCCCCGCTACCTTTGAGTTGAAAAATATAATAAAACATCTAGTTTAATAAGATTTAAAAGTGAAATCGACGGTGTTCTATGGCCGCCATCTTGTCTTTTTGCATTCTCTCCCATTTCACCAACTCTGTGCCGATATAAGTAACCATTTGACACTGGAGCCAGGCATTCTCCTTCCTGTTCCATCAAGCAATCAATTGTTCCGTCCTCTAGTCGAGGGTTGGATGCAATGGTTCTCCACTTGTCCCGATGGTGTGTTGTTCTGAGAGACTGTGAATAATTCAAGCCTGTCCACTGTGAAATATTTGTAAAGCATGATGTTCTTGGTCTCCCTTTCCCTCTGCTGCCATTCACCTTCCAACAATGCTATTTTCGCCCGTATTTACACTACGTTGTCGTTCACCCATGTACTACAAGTACCGGGTGAATCTTTTATCTAATTAGAGCCGAGACTACTGGTCTTCCGGCAACAGATCATCTACAGTTTATATACACATTAAACAATATTTGTAAGATGTATACATGTATCAGTATAGAGCCTCAGAGGAATATCACTTGGCAGGTGGCATATTTAACTTACATAAGTATTATTAAACCTTGCTAATTAGGAATAGCTTTAGGAATCATAGGAAACTATGTCAGCTGGTAAGCGCATGTACTAATAGTAAGTTTGTAATAATACAAATGCACAAATTCACCTTATAATGCTATGGGGAAGTATTCTATAGTGTGTGAAAATAAGTGCTGCCAGTAATGCAGTCGTGAAATAAGTGGTATCGTTGTGATTGGGTTAAGAGCACATATGTATAATTTACATTTTAATCATACCGATTCTCTGTGCGGGGGTGAGTGCAGCGGAAATAACCCAGGTTTGATTCCCTATGTGGCGGGTGGAGAGAGGTGGTTGCCATGCTATAGCGAATCAGCACCAAACAGGGTAGCACTAATCAGGGTGTGCATACCTGTATATTAGGTTGATCGTTATAACCTACTTTCCGTGGAAGTCGGAATGGCTGGCAAGTCTGCGTATCACGGGGTCAAAAAACTTTGAAGTAGCCTTGTGAAATTAACAGTCTGCATAGTCAGTTCTTGTAGGTTGGGTGTCATTGGGTGTCAGTGCCCACTAACTCTCGGACACATTTTGCTAAGTATATATTACCAGGGTTGCCAACTCTTACGGTTTTGCCGTAAGGTGTACAATATTGTATGTCTCCATCATCACCTTATGCCGATCAACCAGTTTTTCATTTTCCAATGTTGGCAACCCGGCAATACCATTAATATAGGAATATTATATAAATTTGGTGTATTATTGTATCCAAAATGCATCGCAGAGCATCTAGGATTTTCAACAATTTTCTGGGGAAGCGCCCCCAGCCCCTCCCCCCCCACCCCCACCCCCAATATAACATCCCTTAAGATCTTACAGTTTTTCATTTTCAAATGTTGGCAACCCTGTATTACATGATCTTGCATCAACACTGTTTTAATGTAAATATCATACAAGATCTCTTTACCTATGTAAATCACAAACAAATCTGACAGTTCCTAAAACTAACTGCGCTGTATCGCCACTGTAATTTTGGCTATGTTTCTATGTTAGATTTCTTTGTCAGTTGATGCAAGTTTAATTACTTTAAAAAAATTGTATCTGTGATGGGTTTTGCTGCCATTTGACACAGATCTGACCATTTTGGAGTTTAGTGCAAATTTCAATGAATGCGTGTGAATGTGATTGTCAAGACTGGCAGAATCGATACCAGTATTACCACTAGCTTTCCCCTGTGAATATGGCCCTTGCTAATGCCATGGGGTTAAACCATCAGCAATCGTCAAATTGGATATGATTTTGATATTGAGTTAATAATTTTGATCTAGTCATATTAAACATGATGGTATTTGAACCAGTATGCATATTCACATTTACAGCTTATTCAATGGATGTCCTTGTTTTAGTCATTCCTCAAACTGGTCGTGTAAATATTTCCTCGGGACAGATTAGTAGTATATGTGCCATTTAATATCAGAGATTTCCGGGATTTCTTATATCCATCGATTAACGTTAAACAAAATTCCAAAAGATGGGATGTATATGACAACAGTTGCGAGGTTCGATTCCTGTTCTTATATGACCTTAGATGTAGTTAGAACATAAAACCTAAGCAAGAAACTGTTAGATATGGGCGATAATGCAATCACAACAAGGCTAGTTGAGACCTGACTTCCGGTATTTTTCCGCGATTCCCTGACAATGCTAAACCTATGGGAGAATATCAGCATTTCCGCTTTTTTTCCCGGAGACCACTTTCATCCCTAAATATATTTGTTCTTATTTGTGTTGTGGTTTTCTGTGCATATGTTTGTCACCGCAGAATGTATGAACAAATTATGAATGGAAAAAAAGAGCTAATAAAAGGTATGCAACATGGATGGTTTCGGTGCAATCTATTGGCTTTTTTTGTCTTAAAGTGAAATGTTAGCAGGTCTACAATTACAAACAAACTTATATGGCGGCAGTAAACTACTCCAACGTTGAAACTAGAATCTGATGTCTAGGTCTATGTACATTTATGGTTCATATTTTTATATATTTTCTTTTACAGAAACTGTAACGGCGATTTGGGCTTCAACGAGGTGCCGTCGACATAGGTGCTGACAGGTGAGGGGCACTACGTATTTTTGTATCTATGTATGTATGTATATATGTGTATGTATGTATATAATTCACATACTCACTCACATACTCACTCACTCATTCACTCACTCACTCACTCACTCACTCACTCATATTCTATCTGTCTCATATTCACGTGCCATGTCATAATAGACTCGCCACTGTGGATTCTCCTGTCGAGAACTATACGGATCCACTTTGAATACTCCTTCGTGTTGGGCTCAATATAAATTATAATCGGCAACAGACACAAAAAAGAAAACCGCCATTCAATTAATACCTCATCCCAGATGAAAGGGAATCCGATAGCACCCTCACATTGCCCTCCGCTCTGCCCTGCAAGTGTGCATTAGGCGGGGTTCGGTGATCACGCTGGGTGTGGCCATTATGGTGTGACTTGCTCTGGGCCTGGCTGCTGCTGCCACCTAGTGTGAAGGCTTAAGTAACATGAGTGCGCGCAGTGGGTTATGAGCAGCTCGGTTCAGTTTCTTTTTGTTGTGCCTTCTACTTATGATACACCCGTTACTTTGATGCAGGGTGCTTTCTGTTCCCGGACACTGTGCTCGAATCGGTTAAGAGCGCCGTGTGCAAGGACGTGGGTTCGAATCCAGGTCGAGTCAAGCCGATGACTTGTATTGGAACTATAATATGTCATTGGTTAAATCAATCTTATAAGTTATAAACACACGTACATGTATACATGCATACATGTATACATACAAATATCCATTTTAACAATTACTTTAGCATGAGAGGGTTTAATAATCATTGCATTAAAGCTGTATGGTCCCATGCAAACATAAAATTCTCAAAACCAAAACAATTACCTAGATTTGATTTTACATAACTAACTTAGATGCTGGTGCAATTATCAAACATTTGTATTCAAATATAAGGAAATACTGAAGCAATTTAATAGATCCTGTTACCACAGAAGCTTATGGTGTCTGAGTTTTGGCATGCTTGCCAAAATTAATTTGGCATATTTGCACTTAATATCTCCAAAGTTAGCCACTTAAAATATAAGTTACTTCATACTAAAATTTAGGTAATAACAATCAGTCTAATATATTTATCTCAGAAAATTACCGAAACTCAAAACCATCGGACTATGCAACTTTAAATAATAAGTGTATACACACTTACGACTGATTTCCATAGTTGACCCGTCAAACCGAGTTTCAGCTGCGTGCGCATGTTGCCCAGGCCTCGTCTATTGGCTGTCAGGGTGATAATTGAAGCTGATGTCCTTGTTTACGTTGCAGGAGACCGTAGAATGCCTTAAGGCTGTGAGGCGCCCACACACGGCCATGGCGGATACTGAGGACAGTAAGTGGCACGCCTTAATCTGGTACTTAAAGAAAAGGACAAATATATAGCCAGAGGTTACCATAGCTGCAGCACGTAGATAGGCTACTACAATGCATATGTGTGCTTCTATGTGCTTATTCTTACATTGTCTCTTAGATTTTCTAGGTCAGGAGCCTTATGACCTACATTTGACCTTGTAACCTCTTGACTGTTGCTGTTAACTGCTACCATCGCCTTTAATCGTACAGCCGTGCTTTGCATACTGGTCATACAGCATGTGTAATAAGTAACCAGTGTAGTGTATGTATCCTGATAGAGCCACTCTCTATGACTGAATCTGACTCCACTCCTGTCAGTTCTGAGTATGTTGCATTATCTACTGGAGATACAGGTCTCTTTAGCCGAAAGTCCATTAACATGTAGTGCGATATGTGATGTCAAAATAACAGCAACATCAGTGGACTGCGTATGTGTAAATTCTAACCACGACCTGTTGAGATCGGTGCGTTTTCACCCAAAGATTTTGATAGGGAATACTTGGCCCGTGGTGTGTTGACTAACTGTGGCTTAGTGCTTCAGGACTACTGCATGGTGCTTGATCGTGGCCTGCCTGGTGTCGCTGTTCCAGGTATCTCACACCACCACAACTACTAACGCCCCACCCCAGCACTGACCAACCCCAGCTCCACCCTGGAGTCGGATATCGATGACCATGCCCAGGAGGGGGTGGTGGAGGAGGACGGGCCCTCACTTCTCCAGAAGGAGCTCCCCCTCCTCGACTATTACACAATTGCCATCATGGCCAACTCCCCTGTCGACAGTAAGTTGCGGTGTCCAGTTTCATTGTCCCCACTGCTCGTCGATCCGGTCATGTCTAGTGTGGAGTTGAAGGGCGAGGAAATACAATGTAGCATGACCGCAGCCTTTCGGAATGCACGCTATCTGAATAATGCTCTCCCAGGGAAACAAAGGCTAAACTGTAGTGAGGAGGTGGAGATTTCGCTTAAAAATAGCTCAAATGTCCTTTCATTTCCGGAATAGAAAAATACGCTTTATTTGAAGTTGCATAATTCGATGAAATCCTAATATTTTGAAAACTAATTAATAATATTTTCAAATTCAAAACATTGGTGCAGCAGAGAAGTGGACATTTCGGTTAAAAATAGCGCAATGTCCTTTCATTTTCAGAATGAAAAGAATCACTATATTTAAAAGTTGCATGATCCGATGAAATCATACTTTCAAAACCAAAGCATTTGCCTAGGTTTGAGCCTACAAAGCCAACTTAGATACTAGTGTGTAATCAGTTGTCATTACTCAAAACTCACTGACTCCGACATGATTTAGTTAACATGAGGGGTGTGAAAATGAAAGGAAACAATGCGCCTAGAATGGGATTGAAACCCACACTTGTATATTCTGAGGCTAGAATTCAAACCGTTAGTTGATCTGTTGCACTTGTCTGCAATTGGTGTGCGTACATAAATTATTTTGGTTGTCTGCACTCCAAATATCGCTCAAATTAGTCGATTGTCATAAAACTTTACTCTGAATTAAAATAGAGTAGGTTATTATTATCACTTTGATGTAACTCAAAAAAGTATGATGATGTTTTAAAAAAAACACCAGCAACCAATTATGCAATTTTACTGAAGGCGAATTAAAAGGAATGGTGGCGAGTCTAGTCAGCTTCTATGACTAAGCCCTTTGTATAATAACTTATGACCAACGAGGAATTTGGCATTCGGCCCATTTCGCTGACAGTGACACTCAAGTGAGAACTGCTGTTGCATTCCCGCCTACCTGTACTCGATGTTAGCTATTTCTCAGCACGCCTGAGGGTCAGACATGAGGCGGGCGTCTTGTCGGGGGGTGGGGTGAGGGGGGCGGGACGTCTGTGGAATTGCAGACGTTGGCTTCTCTATCAGAGATGAGATCTACCTTTCGCGGATTTCCGCGATTAAAAAAAAAAATTTACCGATTAATGTTAAGCAAAATCGCAATCACGATGTATATGACAACAATTGGTTTCTTCGAAGCCCATTCTTAGATGTGAGAACATAAAACCCCAAACAAGAAAGTGTTATGTATGGGTGATAATAGTCACAACAAGGACAGTTGAAACCTGACTTCCGGCATTTTTCTGCGGTTCTCTAACTGCTGTTTTCTGCGGTTCTCTGACTGCTAATCCTATTAGGGGGCCGGGGTGGGGGGGAATCCGTGTTTTCGCGGAAATTTGCCGTCGGTGTAATAATCACGGCTTGATTGTTAGAGACCACTTTCCTCGCTGCTCTATACAAGTGACCGGATCGTCGACCAGTGTTTTTGTGAGAGGCTTCTCCTGGGCTCTCACCTGTATCCGTACCTGGCCATCCTCTCTGTTCCACGCCCTCTGTGTGTAGTATCTTTGCACTGGTTCACACTGTAACCTCCGCCAGCAAGCACACTCCAAGCGATCTGTCCCACCTCACCACCCCACCACCCCACCACCCCACCACCCCACCACCCCATCACCCCACCACCCCCTTCACATACACCCTACATCCACACCTCCACGCCCCATCCTTCCCTGGAGAGTGTTCATATTCGACACGATGTCTGTTGTGTTCTGTCTGTTCGTATTACATTGACGTTTTACTGCGTGTCTTAACCCACTCCTCCCACCTCCCACCTCATCCACCTATCCACCCACCCACCTCATCCACCTACACACCCACCCACCCACCCTTGTTTTCACCACTACTCCACTAATGCCACTAATCACCATAATTATTAGTCAGTGGCTACTGATTCTCACATGGCGGTCACAAGAAAGGCGCCAGACATCCATGCCCTAAAGAAGTCCTGGAATAGATAACCGAGTTGTCTCCTCACCATTTCTGGAGGTTGTGACCTTGACATTACACAATCAAATGAAAGCTTCACATTTTCAAAACCAAAACACTGACCTAGATTTGATCTTATATATCCAACTTAGTTATCGGTGCCTTTATTAAGCATTTATCGCTGTGTTGAATGAATACTATTACTAAGCCAATTTAATAGAACCTGTCACTTTTAAAGCCTATTATGTCCAGCATTTCGATGTGCACTCCAACATTAATTTGGCATGCTTTCACTTCAAATATCCCCAAAGTTAACCCCTAAATAATAATCACTTCAAAACTAGATTAAAATGATCAACCTGATATATATTTTGTTTTTAACAACATAACAAAACCCCTAACATCAAGTTGTATAATCCGATGGCTTTGACGTTCTGCCATATTTTGTAGAAAACTAGATTAAGTTGATCAATGGAAGTAACTTTGTTTAAGGGTTAATATGGGAAAATTAATTTTACGGTGTGTACATTGAAATTCTAGACATGTGCTCTGTTTACCTTTATATATATTTTTTAACTTAGCATATCACAGGAGCCCCCAAACTACAATAAATGTCTAATGAGTGCACCAGTATGTAGTTGGATATGTAGGATAAAATCTCGGTGAGTGTTTTGATTTAACATTTTTTAAAGATGCTTTCATCTACTAATGCAGCATTAAGTGTCCGCACTGGAAGGACACGGTTGGGCGACTTTGTAAGGAGTGCAATTTGATTCTCACCCTAATCACTCTCTGTGGAAATCAGACATGGAGAGGAAGTCCTGTCTCCTAGTGTTATACGCATGCGCAAGGCTAGTCCCGTGTTCGGAGCTTTCCGGTCGTACCTCATTATAGTTCTCCCCTTCTCCACCGCATGGCGCCTGCCTTTCTGCATGATCAGAGCCTGTGGACAAAAATACACCCTTCTGCCATTGCGCATGTGTTGTCAGAAGAGCAATCAATCTACGTCTGCAGAAATTCATTGTTGGCCGTTGCCTTCCTTTTCAGCTTAATATAATTTTGACAGATCTCCACGATCGGCACATTTCTCGCTGAGAATTGGGTCTTTGTTGCCGAAATGGCGTAGCATCTCCATCACCCATGTATTCACTTGGTTTGGTGAAGTTATTATGGCCTTGGCTGATGCCTACTCTTTTATGACGTCTATAGTTTAGGCTCATTATGAAAAGTGAATGCTGTGAAGATGACAGCCATTGCCACCCTTCATATATTGCGCCTACCTACTGAATAGTGTTCAGTGACCTGGTTATATATGAGTATGAACACACCTCAGGCGTATTGCTTGGTTAAAACATGTGCAAGTCGTCTATATATGTATTCTAGTCTCTAATATGTACATCGATGTGTACATATTATAGTCTAGGCATATCCTTGAACTCTGCCTATTATTTACCTTGGAACATGGTTATGTCAACACAATTTAAAAAAAAATCAATGGCGGGAGGAAAGAAAGGTAAAAAAAAGAAAGAAAATTCAGCAAAAAGCCTAGATACATCATTACTGCATGTATGTAGACCCATGTTATTGTGATGGTCCATTGGTCGGGGCGGGGAAAGGGGGTGAGGAGAGGGGGTGCGGGCCGTGCGATGCTAATGGTTGTATATCATATGATCCAGTTGAAGCTCCTATAATAGCAGTCTGGCCAGGGACCAGCATCTACTGTGCCGTGTGCACCAGCTGTGATGTTCATTATGGCTCACTACAACATATTGAGCTCTGTAGATATGAATAGCAATGCGTGCATTTGCACAACTGTATACATCCGAGGATACGCCAGTGCGTACATTTCCTAGATGTTGTTGTTGTTGTTGTTGTTTGCGGCACGCAGGAACCAATCCATTCTTGCTTCAACAGTGTTTATGACGTCATCAGTTCGTGCAGCACCGCGTGGGTTTGGGGTCGTTTATCTATGTCATCAATGGCAGGTTGTTGCATCACACTTGATTTGGCGGTTAATTAAATGACTGGTTGCGAGACTTGACCCTCTGCTCCCCACAGCCCTCCACACTGTCACCTTTGACCCAGATCTGCCTTACGTCATTTCCATTGATTTCATTTACCCTTGACCCTGCTTGTTTTAAACTACCCTTTCCATCCACTCTCTTGTCTTATCCTATATTCTCCAACCAAATTTCCAACTGGTTACGTCTGTCCCTCACCCACCTCTCTCCATACACATCCCCACACCCACACCCTCCTCTCCCGAATGTCTGTCTCGCACACCTAGTAAGCTTTGTTCGAGCTGCTCAGAACACTGCCCGTATCCCGGGTGTATTGCTGCCGTCAGGGAGGCGGTCATGTTTGCAAGACCTTTCGATGACCGATCCCCCGACCTTTTGACCTGGCGCTGTCCTAATTATGTTGCTCTCGGCCACGTCCACATCTCGTCAGCTCCCTGCGTTATTACTCTACCAGAGCCGAGCCATATATTCCACTCGGTCCATAGCAGCTGTATTCATATTTACCACCAATATTATCGATATACGTGGATTTATATCTATCTACATATATATCCGAGTTGGTTGATGGAGTAATTTTAAAATTTAAATCTTAAATTTAAAATCTCTAATTTAAACAATTTAAATTCAAGTGAACCAAAGCCAAAGCCCGGTCGTCATTTCCTATCACTGCCCAGCAGCGATGACTAATGCCATGTACACACATACCGTATAGGATTCGCGCACTAAAACTCCCGATCCGCTTAAAACTGAAAACGGGCCGATTCATTTTTCGAATCGCGAATCGCAATCGTAATCCTAGCGCACACCTACCGTTTTAGTCCCAAAAATCGTGAATCGCAATCAGTAGGTGTGCTAGGGGGAGTGCACACCTCACGGTTTTTGGGAAGTTTTAGATCGTATACGCTAGGTGGGTGCGGAAAACGATCGTAAACGGTAGGTGTGTACCGGGCATTAGTCTCTGCCTACATGAGAGTAAATTACACACATTCCCGTTTGTTTTGCACGTGTACTGAAGTATTTCATTATTCGCTCATTCAATAATGACAAACACTAGGGGCCATTGGACGGAATTAAAAGCACCACAGTGACAGGGTCAAAGTCACACATGTGAAAAAACACTGAACGCTCATTCTCCACACACTTCACATATTCCGTCGTGACCTCGGAATAACCAGCTGCAATCGGAGCTGACTGATCTAGTACCGACTGTCATTCATCAGGCCTGATAATTAAATTTAAGAATTTAAATAATGGTTAATGGTTTCCTGTTTTGTACAGACAAGGCGTAAAGAGCCAGCAGCGGTTGAGTGATGGGAGGTTAATATAGTTCAGCAGAGAATGTGAGAGGAATTTATAGTATATATATCTTTTATTGATGTAATATGTTATACATCATGTATGATGTATATAGTATATATCATATCTATATCATACATATATACACACAGGCGAAATCAGGAACCACACTGAGTCAAATGTGTATTGTTCAGTGAGAAAATAACTATAAGGTGTTCTGTTCTTTGTTTATTCTCCATAATTCATTATTATTATTATTATTATTATTATATATATGCGATGTATAACGCATTATACGAATATAAATGCTAGGGAACATATTCTTATTATTCCTCCATAGATGCCTTGGGGGAGTGCCCCCCCCCCCCCCCCCAGCTGTTGGGGTAGTCTATTTGGGTGTTCCCCCCCACCTCCTCGCGCAGCACACATTAGGATATTCGCCACACATATATACTGAGAATATGTATGTAGAAGATAGCTAATTCCATGAAATTGATGATATATATCTTTTTTCTTTTTTCTTAATCAATATATTTGATTTATTAATCATCAATTGCATGGAATTAGCTCACTTCTGGTGCTGTGTATATCCTCACATCCTTTCTCCATGCTACATTCTACGTACACATACACAGTATCTCATAAATCATCGATTGCATGGAATTTGCTCCCCTCCGGTGCTATTTATATTCTCACATCCTTTCCCACATTACGTTCTACGTACATATAATCAGTATATAATATGTGTCTGTGTACATCACACACATACATATATATATATATTGCTTGCGTGGAATTCCTCCCTTTTGGTGCTGTTTATATTCGCGCGTGCTTTCCCATGTTACCTTCTATGTACACATACCCAGTATACAATATGTGTGTGTATACATCACACACACACACATATTGATTGTGTGGAATTAGCTCCCTTCCGGTGCTGTTTATATTCTCGTGTCCTTTCCCACGTTACCGTCCGTCCACATACACAGTATACAATTTGTGCGTGTATACATCATCGATTGTGTGGAATTAGCTCATCATCGATTGTGTGGAATTAGCTCCCTTCTGGTGTTGAGTATATTCTCACATCCTTTCCCACGCTACCTTCTATGTCCACATACACAGTATACAATTTGTGCGTGTCTACATCATCGATTGTGTGGAATTAGCTCCCTTCTGGTGCTGCGTATATTCTCACATCCTTTCCCACGCTACCTTCTATGTCCACATACACAGTATACAATGTGTGCGTGTCTACATCATCGATTGTGTGGAATTAGCTCCCTTCTGGTGCTGCGTATATTCTCACATCCTTTCCCACGCTACCTTCTACGTCCACATACACAGTATACAATGTGTGCGTGTATACATCATTCATTGTGTGGAATTAGCTCCCTTCTGGTGCTGCGTATATTCTCACATCCTTTCCCACGCTACCTTCTACGTCCACATACACAGTATACAATGTGTGCGTGTATACATCATTCATTGTGTGGAATTAGCTCCCTTCTGGTGCTGCGTATATTCTCACATCCTTTCCCGCGCTACCTTCTACGTCCACATACACAGTATACAATTTGTGTGTGTATACATCATCCATTGGGTGGCCCGTCCTGATATGACCTTAGATGTTGCAAGGACGTAAAACAACAACAAACAAACAATGCATTGTGTGGAATTAGCTCCCTTCTGGTGCTGTGTATATTCTCACATCCTTTCCCACACTACCTTCTATGTACACATACACAGTATACAATGTGTTTGTATATACATCATCGATTGTGTGGAATTAGCTCCCTTCTGGTGCTGTGTATATTCTCACATCCTTTCCCACACTACCTTCTACGTACACATACACGGTATACAATGTGTTTGTATATACATCATCGATTGTGTGGAATTAGCTCCCTTCTGGTGCTGCGTATATTCTCACATCCTTTCCCATGCTACCTTCTACGTACACATACACGGTATACAATTTGTGCGTGTATACATCATCAATTGTGTGGAATTAGCTCCCTTCTGGTGCTGCGTATATTCTCACATCCTTTCCCACACTACCTTCTAGGTACACATACACAGTATAGAATTTGTGCGTGTATACATCATTCATTGTGTGGAATTAGCTCCCTTCTGGTGCTGCCTATATTCTCACATCCTTTCCCACACTACCTTCTAGGTACACATACACAGTATAGAATTTGTGCGTGTATACATCATCAATTGTGTGGAATTAGCTCCCTTCTGGTGCTGCGTATATTCTCACATCCTTTCCCACACTACCTTCTAGGTACACATACACAGTATAGAATTTGTGCGTGTATACATCATTCATTGTGTGGAATTAGCTCCCTTCTGGTGCTGCGTATATTCTCACATCCTTTCCCACGCTACCTTCTACGTCCACATACACAGTATACAATTGCTACCTTCTACGTACACATGCACAGTATACAATTTGTGCGGGTATACATCATTGATTGTGTGGAATTAGCTCCCTTCTGGTGCTGCATATATTCTCACATCTATGTCCACATACACAGTATACAATTTGTATGTGTATTCATCATCGTTTGTGTGGAATTAGCTCCCTTCTAGTGGTGCGTATATTCTCACATCCTTTCCCATGCTACCTTCTACACTGTTAACAAAAATTCTGTAAATTTACAGATATTATGTGGCAACAGAGTTACCACATAATATCTGTTAATTTACAGATTATATCTGTAAATTTTACAGAAATGTTCTGTAGCTTTACAGAAGGTTTCTGTGATTTTACAGATAATTCTGTAAACGTTATCAGAGAATATCTGTTAATTTACAGGCATTTTACGTAAATAGACAGACATCTCTGTAAATGTTTTCAGAGAATATCTTTAAATTTACAAACATTTTATGTAAATATACAGACATGTGTGTAAATGTTTTCAGAGAATATCTTTAAATTTACAAACATTTGATGATTTTACAGATAATTCTGTAAAAGTTATCAGAGAATATCCGATAATTTACAGCCATTTTACGTAAATACACAGACATGTCTGTAAATGTTTTCAAGGAATATCTTTAAATTGACAAACATTTTATGTAAATATACAGACACTGCATGTGAATCTGGAACTATTTTCTGTAATTCTACATATATAACGCCAACAATAAATTTAATAACTCTTTTTTTATTACGAATCTTGATAAGAACACACACATACAATCCTGCAAAAATATGCCACATTACAATATTATAATAATTATGTACAGTACTGCATTGCTTTTAACAAATCAATAACATTTTAAACTTGACAAATATCCATTAATACTACTCTAAACCTTTTAAAGGAATATTACTAACATATTATTTTACCTAGCATATTAACAATTTTAAACCATTCAAACACATCATAGAGGAATGGTTTGTTTGTTGTTGTTTTACATCCTACCATCTAAGGTCATATCAGGACAGGTACCGACTTGTGACAGTGCGCACTCATTGCGACTTTATAGTGCTGTCCACCAGCCAGTTAGTATCACAAGAGGAGTCACATCGGAGTAACACAGACGCCAACATTATGGAGTCGGGGCAGTTGAATAATTTTACTTAGCACACTTTTTTCGACTAGAACAACACATACAATCATGCAAAAATATGCATATTACAATATTATAATAATCATGTACAGTAATGCATTTAACAAACTCAGTGTATTGTCAATAGAGGGGGTTAAATGACGTCACGAGGCACTTTCGGTGGCCATATTGGATGACATACAGAAGGCTTGCAACTGCCTACACTGTGGTTATTTGTTGGTTTATTTGTCACTGTTTTGAGTGAGCAGTTTGGCCTTAGAAGTTGTTGCTAAAAGTGCTGTTAGTAAACACATTGGAGGTAAACTGCCCAGAACCTCCCATAACACAAGACAACTCTGTTTTAATGCATCTGCATGCATTCACAACATGGCTAGGGAGGGTGCTGTTAATCCAAGATGGCAGCCCGCTGACCGCCGATTGCTAAGTAATAACGTCACGTGCACTCCCTCTCCCCTTCCTCTGAGCAATCTTCTTACAGAAACAGTGAAATATCTCTAAAACCACACCACCTAGACACAAACCGCTTGGAACACATATAGACAACATATTTAACGAATAGATTATTTAAAGTTATATGGTTAGGCTTCTACATTTCTATTAATTTTGAATAAAATAAACGTTTTACACTGCGCATACCGGTGTCGTATTCTCAGCGCCCGGTCATTCTCAGCGGCCTGTCGTGGCTTCTGCGCATGCGCGGATTTTCGAACGTTGCCGCGAGCACTGCTATTTGTTTTGTTTACACTCGGCGATTCGACGCTGATCGAGCTGCTACTGTTAATATCGCTTGGAATTTAAGGTTAATTTAATTAAATTTCATTATTTGAGTATGTAATTCTGTTAAATATGATCGCATTCAATAGATTTCGGCGTAATCGGTCCCTAACACTGCCGGGCACCAGCTGAGCTTGTAGCCGGCGATGCCACGGGTCTTTTGACCACGACGGGCCGCTGAGAATGACCGGGCGCTGAAAATACGACACCGGCAAACTGAGTGGCAGTGTGCATTCGTTCTGCGAGATGACACTGACACTATAGTGACAGTATGAGTGCAGCGATTTGCGGCGATTGGCCACGGTTTGAATCTGGCTCGATGTTTTTGGTCGTTTCCTGCCATTTTTTAACAGCCGTTTCTGCCTGCTTTAATTTTTCCTCCTTTATGCATATGTGTATTTCCTCCTATGCGGTGCATTTACATTCCTTGATACGTATCCTACCATATCTCTGGGTGCTTATGCATGGACATCCGTGTGGTTTTGGGTGTTGTGCTCTGTTTACAGGATGGTAGAAGCCTCCTCCTGGCCGTTTCCCGCCGTTTTTAACGGTCTCCCTGTTGTTTTGTTTTTAGTAGATTCCTCCTCATGGGTCTATCCTGTAATATCCTGGAATGTTTATATAGAATCCTGGGATGTTTATGAGGAAGATCCGTTTAGTCTTGGTTATTATGCACCGTTTTGAACATTGGTACTCGTGTTAATCAGCATCGGCAGTTTCAGCATCCACCTCCTGTCGACATCTTAGAGGTGTCCCTAAGCCCCTACCACACCCCTACACCCCACCACACCCACCCCACCATAGTCACTCACCACACACCCTTACTTAATGACTTGGCATACTCGCTGCAGAGTAGCATGGAGGAACATGTACACTGGTCCCAATGAGCCAGATACAGATAATATGTTTAAATATGTGCCCGATTACAGATAAACTGTGTACGGCATGTTTACAGAGAATATCTATACATTTTTATGTATAATCTATGTACATGTACAGAATTTGCTAACAGTGTACGTCCACATACACAGTATACAATTTGTGCGTGTATTCATCATCATTTGTGTGGAATTAGCTCCCTTCTAGTGCTGCGTATATTCTCGCATCCTTTCCCACGCTACCCTCTATGTCCACGTACACAGTATACAATTTGTTTGTATATATATATCATCGATTGTGTGGAATTAGCTCCCTTCTGGTGCTGCGTATATTCTCGCATCCTTTCCCACGCTATCTTCTACGTCCACATACACAGTATACAATTTGTTTGTATATATATCATCGATTGTGTGGAATTAGCTCCCTTCTGGTGCTACGTATATTCTCACATCCTTTCCCATGCTACCTTCTACGTCCACATACGGGTACATCCTACTCACCCGAGTCTCTCATTCTCCCTGATCGTGTTCCCATGTTCACTACCCCTCCCTGTCCCTGCACATATTGATGGCCACCAGCCCTGAGCAATCCCCGCCGATTCATATTGACAGTGGCACTCAGGCCGGTGTGTCACCAGGCTATAGATGTCTATTGACTTCCTATTGATCGTTGTCTAAATAGCTGGGGAGCACTGTCAATCTAGCGCTGCATATATGAATGAATCTGATCTGAGGTAGTGAGTGCGGGGATGGGGGCTGGGGGTGGGGGGTAGTCCCTAGTCACACTCGCTTGTTGTGAGCACATTAGGTTAGCACAGCGTTATATTATTAGTTTTGAAGGTTTCGGAAACATTTCTGGGCTTCTTAAAAACATATTTTAAATATTTAATCGTAGGTAATCTTAAAAGTCTTGGATACCTTTATTGATAATGCTGGTGAAATTCCCACGGATTAAATAAATGCCAAATAGAATAGTTCCATTTAGTCTTGACTATCGGATACAGTGCAGCCATGTTTGATTTCATAGGATGAGCTGATGAAGAACACTGCCTTCTATGGCGATACTGCTTGCAACTGGTGGGATTGTTTTTTTTGGTGTTTTTTTTTCTATTTCTATTTGGCGGTTTACTTTGACCATTGATGTGTGGTGATGTCATTAAAACGCCTGCCTCGATACCACTGTATAAATATGCAATTCATTTGTGTACTTTAAACATTTACTCTAGTAAAAATATTTGATAATGTTGATCGACATAAGTATCCGCCATTTCTTAAATTGAGCTTCTAAGTCTCAGAATAGTGTGGTAATTGAAGTAGGCTCAAGAGATGGTTATTATATCGAAATAGTTTTAGCATTGTGTTTTAAAGCTTCAGGTCCATGCCCTCCATTTCCATTACCTTCAGGTCCATTACCTATGCAGCTATGGTGTTCCATCGATAGAGATCAGCCTGTCCTATCCAATCAGCAATTTAGAAACATTCAGGTCATTGTCTCCCGTCTGCAGCCCCCCACCCCCGACTGTCGCACCACCAACCCCCCCAAGCCCCCTGCCTAAGCTTCAAGCATTCGGGACTCTTTAAATTACATTCATGTTTAAGCCAGAACGAGGCTGGTGCAAGTGGCCAAGGCAGTAAATTATATTAAATTTAAGTTTTAAAATTTGTTCAAACTACATCCCTTGTGCATAGACATGTGGAACTCCTTAAACATATTAAAGAAGAATATAATTGAGCATAGCAGAACATAAAGGATAAATATAAATAGATGCATTAAGGATATAATTGTAGGAATACAATATAATATTTAATATTAAGATGTAATATCAAATAATAATATAACAATACAACAATATAATGAAATAACTATAATATGGATTCATGGATTTTTTCTGCCATTAGGACCTCACTTTAAAATGAGGATACCGGCACGTCAGACAATAAATCAACATCAGAATGGAGCTTGTTTGTAATACCAGCCTCATTTTGGTATCACTATTAAGACTCCTGCATCTACCACCCCACAAGAAGAAAGCCAGAGATCTGGAGGCGGTAATGGCCAACAAAACAAAACAGGACCCACAACGCCCCCACTCCCCTCCACCTTCCGCTCGCCCCCTCCCCCACCAAGCTCGGTTGCCGAATCAGTAGAGCGCAGGCCTCCTGTGCAGGAGATTGCGAGTTCAATTCCCAGTTGAGTCAAACCAGTGACTTACTAAATTTATGCTTGTCGCTTCCTAGCTTGGTGCTGGGCATTAATAGGATAGGGAAAGGACTGGTTATCTCAGTGTCAGGGTAATGTGGCTGTGTGAGATATTGGGGCATGGAGCTGGCGGCCTGATTTCCCCCGGCATGTTGAAGTACATGTTGAGGGAAATGCCACTGTGCCCGCATCACACACACTGTGTGACCTTTACTTGACCTCCCTACACTGGACAATTGTCTTTACACCACCACCAGAGGCAGACAGTCCACCCCATATGCGGAGTAGCAGCTGGTGCCGTATCGGCTGTCACCCCTCGTGACCTGTCTATCAAAGCTCTTAACCTAAACACTCCAGCCCCAGCACAACAATCCCCCACCTCATAAAATCCCCACCGCCACCCTACCGACATCTCTATAGTTCTATCTGTAGGGCGGTTAAAAACAAATATTAATTGAAATGATTTGGTCTTATACTAAGTTATATGTAGGATATTTGCCCATGGGTAATTAATACATTTGACCATCATGAATCATCATAGCCACATAAAAGTAGAATTCACACATAATATTAATATATAGCAGGGTATTCCTTTTATATGTAGACCTGTACAGATGATATAGGTTAAATGCAAAGCATTATATTATATATTTATATGTGGACATTTTCACATCGTGGATACCCTTTATATACCAGGAAAAGCGTGGGAGTGTGGTAGTTGGAGCGGGAAAGTTTCTGTAGCATTTGAGTGCTCTAGAATGATCAGGGGATGCATGCATATCAGAGTATAGCCGTGGAAGTCGGTGGGTAGGAGCGTGACTGGTTTTGTCATGAAATATTGTCATGGGGTCGGGACCGAGGCACTGGCCTCTGGACGCGTGATGAGTTGGTGTGTGGTGTATAAGAGTATCGGAAGTTGGGTTGGGGCGGCAGGGGTGTGGTTAGTATTTGGGTCTGTAGTGTGTGTTTTACCAGATATTTGGTGTGTGTACCATGTATGACTGGTTATTTAGTGTGTTGTACCGCGTGGGGGAGGGGGTGTACCAGGTATGGCTGATGTTGGTGAGTGGCGAAATGTGTACCTCGTATGGCCAAGTACCGATTGAAGTGCGCTTATTTCTTGGGTTTAGATGATTGGAACATTTGTGCAGATTAATTAATATATCGGGTTGCAACGAAGCAATGTTTTGGTACCGACCAAAGAGGAGGTGTGTACCTTGTACGTGCTTGTTACCGGCGGTGGTGTGTACTCCTGGTAGCGGAGCGTGTATTGATCGATGTACGGTACATGACCATTGAGTGGTGTGGTGAGTAGGCGGGCGGGTGGTGATGAGTGGTGGGCGGGAGAGCAGTGGGTGCACATGTGGCAGGTGGTGAGTGGGTTCCCGGGCGGCGCTTCGTGGTTGGTAGACCAGCCATGTGTGGTGAGTGGGAGCTGGTGGTGAGCGGGTGACATGTGGTGAGTGGGTTCCCGGGCGGCGTGTGGTCGTTGGTAGGCCAGCCATGTGTGGTGAGTGGGAGGTCGTGGTGAGCGGGTGACATGTGGTGAGTGGGTTCCCGGGCGGCATGTGGTCGTTGGTAGGCCAGCCATGTGTGGTGAGTGGGAGGTGGTGGTGAGCGGGTGACATGTGGTAAGTGGGTTCCCGGACGCCGGGTCGGTAACAGATGGGGATGCTTGCTGGGCGGGCAGGCGACTTGATGGGCGGGTGATGAGTGGGAGCGGCTGGGTGCCGGCGCGTGGTGATTAGCGGGTGGGTTTTGGGTGGCAGCCGGGTTATGGGTGGGAGTGTTGGGTGACGGGCAGGGGCGGCGCGTGATGGGTGGGAGGCGGGCGGGCAGCCCGTGGTGGCCTGGGGCGCGTGGGAGGTGGGCGGGGGCGCGTTGTGGGTGGCGGGCGGACGGGGGTGCGTGATGGGTGGGAGGGCGGCCCGTGTTAGGTAGGTGGGTGGATGGGTGTAAGGCGGGCCATCAGCCCGTGGTGGGTAGGTGGGTGGAAGGCGGGCCGTCAGCCTGTGGTGGGTGTGTGGGTGGTAGCGCGGGTGGCGCCACGTGTGCCGTGGGTCCAGCTGCACAAGGCGCACCCACTACACGCGGCGCCCCGACAGACTGGCGCCACAGCCGGCCGTAAATCCTGCCCTACCTGAAGGCGCAGGAGGCGTCTATAGGCCCCAGCCCCTTTAGCCTCTCACCTCTCACCCCTCTCACCTCACCTATCCCATCCCATCATCCCTACCAGCGCCACCTGACCTTAAACTTGACACTTACGTTTTATGGGTATTTATCCTGTTTATCGATTCGATTTGAAAGTGGCGTAATGGATGCTTAGTGTTCGCACACGTAGAGGGATATCTCGGACATCACACCGACCTGTTGCCCATTAGCTTACCGTATGTCCCTCAATATACAGTGTGTGTGTGTGTATGGATGGATGGATGGATGGATGGATGGATGGATGTGTGTGTATGTATGTATGTAGGCCTATGTATGTAGGCCTATGTATGTGGGCCTATGTATGTATGTATGTATTCCTCCAGTGTGTGACGCGAAGGGGGCGCCCGCCCGGCAAATTTCCCGACAGCTGGGAGGTGGGGGGGGGGGCACTCCACCAATGCGCACAGAGGAAATTTAGGGTGTACATCTTACCCTTGCATTTATACACGTATAATGCATTATACATCACATATAATATATATATATTATATTACATCAGATTATAAAGGCGGTAGACTACTTCGTGCGATCATAACGATATGGCAGGGTCTCTCTTGTGTCTGTGATTGCGTCGACTGACTACCGTTAGATCTGAGATTGCTTAGGATTTGAGCCTGTGGTAAACCAACTTACTGTGCAAACATCGCAGTTCTCGTTGATTTTCTATTTTACTGTAAAAAATAATCGCTGAGTTTATAAGTTGTAGCCTCTGAAAAAAAAAGAGAAAAATCTGCGACGACCGTACAATATCATCGGTGTTCAACCACCACACTGTCGGTGTAATCAGAAACCCCAGCAGGTGTATTGCGGGAGATCATAAGATGTAATATTAGATCAAAGCCATTAAGAAGGCACACCAAGGATGAATCACGGCTAAATTAAGGACGGTATGCTGCTGGCCTGTAGGAGGGGTCTGGTGAGAGGGCAGAGGTAGATTGTACCCTTTGGGGAACAGTTAAGACGGCTGTACCGGCGGCTCTTCATTTATGCTGCTGGCATGTAGGAGGGGTCTGGTGAGAGGGCAGAGGTAGATCGTGCCCTTTGGGGAACAGTTAAGACGACTGTACCGGCGGCTCTTCAATTATGCTGCTGGCATGTAGGAGGGGTCTGGTGAGAGGGCAGAGGTAGATCGTGCCCTTTGGGGAACAGTTAAGATGACTGTACCGGCGGCTCTTCATTTATGCTGCTGGCATGTAGGAGGGGTCTGGTGAGAGGGAAGAGGTAGACCGTGCCCTTTGGGGAACAATTAAGACGACTGTACCGGCGGCTCTTCATTTATGCTGCTGGCATGTATGAGGGGTCTGGTGAGAGGGCAGAGGTAGATCGTGCCCTTTGGGGAACAATTAAGACGACTGTACCGGCAGCCCTTCATTTATGCTGCTGGCATGTAGGAGGGGTCTGGTGAGAGGGCAGAGGTAGATCGTGCCCTTTGGGGAACAGTTAAGACGACTGTACCGGCGGCTCTTCATTTATGCTGCTGGCGTGTAGGAGGGGTCTGGTGAGAGGGCAGAGGTAGATCGTGCCCTTTGGGGAACAGTTAAGACGACTGTACCGGCGGCTCTTCATTTATGCTGCTGGCGTGTAGGAGGGGTCTGGTGAGAGAGCAGAGGTAGATCGTGCCCTTTGGGGAACAGTTAAGACGACTGTACCGGCGGCTCTTCGTTTATGCTGATATGAATTTTAATCTATTGGCTTAGGAGGGGGAGGATTGCTCTCGGTGAATCATGAAGTTTCATTGCCGCTGGTCATATTGAGCTGAATTACTGTCTCAGTCATTTATGTTTCCGAGTGTGTATTTATGTGTGTGGTGGGTGTTACCCATCAGTATGGCTTCTCATTGCACACCCCGACCATTCACTGTTGTTTTAAAAAGATTTTTAGGAGGTGGTGTTATCTAGAGGTAATATAGTATCCCTTCGTACTTTGGGGAGTAAGTTTAGCCACTGACTGCTTTTTGTTCGATTTTATTGTTGTTTTTAGAGGGGTGGTGGAATGACAGCGGTTTCTCTTGTCACTGCACTTTGGGAAGTAAGTCTTACCATTCACTCACTGCAGTTGTTATGGGGTGAGGGTGGATTGACAGTTGTATCTGCTGTCAATGTACTGTGGGCTCTGAGCAGGAAGGGGTGACTTTTGGATCTTGTCTTAGAGGGTGGAAGTGGAGTGACATCAGTTTCTGCTTTCACTGCCAGCTTTTAGTTTTAACAGTAAGTCTACTCACTCACTGTGGGGTCTGTTGGGGCTTGTTTTAGGTGGGTGGGGGTGGATTGGCAGCGGTATTTGCTGTCACTGCAGCCTCTGAGAAGGAAGTTTACCACTCACTCACTATATGGGGTCTGTTGGGGGCTTGTTTTAGGGGGGATTGACAGCAGTATCTGAAGTCACTGATGGCTCTGAGCAAGAAGTCTAACCACTCACTGTGGGGTCTGTTTGGGCTTGCTTTAGAGGGTGGTGGTGGGTTGACAGCGGTATGTGCTGTCACTGCGGGTTCCATGAAGGAAGTCTAAACACTCACCTTGGGGTCTGTTGGGGCTTGTTTTAAGGAGGGGGGGGGCGGCGGATTGACAATGGTATCTGCTGTCACTGTGGGATTTGGGGAGTAAGTCTAACCACTCACCATGTTCTGAGTCTTGTTTATTTAGGGGAACGGGAGATAACGGGAGTGACAGCATTCTGCTGTCACTGCTAGCTTTGGGGTGTAAGCGCAGTGGCGGCCTGTTGGTCGGAGTGGCGGCCGTAGAGGCTATGGGATTTACGGCCAGGGGCTCCAATCATAAAACCTGCCTCACACGGCGCGCCTCTCATTCACGCCGGCCCGGCCCACTACCATTTGCACTACCACTTGGATTGATGTGAATGGACAGATTGTGAGCTAATTTAGCACCGTCTGCCGGCAGCGCGCGGAAACAGTAGCCGGGGTGGGGTGCTGCTGGTACTCGAGGACCTGCCGGCCTGAGATAGGGAGGGAGGGAGGGAGGGGCGCGGGGGTGACTACGTACACCCTGTAGCTGCTTCTGCTGCTGCTTCTGCTGCTGCCTCTGCTGCTGCTGCTGCTTCCGGCACCGCCTCCGCCTGCAGCAGGTGATGTGACTACGTGTATGGGAGCAGAAGGCGGGGGTGCTGTGTGAGCAGACGGACAGCCGCGATTCTGGGAGGTGACAGCCGCGCAGACAGGACTATTCCTGCGCGCCCACACTGACTGCGCACGACGCACCGGCTTGACCGGCTACACACCCTGGCTTCCCCGGCCCCGGGAGCGGACGGGCGGACGCACGGACGGACAGCGCCCGCCGGGAGCAGCAGCAGGTGCTGTCGACATTCCCACCACCCTTTACGGACGGACGGCCACAGGTGCACGGCCGACCGGCGCCATGGTTGCGGGCACGGCCGGAGGTAGTCCCGACGCCAGCCCCGGCCCATCTAGCCCCGACGAGATGGTGCCACAGAGCCCGGGCGGCGGGGGCCTGAGCCCCGGCGGGCTCTCGCTCTCCACACCCGGAAGCGGTCACGGCAGCAGTGGCGGCTCCACCGGCGGCAGCGGCCACGGTGGCACCCGACCCGAGGATATTGCCTGGTGGGAGAGCCAGAGCCCAGGTGAGCCCCTCCCCTACTCCCACCTCCCACATGCACCCCTCCCCCCCTCACCCCCTCCGACTCTCGCACATGTATAGGCCCTTAGCGAGCAGCTGGTTGTAACATGGAGACCCCCGGGGGGCGGGCGGGCTGCACTAAGGGTGCATGCTGACCTTGGTCGGCCTTATCACTATGGAATAGTCATACCCGACCACCGAGCAGGAAAGGGCTGCAGCAACCAGTGCAGCTCGCTGTGGTACACATGACAAAGGGCGTTATCTTAATTAATGCCAGGTCTAGATCAGACCGAAGGAACCACACCTGCGTCACAATGTTTGAAACCAAACCGGAACAACGCAGTGTGTGGCGTGTGGATATTGTATCTTAGTAGTATAAGGAAAGTTGTATTTGGAAGCTCAGTGGTACATAGAAAGTGTCCTCTGTGGCAGGAGAATTGTTGTTTCAAATTGGGTCGGTTGCTTCACTTATTCGTTGATAGTTCTGATGTGATATTTAAAGCGCTGATAAAAGGTGGTTGTGATAACGTCGTGGTAACACATGGTATGTGTAGAAGTAGAAGGACATCATGCATTTATAAACGGCTCATCCAGTAGTTATGTGTGGGTGGGTGTAAAGTGTGTGGGTAGGTGTACAGTGTTTGAGTGGGTGTAAAGTGGGTGTGTGGATTAGTGTAATGTGGGTGGGTGGGTGTAAAGTGGATAGGTGAGTGTAATGTGGATGGGTGGGTGTAAAGTGGATGGGTGGGTGTAAAGTGGATAGGTGGGTGTAAAGTGGGTGGGTGGGTGTAAAGTGGATGGGTGGGTGTAAAGTGGATGGGTGGGTGTAAAGTGGGTGGGCTTCGCAATGTATTCATTCATTCAATTTAACCATATAAACACTGCGTGGTATTAGTACACATACCCACACAAGTATGGGGGAAGACAGCTAACCCGCCTGCTTACCTGCACTGCGGGAGAAGGGTTAGGTGATTATTGGTTATTGATTTGCTGCCTTGTGAACTCCTGCTATTTACCAAAGCCGGGGGACCTATTACCATGCAACCCGCTCCCTGCCTCACCCCTGCTTCGTCATACTATCGTTACAGCCCCTATCAGTCCCCTCTACTGCCTTGCACCACATTTCACTCTCCTATTACCGTCCGCACCGCATCCCACCAGCATCAATCCACCAACGCTCACATTCCTGCCGCGGTTTTCTACTTGAGTCATGGTTCAAAATAGCCACCAGCTTCACAGCCGCTGCAACCCTCCACGAGCCTCTCATCTCATTGCCACCCAGCGCCTCCCAGCCGTATCCAATTCACTTCACCCTCCTCAAAGAACGTCCACGGTGATTCTTAGAGGTTTCATTGTGCGAGTGCACATACACACACACACAAACATACACACACACTTACACACATACATACACTGTCTCTCACATACATACACACACCTTCACCGTATATCCTAATGAGCAACACAGATTTTAGAAGCCTGAACCATAGAACCCCATAGCTGCTGTTCACACTCAGTAAGTACAGTGGTGCTTGTCTTCTAAGGGTATCTGTATATCTAGACCAATGCTTTCAACGCAGATTTTAGGAGCCTGAACCATAGAGCCCTACAGCGGTTGTTGACACATAGTAGGTACATTGGTGCTTGTCTTCTAAGGGTATCTGTACATCTAGACGAATGCTTTCAACGCAGGTTTTAGAAGCCTGAACCAGAGCCCTACAGCTGTTGTTGACAGATAGTAGGTACATTGGTGCCTGTCTTCAAAGGCTATCTGTACATCTAGACCAATGTTTTCCTGTCATAACAGGTGTTCTGTCATCGGAGGGATAGTAAAATGAGACAACCAAGTTGGTACATTGAAATGTCCGCATATAACAGTGTTTCGCTGATCACATTCACAGGGGTTGTGGGTGGCAGGTACTACTGTACATGCTGTAATGTGCATTGAATAATTAGACCGTGGTTGGCAATGTGTGTTTAAATGCGCATATTTATATTCAAAGGGTTCCTGATTCTATAGATTTATAACATATTTGTCATCTTCTCTTTCTTTTGTGATGAATTTATTTACCCTGCTCATAACGGATAAGTGTGTTAACACTGTCTTGTTTTCACCGCTTGGCAGCACTAATCCACCACTAATCTTCGACATTTGTTCGGTGAAACATGAACCTATAAAGATTTTTGTTGGGCTTCTGTTAAGAAATTGGTCATGGTGCGCACGGCGAATTAACAGCCATGAAATGTGACATGTTGAACAGCTGGCGTCAATTTGAGACGGTATTTATGCAAGCAAACCATAAATGAGCTAAATTATGAAATGATAAAAGAAAGGGAGGGATCCCAGAGAATTGCCAGTTTCAAAATAAAGGAATGGTCATGTTGGACGGTTCTACCAGTAGGCAACAATAACGAGTATCTCCAGCTTCAAAATATAGAAATGATGGTGTTCGACCATGATACTGGGAGACAAACAATAACGAGACGGCACATCTCGCAAAGTCGCCATCATGTTTACCAAGCGTGAACCCACGCTATCGCTCCTATCATCCTACAAACTGACGAGGACCGGATGCGGCGGTCGAATCGGTAGAGCGCAGGATTCCCGTGCGGAAGGTCGGGAGAATCCCAGCCGAGTCAAACCAATGACTTATAAAATTGATACTTGTCCCTACCTAACCTGGCGCACGGCATTAATAGGATGGGACAAGTACTGGTGGGCACAGGATCAGGATAATGTGATAAGGATAAGGTCATGGTTTTGGCAGTGGGGCAGCATTATAGTCGCCATGAGTGTGCACTATCAGAAGTCGGTACCCGTCCTGATATGACCATAGATGTTGTTAGAATGTAAAACAACAGACAAACAAAATTAACTGACGATCCCTGTTCAGCCAGTCACACCGGAAGAAGCACCATCCCCTACCCTCCACTTTCTAGGATCCACCCACCATCCACCACCTACCCTCCACCATTCACCAGCCATCCACCTATTCTCCACCATCCACCATCAACCCACCATCCACCTTCTACTCTCCACCATCCATCCATCCATCCATCCATCCATCCATCCATCTCCAACCATACACCATACACTCTCCACCCTACCCTGCACCATCTACCATTAGCCACCACTCTGTGCTCCACCATTCACATTCCTAATACGTTACTATTATCGGTAACATTACCAGTCAGCGTCATATAAACCTATAACTACATTAGTATAATAAGTGCCTCTTTTCTCTGCCATTGGTTGGTTATAAATCCACAATCAAACTTCCTATGAAGCCTTCCCTTTTTACCCCCGCCACCCCCTCCCCCCGGGTGTTTTTGGGGGGAAGGGATCCCCCACTCATACCTCTGGCTCCCAGTACAGTGTTGCCAACCTGGAGGTACTCAGAATCCTTGAGCTTTTGGGTTGTGGGCATGGGACCCAAGTAGCGGCAGCTGCAAGCTTCCTTTAGGGGGGTCGAATGGTATCCCCGCCCCAATCCCCAAAATTTTGTTTAAAATGGGTTATTTGAGGGCATTTCCAAGGGGTATTAGGCTGATATTTAATATTATTCTAGCATATGTGTAACATGATATTTATTTGTATTTAATAAAAAGTACAAAAATTCGTGCAATAGTACAGTCATTCGTGGGATTTAATCAAAGAAATTGCAGAAATTCCTGGGATTTTTGGGTTGATCCGTGACTCATGAGGTGACTGATCAGAACATTCAAATTCCGTGACTCTCCCGGGAATTTCGTGAGAGTTGGCAACACTGCCAGTGACCTATGAATCGTTGTACCTCTGACCTTTTTACACCCACCGTGCGTGTATCACCGTACAATACTGAATGCTGCCGTGTATTGTGCGCATTCGAACCGTTAAATTGCGCCAGCCATTGTCAGGGGGTTATATTTATGACAGAGGTCCACGCCACTAACAAGTCGCTACGCTGGTTTTTCAGAATAGAAATGTGAATTATTAAAGATGTAGATATGGCTTGTTGCGTCCCATAGATGTTTCTTTTACCGATTGCTTACAGAGTATGAAATTAGATACCTGCAAAAGAGAGAATTTTGATGAGTTTGTTGTGTTTCGTATGTATCTCTTGTTTAATGTATACAGCCTCCATCATATACATAATTGAATACAGACAGATGGGGCTTATGCAATACAGCCCAGACACTACATTTTGTAATGACAACCTGCCTGTTTTAATCAGTAATATTCACTAAAAATGTCCATATATTTGGGAGAGATGGTTGGCTTCCAATAACCTAACGAAATAAAGGAATTAATTTACATAATGAAGTAGTGACAACTGTTCCCACCAAGTTAAGAGAAGTAAAAAAGGTGTTTCATTTTTCTTCTTCTAAAGCCATTGATTAGAATATTCATTTTCATATTCGCATCGCTTTGAGTACCACGGGGACATGATGCTTATGTTTGTTAATAGAATGAACCAATCTGACTATGGTCTGTGATTTGTCAGTACTGTGGACCACTCACCCTACAGTCGATTCTCTGTACTGTCAGCCACTCAGTCAAGCTGCCAACGGTAAGCTACATGTAACTGTCTCTCATATTGAAATGTTATAAGCTGTCACATTGATGTCGGAAGAAGAGATTTAGCTGGTTTTTAATACCGACTAAAAGACTATGTTATATATGTAGAGTCGGATCCAATGATTCTGGTTTAGTGGTCATTTATGGGCTATAATAAAGGCACTGATTATATACGTCAGCAATGACCATGAGTGATGCCACTTGATTTGGGCTGTCCTTGTATTGCATGATCCTTGACCCATGTATTGCATGGCCATATGACCACCTACCATTCCTAAAAGAAACCCACAAAGAATCCCATCAGTTCGCATCTATGATATATAACTCTACATGACCTATCGTTTTGGGAGGTGGTGGGATTCGAACCCCCGTGTTCGAATTCTGGCCGAGTAAAACCAATGACATAAAAATTGATACTTGTCGCTACTCGGCCTGAGATTCAGCGTTACTAGGATAGGGCAAAGATTGGTGGAAAGAGGAGGACCAATTGTCCACGATTGAAATGTCCCCTGCTTAATCAACTAATGTAACAAAAAGAACCACCCACAAAAGAAAACAAACAAAAAAAAAACACCCCAAAAAAACATCTGAAGGGTGTTTGTGTGATGGGGGAGCTAAAATAATTCAATGTTCATCTAAGTTTATGCAAATGTAGTCCATGCAATTATGCATTCTTCCTGCCGCTAATCCTCAAATGGACCTCTTTAATCTGTCCTCCCTTCACGATATGTAAGAAGCGGCGTTGCGCAGGCTGCTAATTGGACGTGCGTCGGGCGGGCCTTCGAAGGCAGCCGGCGACTAGAGAGCCACGGCGGCCCAGACCGACACTAACCGATAGTTACCAGCTCGGTAATGCGCACTCTCGGTGGGTTGACCTCAAGGCTGACCTCAGCCACCCTAGGCGTCTGACCTTAGGATGACAGATCGAGGGTTCCCCAGTGCACCTATATCCACAGAGGGGAGGTTTTACTTGTACGTAGCAGTACAATCTTTACCATTATTTTAAAATACATATTTGTTATAATGAATATGCCCATTTGTGAATTAGTCACATCGTTGTATTCCACTTCTACCTTCAGCTTGAACAACCTCCGTAGAATTTATATTACAGTATTTATTAGTTGTTTGTTGGGGTTTTGCGTCATTCCAACATCTATGGTCATATCAGGGCGGGGTTATGTATTGCCCCTCCCCCTCCCTCGATTGCTTAGGACCATGGCAGTTTTTAAATATGTTTTTTGTATGAATGAACAGTTGGCGAAGCTGGTCATCATACCACTGACCGCCACCATGCCCAAGGTCATTAATTCGGTCTGGTTAAAAATGACTGCGCGAGGGAGCCACGACCCCGGTGCCCGCTTATTCATACAAACTTAATGTGAATAGGACGCGGTCTGAGTAGAATGACCTGAACCCTGGAGCATTAAACCCCAGAGACTGAGATGCTCGGAGTGGTTCAGAGTACACTGGTTTATATGGTTTATACATGTGGAGTAGTCTGCCAGCACCAGTTAGTAGCCCAGATAGGAAACACACTGGACGCCTAGGGGGAATGCGCTGCCTATAACTGTGCTCTTTTGGTAGCGTCGCTGCGTAAGGCAGCTGGACGGAGAGCACTATAGTCCCGTAGCTTGGGAATATACCTACACTGGTCGCGTGGTCTTAGTGCTCTTAGCTGAGCACATTGTAAACGTAGCAGCGTAGCGCACTAGCCGATTGAGCGGTAGGTAGGTACACTGGCCGCGCAGGCAATATACCACACGTGTATGCAATGCTATGTAATCGGGGCACAGTGGCGGTGGAGTGGAGGCGGGGGATCAGTGAGCAGTGCAGAGCAGCTCGCCTCTCTAGAGCGGGCGGGCGGCAGTCTACAGGTTGGCGTTCCTCAACTATATAGCACGTCACACACGCACGACTCCGCCTCACAGCACCCCGCCCGGCGCCCAGTCCCGTTTCACATGCTACTTGCCCATCCGTGCCTCCCCACCCGGCCGCCGACAGGCCACCCCCTCCCACCCGACCGACCCCTGCCTCCTTCCGTCCCTCCCTCCCTCCCTCAACCCTCCCTCCTCCCTCCCTCCCCCCTCCCTCCTCCCTCCCTCAACCCTCCCTCAACCCTCCCTCCCCCCTCCTCCCTCCCCACCTCTTCCCTCCCCCTCCATCCCCCGCCTCTTCCCTCCCTCCATCCCCCGCCTCTTCCCTCCCTCCATCCCCCGCCTCTTCCCTCCCTCCATCCCCCACCTCTTCCCTCCCCCTCCATCCCCCGCCTCTTCCTCCTCCCCGCCTCTTCCCTCCCTCCATCCCCCACCTCTTCCCTCCCTCCATCCCCCACCTCTCCACCCCTTCTCCCCCCACCACTTCCCCCTCCCACTGCCGCCTCCTGCCACAAAAACCCAACACGGCGCCGACATGACGGGCGTACCGGCAGCTCGCCCCCAGAAGTATGAATGACCCTGGATGACCCCGCTTGGAATAAATCAAAATGTGGGTTTCACATTTAAATCGGCACCAATGTTGGAGCCCTGCAGCCAACTGCGCAGTCTGTGTCAGGGGCAGTACTGACTAATGCCTATATTTTGATTTATTTCACGTTGAAGCTGTTGGTTGTTGGTGAAATACGGTGCCGACTTGTTAGTAAACCGCCGGCCTGCAACAGCTGCACGAGAGGGGGAGATTACAGCGGCCTGCTTGTTTTGTTGTTGGGTTTACCCCCACCCCCCACCCCCACCACCCTCCTCTCCGGACCAGATCTCAGTGGTAGATCCTTGCAGATCCAATCGTAACAAATCTATACAGCACGATTTTAGGTTATCCACCATAGGCGTGGGGTGAACGTTAAAACACTCATAACCGCCTGGTCTCTACATAGGGCCCGATGACTAAGCGTGTGAGTGTGAGTGTGAGTGTGTGTGTGTGTGTGTGTGTGTGTGTGTGTGTGTGTGTGAGTGAGTGAGTGAGTGAGTGAGTGAGTGAGTGAGTGAGTGAGTGAGTGAGTGAGTGAGTGAGTGAGTAGGTGAGTGAGTGAGTGAGTGAGTTGAGGTGAGTGAGTGAGGTGAGTGAGTGAGTGAGTGAGTGAGTGAGTGAGTGAGTGAGTGAGTGAGTGAGTGAGTGAGTGAGTGAGTGAGTGAGTGAGTGAGTGAGTGATCGTGGAGGTGTGGGGTTGAAGTGCTTCGAGAGAAATGAACGCACAAACACAATAGGTCTTTTATTATTTATATACCGCCCTGAGTACATGTACATGAATGAAATATGGTGATTCTTTGCGTTAGGTTAAGCTGTGCTCATAGGCCAGCAGTAAATGTAGGGCGTGTCGCAACGTACCTCAAATCAGTCAAGGCGTAAGTGTTATAGCCTAAGCTGTGCTTTCTCTCCAGGGGGTAAACCTATTGACAGATAAGCGGCGGGAAAGTATCTACATTATTCGTGTGGTACCCACATTAGTGTACGTGTAGCGCGTATATCTTGTCATGGACACTCATTCCGTAGAGATTTGTGGAATGGCATTGATTAAATAATGTAAGTATAATTTGCTACTTATATCGAAATTATACAAGGTAGAATATATATATTTCATGTTGTATATATTTCTATATAAGTTGCAAATTATATACAACATTATCATATATACAATATTAGTCTCTGTCATATTGATTCCACCGTTAGCTTATCTAGTGTATGAATTATTTAACTGAAATGTCACCATTTATATAGTAGGAACATTGAGGCATCAATTCTACAGCGCCGTGGGAAGATAAGCCTGTCTGGTTGACAGTTCTCACTTGCGCTTTGATATGTGTGTTTAGAAAGGGTGGGGGATTGGGAACTAGATCCATTAGATCCCCTTCTTCACCCCGCCCTCTATGTAAAGGAATAGATCTGCAAGATAAATAAAGAGCTTTTAGACAGCGAGAGTGGAGGTGGGAGACTGTAACATCGTCAGTGTCTGACTCACTCATTTGTGAGAAATCCTGGAGAAACTTGTATGGGATTTCTTTTAAAAGACCTAGCAACTAAAAACCCATGGCAAAGCCAAGAATTGATTTATCAGATCTTGTTTTTTATTTGTCAAGTAATGTCACCTGTGATGCGTAAGTGGAGTGGAATTTTACTCACCAGGTGACATAGGTTTAAAGCTGCATAGTCTGATAAAGCCTCAAATTGTCAAAACTAAAACAGTTATCTAGAATCTATTCTACATAACTAACTTATATAATGGTGCACTTATTAATTATTTGTTGAAATATAGAAGGGAATACTGAGTAAATTTATTAGAACCTGTTACTGTTGAAGCCTATGGTGTCAATGTTTTGGCGTGCTAGCCAAAACTAATTTGACATATTTGCATTTCAAATACCTCAGAGCTTAGCCATTTAAAATAAAAGTTATTTCAAACTAAAGTAAGATAGATTATAACAATCAATTTCATATATTTATCTCAGTAAAATGGCAGAAACTCCAAACCATTGGACACCAGTGTTTGTTCCTTGCATAGCTATTCATTATAACGAATTATTCAGACCCTAGAAATCTGAAGTGTGTTTAGCTCTAAACTGCTAAGAACACACATGGTTTACTTATTCTAACGCCCAATGAAACATCAAACCACACTTCCCTAGTCAGAGCTCAGCTATTCTTATTCGCTGACATCAGGTTTAGTTTGGAGTAGTATCTCCTTTGATTTGGATTGTTAAAACCTTTCTTGTTTCTGTATCAACTACATTTTTTAAAGGATTTTATTAAATGGGTAGTAGATTTTAATAAGCACCTCCGTATTCATAAATGAGCACGAGAATTCGACATGCACAAAGTATAATGGGTATTGTTGAAGAACCCAACTTTTCTATTAAAAAAGGCTTTCCTAAAATATGAGACAAGGCTTCTTGACTAGCATGTCTATAATTCTGATTCATTCCATCTGTATGCTTTAAGTATATTGATATGGCAAATGTGCTATTGATTTCTATTAGCTTCTATGGATAGTACCACAAAACATCTGCCGGGTCCAATTTCATCAGCTCAAGCAGATTATGTTCCCGTCTCTCCTTATATACAGTATTGTTTGGCAACCTGTCTGCTCTTAGATGTGGGAGGAGCAAGGAGAATGGGTTTCCTTTTCCATCTAGTCTCGGTAGGTGGCGAATATCTGTACTTCCAATCCAGGAAGAACAATAGATTTACCTTTGCGTCTAGTCTAGGAACATGGCAAATAGATTAACCGCTACTATAGTCCAAGAACAAGAATATATTTACCTTTGAATCTAGTGCAGGAAAAAGAAGAGATACGTCAGCAATGACCCTGAGTGATCATGCCTTTTGCTGTTAGTTCAGGAACGGGGAAAATAAATATATTTTGCTTCTAGTCTAGGAACAATGAGAATAGATTTAAACTGAATAGATTTAAATTTAAATCTAGTCTAGGATCAAATATAGTGAAAGCTGGATGTTGGACTGTTTGCAATCTACAAACAGTTACAAGCAATAAACAGGAAGCAAACAAACCTAAATTATTACTAAAACAAAATTCTAAAGATTTGAATCAAATTGGACTAGTGCTGCCCAGCGGTGAAAATAAGTGTTAACACACTTATCCGTTATGAGCAGGGTAAATAAATTCATTTTAAAAAAGGACAAGGGAGTCTAGTTTATAATATATTAACACCTCTTTGTAATTCTGCATTGTCCAGATGTGTACACTCACAATATTTGAATGATTTTTGGCGATGCACGGGAGTTCGGTTATGTGCACCGATGGATGTTGCATCAAGTGATTTAAAAGGGTATTTTCGTAACCTTTTTTTTTGAGGGGCTGAGGGAGTGGTTAACTGCTTTTATCTAATCTTTTGCTCGGTGATTCCACCAAAAAGAGTTCATCAATGATAGACATCCACGAAAGTACTCATCAATATATATGTCCCCCACCTTATCTAACCTAACCTTCCTGATAGGACTTTAGATGTTGCCAGGACATAACACTCCATAAACTAAATATAACCTGCAGTCCCTGTGATCACATTTTGACTGACCTTTGGGTATGGCCCCTCTTGTCCTACATTACCTAAAGTAAGAACAGCAAGAACAAGCCACACCAAGCCACACCCATGGAAATTGGTTCCAAATCCATGAATCAGAAAAGACCGGCAAAACATGGAATAAACTAGTGGCAATACTGATACTTAATCATATTTTTGTGAAATACTAGAACTGCCAATCTTGCCAAATATGTTGTTTGTTGGTTAATGGTGCATAATACGATAAGAGTCTACACTTTTCGAAACCAAAGCACTTACCTAGATTTGAACTTATATATCTAGCCTAAGCCAATCCTTGCCCTATCCTTAATGCCGAGCGCCAAACTAGGAAATGACATATCAATTTTGTAAGTCATTGGTTTGACTCGACCGGGAATCGAACTCCTGATCTCCAGCACAGGAGGCCCGCGTTCTACCGATTCGGCCACCGTCTCCGGTTTTACAACAAGAAGTGGCCATTGGTGTGCTGGCGGGACGCTTGCGGTCCTTCACAGCCCCCTCCATGTCGGTGCGCACACGGCGGCCCCCATGTTTGGTATCAGACAGACAGGGGTCCTTTTTGAGGCATCGAGCGATGACCCAGAAAAACAAACACGGCCGGCGGCTAGTTACTTTGGCGGGCACCTGGCACTGACAGCCATTGGGGACTACTAGTACTACATCGACACGCGGCCCGTCCCTAAAGGCCCTGTCACATTACGGCGTATGGCGGGGGCGTATTGAAAACCTACGTAAGTCCTGCGAATGCCGGCCTATGATGACCTTTGGTGACCTATCGGGTGTTTTTTAGCGTATGTGTAACGTATGAGGAGCGTACGAGTAGCGTATGAGAGCGTATGAGAGCGTACTGTGACATTTTTTGACAGTTTTGATTGGCATATGGAACCTATGCATAGCGTATGCATAGCGTATGGCGGCGTATGAGTCAATATCGATGTCGAGACCTATGGCATACGCTTTGAATACGCTGTGCATACGCTGTACATACGCTGTGCATACGCTAGAGATACGCCGGTGAAGCAAGTTGAGCGTATGCGTAACCTACGCCGGCGCACCCCTAGCGTACGAGGAGCGTACACCGGCATACGAGGAGCGTACACCGGCGTACGAGGAGCGTACACCGGCGTATGAGTAGCGTATGAACCATACGCTCCCATAGGTCGAGATTTTTTGAGCATGCACAAAAAAATGTGGACGGACGGACAGGAGAAAGCGTATGGCGGCGTACAACGGCATACGCCGGCATAGGCCGGCACATGACGGCCTATGAGTAGCGTATGAGTAGCGTATGAGTAGCGTATGAGTAGCGTATACGGCGTATGCCGACGTATATGACGTAACGCCGCTACGCCGCCATACGCTCCCGCCATACGCCGTAATGTGACAGGGCCTTTTTAGCAAGGCCTGTCTCTTAACCACCCACTCACCCTCCCAATCCCACCAACCCACCAACACCCCAAACCAAAGTACACATACACATACACACACACATACACATACACACACATACATACACACAAACGCACACAAACTAACACACAAACTAACAACCGAGATATCTGTTAAAGCAGCCATCAGCATTTCCACCACCATCACCATCACCATCACAAGGAATGTAGCCTTAGACATATAAGCACCAGCTTGGAGGTGGAGTTTATACTATAGGTAATAGTAATAGGACTATAACACCGCTTGGAGGTCATTTCCGGAGAATATACGCGAACATGGTTGATACCAGTTGGAAGTACGCTGACATGCTTTTCTTTAGGTTAAAAATTGTATATAGATAGATATATTGATAGATAGATGGGTAAAATAAAGGTTTAATACAATACACTTTCTTTTTAATTGTGAACATAATGGTTTCTTATATATGATGAGTAGCACGTCACGTGCTATGGTGTATGTTAGTCTCACACCATTACATAATGCATATTGCATGGTGTTTTCAATTTGTCGTAGGAACAGGTGTCATATTAAGGAAGAAAAAGAACTTGTATATTTGCTATCTTTGTTATTAGAAATATAAGTAACACAGGTACTCAACATTTATATTGCAATTCCCCGTGCCTGTGGTGCATAGAATTGGTCCATCTACCTTTGTGTTTTTGACCTACTAGGCACTCTCTTCCTCTGTAAATATATTATGTTGTTTCCTTTCTATTGACAATCTGTAGTTGTCATCTGGTATCAGCATGGTATGATAGCAATGCGGTATGCCGTTATATAGCTACTATATTAAGACTGGCGGCTAATGTCAATGCTAGTGTTACACACATCCCATGCGGTGAACTGCACGTCTCAGTTGTGACAGCCGGGAGTGGGTGAGGGAATTGTATGGTTAAGAACCTCCCGAAAGCAAGGAAGGAAGGATAGCGCCACTAAGTACTGTCTATAAACACTGTCCCAAGCCGCTTGTCTCTGGACTTCAAACAGGCCGGATAAACACGCCCCCGGGGCACCGTAATCTAATGCATCATTTCACCCTTTTCAACTGGCGCGAGGCGTACTATGTGCACGTGATTATATGAACGTGTCCTCAGGGCACCTGAAATGCGCTTATAAGTTATATGTTTGGTTAGCGTTCGACTTGACGGCAAAGCGGGACGTGTTAACACGGTATTTATCTAGTTAGTCTCCGAAATACCCTTATTAGTTTTTACCTAGTTCAATTCTCGCTTTCCCTCTCCCTCTCCCTCCCCCTCCCCCTCTCCCTCTCCCTCGCCCTCTCCCTCTCCCCCTCCCTCTCCCCCTCCCTCCCTCCCTCCCTCCCTCCCTCCCTCCCTCCCTCCCTCCCTCCCTCCCTCCCCCTGTCTCTCTCTCCTCTCCCTCCCTCTCCCTCCCCCCTCCCTCTCCCTCTCCCGCTTCCTCTCCCTTTCCCCCTCCCTCCCTCCCTCCCCTCCCTCCCCTCCCTCCCTCCCTCCCTTCCTCCCTCCCTCCCTCCCTCCCTCCCTCCCTCCCTACCTCCCTCCCTACCTACCTCCCTACCTACCTACCTACCTACCTACCTACCTACCTACCTACCTACCTACCTACCTACTGATGGTAACATGGCCGGGTCCCAGTTCAACCCAGCACGTCCGTTAGATGTACCAGCACATCTTTGTCTTTTTCTCTTCTTTTTTTTTCTGAACCAATTACAGCGGGAGTGTATTATATATGTGTGCACTGTTTACTTGACATTGGCGCGTATAGATTAATGCATGGGTCAGCGAAAACTACCTGCGTCATGTCTTCTCCCGCCTGCTGATGCCCTAGTTAGGGGCGCCTGACCAGCACCCCACCCCTCTGGTGCTGTCGTGGGTATGTCAGTACAATAGCAGTCGGCCCAAGATAACGGACTGTTTGGTCGCGGTGTATACCTAATAGTAATACGGTGGAAGCTCTGTATCACAGATAATATGTCAGGCTTGGCTTAGCGTACATGACAGGCGTTACGACTAGACCACATACCAGGAAGATAGCCAATGTGACTCATATAGTACAAGGGGGGGTTGGATTGGATGGCAGCATAAGAATAACCTTAAGGGGCTGTCACATTACGGCGTATGGCGGGAGCGTATTGAAAACCTGCGTACGCCGTGTTTTTGCCGACCTATGCCGACCTATGATGACCTTCGGTGAACTTTCGGGGGTGTTTGAGCGTATGGGGAACCTATGAGGAGCGTATGAGGAGCGTATGGGAGCGTGCTGTGACATGTTTTGACAGTTTTGATTGGCATGTGGAGCGTATGTGGAGCGTATGAGGAGCGTATGAGGAGCGTATGGATATTTGGGGAGCGTATGCGGAGCGTATGCGAAACCTATGCGCGACCTATGCGCGACCTATGCGCGACCTATGCGCGACCTATGGTATCTCTCCGCGGTCCGCCGCTTGTTGGCTCCTGGGTATATAAAGCCTGCAGCAACAGGCTCCCCTCACACTCTGCCACCATGCCTGCTAAGAGGAACACCACTGCTGCTGCTGCTTCTGCTACTGCTACTACTACTACCACCACCAGTACTACTGCTACCACACCAGCCTCCAGAGCTGCTGTTACAGGAGGAGGACTAGGCCGTGGGAGAGGCAGAAAGAGGCAGACTTTGTTACAATGCTCTCCATCACCAGCCTCCTCACCTGCCTCACCTGCCTCGCCACCTCACCACTCTCCACACCACTCTCCAGAACACCACTCTCCACAACACTACTCTCCAGAACACCACTCTCCACTGGAGGAGCTGGAGATGGAAGTGGAGAGGCCGATGACGCAACGCTGGCGTCCCCGCTCCAGCTCGCCATCTCCTGCCTCTGCGGGCAGCTCACGGGCGTCGTCCGCTGCCTCCGCCGCCTCCTCCGCCAGCACCGCTGCCATCGCCACGTCAAAGAGACGGAGGGCCAAGAAGAGCGACTGTTCTCTGTCGGTCTTCAAGGAGGGTCAAATGTTGGACTTCCTTGAGGAGAACCCCATCATTTGGAACATGAAGCTCACGGATTACCGCCGCGCAGACAGAAAGGCCAAGATGTGGGAGGACCAGGCGACACTTCTGGGGACCACAACAGTCCATCTCCAGAAGTGGTTCAAGTCGCTGCGGGACACGAACACGCGGCTCCACAAAAAAAAGAGCGGGGACGGAGCCGCTGACCTGACTGAGCGGGAGCAGTGGATCCTGCGCAAGTTCGGGTTCCTGCGGTCCGTCGTCCGTCACCGACCGGAGCCCTGCAGGAGTGTAAGTACATAAACTTTTTTCGTTCTGACAAGTGCGGCCATTAGTATCGTATTCTAGTTTGTTATGTTATGCTTTTGTTGTATTTATGTTTGTTTGTTTGTTTGTTGTTGTTTTACATCCTAGCAACATCTAATATTCTAGTAATTTGTTAATGTTATTTATTTCTTTAATGTTGAGTTGTTGTGTAGTTGTTCTTAAATCGAGATATTGACAATAGATGTATCATGATATAATCGTTATAAATCCATGTCTGCATTTAACGTTAATTATTTTTGCTTTATATAAATTTGATTTACTGTTGACTTGTCGTGTCTTTTGTCGAAATATCGATTTGCATTCATGTTTACTTATGTTATGTTATGATTTTGTTTTGCAGTTGGCCACTCCTGTCGCGGCTCCGCAGCTCGATCTCAGTGTGGAGGAGAATGTCGGGACCGATGTGGAGGTGGCGATGGACGAGGACCCTCCACCCACTCCTCCCGGTACATCCCAAGAGCGGGGAAAGGGGAGAGGGAAGCGTTGTGCCCCAGTCGACACCAACCTCCTCGCTGCCATCCACAAGAGGTTCGATGAGTCTGCCGACATGCTCAAGGTGATGCAGCCGCCGCCTCCTCCTCCTCCTCCTCCACCTCCACCTCCACCGGCGGTGACGAAGCGAGTGGCATTCGCCAACTATATTCGGGACATGATCCTCACGATGCCGGAGGAGCGGTTTGTGGTGGTTTGCGGTCCACTGAACCGCATGGCATCGCACCATCTGGAGGAGGAGGAAGGAACATTCGTGGGACCGGTGGTTTGTGGGGCTGCTCCTGCTCCTGCTCCTGCTCCTGCTCCTGCTCCTGCACTGGCTCCTGCACATACAACTCAGGCATACCAGCCTCAACCCCAACAGTGGCCTGCGCAGACACTGGAGTACGTGGACCGCTATGTGGGCGGGCCACACAGTCTTCATCAGCCACTGCCACACCCGCCTCTGCCAAGTCTTCCGCCTCAGCCTCTGCATCCAGCTCCGCCAGTGGTACGGCCGTCACCACCGCAAACCGCACAAGTACGGACTTTAGGAATGGTGCCGCACACGAGGGCCTCTCCTACAGTTGTGGTGCGTGGCACTGCCACAGACATGGTGACTCCGACACACGCCGACCCCGAAGTGAACTTGTCCGAGTCGGCCAGCCCGGAGGGACTCTTAAACTTGTCGGGGTTATCCGGGATATCGGGCATGTTAGGGGCCAATTTGGACTTGTTCGCCTCAGCCTCCCAGTCGCCAGCTGATACCAACGGCAAGGGAGAGAAGTGATTGTATGTGTATATATGTATATATGTTGTCGTATTTATCTTATTTATCTTATGTATATATGTATATATATTGTTTGTTTGTACATTTATGTCAAGATGTGTCAATAAATAGACTGTCACTTTTAATTTTTGTGTCTGTGCATGCCATCATTTAATTGTTATATATTAAAGTACAATTAACATTAAAAATAAAATTAAAACATAAATAACTTTAAATTTAAAATATTTATTATAATGTTTCTCCTTCCCCTTTCTCCCTTTCCTCCTTCTATCTCTCTTCCTCTCTCTCTCTATCTCTCTTCCTCTATCTCTCTACCTCTCTCTCTTCCTCTCTTCCTCCCTCTCTATCTCCCTCTCTCTATCTCTCTTCCTCCCTCCCTCCCTCTATCTCTTCTCCCCTCCCTCCCTCCCTCCCTCCCTCCCTCTCTCTGTGTCACTCTATTTTTTCCTGTGTTCTAGTATGTATGTAAAAAGAGAGGAGATTCATTACAATTACATTAACTTTAAATTAAGGAGCCAAAGAATGTAACAGACATGTAAAATTGTGTTTTCATATCTATACAATGATATCGTTTATTTTATACTAGACATATAAACATAATTAGCATCTCATATAAAAACAGGAGACATGTTTATATATAACAACATCACAGACATGTTTGCAAAAACAGTAGACAGACAATGTTTTTTCAGATCATCCTGTCTTGCCATGACAGTGCTCCGGCGGGTGAGACGACCCAGTCTTTAATTAGATTGCGCTGTTCCTTTCCTAACTTGGACGCGGTGTTGGGAGGTACAACGTCAATGTCAGGAAGGTTGTGTCCCTCTCGCCAAGCTCCAGGCACAAAGTTGTTGTTGGCTGTCTCGGGACCATCCAGCTGCATGTTCTGTAGCGCTGGGTAGCGTGTCCTCATGAGGTTGTGCAGAACCATGCACGCCTTGACGATGAGCTTCACGTTGGAGGGGTGGTGCTGCATAGTCGTCAGGAGCACTTGGAAGCGGTTGGCTAGAATGCCAAAGGCATTCTCCACCACTCTCCTAGCTCGGGAAAGCCGGTAGTTGAAGAGTCGCTCGTCATTGGTCAAGCCCCTCTTGCCGTACGGCTTCATCATGGTCGGCCGCAGGGCAAAGGCGTCGTCACCGATCAGGAAATACGGCACATCTTTCTGGCCGTCGACGAGCGGTTCAGGGTTCGGAAAGCCGATGGTGCCATCTTCTGTGCACGCCTTCAGCTCGGAGGCGTTGTAGATCTGGGCATCGGACGCGGAGCCCATACCGCCAATATCTGCCCAGATAAATTTGTAGTCCGCATCTACAAGCGCCAACAGGACCACGGAGAAAAAGCCCTTGTAGTTGTAGTAGAGCGACCCACTCTTTGGAGGGCACCGGCAGGCGATGTGCTTCCCATCCAGAGCGCCACAGGTATGGGGGAAGTTCCACCTCTCAGCAAAGAGGTCCGCGATGGCACGCCACCCTTCTGGAGTCGTCGGACACGTCATGACCTCGGCCATGTACTCGTCGACGATGGCCTTGCAGACTTCACGCACTATCAGCGACTGTGTGTTGTGGGGCACCCTCCACCCAAACTTCATGGAGGAGTATTTTGTGCCGGATGCCAGGTGCCGCAGAGTAAGTGCTATTTTGAGCGCCGGGTCGAGCGGCACCCTGAATGTGGTCCGTTTTTTGGCGATCCTGGGTCCGACTCGCGCCACAATCTCGTCAAACAATTGGGGAGGCAGCCGCATGAAGTTGACAAACGATGCGGTGTCCTCGCTGCGGAGCTCGACCATGAGCTTGTCGAACAAGCCAAACTGTGGCCGCCTCCCAATCCAGGGTCGGACCCACACTGATCGTCGACGCTGCTCCCTCCTCCTGCGTCTCTCGATACGGGACGCCAGAAGAACCATGAGGAGTAGAGTAAGCTCTTGGTGATAAAGGGCAACTCTGTAGAAAAGCTGGAACTGTGCTTGCAGTGCCTGGGCCTCCATCCTGTATGAGCAGCAGAGCAGGAATGACCAAAGGAATGGCGTGGGGCGCCTTTATATACCGAGACCATAGGTCGGGCATACGCTTCGCATACGCCTCACATACGCTTTCCATACGCTCGCATACGCAACGCGTAGGTTCTGCGTACGCTGCATACGCCCCTGATACGCCCCTGATACGCCCATGACGCAAGTCGAGCGTACGAGTAGCGTACGGCGGCGTACCTATTGCGTACGCCGGCGTACCCACAGCCTATGGGGGGCGTATGCGGAGCGTATGGCGGCGTATGCGTAGCGTATGACCCATACGCCCCCTTACGCCACCGTAGGTCGCGATTTTTTGAGCATGCACAAAAAAAAAAGGACGGACGAATTTGGGAAAGCGTATGGCGGCGTATGCCTCATAGGCTTCACATACGCCGGCATCTGGCTGCATCTGGCGGCGTATGGGGAACCTATGAGTAGCGTATGAGGAGCGTATGAGGAGCGTATGAGTAGCGTATGCGGCGTATGGCGGCGTATATGACGTAAGCCGCTACGCCGCCATACGCTTCCGCCATACGCCGTAATGTGACAGCCCCTTTACATAAATAACACAGTGGCACTCTACATAACGCCCACTTCGTCCACACAACAAGCCCACACTGTGGAATTAAAGACAGTCTAAAGCTGATGTAGGTTTCTGAGCACAAGTCGCACACGATTGCTTATGGATTATTCATCATGGTCTATTTAGCGAGGACATCTGGCTCCAACCCATAGACATATACAATTAGATTATATGTTTGTCTAGAGTGCTTCAGACTTAGCCTTAGCCTTAGCCTTAGCCTCAGACTCAGCCACAGCCCTCAGCCACAGCCCTCAGCAACAGCCCTCAGCAACAGCCCTCAGCCAAAGCCATCAGCCCCAGCATCAGCCTCAAGAGAATGATGGGGCTGGTTTAGGCGGCCTCGGCCCGGCCTCCGAACATGCTCGGTGACGGGTTGGGGTGTTCGTGTGCTCAGTCGGCTGCGGTCCCCATGCCCCGAGGGAGAATTCCTATCAATCAGACCATGCCTGTGTGGAGCAGAATCGATTTAATCAATTTCAAACGCGGATGTATGTCTGTGCATAAATAACCTCGGCTGTCTTGTTCGCGACTCGAATGGTTTCGACCATTCTGGAATGAATCAGTTTGGTTAAATAAATAAATAAACAAATGAATAAATAAGAATAGTTTGTTAAAAAGCCGATATGTTTATGTTGATGTCATCACTGTTATTTGGTTGTAAATCTCCGTGATGCATGTGCAGTATCCTAGTTAATTACAATCATGACTTGGCAAGAGTGGTTTTCGATTTGTTACACATTCGTGAATCGGAACCGGTATCCAGCAATCGCTGCGTTTCAGGAATGTAGGGGTTAATCTTAATGAGGTCTTCTTTAGCTTTAGCTCAGGGAATATTTAATTTTAAAATAATGTTTAAAACGTAACTTGTTTTTAAATCGGTGAGTATTGGGGCGCTGTTTTGTGACAATGTGGTATATGTGTGTGGTGGGGGTGGGGGGGGGTCAATAGCAATAAATGTATTTAATAAATTGCAGTTATAAAATGCAAGGGTGACATTCAGTGAGATTAAATTACATGACCCGTATTATTATAGCCTTTAATTTTTGTCTAAATTTAGCTTTACTGCATCTGATTTTGTTTAAATTTATGGATTCAAATATATAATTGGGGTTAATTGAATATGCTTGCAGATGATATGATGACGAGCTTCAGTAATCCGAACTACACGCTGAACGACCCTGACGCGCTCAACCGGAACCTGCCGGTGACGACAGATTTTTGCGACAACGATGTCATCTACGGAGACCCCGACCTGTCACACACGGGCACGTCGAGGACGAATGCATCGTCCAAGCGCCGCAAGAAGTACTCCGACTTGAAGCTATCGTCCATGGGGCTCGACGCGGACGACTCGACCCTGATGGTGCACAACGACCTCTGCTCCCCGGACAGCATTGCTTCCGAGACCTCGACGCCCTCTGGCGGCGACGGCGACTCGCCGGCCGCGTCGCCGCTGGAGAAGACGGCGCAGATCCTGGAGGTGGAGCACACGGAGCTTGGCTCGGAGGACGACGACGAGGAGGACGAGTCGGCGCCGCTCAGTTCGGCCGACGGCGGTGGCAGCGGGACGCAGCAGCAATCGTCCACGTCGTCGCAGGGCTTTCTGGGATACTACGCTAGCCTGGAGTCGTCTGCGGCTGCGCGCAAGCAGCGGGAGGAAGCCCAGGCAGCTGCTCAGCGGGCCGGGAATGAGGCTGGCGGCGGTGGTGAGGACGATGAGGAGCCGACAGAAATGGCGCCACTGGTGGCCGTGGGGAGGGCAGCCACGGGAAAGCAGGTCAAGCTCCCCGCCACAGGGGACAAGCGGTAAGCAAGAGTTTTGTCTCTTTTGTCTTCTTGTCTGCTGCAACAGTTGGCCATAGAATCTTGCTCGTTCCGATATTGGCACTACTGAATGTTAATGTGTGTTTGTTGGGCTAATAAATATCAAAGGGATGAGAAATTTCCCATTTTCGATAGATTTCTGGGTTAAAAACAAAATCACTTTATGTTATATGGGTCATTTCCCCTCATATTGTTAAGCACTAGACAATTTACCGGAAGTCTGATTTCAGTCTTTTTGTCTGTTTTTGTGTGGGGTGAAACTCATCCCTGATAATGTGATATCAGTCGGTGTCCTTTATGAATGGGAATGGGGGATGGGGTGGGGGACGGAGTCGGGGACTCTAGTGGTTTGCATTGTTGTAGCCGTGGATATTAAGCACTGTACATACAACAGGCTCATAGTTATCAGGATGGCAGGGGCAGCTTGGGCTGCCCCGCGTTCTCTCATTCAAATCTCAGCACAAAGCTACACCAACTCATTTTTAACACCCCCTCCCTAAGCTTAGCTACACGTGTGTGTCGTGTAGCATATTGTTGTCTGTGCTCGCTTTCCATGGGACCTCCCCCAATGATAAAGATACATTGAATTCTAGAAAAAGGAAAAGATATGCTCTCGCACTGTCAGTTCAGGGTTGGGGAGAGGGGTATTAATTATGGAGGTATTTTCTTGACAGAAACAATAATGGTTATTATTATATAAATTTAATAGAACACCCTCATATAGTGTAAGGCAACGTGCAATGAAAACACGCTATGACACATTTACTGAATATGTCATATGGTTAATAAGATTGTAAATAATCTACAACTTTATTTCTTTTATGTTGAAGAATAGAGAAATTTCGTATACCATAAAAAGTTAACTTAAATAGTTGAGCCTTTAGGACAGATTAAAATATATCAAGAGATGCTGTCGTATGATATATATCCTCTGAAAACCTATTCCATCAAGGGGGACCTGCCACACAGAAGCGCTATCTGTGTCATGCCACGCATGGATTGCTACAATCGCGACCCTTACCAAGTACAAAATTACCGCTGTGTATATGTACCTGTATATGTGCTCTCGGTCCAGACCCAATACACACTGACATTAGCACTCTAGTCTCAATCGAACTCATACTGATCAGGGTCCATATGTTTCAAAGAGCCGAGATCGAAGGAGGTGGGATTCGAACCCCCGGGTTCGAACTCCGGTCAAGTCCAACCAATGACTTACAATGTTATGCTTGTCTCTTCCTAGCCAGGCACTTGGCATTATTAGGATAGGGCAAGGGCTGGTTGGCTCAGTGTCCGGATAATGTGACTAAGTGGAATATCAGGTGATGATGCTGGTGGCCTGGTCTCCCAGTGGGGCAGCCCTATAAGGTCGCCATGAGTGCGCACTGTCACAAGTCGCTACCCGTCCTGATATGACCATAGATGTTGCCAGGATGTAAACAACAACCGTGTGTCTCAAAGAGCCGAGACCTAAGGAGGGGGCGGGGGAGGGGGTGGGAGACTAGACTTGGTGGGGTCCTGTGTGGCAGGACTTGTTCTCCCGGCCCACACCCAGTACACTTTGGCAGCAGGTCTAAGGACTCTTGGCACTCCACTTGCCAACAATACACGGACGGATCCAATGTCGGGTGCTCACGTCCTCCTTCTCCCAAGTTGGTGGCGAGCTCTGCTTATCAGTGCTGCCACCTGGTGAGATACAAGATAACCAGAGTGGTGTGAGCAGTCTCGGCGTGTCGCGTTGTGGCATCTAATTCCATCACATCCACTCGCCTGCTTCTTGACTACGGTGGCCCAACAACGGTTGGTTGGTTGTTGGAGTTTTACGTCCTGGCAACATCTAAGGTCATATCAGGATAGGTACCAGCTTGTGACAGTGCGCACTCATTGCGACTTTATAGTGCTGTCCCACTGGGAAATCAGGCAACCAGCACCAAGACCCGATATCCCACTCAGTCACATTATCTTGACAGTGAGCGAATCAGTCCTTGCTTTATCCTGAGTCCAGGCTAGGAAGTGCCAAATATCAATGTTGTATGTCATTGATTTGACTCGACTGGGAATCGAAATCCCGAATTCCCGCTCTGGGGGCCTGTGCTCTACTGAATCGGCTACCGCCTCCGGTACCCAGCAGTGTGAGCTAGCACAAAGCTATCTCCATTGCACAGACGAATAACCACCCTTTACCCCAATGACTTGCATAGTCAGATATCACCTAACTCATGGGTCGTACGTTGTCCTGGAATTCCCGGAGAATCTTGGAATCTCGTGATAATAAAAACCAGGCCTGAAAATGTCTTTGAAAAATTGCCGACGTGCGCTATGTCCTGAAAAAGTAATAACAATGATATTTTGTGGTTATCTTCCTACATTTTTCGAGTTGTTATCCTGATTCAAAACCCCAGACTCAAATGCTTAAGATATATTTATGACTATGAATAGAGCTACAAATTCGCAATGAAAAACAATTGCGCGCAATGATAAACAATTGAGTGGATATGATGTCCTTAAAAATTACATGATTTCCTGGAAAAACCCTGGAATTTGATTGGTCTATAGCTGTAGGAGCCTTGTAGTTGTACTTGTGCCATTCAGTAGAATGTATAGTCCAGATGAAAATCTTTGTGCTACTCATTAGGTTCAAATAACCGAGCTTCGTCTCTTTGTTTTCGATTTAGATAGGCACTGCACTCTATGTGCTCTTAAAGCTCTTCCAGACGGGGTGGCCGAATGAGTAGAGCGTCCGTCTCCTGTTTTGGGAGATCGGGAGATCCGAACCCATGAGTTTGTCGGTTCGAATCCTGGTCGAGTCAAACCAATGACTTAAACATTGATATTTGTCACTTCCTAGCCTGGCGCTCGGCATTATTAGGATAAGTCAAGGACTGGTTGGCTCAGTGTCAGGAAAATGTGACTGAGTGGGATATCAGGTCATGGTGCTGGTGGCCTGGTTTCCCAGTGGGGCAGCACTATAAAGTCACAAGTCAGTACCTATCCTGATATTACCTTAGATGTTGCTAGGACGTAAAACATCAAACAAATTATCTAAAAGCTCTCTTTTAATGGAAGTATCCTTGCTTTTATAATTAATTATGATCCATGGTAAAACATCCGGCCTTCTTCGAAATGGATGGGGGGAAACAAATTACACGTGAAAGGCTATTTGGTAAAACATACCACTATTACCAGTGTTAAATTATTGCTTCAATTAATTAAGTAGCGTTTAGCTCAAGCAGTCGGGTTGGCCAAATGAGTTGAGCATCTGGCTCAGGCTTTCGTAGGTCGTAGCATTCGAACTACCAGCTCGAGCCCTGGCTGAGTCAAAACGAATAACTTAAAAATGTATACTTATTAATTGATACCTAGACTGGCATTTGACATCACTAGGATAGGGCAAGGAGCAGTGGAATGGGGATTGATATTTCCTCTGCTTAATCAACTAATGAATAGTAATGTACAGAAAAAGCGGGGGGGGGGGGAATCATCGAGAACCAAAACATGGGTTATTTCTGTTTCTGAAATATTGAATTTTGTTTGTTTGTTTAATGACCCCCCCAGCACAAAAAGTAAACATCGGCTATTGGGGGTCTGAAATACTCAAATACTGAAATGACAAAATCTGTTTTATTTAATGCGACTGAGCCTTACCCACCTAAAAAGGAGAGAACAAAATCAGATGATGGAAAAAAAAGAAATGAAACTTTTGGGCCACCATCCAAATAGAAACGAGCTGCCGTGCCGCCGGCGACCTGCAGTGGGAAGTAATGCCTTCTGATTGGCTGTTGGTTAAGCCCGCCTCGGGGACACTGTGTGTGAAGCAATGTCCTGGATATCAATTCGCAAAGGGGATTCATTTGGCGCGTATGTAATGAATACATTGTTATTGCAATGCGACCTGCCAGGTAATAAAGGCGCCTGATGTGCACAAATAACGAGCTGTGGGAAGCAATGCAATATGCGCCAGTACTGTGGGGAGTGGGCATAAAGAACTGTTACATCAGGTTTTATGTGTGTGTGTGTGTGGTTGTGGCTGTGTGTGTGTGTGTGTGGTTGTGTGTGTGTGTGTGTGTGTGTGTGTGTGTGTTGGTTAGTTGGTTGTTGGAGTTTTATGTCCTGGCAACATCTAAGGTCATATCAGGACGGCTGCCGACTTATGACAGTGCACACTCATGGCGAATGTATAGTGCTGCCCACCTGGGAGACCAGGCTGCCAGCACCATGACCTAACATCCCACTCAGTCACATTACCCTGACACCAAGCCAACCAGTCCGTGAGGCTGTCTTAAAAGTTGCTAAGCAATGTGGGACAAAACTTTGTCCATTGTAACGATCAACATACTTTGTGCTTATGCATCTCCTCATGATAAACTGATTTGTTTTTTACATGGTGTTTCATAATCCCAAAAGAATACATATTGATTTGAAGCAAATGTCCTTGTGTTTTTAGTGTAACCGTTTTTGTGCTGTTTTGTGTCAATCGTTACAATGGACCAAAAAAGAGAGTTATCACCCTTTGAGACAGGCTCATATGTATGTATGTATGTATGTATGTATGTATGTATGTATGTATGTATGTATGTATGTATGTATGTATGTATACACGTCTGTTTGTATGTATGTATGTATACATATGTAATGTATGTATGTATACAGTATTCATTAAAACTGATCTTTTATTTATTTTATTCCCTTTTCATTTTGTTATTGCATATTTAAACAAAAAAAGTGATCTATTTAGTGCTTTTAGTTTTGCAAATAACAAAACAAATTAAAAAGCCACGTTCACAACGAGTCAATAGCGATGTTTGCGTGTTGATTCGCATATATATAAGGTTGTAATGGTTGCACAATAGCTTCAGTTGATATGAATCGGTAGACAGTCTAGACGGACTAGTTGGCATGTGGTTTTATTACTCTATGGGAACCTTTACTAATGTATATGCGACCAGTCGGGATGGCTGAATAGGTGCAAGCGCTGGTTGGTTTCCCATGTGAGAGGACCGGGCGCGGTGGCCCAGTCGGTAGAGCGCAGGCTGCGAAAGGTTGGAAGTTCAATTCCTGGTCAAGTCAAACCAATGGGGAAAAACAACCAAACCAAACCAACCTTGATTTAGCATGGGATTTATAAGGGGAGATGATGCTCATTATACCGGTATAAGAGCAAAGGCAAGAATTGGAGATGTCTTCTTTCACGTGCACTTTCTTTTATATATTAAAAAACTAAACAAAAAAGGGAAAAAAACGAGCAACAAAACAACAAAACCAAACTTGATTTAGCATGAGATTTATAAGAGGACACCGTATTATAGTTTATACCGGTATAAGACTGCCCTTCCATCAGTTTCACCCCAGTATAATATTCCCTCGGGGGGTGGGGGTGAAGAAGGTGTGGAGGTGGGGGGGGGGGGGGAGAGTTATACCGGGGGCCGTGTTATACGCTGTCGGGCGTGGTGCAGCCGGACGGCTGCAGTCCGGCTAGAGGAGTGGTCGGGCCCGGTCCTGACCGCCCTCCCCTCGCCTGGCCGCTCCCAGTGCCACCCAGCTAGGAGGACACCCACCTGGTACCCGGATGGTGGGGGCAGAAAGGATGAGGTTTGGGGGGGGGGGGGGGCTGGACAACTGAAAAAGGTTTGGTGAGTTTCACCACAGCCACACTCGCTCCCATTGCATCACACTCGGGAAGGACAATTCAACCAGCAGTCAGTCAAACCTTGAAGATCGCTCTGAGGAGACGGTTTTGTTGGAGTTTTAACTAGACAGAGACTTTTCTATAGATCTGTGTTCTATGGATGTTCAGACTATGAGTGACAGGTAAGTGCGGATTTATACCTCAATGAGGCCCCGTATGGAGAGAAAATACATATGTTGTGTGTGGTAAATTCTTGTAAGTTCTTTATTACAAGCTTTTATGTGTACCATTACCTTCTACTCCTCGTCTTACATGGACATCTGGTTATGCAAGTGGATTCTTTTATTTCAACGCATGATATGGACTGATTGGAATCTTTCTAAGCTATATCACGAGAAAAGCTTTTCAAGGTCGACGGAATGATGTTGGTAGTGAGTGAGTGCATGAGTGATGGCGTGTATGGGTGAGTAATACTAATACTAGTAATAGTGAGTTTACATCATATCAGCAACGAAGGCCATGTTCACAGCGAGAAGAGATGATATTGATCGATTCATTGATTACTGGTGATTTAAAATTTTGTCGGCAGCAAGGACCATATTCACGGCGAGAAGTTAATGGTATTTATTCTGTCAGTTTTGTTAATCATATTTATATCCCTACATAGAGATTTATAGGAAAATCTGAAATCGTCAGATTTGTGTCAGATGACAGTAAAAACATCTCCAAATGCAATTTTGGTTAATTATGTGTCAAATGACAGCAAAATTTAATTCACAAAATATAGCTAAATTTACCAGAGGCAATAGAGTCTAGTTTAAAAAAAACTAATTTTAGGAACTGTAAAATGTGTTCATTCTTTACGTTAGTGCAGAGGTCTCACGTGCTATTTACATTAAAATATTGTTGGCACAAGGTCATACAAGTTGCACATTCAATCAGAATGTGTCTGAGTGAGATGGGATGATGGCTATATGTGTGTGTGTTTGTATTTGTGGGTACACCTTCCTTATAGTTTTTTTTTTTTTTTTTTTTGGTCCATTAGTTGTTTAAACAGGGGAAATTTCAGTCATAGATGACTGGTCTTCCTCATTCCACTGCTGGTCGATAGAAAGCCCGAGCCTACACTTTTACCGACCCAAGGGATTTTTAATCTCCCACACCACTTAGACATGGTATGAGAGCAACCGGCCTTTGATGACGCTGTAAGTTATACACAGCGGTGGAAATCCAAATTGGCAGAGCTGGGGGCACGGGGGAATCGAACCGCTGACCCTCAGATTAGGAGTCTGACCTAGAAAAAAGTCAGACACTCTAACCACTCCACCACAGAGAACGCCAGTTTGCCAGCTTGATTAATAGCTTAGTGTATAAAGGGTTGCTGAAGCCTCACTGCCCCCTTCATCTACAATGATGTCATATTTCTCAGAGGTATTACAGTTGATTTTTTAAATGAAATATGATACTGTCGTTGGGATATCCATCTGCACATAATAGACACTTTCCACCACCAACACGCCCTCTGACAGCAGAGGCAGAACTAATGTGGGTAGCAGCTCATCATAGTATCATGCTCTGTGGGATAATGTCTTATAAGAGGGTTTCCACCACCAACCTAATCTGTCCTCTGAACTAATATTGTGGATGGCAGCTTACTGTGCATGCTTGTGGGTGTGGGTGTGAGGTGGTCTATTAAAAGAAGACACTGCAATCAACTACAAAACCCACAACAAACAAATTAGAAACTGCTTATCACGCTCTCCCAACACATGTTTAGTTACATCAACAACGAAGTTATGCAACGATCACCGGAGAACGTACTGGACGTAATGAGTTAAGCGTGTCTCTCCCGTTTTGGTAGATTGTGGGATTCGAACCCATAGGTTCGAACCCTGGTCGAGTCAAACCAATGACTTATAAATTGATACTTGTCGCTTACCAGTCAGGTGATCTGCATTATTAGGATTAGGGCAACAACTAGTAGGCTCAGTCAGTGTCAGGATAATGTGACTGAGTGGGATATCAGGTCATGGTGCTGGTGGTCTGGTCTCCCAGTGGGGCAGCACTATTAGTATTAAGTCGACTTGAGTGTGCATTGTCACAAGTCGGTACCTGTCCTGATATGACCGTAGATGTTGCCAGGATGTAAAACTCCAACAACCAACCAACCGGAGAGCGTTTGTCATCCGGGTCCACATCTGGCCTCCTTTTAACATTCGTTAACCACCCGTAAACTGGCGCCCGGTAAATCTGCCTGACGCATGCGCCTGACGCATGCCGCCGTCCTTGGGCCTCGAGGCACTTGACGTATAGGTGGCGCCAGCGTCGGCCCAGTGACAGGCATTGATGGTGCTCGTGTGGGGGCCCGGTGGCCCGCGGAGACCCCTCTCAGGTCTCTAACGACGCGACGGCGACCCGCCTTACGACCCGCCTTACGACCCGGTTACGACCCCTCAGTGGCCGTGTGGCGACCCATCACTATTGACGGGCCGGAGACGGCCGGCCTAGTACCGCCGCACCCGCCCACCGAGCAGCTAGCTCACTTGTCAAACCCAGCAAAGAACAATATTTTAGACAAAAAAACAAAAAGCTCTAAGGACCAAGCAAAAATGAATATGCGCTATTGCCTTATTGGTGTTTTGGTATAATATGTGAGACATATTTGAATTTGGTGAAGTGTACAGGTTTCAAGTTTTATGTGATGTTGAAACATTTGGGGAGTTAGTCAGTGGTACTCGACTTGGATGGGTTTCACTTCCGTGTATCAGCCCAGGTCAGCCGATCGATGAGGCCTGCCGTACACACACGTATCACACAGGCAACTCCAGCCCTCAGTCGCGTACCTACACACAGTGGGTAGCTAGCATTCAGCTTTGCTTTCTGAGCCAATGCACTTTGATTTGGCCGGCCTATATCTAATGGGGTATGAGACTTTAAGTAATTAAAAAAAACACTGGATCAAATTCATTCAGATAAAATGGATGTGAGGACATTGATATATCTGACTACTTAACAATTTATTATTATTATTATTATTATTATTATTATTATCATTATTAAAATATGTCTTACATATCTGGGCAACAGTGGTGGTTGAAGGTGGTGATTGTTTACTCAGAGATAGCGTCATGTGAGAGAAGAGGGTTCTAAGCCCTGGTTGACATATGATGTTAGTCATATATATAGTAATGTATATGAGCCTGTCTCAAAAGGTGATAACTCTTTTTTTGTTTGTTTGTCCATTGTAACGATTGATACAAAACAGCACAGAAACTCTTACACTGAAAATACAAGGACATTTGCTTCAAATCAATATGTATTCTATTGGGATTATGAAACACCATGTAAAAAACAAATCAGTTTATCCTGAGCAAACGCATAAGCAGATAGTATGTTGATCGTTACAATGGTCAAAGTTTTGTCCCATATTGCTTATCACCTTTTGAGACAGTCTCATATGTAAATAGTTGACTACAGGTAAATGAAGGCAAGACAAAGAAATGGGTTGAGATGAGTTACTTTCTGGCAAAGGAAGCTGGGGGAGGTTAATATAGTCCAAGATAATTGGACGATAATATGATAGAACCTTCCGAGTATTTATCTTTGCATAATCCTTATATATCATAATATATACACACATTTCATGTAAGTCTATGTATAGTATATATATATCTGGCTATATAGTGCTGGATATCACCTAGAACATGTCATTATTTATATTCCAATAGCTTCCTTATAGAACACATATATGATGAATTAATATTATATTTCTCTAGATCTAACTGAAACACTAATCGATTTTAGTTCATTGATGTGTTTGTAAATAAAAGATTAACCCATGAAAATTGAACACATTCTATCGAATGATTGACTATTCTTACCACATGTATAATAACCACACATGCAGATTGGCATAGTTATAAGCCCCAGCGACATGTGAATGCATTATTCGGCATCTATGTGCACCCTCTCATCTCTCTATGCTTAATGCACCACGTGTACGTCAGATTGCCATTTCCCATTGCAACCTGGCACCGGCCTGTCGACTGCGCAGCGTACACGACCCTGAGTAGGGTAAGCACATGCAGAATTCATTTAGTCTTCACCGCCCACACCGTAATGCGCACATTATTGCTGCTTCTCTCTCCCTCCGGCCAAAGCGCATCGTGTGATGGGTTGTATTAGGCAATGGCGTCTTTTATGCATTAAATTCTCAAAATGTTGACACCGAAAGGAATACGTAGTGAACTCATTGATGTTTTGGGATTTTCTTTCGCTGCTCTAGAAAACTGCTACAGAAGGGCCGAGTGGTTTAGTGTTTAATTTATGTTGTTGTAAGGGTATTGGGGTATATATATATATGATTCACATAACCGCTCAGTTAGCCCGGCTCTACCGATGCTGTTCTACTCTGTGGTAATATCAGAGGGTTACAGCTGCCGTGCAACAGTCGGTTCAACAAAGATTGACCCATCCTGTTATCAACACGGACTGAATGCATGTGAACTGGGACCGGGGATGGCAGCAGGTTGGGTCGGGCGCCGGTGGGGTGGGTTGGGGGGGTGGCGGGGGAGATGGTGGGTGGGTGGGGGGAGTATGGAGAGGGGAGCTATATTGCCCCCAGCCTGCTGCGGCCTCACCCTCCTCAGTCAGCAGGAGGCGCCAAGTTGGGGGCAAATGGGGTGTGGGGGGAGGCGGATTGAAAGCGAGCACACACTGCTCCAATCCTAGTCCTAGCTTCACAGTCCACATAGGGTATCGATGCAGACGCACTGGCAGTGTGTCGAAGTTCAAGTGAGCCGCTCTGAGTCAGTGCTGACCTTTCCACAGTCGGGCTTGGCAGCAGATGGCGCCAGCAGCTGCTGGAGCCTGGGCCGGCGATCCTAGGCGGGGAGAAGGGAGGGGGAAGGAGGGGCGGGGGTTGGGTAGAAATACAGGAGTGGCAGCAGAAGCTTGCAGCAGGCGGGGCAGCAATAACAGCAGAGGCAGCAGCGGAGGCAGCAGGCAATGAACGGGAGGACGGCAGCGCAGTGTGGCTGACGTTGCCAATATTAGCCATGTATTGAGATGCCAGTGTAGACTAGAGCAACGAGGAGCCTTGTACATATATATATAGAGAGAGAGAGAGAGCGAGGCACAGGGCATGGTGGTTGAGTATGTGTGTGCATGTGTGTTGTATGATGATATGGGTGGTAATTGGTAAATGCAGAAGACAGTGATACGGTATATGCACGAGCCCCAACAAACGCTGCACGAGCCAAGATAGTGCTGTCAACATCTGCACGTAGCTATTGTCAGTCCCCCTGCCACGCCCCTTCCCTCCCATCCCCTCCCCCCCCCCCCCCCCCCCCCCCCCCCCCCCCCCCCCCCCAGCTCCCCGCGCTGCAGACCGCCATTCCCGACACCAGTATAGCCAGGGCAGTACACGGTGTCTATTCCGTGATATAAGGGTGTTATACCTTCCCATCCCCCGTCCCTGCCCCTCCTACCACCACCAAGGGGAGCAGAACTCGGAGTGGAGCAGCGAGTGGCGCAGTGCCCACACGAGAGACACGCCATCGCCGCTGACGCCTCAATGCACACAGAGTGTGTTGGTATTTTGCATTGGGAGCGTTGTTTCTGTTTATCAGCTGCCAGTGCCGTCAGCCGTCAACTGCAGTCCCCCCGTAGTGACACTGTGTGTGACAGTGACTCCTGACAGCTGAGCGAAGCAGGTTCCGGGGGACTGGAGGTGGGGGATCGATATAGCTCCTCAATTCCCGATGCCAGCAAGCCACCCTTAAAGCACCCACCCCGGGCAGGCGCCCACCGTCTGTGCAGCCTGAGGCGAGCTGCTCAGCACACACCTCCGTCGGGAGAGCAGCTCGCGACGCCCCGCCCCACATGGTGTCATGGAGCCGTGGTTCCTGGAGAGTCAGGCTTTCCGCGCCTCGTGTAACTACGAACTCGTGCTGTTCACGGCGGCCGTCATGAATCACCAGGGCGGCGGTACCCTGGAGGACGCCATGTCTCCTCCATGGTCGGCGTCTGTGGATTCGCTGGTGGAACTGCAGCAGGCCACTGAGCAGGATGAGATGGACCTGCAGACTACGGGAGTCACCTTCACTTACCTCGAGGAGGAGGATGAGGGGTAAGTCTGCCACTGCCCGTAGTGGTTGTGGTTAAATCATGTGAATATTATACCAGGGATAGCTTTTGGGGGGGGATTTTTGGTGAATTAATGTAAATAGTGTGATGGGATGGGGGGGGGGGGGGTCGTGTGAGGTATTTTGCAACTGGGGGTGGAAATATTGTGCATAGAGTGGGATTTGAACCCACACTTCTGCCATTTTGGGGCTAGCATCCTAAAGCTAAGATTCCATATGTGCGATATGTGACATGCCATACGCATTCACACCGATTGATCCATTGAGCGATCCACTTTGCTGTCCATGCATTCACATTCACAACCAGGCATATGGAAGCACCACCGTGCGTTTACATGCTTTTCAATTTTTTGTCGCGTTCACATTCGCATACCGCATGCCATGTTTATGGAATCTTAGCTTAAACGTTAGACTCAGCTCAGTGATGCAATGGACCTAACAACGCTTATCTGTGCATGTGGTATTTCACCTGGGGAGGTTAGTGCACCTAACTACACTCATCTCTCCTGTAATTGGTAGTTTCATACTAACACTTATAAATATTCAGGTAGCACAGTGTACATAGGACTAGGTCAGCACTATACAGCAAGTAGCTTTTACAGTATCCTGGTCACGGTACCGCTGTCATGGGGTAGGAGATGCACCGTACTATAATATCCTTCCGGGGATAATCCTTTGGGCTAAGATGGTGTTTATACTACCCCATTACGGCCTACAATTAGCTGGATAACCACTTTGAGACGTTAAGCTTGTGTCAATATTTTACTGGATGTGATTACACTACCGTCGGTTTATCACACTTGGTAGGGTTTACGTGTATGTATTGAATTTTCATTTGTGAAAAGTCCAGATGATCGAGATGGGCGGTAGCTTGATGGCTAATCTAAGGGTGCATATTTGTGTATGTGCTATATATATATATATAACCTGCTAGATAGTAGCGGAAGGATGAAAACCGATTGTCCGCAGTTGAATATTGCACACCATAATGAATGTGCTAATATAAACACAACGACAGTAATAATAAGACGTATGTCCTCAAAGGGTTACTTAGGGAGTCATAAACGAATAACCATAGTGAATCCAGTGCATCGGCGCTGATAAAATATGTGTTCCTATGAATAAAATATTTATCCCCCCCAAAAAATCCTTATTTAAGTCCAACGGCATGTTAGACAAACCAGGTAATGCAAATAAATTCAGTGTGAGCAGTTGACCTCATTAACGAATTGCCCATTATCCTTTATTAAGGCATTGCCCATCAATCTTAGGTGGGCCTTCTTAGTAGTAGCTTATTTGATGGAAATGGTAAAATCAGTAATTTGGCAAATCGCATCTTAATGCAGTCAGCAAGGAACATTTCAACAAAAATACACTGGTAGCTGGCAAATGCTAAATGGCATCGCTCTCTATTTTGGAGACTATTCGTAGGTTTTGTTTTTAATTTGGTGCTTCATTGTAACCATGCTGTTGTCCGGGTTGTTCAACTGTTGTCAGCTATCTAAATCAGAGAAGGAAGTGAAATGTACAGCAAACATCCACCGACTTCTGAAGATAGCCGTATGCAAGAGATATCTGCCAGTCTGTAACCAGTAGTCCTTTCGCTGGATCACGCACACCAAAACGATTTTTGCAACTTTCAGTTTGCAATCAGCATGAAAGACACGATGTAACCAGGGGTGTAGCCCGATTCTAAACTTATGGAATGAACACAACAGTTAAAGCTGCATAGTCCGATGAAGCATCACATTTTCAAAACCACAAAAATTATCTGGAATTGATTCTACATATCTAACTTAGATACTGATGCATGTATTTAGCATCTGTTGCCACATAGCAGGGAATACTGAGACAATTTAATAGAACCTGTTACTGCTCAAGCCTATGGTGTCAGAGTTTTGGCAAGCTTGCCAAAACTAATTTGACATGTTTGCACTTCAAATATCTCAAAACATAACTGTTTAAAATAAACAGGACTTGAAGCTAAAGTAAGGTCGATTCTAATGGTCAGGTTAATCTATTTATCTCAGAAAAATTACAGAAACTCAACACCGTCGGACTATGCAACTTTAACAAATTGTTAAAAGGCACCACTTTAAAGAATGTGCTTAGAGGGACCAGTCGCTCCCCTGCTCCCCCTCTAGCTATATCAATGAATGTAGCTCCGCTATAGAGCGAAAGTGGAAGGACACAGCCGGGAAGGAAGCGCCTTACTTCCGGTTGGTGTGCCCTTTATCTATCTCTCGAGACAGACCAGTAAGGATATAATCAAGTCACCTGTATGGCTGGAGCATACTAAGGTCTCCTTTGCCATTAGAGTCTGCAGCATATATGTGTATTATATAATGCGTAGTTGGGCTCTAGGGCAAAGGTTCTGACTGGATTATGCACTGGATACATGAGCCCCATATGGTTTCATGTGAGCCTTCCGCCCTCCTCCATCAACGTGATGGGGGGGGGGGGGGTCTAGTGGTAAGGCATTTGTTTCCTGTGTCGTATGTTGTGGTGATGATCCATGAGGCAAAACAACAACCTACAGAATAGGTACTTGTTGCTGCTACCTAACCTGGGGCTTTGCATTCCTAGTTGGGAAAGGACTGGTTGGATTACTGTTAGGATAATGTTACTGAGTAGCTTATTATATATATCATGGTTTTATGGCAGTCTGTTAGTGGGGCAGCGCTGTAAAAATTCCACCGTCCCGATATGACCTTAGCTGTTGCCAGGACGTAAAACTCCAACAACCAACCAACTGTAAAAATTCTAAAAGGTTGTGCGATTGCTATCTGTTCTGATATGATGACCTCAGATGTTTCCAAAACATAAAACCCCAATTAATCCTACTTCACTACCATAATGTTTGGACCTACATAACATACACCTTTAGTAATTACCATCTATTGCATTTGGAGTTTTGATTTTGGCTTCGCTGGGAAACATTTGTGGCACAGCTTCACTACTGTGCCGGGGTCACCATGGCTGGCCTGTTCAGTCAATAGGTGGGTGAGTCACTAGGTCTGCACCGGCCAGTGCTCTTGTGATGATCTCACTCCCATGTCCCACAGTGCATCAGTACTGTGCTACTAATATCAAAGCGTCCTGCAAAGAAAATATAACCATTGTTAGTGCCTTGATGTCAGGACTCAGGAGAAAAACATGTAAATAACGGCAGCGAAAGCTGGACTAATCTGCAGTCGGCCGTCACCATTACACCATCACCTATGTCTATGATAGCAATTTATTTATATCTCTTTAAAGATCCAGTTAGGTGATTTTAATATGTATTCCTTATAGTTTATACACATATTTGTTACATCTCAGCGAAATGGTCAGTTTCCAAAAATCTCAATGCTATTGAAGTTATAACGACTAAGAATACTCATATGGTATTTGATCTACTAGCCCCGGAAAGATCAGTCTACCTGCTGAGTTAGATCTAAAATAGTTCTATTTGGAAAATGATAGGTAAAATCATAGAGAAAAGGCTTCAAATTGATCCTTTTTTTAGAGGAGTCTTCATGATATTTTCATCTAAGACTTCATGATACTATTCTGTATTACGGTATACTAGATAGAAATTGCCTCTTTCAGTATTCTTCCTCAATCCTAAATGCATCTACATGACTTGGTGTTCAGCAGAGTGGAGACAAACTAGTTTGATATATAGCTGCAATGTATCAATGCTGAGAAGATAATTATTCAGATTTATAAGGTATTGACTAAAGCTGGGTGTATTTCCATAAAGACCGATTCCTCAAGACGGACTGTTAATCTAGAAGCGTGTTGCCTGGCATGCAGTCAGTGAACACATTTTCCGTCTGCAGTGTAAGAATTGATAGCCGTTAAATTATAAAGTGGGCACTTATTTATGCCGGCAACCAAGGGCAAGCCATGGTGTTATGGAATCTGTCTTTGTTAGTGTTGAATATTAATATAAGCTTGCCACCGTGACTGCTCATGTGCAGTTATAGACCCCATAACCTCAGTACATCTGTTCTAGTACCAGTTCCTAAGGTATTCCATATCTGTACTGAGTGCATTAGAAGCGGCACGTACTTAAATTGCTATCACCGACAAGAAGAATGCTTCTTGAATATTGGTTGTCTTCAAACAAAAATGTTTGAACTAACTGCCATATAGTGTGCGATGTGACTGTGAGTGATGGCTTATGTCGATGAGTGATTATGAATCGTGTCAGACTTTTGTGTCGCTAATGATAATACTATTAATAGGAATAATGAAATAGTAACATAGTAATATAATGATATTTCAGGGATAAGAAATTTAAGATGGTTGGCAGATTTGAGCTCTTCTTTTTGGTCATATGGTTCATTTACCACTTATATGCTTAGCACTGTCAGATTCCCTTTAAGTCAAATTTCGGAAGTTCTATTGTTGGAGGCAACTGTCATCCCTTCAAAAAGCCAGCAAATATCCGGATTATTTACTGCAAAGTAAAACCGGGATGATATATGCGAAGACTTTTTGCATTAAAAAAGCAGTCATTCCAGATGATAATCAGTAATTTGATTGAATAAAAGATCCTTTATTGTTGGATGGCTTGGCCGAATCGGTAAAAGCGTTGGCTGGTTGGCTTCCCATGCGGGAGGTCATGGGTCCAAAGTCAAGTCAAACCAATGACTTACCAAATCTATTCTTGTCGCAGGTCTCCTAACCTGGCACTCATCAATGATAGGATAGGGCAAAGATTTCTTTGCTCAGTATCAAGATAATGTGACTAAGAGGGATATTGGGTCATGCTGCTGGCAGTCCTGTCTCCCAATGATGCAACACTATAAAGTCGCCATGAGTACGCACTGTCAAGTCGGTACCTGTTCTGATATGTCCAACGGTGTTGCTAGAATGTAAAATTCCAACAAACAAATAACATGTTATTCCGCCCCCTAATTAGAGTTGATGTAGTCGGTTTTTAGACGACAGCTTGCCGGTTTTCATCTAGGTTGTTCTGAAGCCCGTCCCAAGCTTGCACTGACCATGCTGGGGGCACAGCGAGCTGCTCTTTACTCCGAGCTGCTCTGGTGAAATGTCACTGGACATGGAACACGCGGAAATATCAGGCATGGTACACCAGTCACCGGGTGTGGTGTACAAGTAGTTCATCACTGCATGGCTACTGTTACTGGACATCTAGTTGCCAGCGTTATCTGACCGATCCTGTCACACACAGGCACATATGCATACACACAGGCACACAGTGAGACACATCCATCACACTACTCACCCGACCTAGGGGCTGTCACACACACAGGCACACACACACACCCATCACGCTACTTACCCGACCTAGACACAGGCACACCCACATTTGTCCCGCTACTCTCCCGACATATGGACTGACACACACACACACACACACATCCACACACACACATACAGGCACACACTCGTCCCGCTGCTCATCCGAACTAGGTACACACTCTTAGTCCCACTAAGCCGATACTATTTCCAATCCCACAACACACATTGCTTGTGCAGTATACCCTCATCTCTATTCACTACTTCCCTGACACAGGGACTGCACCCCCCCCCCCCCCCCCCCCCCCACACACACATGTGCTAGTGCTACTCAGATCTGTGCAAGCTCCATTTTCTTGTGTATTTGTTATGGAATCGAATAAGGAAATACGGATTTGAGTGGCTCGTTACAGAATCGCCAGTCTAAAAGAAAAAAAGTTGTTAAATTGCCATGGAATATGAAGCGGTTTTTTGATTAAACATGGAAAGTTTGCTTGTAAATATTATGTAATTAGTTATTTTTCACGTTAAAAATGTTACTGAAATTCATTTAAAAATACAGAAGATAGCTTTGACAATACTGAAAGCTGCGAGATCGGATGTGCAAGTCTGCTCCCGTTTTACCTCTCCGACCCCCGTTATTCACCATCTCCCCACCAGACTACGATACCCAGACTGCCTCACCCACCGCCACGCCACCACACCCGCAACCATATGCCTTACGTCCAAACACTGCCCGGCTCCCTAACCCCACTCATACGATTCGCCCCACAGTACACCCTGGCCCTGCCTCCCCCAGTACCATAGAGGGGGTGTAATGACGTCACAAGACAACGTTCGGTGGCCATACTGGATGACATACAGAAGGCTTGCTGTAGCTGCCTACACTGTGGTTATTTACTGATTTGTTGGTTTATTTGTCACTGTTTTGAGCAGTTTGGCCTCAGAAGTTGTTGCTAAAGTGCTGTAAGTAAACACATTGGATGTAAACTGCCCAGAACATCCCATAACACAAGAAAACTCTGTTTTACTGCATCTGCATGCATTCACAACATGGCTCGGGAGGTGCTCGTAATCCAAGATGGCAGCCCGCTGACAGCTGATTGCTAAGTAATGACGTCACGTGCACTGCCTCTATCCGGGATGGCCGAATGAGTTGAGCGTCCGTCTCCGGTTTTGGTAGATCGTGGGATTCGAACCATGGTGCTCGGCATTATTAGGACAGGGCAAGGACTGGTTTGCTCAGTGTCAGGATAATGTGACTGAGTGGGATATCAGGTCATGGTGCTGGCGGCCCAGTCTTCCAGTGGGACAGCACTATAAAGTCGCCATGAGTGTGCGTTGTTAGAAGTCGGTACCCGTCCTGATATGACCTTAGATGTTGCCTGGACATAAACTCCAACAACCAACCAACCAACCAACCAACCAACCAACCAACCAACCAACCAACCAACCAACCAACCAACCAACCAACCAACTCTTCCCCAGTAGTCTCCACCCACCCCACATCAACACAGGGACTGTCTCACCCTCTGCTACATCTGTCACCTCCCTGCACCCCCCCCCCCCCCTCCACCCACCTCTACTGTCCCTACTTATACAGCACACCACACCACGCCGCGCCCAGCTCACACCCACATCCATATGCCTCAGTCCTGTCTGTCCGTCCATCTTGTACCACCTACACGCGGCCCTGGGGGTACACCGGGCCCGCCCATGTTTTATGCATTTCCTTTTTGACCACGTTCATTCCGTATTCAATGTTATTGCCCTCATACCGGCGCCCATGCCCTCCACATTTCAGCCTTGCTGTGTGAATATTTGACTGACGGTTGCCTGCAGGCGCCTGATAGTGATACGTAAGCAGTATTGCTGCTGCTGCTGCAGGGAGCGCGTATCCTGTTTTTTTTTCTTCATTGTTTTAGGTGGGTAATAGCGCATGGTAAGGTTCTGTGGTGGGGCACAGGTCTGGCTTTGGCTTTTGGCTTTAGGCACTGTCTTAACAGTTGATGTTTGCCAGCTCTGTTACCTAGGTATGTACGGTTTGGTTTAGTGCCCTTGGCTATTGGGATTCTCCGGGTCTTGTGTAGAAGTGGGCTTGTAGACACCACAGTAAAGTTACAGGTTTTAAATGTTGGTACATTCTATTTTGGTACATTATATTTTGGTACATTCTATTTTGGTACATTCTATTTTAGTACATTATAATTGTTTGTTGAATTGTTAATTTTGTATGGAGCACGATAAGGATCCTATGATTTCATATGAGAAAAGGGCGGTGGGTGGGAAAACTTCACACCAAGTGAAGGGCAGGGCAGAGGGGTTGCCTGGTGAGTGGGCCTGGGTGTATAACGGACTGCATGGCACCATGGGGTGGGGAAGGGTGCGGGGGAGTTTGACCATTGAAGATCAATACAGGGGTGGGACTGTTGTTGGTGGTTTGAGATTCACTCAAAGACGAGACCGTTGTCTGGGCCTTTGGCAGTGTCTGTGGATATGGTTGATGGTCGCCAGGGTGGGGAAGGGGGGTGGCCGTGGGTCCAAGTGGAGTGCAAGTGGAGCAGTAACTCAACTCTGCGCAAATTGTACCACACATTACAACATGATCATCTTATTTAAGCCAGGGGCAGTGAGTTCTGGTTGACAAGAAACCAGGAAATGAAAAAGAAGGTTTGAACTCTCAACCTGAAGAGCTTTTCCTATAGATTGTTAGTTACTATAGAGGTATGTATAGGAGCTATGTGAACAGTCTTTTCATATAGATTGTTAGTTACTATTGGGGTATGTATAGGAGCTGTGTGGGCCGAGTGGGTAGGAGGACCGAGTGGGTAGGAGGACCGAGTGGGTAGGAGGGCAGAGTGTGTAGGAAGGCAGTGTTGGTAGGATGCCTGCTTTCCTTGTCGAAGGTCATGGGATCTATCCTCGGCTGAGTCAAACCAAATGCTTATAATATAATTTATTTATTTTTGTTCATTAGTTGATTACCTAGGGGGAATTTCAATCATGGACAATTGGTCTTCCTCTTTTCACTGCTCCTTACCCTATCCTAGGAATTCCGAGCACCAGGCTAAGTATCATTTTTTAAGTCACTGGCTTGACTCGGCCTGTGCAGAAAAAGAGCATGTCTAGTACCGACTAGACACCTTCAAGTGGGACAATTCAGACATGAGATCGTACACCTGTATCATCATTAATGATTTTTTTTGTCAAACCTTGTAAGCTTTCACAAAGCAGTCATGCTCTACTGACTTCCAAATCTGGACAACATGTCAATGAGATTCGCGATGGGATCTAGATTTGCTCCCTCGGTGTTGCACACAACGATCCCCGTATGTGGACGTTTTACTTTTAGACTAGACTGGATAATTTCCATGTAAGTGTTGGGCAGGTGACTAATGGGTTTGTAATGCCCACTAGATACCTGAGGGGTGTCATTTCTGGGTTTACCATGTTTCCTAGAGCTATATTGCTGTGGCTTGTTTTTGTTGTTGTAAAAGTTTCCTTCATCTGAACATATTATTTTGTCAGCGCCGAAGCACTGGTCTTCCAGCTGTTGAGACGATCACATTTGGGTTTGTACATGGTGACGTGCATTTTAATAGGTGTCTGGCAGGAATTATGCATGTGACGCTCAGCCATTGAGGGACACCACCAGTTCACTCTGTGGACATAGGCTGATTTGAGTTGGTCTCCACATGTATGGGTGTTCTGTTGTATGTCAGGTCACGAGCGACTTGGATAAATTATAAGCAAACATGGCAGGGCAGGGGGCGCTCGGTGCTGCACTTCACTGGGTTTGGGCGGTAAGGCTGTGTACAAACATATCACATCGGCCTGTTGGTTTCTCCATAGATAGATAGTTTGGTTGGTTGCTGGAGTTTTATGTCCTGGCAACATCTAAGATTATCTGTCTATGAAGGTCATCTGTATATCGAGGGTGTCATGAGAATGGCACTAGTGACAGGAGTGGCGATGCTGAGCCTGGGCACTGTAGTATCGCAGTATCAAGTGATACCTAGACATTGGTCGGAACTGGCATTGCCAATCTCTAAATTCAAAGCGTGTATAATCAATACTTGATGAAATGTTTTAATTCATTCGTTGGATTTAAATATTAATAGTGGAACATAATGGTTGTAAGTGGGGCAGATTCTTTAAATGACAACTATTACCTGGAGAGGGAACAGTTTGATTCGGTTGTAGGGGAAATTGTTATAGAGGCACATCCCGGTATGCTGATATGTTAGCCACAAGTTAGTAATGAGTACACTCAGAAATCGCTTCCTAGCTTGGTACTCAGCATTAATAGGATAGGACAGGACAAGGACTGGTTAGCTCAGTGTCAGGATAATGTGACTGGGTGGGATATCGGGTCATGGTGCTGGGGGCCTGATTTCCCAGTGGGGCAGTACTATAAAGTCGCCCTGATTGCACAGTCACAAGTCAATACCTGTCATGATGACCTTAGATGTTGCCAGGATGTAAAACTCCAACAACCAACCAACCAATCAGGCTTAAATTCAGTAATACTGATTATCTCATAATATCCCATTAGAAATGCTGCAACTGGTAATACAGCCCAGGGCTTCTGTCTGCGTCTCGGTAACGCTGAGTTTGGAATGTTTGTGGTGTTGTTGTTTTCCCTGAGAAACTACTAGATGCTTTTTTGGGTTGAATTGAATGGCTCGCCGGCTGACGCCGGTCTGGGAGTCGACCGATCAATACTTCGGTTACTGTTTGTGCGCAGCGAGCCCACCGCCCACCCGCCACCGATAATTGTCTCTTCAGCCAGCCGCCATTATGTAAGGATGTATGAGGTCATACTCCACCACCGACCGACCCGGCGTGCTAGTTATAGCCACTAGTACTAGTGAGCTGGAGAATGTTACTGCCACCTAGTGGATGTTATTGTTATCTAGGCGAGTGATATTGGTATTATCTACTGTTGTTGTTATTGATGGCCAATGTTGTTGTTATTGACTGTGGTTGCTATGTAGTATTGTTATGGCTGTCTAGTGTTATTTGTTATGGTCACCTAGTGTTATAGTTATGGCTACCTAGTATTATACCGGGAACGGTGGAAGAATCGTTAGAGCGTAGGCCTGCCCCGTCGAATCAAATCAATGACATACAAAATTGACACTTGTCGTTTCCTAGCTTGGTGTTCGGCATTAATAGGATAGGGCAGGGACTGGTTAGCTCAGTGTCAGAATAATGTAACTGAGTGGGATATCAGGTTATGGTGCTGGCGGCCTGATTTCCCAGTGGGGCAGCACTATAACGTCGCCACCGTGTGCACTGTCACAAGTCAGTACCTCTTCTGATATGACCTTAGATGTTGCCAGGACGTAAATCTCCAACAACCAATCCACCAACCTAGTACTAGTAGTATTGTTATTGCTTCCTAGTGTTATTGTTATGGCTACCTAGTTTTATTGCTACTTAATGATATTGTTCTGACAATCTAGTTTTGGCAAGTGATCTAATGTTTCAATTTGCACATAGTGTTGTCGCTATTACTACTACTATTACTACTGCTATTAATACTACTACTACTACAATTACTACTACTACTACTACTACTACTACTACTACTACTACTACTACTACTACTACTACTACTACTACTACTACTACTACTACTACTACTACTACTACTACTACTACTACTACTACTACTACTACTACTACTACTACTACTACTACTACTACTACTACTACTACTTACTACTACTACTACTACTACTACTACTACTACTACTACTACTACTACTACTACTAACTACTACTACTACTACTACTACTACTACTACTACTACTACTACTACTACTACTACTACTACTACTACTACTACTACTGCTACTGCTACTACTACTACTACTACTACTACTACTACTACTACTACTGCCACTACCACTACTACTACTACTATTCATAGGCGATTTAAGTACACCCCTATCGGGGGATGAAGACCCACGGGCTTAACATTACATAAATATTACATAAATATTTAGTTGTTAAATAAAAGTCAATTCAATTTAATAACTTATAAATGCCAATAATTTATATTTGTGTATCGAAATTATTATTTTGGCAGAATTCCTGAATTGGGTTACATTGGGGATGGTCAGTGAGATGGCGGTGATTATATACTCAATCTGTAATTAAAATGTTAATCTATTTCTTTAGTTTTATGTCACTTTATTTTAATAGCTTTTGGTGTGGTTTAAAATTATTGTAGCATAAATGTGGGAAGACCTGACAAGTAAAACTATTCATATGTTTCCTCATTATTAATGTTTGCGTTCTAGATATGTAGACGCATAGTTTACATGTAGCCCAAAACGTGCCTCTCTACCTTTGTGTTGTTGGCACTCAATAAATTACCAACATTTTAAAAGTTTAATGCTAAAATAGTAATACCTCGCCCCTTGGTGATTAGAACACCACTCTCATTTCCCATCCAAATGCCTGGATTTTATATGTGCTATAACTAATTGTGCAGATTCATTAGCGCTGTTGTGTGGGCTATTTTGTCAGCTGCCGACGGCTCTTTCCGTGAATACTCAAGCTGCTGGCATTTCCTTGTCTGCCCAGCTTCCCCGTGTGAACAATGCAACCCCGGCGCCCGTAAGCACCTGCTCTCCGCCCACAACTGAATACATGCAACCCGGCCGTTTGGTCAACTGGCTTAAAGCTGCATAGTCCGATGAAAATATCAAATTTTCAAAACCAAAACAATTATCTAAATTTGATTCTACATATCTAACTTAGATACTGGTGCACTTATTAAACATTTCTCACCACACAGAAAGGAATACTGAGGCAATTGAAGAGAACCTGTTACTGCAGAAGCCTATGGGGGTCAGAGTTTTGACAAGCTTGCCAAAATTAATTTTGCATGGTTCCACTTCAAATATCTCAAAAGTTAGCCACTTAAAATAAAAGTTACTTCAAGGTACATCACAACGATCAACCTAATGTATTTATCTAAGAAAATTTCTGAAACTGAAAACCATCGGACTATGCAACTTTAATAATATAACTCGGGGAGAGGTTTCGATTAGGTTTTTTATTATCTTCACCGAGGGAGAGGTTTCGATTTTTTATTTTTTATTATCTGCACTCAGATTCAACTTGTCAGTGAAATATGCATTGTATTACTATTAGTATTACGTATGTTAAGTGTGGCTGGAGCTCTTGGTTGGTTGACATAGCATGGTTTGAGTGTGTAACAAATATGAGTGGGTACAGTAGGCTGTAATTCGCTAACTGTGCGTGGTGTATTTAATGACATCGCATAGATTAGACGGCCCCCGCGTTCAGCCCGCCTTTATTGTGGCCTGCTGGTGATATCCGGGACCTACTGAGTGGGCAGCAACTTGAAACAACAGGCAGGTAAATACCAAGCAGCACAGGTCTGCCTTATGTATTGTGATGACGTCGCTTGTGCTTGGGAGAGTGGGCAACAAGTGTGTATGGTGTGTATGGTGCAGGGTTTTCGCCAGTGATACTGGGCTGCCTGGTGCTCTGGCTGTTTGAGCTCAGTTCTGCCGATTCTAGTCTGAGTGATTTATTCGATAGAAACTACAGTACAGTATCCATTTTGCTCTAATGGACCGGAAACTGCTGATAGTCGGCAGCACGTTGTGCACCAACAAGGGCTCACGCCGAATTAGGTCTCTGCTGAACTGATCGGTTTGGTTGACGCCCCACATTACAAAGTATCCCCTGATGTTTTCTCACTAATGTGATTGTTACATTTTACTCATTTCCTGCGACACTGTCACGTGATCATTAGTAAGCACAATGGCGCACTGGCGTCCTCGGGGCAGTGGTATGCTCGGGGGATCTGCATGTTTTATCAATTGGGTAAAGATTTAGCCAAATTTTACCGCCTCTGGTATTTCGGAACCTTTGTTATCGTCCATTTACCAGAGATGTAATAGAATATTCTTTGCTGATGATAAATAGTGACACCAAACTGCTTAAAATTTTGCGGGAGGTCGGCGGGACCAAGTGGTCCTTAGCCACTGCCGTATTGGCCACTCGTGGCTTACACATGCTTTTCTGCTCAAGGGGGAGCCTCCCCGTGAATGTCTTGGGTGTCAGTCTCCGCTGACACTCAAACACATTTTTACTAAGTTGTGTTGATTTGTTGGTCCTGCGCCAACAATTTTAGACTGCAGACAGTTTGCATGACCTTTTTACTCAAGTAAAACAAGAAAACATTTTAGCCTTTTTGAGGGCAGCTGGACTGTACCACCTCATATAGTTTACTAAATAAATTCTATCAATTATTAATCAAACTTTTCCTTTTCTATGGGAATTTGTTTCCCTTGGCCACAAATATATGATTGGGAGCTTTTTAATTTAATGAGTGTCTATTGGCACATATTTGATTTTCTGCTTTTACATGTAAAAGCGTTGGTTTGAACAAAAAACAAACATTTCTCGCCGTGAATATGGCTTATGCTGCCGACACTGTGTAAAGCAACCCCAATCAATCATCAATCAAGCTTAGAAATTAACCTGATATAACTGCTTGGTTGTGCTGGCAAATATTTAGCTGTTAGCCCCACACCGCCTGTCTTGACGCTTTCTATCGCCTGCATTTATCCAGAAAGCATGTGCGTCTTGCATGATTGTTTGTTTTAATATAAGTAAAGCTTGGCATGAAATAGCTAAGAGGTCATGGAAAAGATATGTGTAAAGTATATTATTTGTGTATATAATGTATATTATATGTACATTGTGTGTGACATGGTGAAAATAAAGATGTTAATATAGAAACATTTAAAATCACAATAGTGCCGCTATCTAGAAGAGTTTGATGATATTACTTGTTATTAGTGGTAGCACTAATGCCGTGTTGAAGTAATAAGGGGCGTTGTGAATGGATTGCTTTTGGGAATACCCAGACTCACAATATGGCTAGCTGTAGCGCATATGGAAAGAATCAAATACTTCGACTAATAAAAGGGGCATGTGTAAGTGGTGGGTGGGTGATGTGGAGTATGGTTTAAACTAACGGTGTTCTATATGCACTTAGTGGTGCATAGTACCGGCAATATCTGCAACCTTTTTAGCATAAGTGCGTGTTGTGGAGTGGGTGTTGAAATGTGCATTTCAGTGGAAATAGTTGATGAGATATGGTCATGCTTCACCCTCGACACACACATGTACGTAAACACTCATATATATACCGCACACACACACACACGCACACGCACACACACACACACACACACACATATATATATATATATCATACATCCACCCGCAGCCTGTGGCATCAGTTCAGCATTCCGGCGGCGGTAATGTCGTCTGTTTCCCGCCATAAGTTCCCCGCGCTTATTTGGCGACAGACGACACTGCACAGACCGTGTATGTGTCCCCCGTGTTTCCCGCCACAGCCCGAGCGCTGCCTGGCGGCGCTTTTTACTGCCCCGTTTTCTTGGGACTAATTTGACAAGACCCGACGACTTTCCCTCCCGAGTTACGGGGCGCCGGCGGTGCGCGTTATGGTGCTGTCACATTACGATGCATTGCGCAAACGTACGTCGACGTATGTGATTTTTTGCCACTACGTCGTTATGCGTTACACATGCGTTAGACGCTAGTTGGTGTATGTCGACATTCGTCGCGATACGGCGTCGCACGTCAGGGGGTCGGCAAAGTTTTGTGCATGCACAAAACTTTCGACGCACGACAACGTTAGACAACGTGTGGATTTTACGTCCGCCATACATTATGTATGCATTAAGCGTACATCGTTGTATGTTAGACGTACATTAGTCAAACATTGTTCACTACGTTGCACTACGTTGACCTACTTTAAAGGCAGTGGGAACTTACATTTCGCGTACTGACAACGTATGGATAATGTACACCTAACGTACGTCGAACATGCGTTTAGCGTTTCGCCAGCATGTCTTGACGTATGTAACATATGACGCGTAGTTCTGGCGATAAAATATCATATATAACGCTCACCGACGTTCTGTGAAGGTACCATGAGCGTAATTCGAGCATTTTTCACCGGGAGGTACATTAGCCATAAGTTGGTCATATGTTGGCCATGCGCTGTGCATACGGTATGTATACGCCCAACTTTGCCCCCCACGCCAAAAAGTTTGATGCTTCTCGACGTAAAAAAAAGTGATTTTACGCGTTGACGGCGCGCTGGCAAGATGCGTCATAATGTGACAGGGCCATAAACTGGCGTGCGCCGGAAGCCTCTCACGATTTACGGTTAATGGTGGCGTTAAACTTGGTGATGATGACAACCGGGCCGGCTCGCCCACCACGTTACATACACGTGTAGCTTCTGAAGCTGAAGGAAGCGTGACATTACTATTCTCATTCATCGCTGCTTCGCCTTTGATATGAATAAGCAATGCTTAGGACCGACCCACCCACATTAGTCGGAATTACGAAACTGTCTATAGAAATTGAATATAATATTATTATCCAATCGCTGTCATCCACCATTTGCTGCGGACAGAAATTTGACTAGTTTGCCTGTGCTGAAAACTATAAAAAGTTGTACTTGTCAGAGGCATAGCCAGAAATGAATAATTGTAAGCACAACATCGTTTGTGCGTGCTTACAGGAAAATTCTAATCTTACCTTTGTTTCATTTTATTGTCCTTCTAAAATACTGGATACCTGCTATGTGAGGGAGACGTTGGTAAGGGTGCATGGTTGTCCGTTGAAAACAGGCACTACTGTAGCACACATTGATCTGCCCATATTCACGATGCGGTGTTAGCTTACACTCGGTGTGTTTGCACTCCTTGCGTACTGAGTTTTCGCCGCTAACCCAGAAATCCCGGCCAAAACCAGTTTTGGCTCGCTAACACTGCATCATGAATACGGCCCCTGGTGACTGCTCTCAGCTCCAAGACGACGGGCACAGGGTTAACGAGGTGGCGTTTGGGCAGCTCCTGTGTCAGCCGGGAGAGGGAGAGGTAGGTAGCAGGGCCCGGTGATGGACTGGGAAAATTAGAGGCGTAATTAACGCGCTGGGCCGACGATAAACTTTTGCCGTGGTTGTGAGCAATTCGTTGACAATTCTCCCGCCAAACCACACGTCGGGGGCCCACTACACCCAATTGCAACCCACGGCCGTCGCCACGCACATACTTAACCTATGAGACTGCAGTCTGTGAGCTGTGAGCTCATTTGTGTTAGGGAGTAGCTATCAGTCACCTGGCACCGCCCAGACCTCCTGATAAGGACAGGTGCGCCGTGACGTGGTGAAGTGACTGTGACGTCGCTCAGTGGCGCGAGGCGGAGGGAGGGGGTGGGGCTGGTTGGGTGGTTGTTATAGTGGCAGGTGTGGCCGGTCGAGGCTCAGTCCGTGCTCAGTCCCTGCTCAGACTTCTCTGCGCACCTGATGCTGGCTGCGGAGAGATCAGGATAGTACTTCATGAGGATGTTGCACCGACACTGCCAGGTCATATGCCACTTGTGACCCGACACCATCACCTGCTGATACCTATTTGGTGGCAGATTGTTACAGTAAAACTGGATTCAAACTGCACCCAGCCTGCTGGGAGATTGAAGTAGGACGTAGACGTTGGAGGGTGAGACTTTGACCTTTGACCCTCAACATACCACGGCACCCACTAGCACTGAGTAGCAGCCTGTAGTGCTCCAGTCCTGGGTGTGATCGTCCAATCGACATCTGCAGTGTGCCGGCTTGCCTCTGTTCCCTTGGTGCCTGTGTGTATATGTGTGGGTGTGGTTGTGGGTGGGGGGCAAATACTGACATTTGGCGCCACCCGCTGCTGCTTCTTCCCGGCTATGGGGTACAACGTGACGGCCGCCAAGCGCCCCACCGTGCTCAATAAGGGCAGGAGGTGTGAGCGCAACGGCCATGGAGGAGACATTGGGTGCGTGAGCTGCCTGCATACTACTGGAGGCGAGACGGCGAGGTGTCGGACGCCTCCGGGCTGTGAGTGTGAGCGGACTGTAGGCGGGCTGGTGGTGGTAGTGGTGGGAAAGGGCACGTATACAGGAGAACAGGGCGTGGTGGGGTATGAGCTGACAGGAGAGCAACATCAAAGCTGTCAAATCGAGGACTTGGCAAAGCGCCGCCTAGCGGAACCAGCTGACGGTGCACACGTCGCATTTGACTGCAGTTCACACGTGCCGGAGACTTACAGACCTACAAGGGGCACTGGAGGAGGGTGCTCCTCCAGTGTTGGACAGACATGCTGCACCCAGCCCGAGGTGTGCTGTGTGGGTGGCCAGCAGCGTGTCACGTCACACTGTGAGTCACAGGGCCTGTACTCAGAATGTGCCTGTAGCTATAGCACTGCGCCCCAAACAGAGCAACAACAGCACCTGGACAGCCCTACCAGCCCGGAGAACTCCCGGTGTTCCCCTCGGGGCTCTCCCTGGGGCTCCCACCCTCTGTGCCCGCCCAACGGGAGGTGCAGGCACCCCGCCAGGGACGACCGCTTCTACAGCCCGCAGCATCCACGCCCGGCCCCAGGCGCCGTAGTCATATGGGCCAATGTGCTCGAGTCTCCCCAAGAAACGCCCGATTTTGATCTTCCCGAGTGAGTCAATGTAAACACCTTGTGATGTGTCTGTTCACATGTGTATGTATATGTGTATGTGTATGTACATGCCTTCAGTCATGGGTACACCTGATACCAGCTTCACAAGAAGTGTGATTTTACTAGCACAAGTTCACTCAGAAATTGTCTGTAAGGATAGCATGTGAAAAGCAAGCCAAGGCAAATTTGGACATTCATTCTATATATTTAATATATAAAATGAAAAAAAAGTCAAAATAGATCGAAATGGCGGCGGAAAATAGCGTCCATTTTGTTACAAGTATTTTGCTGATAACAGTGTCCTTTTCCCATATTTCTCTTTTAATGTCAGTTTTATGAAAAGATGGAATGTTTTTTTAAATTAATTTAACACATAAACCCACTCTTTAGTTCATATCACAATCAGTTTTGATTGAAAAAGCAAAAATAAAATTGTGTTTTGTATGGAATTTTATGAAACGGAAGTTGTGAGCAAAGGTTTTTGCTCGATAAAGTGAATTTTCAGTTGAAAGAGATTCTAATTAACACAAGCAATGTACTTAGAATACAATTGTGAAATATTTTTTGATTTTTGACCTGTATGTAACATTGTCTACCCATGATTGAAGCTATATATACGTATAGCAAACTCTAGACGGGGTTCAGCTTTACTGATTTACGAGCCCAGCATTGTCAAATCAGTAGAATTGATTACAACTGACACCATATATTGACAGCAATTTTATCGTTTAAAAGTAAGCTTAACGTTATCATCATCAGCTAATAATCCCTTATCACTACGCCCTGATACATGACACATGACCTCACGTCCGATAAAAGAGATTTGAAGTAGGCAAGTTAGTTCAATTGTATCAGTTATGAAATGTCCTGCAGACAAAGTAATAATGACCAATGTCAGTTTGCGTATTGAAAAGTATCCCAAAGTTGTGTTGGCCCATAAGCAGAGCAGTAGGTGCTATTCCCCTGTCTACCGAACCAGCCAGATGTACCCTCCACCCCAAACCCCGTGGCTTCGAGGCTATAACGCAAATAACGGTGAGTATAAAAACTGTAAAGCCGGCTCCACGTAGCAGCATCGGTACTTTTATGTAGAAACATGGCGCCAGTAAAACACATTACGGCGGACAGTATGTGGCTTAGTGGGCTTGACCAGCAAACCTTGTCCACTTCTATTGGCGACTGCGCAGAAGGCGACTGCGAAGAGTGGTGGATGGCAGTGTACACACGCCACCTGGTGCCACTGGTATGAGCTATAGGCGAAGGGCTCGGGCTACATAATGCACAACAGCTGTGCAGGGAACCTGGGATGGGGAGGGTGTGTGTGTTGTGGGGGGGGGGGGGGTATTTGTTGTATGTTTGTTGTATGGTCGTCTATTGACCATAACAGTCGTCTTTTTTATATATCACATCACACTCTCACCTGTGTGTGTTCATTATTTTTATGTTAACATACGATCATACAAGGTATATTACTAATAATATTACCCCCGCCTTTCCTCCACAGCTGTTTTTCATTATGTGGCTCGAACCCCCTGCGCACGTCGATATATGTAATTATATATCAAAATATATAGTATATATATATATATATATATAACTAAAGTCTTATATATAATATAATATGACGTCCATAACACAAATATAACCCCTCCCCTGACTGTATGGAATAATATATATCATATATTATTATTATACAACCTGCGTATCGTACATAAATAAATAATCAATAGGAAAGGAACAGCTCCGCCTCTATACATTTGATCAATTATGTGCTGTATAAGAATTATGCGAGTATAATAATAACCGGCTCCTTACAACCACCCACCAGTAATCGGGTGGTGGAGCCTCGGGATAGTCATTAACTGCTCCAACCTACTCGCCTCAGCTCCGACGGTGGCGCCACCGTATATCCGTATATCAGCTCCCACGTGATATAGCCGAATCTAGTGCAGCTCTATTAAACTAAGCTGAGTGGCATTTAACTATCCTAGTGCCTGCCGACAGCCCAGACCCAGACACCATGAGTCAGCGACCCGGGTTTGACTCACGGTGCCTTCAGTGTATGGCCCGGTCTCCTCCCACAGCACTCGGGCCTCACACTGCCACCCGCTCTACACGGTTATGGGGCTGTCACACTACGACGTAATGTGGTGGCGTAAGCTTGATTGATTGGTGGTTGCTTTATGCCGTGTCGGCAGCATAGGCCATATTCACGGCGAGAAATGTTTGTTTTTTGTTCAAACCATCGCTTTTACATGTAAAAGCAGACAATCAATTATGTGCCAATAGACACTCATTAAATTAGAAAGCTCACAATGATATATTTGTGGTCAAGGGAAACAAATTCCTATAGAAAAAGTAGTAAGCTGATGTAGGTGAAATTTGGCCATTACGTTGAGTTACGTTACGCGTTTGTTAAGCCTACGTCGTGTTACGTCGACAGTCGTCAAGGTTTTGGACATACCCAAAACTTTCGAGTAACTTGACGTAAGACAATGTGTGGCTTATACGTTAGCATATGCTATGTATACGTTAGACATACGTCGAGTACGCTAGACGTATGTTATACAAACGTTGAACTACGTCAGGCATAAGGCAAGCCGGCAGAAACGTATAGTCCGCTTATTGACAACGTATTGAAAACGTATGGATAACATATGTCTAACATATGCTTGGCGTTTCTCCACTGTGTTTTGATGTATTTAACATATAAAGGCGTACTTCTGGCGATCGAATAACGTATATAATGTTCACCGGTGTTCTGTGAGTGTTTTTTAAATGTTCTCATGCGTTACCTCTACGTTGGATCGACGTTTCGCATACGTCCACTACGTTGCACTGACGTCCAAATTGGCTCTGCAACGCCGAGAATTTCTATGTATCTCGACCTAAATATGTGATTTCTACTTTCCCCCACTCGCTGGTCTGTTATGTCATAGTGTGACAGGGATATTAGTCCATTGGCCTTCCTTCACACCTCTGGTGGGTGCTGGTAATGTGGATATCACCCCGTATTGGTGTGACAAACCTTTCACCACAGGCTCCCCATTATATGTGGTTATACCGCCAGCAGTGCCTACATATACTGCGCACACTGTAGGTCATTACACTTAACCCCTTGTGGAGACCCCATTGTCAGACCGGGCAGCCTTTTTAGTAGTCCATTCAGCCCATTCTCGCTGTACCCCCCCCCCCCCCCCCCCCCGTCCTTACACACACACACACACACTTACACACACACACACACACTTACACACACACACACACACACACACACACACACACACACACACACACACTCACACATCCCACCACGCAGGGCGTAATCGATTAATGAACTCAGGTCACCCGGGCTACTTTTTGGCGCATGCGCACATCCTACAGACTCGGGTCGAATAATTGAATACGCTTAAAAAATGGTGGCTTAATCCAAAACCTTTTTTTTCTTTTAATAACCGATGTGACTACAGCAAAATATGATTTTAAGTATTTTCTGATTGCATAGTTCAGTTATATTTCCATTTTATTAATCTGTGTTATTAACACAAAAAACCCATGTAGGACTGGTACTGGTAGCTATTATCCTGCAGGATGGTACCAGCACAAATGTGACGTCATCGTTCCTAGCAAACCCCAGACAAGAGGTGGGTTACTGGGGTCAGGTCATTTTGCACACGGCACGTGTTTTTGTCAACTCCACTCGCGGTGTTCGATTTGAATTTCTAGTAACTCGGGTGACCCAAATCGCTCGCGTCCGGTTAATCGATTATGCCCACACTGTCAGATCTGCTTGTGCCTGAGTGTGGGCGTGTTACTATGGGACCTTTCATGCACACACAACAAGGGAGGGTTGCATTTCCACGCGCCCTTATATTGCCTACAAAACCCCGCATTGTGCTAATGTGTCATCTATTTCCTGCATGTTAGAGGACGATCTCTCTGTAATAATAGAAAGGGGTATTCTCACACATATGTGGGAGGGGGGGGGGGGAGTGTAATCTCGCGAGTGTAATCTCTGGCCAGGGATGAAGAGCCCTTGCCATTAACATAAAAAAATGATCCACCGGTGCGAGTTAGTTTCCCACGCACGCTAGTTACAGTAAGAACCGGTGGTGGCGCCATGGGTCGCACCGGAGAGGTACAGGAAGGTGGATATAGAAGTAAGCTATACAATAACAATATAATAATAATAATAATAATAATAATAATAATAATAAAGTTGTTCCCTTCCGTGCCTTTATACTCACATAATACGTTATACATCACATATATATGTGTACATACATATATATATACACACGTACATATGTATGTGATATATGTATATATATATTACCTTGGTACTAAGCCTCAGGCTAGTCATATATATATATACACATACACACACACACATGCATATATGTGATGTATAACGTATTATGTGAGTATAAAGGCACGGAAGGGAACAACTTTATTATTATTATTATTATTATTATTATTGGGTGCTGGTAATGTTATTGATGTAGGCCACAAGGTTCGACATCCCTCCCTCCCCCAGTGGAGGTGATAGATATATATACACAATATCACCCCGTTAAAACAAACTCGGTTAAACCAAACAATCGGTTAATCCAAACTTTGTTCGGTGGCCCGTGAAAATAATACCATTTATCATATTAAAAATTCGGTTAAACCAAAGTCGGTTATACTGTATATATTATGTAGTGCATGGTGAGGGAAGTCGGCGTTCAGGACTCTGGTATAATTAGGTATGGTTAGATTGTGTGGTGTGTTTGTCTAAAGACTAAGACGTAGTTTCCTGGTACATGCATGTCTTCTCATCGGGCGCATAGGTGTACCATATACCCATCAGATTCCCTCAACATATAGATTATGGGCGTAGTCCCCCACTCCCCTCCATCGTCACCTCATTTTAAACAAGATGGTGGCCGTGTCGCGTCGATAAGATGGCAGTACGTGCTTGCCATTGGGATTGAATTGTGCAGACTGGGGGTGCTTCACTACTTGTTAACAGAATAATATACGCAAAGTTAAATAATTAAAGCGCGGCAAGTGGGTACCACATCCACACTGATAATCCTTCCCCCTCCCCCCCACCTTTATTCAATTATGTTATATGTCGAGTCAGGCGTAATGGCATTACCCCATCACCACTCAATCACTCGTCTTTAATAGTATCAGTCTTATTTTTGCTTGGTTAATTTGGGATGATTTGTGTGTCGGTTCGTTGATAAAGATGTTGGTGCCGTGTTTGGAAGCGGCTTAATCTCAGGGGGATTATGAAAAGGTTGTGCACTACAGGAGATGGGGATAACCTACATTGCGTTGATTTACCTGTCTGTTGCAATTTACTGTAACTCGGTGTCAAATCTAAAGTGGCTGTCACATATCACCGGATTGGGGAAACGGAAAGAAACTGAACAAAGTCCGTTGATATCCAGCAAAGTCCGGCTTATGTCCGTTGCATATCCGTTGATATCCGGCCCGATCCGGTACAAGTTTTGAACATGCACAAAACTTGGAACAGATGCTGCCGGATTGACGTCTACAGTTCTTGTCCGGTTTGAGTCCGTTTAGTCCGCTTACCGTCCATTGGTTATTCGTTCATGTCCGTTTCATGTCTGTTTCATGTCTGTTTCATGTCCGTTCGTCCAGCGGCCTTTGACCCGATATCGCAACATTTTGACACATTTTAATACATTTTGATACTTATCACCACCGGACTAGACAATTCTGTCCGTTGCTCGATCCGGTGATGTGTGACATCCGCTTAATGCTTTTCAGTTCATTGATGATTGCTTCCTTTAATGTTATAGTTAGGTTATAATGGATATAATTGAGTCATGCCGCACCCTGGTCCTTCTATTGGAGTGCTGGTGTGAGTGTGTTTGTGTGTGTGTGTTTGTTTGTGTCTGTATGTAAGTCTCTGTCTTTGCCGCTGTTTATGTGTGTCTGGGGTTTTTGTGTGTGTGTTTTTGGTGGGCTTTTTATTGGTTTTTTTTTACAATTGGAGTAGGCTTATTGATGTAGGCCACAAGGTTCGACATCCCTCCCTCCCCCAGTGGAGGTGATCCTCCAAGTCCGTATCCCAAGAGGGAAGGAGGGGGTGGGTGAATCACTACTGACTAACACAACCGATATCGACTCAGTGATGAATGCCATATTAAATGTAAACTAATGTTACTAGACTATAGCAGATATAACTCCATCTTGGAGGTAGCTATGCAATGTGTTACAGTCGTCGTACTTCTGTGCCCCAGCAGTGTACCTCGTTGTACTGGAGAACCGATTGTCTAGTTTAAGGAGCCACCACCAGGGGCAGCACGGCCGAGTTGTCAACATTAGCAAGCGCTTCCAATGCCCACTGGGAATCCTCTTGTCCAAATTAGCCGACGTGGGTGAATAGGTTCTCTGTACACTTCGATGCCTGGGTGTCAGACCCTAACCCCCCTCCCAACACACACACCTATCTCTGTATCGACATCAAGATAGGATCTGATATAGTCTGATCTAATTGCCATTGACGCTTTTCTAGAATACGTGTTATTCCCACATGTGTCTACTTGTGGTAGTTGCATTTCTTATAGATAGATTCCCTTCTGAACCCATCTAAAACTAAACGACTTAACCAAGAGCTGTATTTTACCGGCATAACTCAGTGATTAGGGCTTCCATTGCTTCAATTATTATACGACCGAGACTAACCGGCGACTTTCACAAATTGCTACCTGTCTGGTGCTTGGCATTACTAGGGCTGGTTGGTGGACTGTCGAGATAATGTGGCTGAGTGTGATATTTTATCATCGGTCTGACAGTATGATACCTCTATGAGGCAATCCTATAAAGGCCTCTCTAACTAAGTGCGTGACATCACAAATATGTGTCCATTCTAATATGACTGAATATTGCCAGTTTGCGAGGGACACATACATTCAAATGCATTGTCAATGGCCGTGAGCAAATCTTCATACAGAAAAAGCCAAATATCTCTCAAATTACACCACCCAGAAACTAACTGCTTGGCACACATACAGAAAACATATTCAACAAACAGATTATATTAAATTTATACTGTTAGGGTTCTTGATTTCTATTAATTTTGAATAAAACTAATGTTTTGCACTGCGCATACCGTCAAACTCAAGGCATTGTCAATGGTGGTGAGCAATCTTCGTACAGAAAATACAGAAAAAGTGAAATATCTCTAAAACCACACCACCTAGAAACAAATCGCTTGGTACACATATAGAAAACATCTTGACTAAAAACATTATATTAAATTTATAAGGTTAGTGACGATGCTGTTCGATTTAGATGCATGCGCAGAAGTGATGTGTCCCTCGCAAACTGGAGTACCGTGGAAACTGCAACACCGGGATGTAAAACCCTAATCAAATCAATTAAAATAATGTTGAAGGGTAATATGCAGGATATAATATATCTCAACTAGTGATTGAAATTCATTTTTTAAATCCACATATGACCTTCAGAGCGACACATCGATCTAGCGACTCTCCATATGACCAAAGCATCGTTTTGCAGAGGAAAGTTCATGGGCTGTTTTGCATCTCCGCTGCTGTGAGTGACCTGCTCCTGCCCCAAACCACCGTCTTTACGGTGCACTCTTTGAGCTCAGCCCACTGTCGGCTTATTTCTCTCGCAGTAGCCGGGTATCTCCAAATGTTAACGAATCGCCCGTTACCGTGGCAACACGACAAGTGGTAGGTCAAGGGTCACCAGCGGAAGGGGGTGGGTGTGGGACAGGACTGCTGCGACTGTGAGGTCTTTTGCCGGGCGTGGGGTGCCTGCCCAAATAAGGGCCGGGGTGAGTCAATCGGGGGAAGGGGGACGGGGGCGTCTGTGTTCAGTGAGCTGTTCGGTGAGCTGCTCAGTGAGCAGGAGCCTTCCCGTGCATGGCCCGTGTACGCCAGCAGTACCACCAACAGATCCTACTCTCCCACTTTGGGAGCATTCGTAACTGGATGACATTTCTTTCTCTTTTTACCTGCGCTTGGAATGACAAAATAAGAAGTGTTTTTCGGTACTAAACCTGGTTAAAGTGACCTTTTTTTCTTTTTTGTAGCTGTCTCTTGCTGTCCTAGCCAGCCAAGGTGGAGTGCATGTGTCTCAGTGGGGTCTTCATTTATGGCTGCGCGGATTTCGTTATGTGTTGCGCTGCTAGGAGATTAATGTAGAACAGTGATGTTATGTGTGGCGCTGCTGGAAGATGAATGTAGAATGTTTTTTATTGATGGTTGTTGGAGCTTTACGTCCTGGAAACATCTAAGGTCATATCAGGATGGATGCTGGCTTGTGGCTGCACACTCATGGTGATTTTATAGTACTGCCCCACTGGGAGACCCGGCTGCCAGCACCATGGCCTGATATCCCATTCAGTCACATTATCCTGACACTGAGCCAATCAGTCCTTGCACTACCCTAATATGGCTGAGCGCCTGGCTAGGAAGTCACGCATATCAATTGTTAAGTCATTGGTTTGACTCGACCAGGATTCGAACCTTCGAACCTGTGGGTTCGAATCCAACGATCTACCAAAACGGGGAGACAGACGCTCAGCTCATTCAGCCATCTTGTCTTATTTTCTGTTGAAAGCGTCGGTTTTTGTCCTATGGTTCATCTCCATTCTCTCAATCCCCCCATCTACCCTCACTTCACCGCCATCCCGCTCTCTCTCTCTCTCTCTCTCTCTCTCTCTCTCTCTCTCTCTCTCTCTCTCTCTCTTTCTATCTCTATCTCTCTCTCTCTCCCTCCCTGCCCCCCTCTCTCCCTCACACACACACACACACACACACACACACACACACACACACACACACACACACACACACACACACACTTTCTACTCCATTCCTAGTTGGCCGACGAGTCTGGCCGAGTCTGGACGCCAGCTTTGGGGAAGGGATGTGATGGGTGGGGGGGGGGGGGGGGGGAGGACAGGGGGTAATTGATTGTCGGTGATCTGTCATTCCTTTTGTTTTTGTTGTCAGGAACATTGTTTTGTTTCGGTATTATTTAGGATTGTGTTCGTGAGTTTTCCCTCATTACACCGTGGTTGGTTTACTTTTATTTATTTTTAAAAAAGGTTTGCGTCCGTCAGAACTAGTTATTAATCAGCCCAACGTTTACTTTGAACCTCAACATCATAGGTAAATGTATTGGCTTTCATAAAGCAAACCGCATTTACTACCAGACAGATGGAAATAACGTCATAAGCTGCCTGTATTTCGATACACGGACGCCACTCCTGGATGATTGGTTTCGGATGAAGATATCACCGGTAATATTTAAATGCAAATAATGTTTTTGTGTGGCGGGAGACTTCCTGGGGGAATAGGTGCTTGGCTGGCACCATAGCCGGCACAAGTAGTAATCAGCATGTCGCTACGTTTTTGTCACAATGAAAATGACAGCCCAGTTCTGTAGTAAGAAAAAACAAACCATAAAACTGTCCTGACCTTATTACAGAAACTGTGCTAACATTTTTTGTCATGGAAAATTTGTTTAGTACACAATATAAACTATATCTTGGTTGGTGGAAATAGGGTGTATTGTAGATAATGTAAGCTACATATTGGATGTTGGAAATATGATGGAATTTACACAATATGGCCTAAGTATTGCGTGTTGGAATAGGTTGTCTTGTATATAATATTGCATACATATTGGGTGTGGAAATAGGGTGGATTTGACACAATATGACCTAAATATTGCATGTCGGAATAGGGTGTCGTGTATACAATATAACCTACATCTTGGTTGTTGGAAATATGGTGGATTTGACACAAAACAACCTACATATTGGTTGTTGGAAATAGGGTCTCTTGTCCACAATATAATTCTTTTTTTTGTTTTTTTTGTGATGAATTTATTTACCCTGCTCATAATGGATTTATATAAGTAAGTTAACAGTAACACTTGTTTTCACCACTGGGCAGCACTAATCAAATTTGATTTAAATCTTTTGAATGTTGTTTTAGTAATAATTTTAGTTGTCTTGCTTCTTGTTTATGGCTTGTAACTGTTTGTTGATTGCAAACAGTCCAAGCTCCAGCTTTTACTGTGCTTTGTGTTGGTACATTTACCTACCTTTTGCGTTTTGAAAATAGGGTGGATTGGTGTAACATGGCACAGTGAGATGGCATAATGCATTTGCTGCTGCCATCTGCCGAGATTCAGTGAGCGGCTGCATGACTCACATCTGTAATGAATATTTTTTCCTTAATTGGGCTGGTTTGTTAAATGTATTAAACGCTAGACAGTAAATATAATGGATTCAAATTTGGTGTCATTTTGCAGGTGGTGTCCGACAGTGCACCACTCTCCCCTGTGTGTATATCTCTCTGAATAGAATATATGTGACACGAGGCTCCTTCCTATTTGTTGTTGGTGTCACGTAGGTTTATCTCATCTGAACTCTACATCAGGGATGGAAGATATCCGCGTTTTTTGCCGAATACCACTTTCACCCATGCCTACTTGACCATCTTTATGCCATCCGGCTGAACAAGTGTAAACTGAGCCGCCACTTGGACTTGGGCCGATGGTCCAGACTGAATACTCGAATGGCCGAATAGAACGGAGCGAGCAGTATAGCAGGAGGGCAGTATACCATCCACTTGTATTTGTCTATCCCAATGTCCGTCTGTGCTTCGTGTGGGAAGGATGCGATGGGGGCACATCCCTCTTTATTCTGTCACAAACACATTGTATTATAAAACAATGCGCTGAACTAGGCACACATATATGATAAATAATGGGGGAGAGAGTTGAGTTGTGGCTGTGTTCATCGGGTGGCGATGTAAACTCAACTTTGAGCCGTCTCTAGCTGGACATTCATTGCTGAGCGCAGGATTGTGAGTAGGATATGAAAATGTTATGCTGTGTCGGGCAGTAACATGGTTCACTTTCTTGGTTGGTTGTTGGGATTTTACGTCCTGACAACATCTAAGGTCATATCAGGATGGGTACCGACTTGTGACAGTGCGCACTCATGGCGACTTCATAGTGCTGCCCCACTGGGAGACCAGGCTGCCAGTACCATGACCTGATATCCCACTCGGTCACATTATCCAGACACCGAACCAAGCAGTCCTTGCCCTCTCCGAACAATGCCGAGCGCATGGCTAGGAAGTGACAAGTATCAATTTTGTAAGTCATTGGTTGGACTCGACCGGGAATTGAACTCCCGACCTTCCGCACGGGAGGTCTGCGCTCTACCGATTTGGCCACCGCGTCCGGTGGTGGTTCACCTTCTCGAGCGACTGACTATTTAGTTTGTCATTTCTGCGCTAATCCGTAAAAAATAAACAGACATGTCCTCACAGGCTTAGCACTGCCAGAGAATCGTGCAGATTTCACCGGAAGTAAGATTTCTACTTCTTAATTTAAAAAAACCTAAACTTGTCATAGGCGACTTCCTTCCACATATATTTTTAGTTAAATTACTTGACAGCGAATTCTTTCACTCCATATTTACAGCATTTACGTACGTGTCTCTGACGGCGGGGAGAAGGGTTGATTACAAGTTCACACTAGTTCTACTAGAATAAATTCCGTTAATTTGTTGACATGACTATGGTATTTCTCCCGGCATGGCATTATTATCACCGATCAACAAATTAATCAATCAAGTTATATTCATGTGTTAATTCGCTACACTCGGATGAAAGACAGATACAGATATAGTTTAATCGAAATTTAATAAGAAACAAGCCAGGGATCTATGTAGGTCCATCAATCATGAATCAGGCGGCGACCAGGGCCAATTAATTACGCGCTGACTGGAATGCGCGATCATATATGAAAGTTTTTGGAGATGAGAAGATGGAAGACAGTTCAGAAGGATCAGGGCTCACCCCCCCCCCCCGTAAGTGGGTGGGAGGGTGGGGAAAGCGAAGTGAATAGTAGCAGCCGCGTGGGCAGAGTGAAGGAAGCCAGACGAGAAGGTCCGAAGAAGGTTAAAAATAGCCAACCTCGTGAGCAAATTACCCATCTTAGCCTCGGGCCAACATGCAACATCTAACTTAAGTACATATGCACTTTTTAACCACTTGTTGCCACATAGAAGGGAATACTAAGTCAACTGAATACAACTTGTTGGTGCAGAAGCCTATGATGTCAGGGTTTTGGCGTGCTTTCCAAAATTAATTTGACATGTTTGCACTTCAAATATCTCAAAAGTTAGCCCTTTAAACTAAAAGATACTTCAATCTAAAGTAAGGTAGACTATAATCAATTTAATATATTTATTTCAGAAATGGACAGAAACTAAAAAAAAATCCATATGACTATGCAACTTTAAATTCAAATAAACTACTCGCGCTTTTTGTTGTTGTCAATTACATATGAATTACTCCAATGAACAATGGCAACCACCATTCCTAAATGAGGCCCTATAAGCCGACGTCCGTCCAGCCGACGGCTCCGGTCTGAATCACACTCTATTTATATCCACTCAGCGCCACGTGCAGCTTGCGTCTTTTAGCCGTGGCGGCCATGGTTCCGTATAGACCTATTTCATATGACGTCAGCATAGGTATTTACGTCAGTGCGCGCGCTGTTTGGCTGCAGGACAACACACTTTCACACTGCAAATCCAATGGCAATGAGCAATCTTCATAGAGAAAAGGTGAAATATCTCTAAAACCACACCACATAGAAACAAACTGCTTGGTACACATATAGAAAACATATTCAACTATGAGATTATATTAAATTTATAAGGTTAGAGTTCTGCATTTCAATTAATTTAGAATAAAATTGACGTTTTGAACTACACGTATCGGCAAACTCAATGCATTGTCAATGGCCGTGAGCAATCTTGATACAGAAAAAGTGAAATATCTCTAAAACCACACTATCTAGAAACAAACCGCTGGGAACACATATAAAACATATTCAATGAACAGATTATATTAAATTCATATGGTTAGCATTCTGCATTTCTATTAATTTTGAATAAAATTGAATAAAATTGATGTTTTTAACTTCGCGTATCAGCAAACTCAATGAGTCAATGCATTGTCAATGGCCATGAGCAATCTTCATACAGAAAAAGTGAAATCTCTCTAAAACTACACTACCTAGAAACAAACCACTTGGAACACATATAGAAAACATATTCAACGAACAGATTATATTAAATTTGTAAGGTTAGGGTTCTGCATTTCTATTAATTTTGAATAAAATTGATGTTTTGAACTGCGCGTATCAGCATACTCAATGCATTGTCAATGGCCGTGAGCAATCTTCATACAGAAAAAGTGAAATATCTCTAAAACCACACCATCTAAAACCACACCATCTAGAAACAAACCGCTGGGAACAGATAGAAAACATATTCAATGAACAGATTATATTAAATTCATATGGTTAGGGTTCTGCATTTCTATTAATTTTGAATAAAATTGACGTATTGAACTGCGCGTATCAGTAAACTCAATGAGTCAATGCATTGTAAATGGCCATGAGCAATCTTCATACAGAAAAAGTGAAATCTCTCTAAAACTACACCACCTAGAAACAAACCGCTTGGAATACATATAGAAAACATATTCAACAAACAGATTATATTAAATTGATACGGTTAGAGTTCTGCATTTCTATTAATTTTGAATAAAATTGACATTTTAAAATGTGCGTATCGGCATACTCAATGCATTGTCAATGGCCGTGAGCAATCTTCATACAGAAAAAGTGAAATCTCTCTAAAACCACACCACCTAGAAACAAACCGTTTGGAACACATATAGAAAATATGTTTAAAGTTGCATAGTCCGATGGTTTTGAATTTCTGCCATCTTTCTGAGATAAATATATTTAATTGGTTGTTATCACCTACCTTACTTTACTTTGAAGTAACTTTCATTTTGAATGGCTAACTTTTGAGATATTTGAAATGCAAACATCCTACATTGATTTTGGCAAGCTTGCCAAAACTCTCACCATAGGCTTATGCAGTAACAGGTTTGGTTAAATTGACTCAGTATGTGTTCTATGTGGTAACAAATGTTTAATAAGTGCACCAATATCTAAGTTAGATATATAAAATAAAATCTAGGTGAATGTTTTTGTTTTGAACTTTTGACGCTTCATCGGACTATGCAGCTTTAACAAACAGATTATATTAAATTTATACGGTTAGGGTTCTGCATTTCTATTAATTTTGAATAAAATTGATGTTTTGAACTGCGCGTATCAGCAAACTCAATCCATTGTCAATAGCCGTGAGGAATCTTCATACAGAAAAAGAAAAGTGAAAACTCTCTAAAGCCACACTACCTCGAAAGAAACCGCTTGGAGTACATATAGAAAACATGTTTAACACACAGATTATATTAAATTTATAAGGTTAGGGTTCTGCATTTTTATTAAATTTGAATAAAATAGACGTTTTGCACTGTGCGTACAGGCAAACTCAATGGCAGTGTGCATTCGTTCTGCAGCCAAGCTGCTTGCGCATACACAATGTTTATAAACATTGAAAGGGGTCTATAAGACTGAAAATAACAGGAGGCGATGGAGAAAGGCCGTATAAATAAATAGTGGTGGTCGATTCGCAGCCCCGCTCACCCACGGCATCCAAATCGAAATTAACCACCACCGCCACGCTGCGGCGTGAGCGGCCATTTTATGCACGGTATATGAGCATTTATTTCCACCCCACCTCCCTTTTTCTTTTTTCTTTTTTTATTAATAAAGAAATAGGCATAACTTGTATATGAGCTATTGCGTCTAAATATTGTCTGAGTGAACTGCATTTAAAAAAAGATTAATATACAGATTTATTAGTGAATTGTCTGTGAGTGCGCCTCAGCCTTTCCGTAAATAACTTCAGCTCTAAGCGTGTCTGTGAACGATTTACTAAGATGCCTTAAATCCAATGTTCTCTTTTACCTCCCCCTCTCCTTCCACAAACATACACTCACACACACGGGTGCTTTATGGAAGCCCAAACCCACGGTAGTTCTTAATTATTTCATTTGCGCGCCAATTAAGTTGGTACATAATGTTCTTTTCGGTGTAACCGCAAGGCTGCGCATATTTAATTATACTTTGTGGCTGCAGTGAGGGGTTCCTCCTTTGTACCGTTGCCTGCTCCGCGTCACCCACTAATATGCTTAATGATGTGCGTGGCCATCTTGGGCCACGTTGCCATGTTGCCATTCCCTTCCGGCAGGGGATGGCTGGCCGGCCAGTGTCACAGTTTGAGCGCCCTGCCAGTTTCAGCTGACTGCATACACTCAAACTCAAGGCATTGTCAATGGTTGTGAGCAATCTTCATACAGAAAATACAGAAGAAGTGAAACATCTCTAAAACCACACCACCTATTAACAAATCGCTTAGTACACATATAGAAAACATCTTTACCAAAAAGATTATATTAAATTTATACGGTTAGGGTTCTTGATTTCTATTCATTTTGAATAAAACTAATGTTTTGCACTGCGCATACCGTCAAACTCAAGGCATTGTCAATGGTCGTGAGCAATCTTCATACAGAAAATACAGGAAAAGTGAAATATCTCTAAAAGCACACCACCTAAAAACAAATCGCTTGGTACACATATAGAAAACATCTTTACCAAAAACATTATATTAAATTCATAAGGTTAGTGACGATGCTGTTAGATTTTGACGCATGCGCATGAAACTGACAGTCAGCTGAAACTGGCAGGGCACTCAAACTGCGACACCGGATCAGGCCGGTCGTTTTTCAACCTATAAAGCCAGATGCAGTGATGCTTGCTGTAATTAACAAACGCAGTTGTGTTTTTATAGGGAATGCTCCAGGAAAATATCAATCTTGAATTGAATGCCCAAACGTTGGATGGTTGTGGTGGATTTAGTGTGATATCTGACAGCTTGGGTGCGATGGCTGTGGTGTGATGTGTGACAGCTGGGGTGGGATAGCTGTGGTAGCCTTAGCGTGACGTGTGACAGCTGGGGTGGGATGGCTGTGGTAGCCTTAGCATGACGTGTGACAGCTGGGGTGGGATGGTTGTGGTAGTGTAGTATAGGGTTTGAGGACTGTGTTTTGGATGGTTGTGGGAGGGTTAGTCTGACAGCTGAGGATGGGATGGCTTAGTGTGATGTGTGACAGCTGGTGGTGTGATGGTTGTGGTAGCCTTAGCGTGACGTGTGACAGCTGGAGTGGGATGGTTGTGGTAGTGTAGTATAGCGTTTGAGGACTGTTTTGGATGGTTGTGGGAGGGTTAGTGTGACAGCTGAGGATGGGATGGCTTAGTGTGATGTGTCACAGCTGGTGGTGTGATGGCTGTGGTATGCTTTGTGTGACGTGTGACAGCTGGGGTGGAATGGTGGTGGGGTAGGGTGCCAGGTGACAGCTTGGGTGGGATGGCTGTAGTATTCTTAGTATGACGTGTGACTGCTGAGGTGGAATGATGGTTGCTTTGCGTAATGTGTGACAGCTGGGGTGGGATGATGGCGGCTTAGTGTGATGTGTGACAGCTGGGGTGGAATGATGGCGGCTTAGTGTGACATGTGACAGCTGGGGTAGGATGGTGGCGGTTTAGTGTGATGTGTGACAGCTGGGCTGGAATGATGGCGGCTTAGTGTGACATGTGACAGCTGGGGTGGAATAATGGCGGCTTAGTGTGACATGTGACAGCTGGGTTGGAATGATGGTGGATTAGTGTGACATTTGACAGCTGGGGTAGAATGATGGTGGCGTAGTGTGACGTCTGGGAGCTAGGGTGAGATGATGGCAGCTTAGTGTGACGTGTGACAGCTGGGGTGGAATGATGGCGGCTTAGTGTGATGTCTTGCAGATGGGAGAGAATGATGGCGGCTTAGTGTGACATGTGACAGCTGGGGGGGGGATGATGGCGGCTTAATTTGACATGTGACAGCTGGGGTGGAATGATGGTCGCTTCGTGTGACGTGTGACAGTTGGGGTGGAATGATGGCGGCTTAGTGTTACGTCTGGCAGCTGGGGTGGGATGATGGCAGCTTAGTGTGATGTGAGACAGTTGGCCTGGGATGATGGCGGCTTAGTGTGAAGTGTGAAAGCTGGGGTGGAATGATGGCGGCTTAATGTGACATGTGACAGCTGGCGTCGAATAATGGCGGCTTAGTGTGACATGTGACAGCTGGGTTGGAATGATGGCGGCTTAGTGTAACATTTGACAGCTGGGGTAGAATGATGGTGGCGTAGTGTGACATCTGTGAGCTAGGGTGAGTTGATGGCAGCTGAGTGTGATGTGTGACAGCTGGGGTGGAATAATGGTGGCTTAGTGTGACGTCTGGCAGCTGGGATAGGATGATGGCGGCTTAGTGTGACGTCTGACAGCTGGGGTAGAATGATGGCGGCTTCGTGTGACGTGTGACAGTTGGGGTGGAATGATGGCAGCTTAGTGTGAGGTCTGGCAGCTGGGGTGGGATGATGGAGGATTAGTGTGATGTGAGACAGCTGGGCTGGGATGATGGCGGCTTAGTGTGAAGTGTGACAGCTGGGGTGGGATGATGGCGGCTTAATGTGACGTCTGACAGCTGGGGTGGGATGATGGCGGCTTAGTGTGATGTGTGACAGCTGGGGTGGGATGATGGCGGCTTAGTGTGACGTGTGACAGTTGGGGTGGAATGATGGCGGCTTAGTGTGAGGTCTGGCAGCTGGGGTGGGATGATGGAGGATTAGTGTGATGAGACAGCTGGGCTGGGATGATGGCGGCTTAGTGTGAAGTGTGACAGCTGTGGTGGGATGGCTGTGGAAGTGATGGCCGAACTCACTCAAACATTGTATGGATGATTGACAATAAAGAGGTGGGTAGACACAGTCTGGCTGTAGCCGCTTTAGTAAGAGGTGATACAGATTTGGGAGTTTGTTTAGTGCCAAGCGTACACTGTCGAATATGGGATAGTGATAGGTAATGCTTAGCAAACCGAAGAACTATTGGTGCAAACCGTTGTAATATAGCGTTAAAATTTTGAATTACTTTTAATCCAGGTATCATACATTACCGACCCTGTTGATTATTTTAGCAATATAATCTCATTATTCTAACTCGTAATTTGAACAGCCTTTCTAGTTAGAGCTGGTTGCACGAAGAAATAAATGTGTGGGCTCATTTAAGTCTTTCCTTAAGAAGGAGCACGTTGTGGCTGTCTTTTTCGACCTCGAAAAAGCCTATGACACAACGTGGCAGCATGGCATCATGGAGGATCTTCATGCGATTGGCCTTCGTGGCCACTTGCCAATTTTCATCAGGAACTTTCTAGCCTTCAGGCATTTCCGCGTCCGTGTCAAGACTACCTATTCCCACCTACACTCACAGGAACTAGGAGTACCTAAAGGCAGCATACTGGCCGTGACCCTTTTCGGGGTCAAGGTCAATGGTATTGCTGCTGCTGTAAAGCAGGGGGTCTCCTGTAGTCTTTTCGTGGACGACTTTGTTTTATATTACAGCAGTGCTAACATGAATGTCATAGAGAGACAGCTACAACCAAGCATAAATGGGATCCATCGATGGTCAGTTCTGAACGGTTTCAAATTTTCCAAGACCAAAACAGTCTGCATGCACTTCTGCCTGCTGCGTAGAATACATGCGGAACCGGAGCTGACCCTGGATGGGGATCCCATTAAAGTCGTTGAGAAAACCAAATTTCTGGGCCTCATTCTCGATGCAAAACTGTCTTTTGTGCCACATATAAAGTACCTGAAAACAAGATGCCTGAAAGCGCTGGATATTCTGAGGGTGCTGTCCAGCTCAGAGTGGGGAGCGGACAGAGATGTTCTGCTCTCCGTGTACAGAACCTTGGTTTGTTCACGAGTGGATTACGGCAGCATAGTATATGGTTCCGCAAGGAAATCATATATTGGGCTGCTAGACACGATCCACCAACAGGGACTGCGCTTGGCCCTTGGGGCCTTCCGCACCTCACCAGTTCAGAGCCTTTATGTCGAAGCCAATGAACCATCACTTAATAACAGGAGAATCAAACTGGCCATGCAATATGTAGTCAAGATAAAAACTAATGCATTGAATCCTGCACACAATTGTCTATTCGAGCAACATGACGAATCCAGGTATGAAGCCAGGCCAAATTACATCCGGCCACTGAGGCTCCGAATGAAACCTCATTTGGAGGCCTTAGGCGTGGATTTGGACGTGTTGGAGGATGCCAAAGTCCCAGAACATCCCCCGTGGTCGTTGAGAAAGCCATCGGTTATCCTCCGACTCACGGAACTGAGGAAATCTGGGACACATCCACTCGAGTACAAAGGACTGCATGCAGAGATTCAAGGCCAGTTTGCAGACCACCTCTCCATATACACTGATGGTTCGAAAGACCAAAGCCGGGTAGCTGCTGCGGCAGTCTGCCGACGGGAAAAATTTGGTGTACGTTTGCCCGATCAGAGCTCGATTTTCACTGCAGAGGCCCGAGCACTCCTTCTCGCTTTGGAGTGTATCGAGGTATCCAACCACACTAACTATGTTATATACAGTGATTCCTTCTCTTGCCTCCTGGCTGTTGCTGGACTGAAAACGAATCACCCTATTCTAGCAACGGTCATTTATAAAATGAACCAACTGACAACAGATGGGTATGATATCCACCTGTGCTGGGTGCCTGGCCATGCTGGCATACAAGGAAATGAACGAGCTGATCGGGCTGCGAAGAAGGCCCTGAACTGTGATCTTGAACCGTGTCTGATCCCTCACTCTGATCTGAAACCACTAATAGCCACCCACATAAAATCCAAATGGCAACATGAGTGGGATGAAAACATCAATAAACTTAAAGAAATTGAACCATCTGTGGGAAAGCCACCACAGACTCATGCGGGAGGTCGGCGGGACCAAGTGGTCCTTAGTCGCTGCCGTGTTGGCCACTCGTGGCTTACACATGCTTTTCTGCTCAAGGGGGAACCTCCCCCTGAATGTATTGGGTGTCAGTCCCGACACTCAAACACATTTTACTAAGTTGCGTTGATTTTTTGGCCCTGCGCCAACGGTTCTACACTGCAGGCAGTATGCATGACCTTTTTACTAAGGTAAAACAGGAAAACATTTTAGCCTTTTTGAGGGCAGCTGGACTGTACCACCTTATATAGTTTACTAAATGGATTCTATTAATTATTAATGAAACTTCTTTTTCTATGGGAATTTGTTTCCCTTGACCACAGATATATGATTGTGAGCTTTCTAATTTAATTAGTGTCTATTGGCACATAATTGATTGTCTGCTTTTACATGTAAAAGCGATGGTTTGAACCAAAAACAAACATTTCTCGCCGTGAATATGGCCTATGCTGCCGACACGGCGTAAAGCAACCACCAATCAATCAATCAATCAATCATTTAAGTTATTAACGGCGTAATTGGGTTTTATTCAGTCATGTGCTCAGGGTACCCCTGTTTCCAGTCCCCCCCCCCCCCCACCCCCCATACACACACCACATTTTTACCCTCACTGGTGGGTGGGATAGACTGTGGATGTTGGAATGAGGTAACTGATGGGTGTGAGGTGTGTGCGGAGCGGGGTGGGGTGACCAGGCAGTGGAATGGCTGGCAGGGTGAAGCGGCGCGCTAATATTGGGACGGTCCACAACGCATACAAACGAGCACCAGCACCCAGCGCCCCTCACAGCCACCCAACGCCTTCCCCTATCCACACACAGTCAGCACCATGTTCCTCTCACCTCTCATACCAGACGGGGTGGCCGTCTCCCGTGTTGGTAGATCGTGGGGTCGTGGGTTCGAACCCTGGTCTAGTCAAACCAATGACTTACAAAAATTGATACTTGTCGCTTCCTAGCCTGGCGCTCGGCATTATTAGGATAGGGCAAGGACTGGTTGGCTCAGTGTCAGGATAATGTGACTGAGTGGGATATCAGGTCATGGTGCTGGCGGCCTGGTCTTCCAGTGGGGCAGCACTAAAAGGTCGCCATGAGTGCACACTGTCACAAGTCGGTACCCATCCTGATATGACTAGATGTTGCTAGGACGTAAAACAACAACAAACAACAACAAACTCACCTCTCACCACTCACCACTCACCACCCACCACCCTGCCAGCTTCCACCTCGCGCCACAACCCCTGTACCATCGTGTGTGTATGCATGTATGTATGCTGTATGAGCCATTATACGAGTATAATAAGGCCGAAAGCTTCCATCTTCTCCTCAGCCCTAACTCCTCCCTCAGTCAACTGGAGGAGCCTTGATCTAGTCACCTATTGTTCCAGCCTAGTCACCTCAGAACCGTCGGGGGGTGCCACCCGTCTATGCATGCATCACTGCCCCCTCCCCCCTCCCCCCTCAACCCCCCCCCCCCCCACCGCCTACACTTACTGTTCCCCCGATTTAAAAAAAATTAAGCATGGGGCGTTAGTTCCTCTAAGTCTAACTAGAGATTATAACTCTTACCTATATGGAATGTATCAATTTATTATGCGCGTATCATTAATTATGTAATTGTTTTGTAATTGTAATATATATATGTGTATACACACACATACACACAGGTGCACATGCAGTCTTCCCCACACCAAGAGTGTTAGGTGGACTCAGTAAGTAAGAGAACTGACTGACAGGCATCACTTTGCACCACATCTGAATAAATGTAAATAAACCCCTTCTTGTTTAAACACAGCACCTGATTGCGCGATTAGATAGGACGTTGGTGTGTTCGGGGATTGTTTGTTTTTGTGGGTTTTGTTTAGTTTTTACGTGACTAGAATAGTGGACAGACAAACGTGATAGGAAGCGGTTACTTTTCTTGTCGATTCGGTTATTGTATTTGGGCAATGCCAGCTGCCAAAGTCCCTTGGCGCCCCACCACCACCACCACCACCACCACCACCACCACCACCACCACCACCACCACCCTCGCCTACACCTACTCACACCTACTCACACACACACACACACACACACACACACACACACACGCTCACCTACCCATACTCACTCACTTACACACACGCATGCACACACTCACATTCACTTAAACTCACTCACACACTCCCAACACACATACACACACTGGAACCCAGACTGAACTGACCTTACTGGAAGGAGGATCCCCCACCGCACCACTCATATTGAAGCTGCCAACCCCAGGCTGGTGTTGAGAAGGGTGCACATAGAGCAGCATATAACCGCGTTGCAAGGACTATGCATGCGTGTCTTCTGCGGAATGAACTAAGGGTGGTTTGTATTGTCGCCATTTTAATTGGAATAAGACACAACTATTATCCAGCACTAGTAACTGTAAGGTGTAATAATGCGGCTCCAGATTGATTGATATACAGACTGGTTCCTGTTATTTGTATTGGGTTCACCCATGGCCCAATAACCGAGTTATTGTTGGCTGTGTATTTTATTTGAAAACATAACTGATATACACCCAGGAATTGCTCCATTGATATAGGTGTGTCTAACCTCGTACAAGTTTTCCGCTGACGCAGGTGCCTTTGGGAACTAGATCGTCACAAAGTGTTGGTGTCTGGGTGTGTTCACACGTGGACACACGAGGAGTACGGATCAAGGCTCATCAATATAGCTGCTGTCAGACATGGCTTTTTGTTGGGCGTTTCTTTTTAAGTTAGCAAATGTCAAGCTACTCCGCCGTCAACTCTGCATCGAAAATACCTAATGATGATGTTGCTGGGATTCTATGGATCTTTGTTCTATGAATAGTTTCCTCGTATTTCTTTTGCTGATTAAGTAGATGGAAATAGAAGGGAGCGATAGAGATGGAGCTGAGTAATAATCCTTTTAGTGACCTAGATAAGGAAAGCACTCTATGACCACAGTCGCCACACCATGGCCGTCAATGTGTGTGTGTGTGGGGGGGGGGGGGGCTGAGACCATGATACAGGGACAATAGGGGACATGCTCATTTGAATCTCTTTCTAGGTTTTTGTTAGTGTGTGTGTGGGGGCGGGGGGTCTATAATGATTACATACAAACAAATTTCAGCCTCAAGTTGTGACTGCTTCAGATATAGCTGTCTATTGTCACCGAGGTATATATAGTTGGTGAATTAATTATAGAATTGTTTATGACCAACGCTGAGAGATTTGCGATGAATTGTCTGGTGTGACTAGTGGCTAGTACCCTGCTGAAGATTGTATATGTTTGATTATATGATAATTGAATTGGCCGTTACCCCTGCTACATAATATCTAAATGTGTCTGTGTGTTATTTAGAGCTTTTTTAAGCTGTACCGTGCTGTATCAATTGACAGACTATTCAAACACTGTCTTAGGTGTCAGTTACGTAGGCTAGAGAATGGGTGTGTGGAATTTGATATTTTGGATCCCTGGCTATAAAAAAAGAAATCTTTAAATTGTGTTATTGGTCCTGGAACGTCATGGAGAAAGAATGTCTGGCCACAAGGGTAGTCTGTTTATGGAAGAGGAGGGACAGTCTTAAAAGATTTTAGCCAGCGTGTTTAACCCTTCGCCGGTTTGTTACCTTATTTTACTTCTTTACTTCCCTTCACAGTCTTTTTTAGATTATACTCAGCCATGTTGTGACCTCTATGGCAACTCCAATATAAATCAAAAGTCTTTAGAAAGAAAAGAATCGACACAAACTTTATTGGTTATGATTTTATCTTTTGCAAAATGTGTTATTCTCAATAACACCAACAGAGATAACAACAAAAATGGCATTTTTCGCGGCTTCATGTTGTATATCTTCCGCTCGAAAACAACAAGACGGAATGGTCAAATGAGTTGAGCGCCTGCTTCCCATGTGGGTGGTAGCAGGATTCGAGCCGCGACTGAATCAAACCAGTGACATAAAATGTATACTTGTCACTATTTTTAGCCTCGTGCTCAGCATTATTAGGATATGGTTAAAGCATCACATTTTCAAATCCAAAACTATTATCTAGATTTGATTCTATATATCTAACTTAGATACTGGTGAACTTATTAAGCATTTGTTGCAATATATAAAGGCATGCGACCCAATTTAATAGAACCCGTTACTGCTGAAGCCTATGGTATCAGAGTTTTGGCATGCTTAGCACAATTAATTGTGCATGTTTGTAAGTAAGACAGATTATAACCATCAACCTAATACATTTATCTCAGAAAATGATAGAAACTCAAAAGCATCCGACTATGCAACTTTAAGGAGCAGTAGAATATGAGGAAGACGAATTACCTTCCTGCTTAATCAATAAACGTAACAACAACAACAACAACAAAAGGCCAGTTTCCGCCGGCTTCATGTTGCGCATGCCCCGTGTGAGGTGTGTATATAACGTGTGCGTGTTTCTGGTCTGCTGCAGGTACGATGACAAGGCTACAGACATCAACTCGCCCGACTCCAATGACAGTGGCATCCAGGCGGACGTCCAGCACGTCCAGCACGTCCGCGGCCCCGTCAACAACGACATCTACGCCGTCGTCGACCGCGCCGCCAAGCCGGGCCTACAGCACCGCCCCGACCAGGTAGGCCGGGCCACAGGGGCCGCCGTGTTGTTGTCGCTGTTCACTTCACATGCCTCCTCACCATATTGCTGCCGTTATTAACTGGGTCTGCGAAAAAAGCTGTTGTTGAAATGTCAGTGCCTTGTGTTGCTGTGGGTGTGGGTGTGGGTGTGGATGTGGTGGGGAGGAGGGTTTGCTTGATTAAAATCCCAATAATTAATTATTTTTCTCAAGGGTATCGCTTCTGCCCTTAACATGTCAGTGATATATGTAGCTCCTGGTGAACCTTTAGTAGATGCAGTTGTTTTTATTACTAAAGTTAGATATAATTTATCATTATTATTATCATCATCACCACCATCATCGTCATCATCACTATTATTACCAGCATTATTCTCATTATTCTTGGTATTATTGTTATCATCAAAGACAAACATAGTAAGCATTTATGAAATAAATTATATTAAGACAATTTAGGCAATTCGTGGTCAGTATTGTTGATATTTTTATTTATTCCGAGTTAAAATTTCGGTGACATGGCTTCAGTTTGTATTCAGTGCATACATGTGTTCGTGATATCTGAAGGAATTATTCGGATGCTAGACATCTCACCTATATTACGTTAGAACTGTCAAGGATGTACCTGGGTTAGTCATTGTAATCTTTCAAAAAGGAGTTTAGCTTAAATATTTGTATTCTATTACGTCAGAATCCTTTAGGTTATAAGAACTTAGTAAAAGGCATTCAAATTGACAATTATTTTAAAGAGGCTTCATAGTCCTTGCAATGCTGAGGGACTGCTTGTACTGCAGTGCTCGTTTATAATACTCTTCTAGGATTAGATACCTACGAATCTAAAGATGTTTCTGGAGTAATTTATAGAGGCAACCCTATCAATCAATGTTTCCTGGTCTATTGCACCTCACTAGATGTTTCAAACTGAGGATTCCCATTGCTGCTGACTTACCCAACTAGTGACAAATTGACCTAATAGATTTAACCATAAATAAATCCCAGAGACTAGTTAGTTACAAAATATACAAACTGCAGTCATGCTTAATTAAGATGAATGTATGAAGTTATATATATAGTTTTGTATTAACACACCTGTAAGGCTAGTTTTGCTGTTATTTAAAATAAATAATAAAGCAAAAAAATCCTGTCACTCAAACCCCAAAAATGTGGGTGTTTTTTGTTGTTAAAGAGTCTAGCTCTTAGCTCCTTAATATAACCACTCTGATAAGAGCACTCACTTGTCTACACATAGCAAAACAAACCCTTATAGTGACCATGTTGTGAGCACATGACCTAATTATCACACTCTTCCATAATGGTGCTACCCACCTGATCAATGCGCATGCTCTTGCTCCATGTACCGAAATGTAAAGGTCGGAGGGAGCTCGGGGGCTGGCAGAGGAGGCTGGCAGAGGGGCTGCTCTTGTACATACATCCATGTCAGTCAGCACTCAGCAACCTCAGTCCATCTTCATCGAGGATAAAACCACAGTTTGGTCTAATTTAAAGTTATAATACATTTATTAATGTAATTGTTTTCTCAATGCTCTATTTTTGCTCTTCCAAACTGATCGGTCACCTACAGGTCTATCTGTTGTTTGTGCCCTATATGTGTGTATGAGTTCCAAGCCAGGTTCTCATGGGTTCCCCTTTCTTGTTTCTGCAGGAAGAGGCTGGCAGTAAAGGTGACAACAGCGATGATGAAGATCGGGAGCCTCCTCTACCGCCTGGATGGGAGAAGCACGAAGGTAGAAATATCCACACGTCACCATTTCTACAGCAACACACTAATAATTCTAGTGCTGTATGAGGTGCCCATTGTATCTTTTCTGCTCTTTAATTGGTGAAAAAATAAGCAATAAAGCTGCTATAAAAGTACCATGAAGGGTTTTGTACCTTGCTTTAAAGATTTTTATGGGAAGTTTACTACTATTATTAGTGTTAATTAATTGAATTATTAGCTAACGCCAATGACTGGAGTAGTGTTTTGTTACATGACAGTATAGTACATATTGTGCAAAGCCTGCTTATAGACCGATGTAGTCGTTTGATGTGGCCTGTCCTCATTTGACCGTGACCTTTCGCTGACCCTGCCCTTTGTGTGTGTGACATTGTCATAGATGAGGACGGCGCCTATTACTGGCACATTAAGAGTGGGACGATTCAGAGAGACCCGCCTGCCCCACTCCCGAAAGGCTACCGAGAGGCCAAGCGCTCCACCTCCTCTCTCTCCACATCCTCAGAGGGTACTGTGGAGGTGAGTACTGAAGGCAATTGATGTAGAGATGGCAGCTTTACAGTAACTAATTCTGAGTAGGTCAGCTTCGCACTCACTTAGAGTAACTGAGGAAGTAGGCAATTCGCTATAGTAGGCATTTATAGTAACTGATGTAAGCAAGTCAACTGAACAGGATTTAGAGTAACTGATGTAAACAAGTCAACTGAGCAGGCATTTTGAGTAATGGGTGTAAGCAAGTCAACTGAGCAGGATTTAGAGTAACTGATATAAGCAGGTTAACATACTGGGTATTTAGAGTGACTGGTGTAAGTAGGTCAATTTCACGGGCATTTAAAGTAACTGACGTAAAGCAGGTCATTGTTATGTATTTATTCTGCAGGTGCTCACTCAATCGGGTGCTCACTCGATCAGGTATTTTGAATAATTTATGTGAGTAAGTACAAAGCTACTCCAAAGTAACAAACCTAATGATCTCGACTAAACATGCATTCAGATTAACCGATACAGAGTAGTAAATTGGGGGTCGTGAGAAAAGAGTGTTTTGGGGTACTTTTGGGGTGTTTTTTTTGCCGTGTCGTATTTTAGCCATGTTTCCTGTGGTTATACTGTCTGCCCTCTCTTTGTCAGACTAAGGTCGAGGCTACAGACGACTCACACCCACCAGCATCAACTTCAGCCGACAAGTCGCAAGTGACGTCAGAGACGCCATCGAAGACCGCGGCGGCGGGAGGAACGCCGCCCCACGTGACCTCCCCGTCGGTCAGCGTCCCTACCATGTCACTAGCAGCAGGCACGACGCCGCACGTCGCCTTCACGTAGGTGGTGCTGCACAGCGGGCGCTTTGGGTGATTTTGTGAGAATTGGGGCAAACTTGCTTATTGGTGGGTACTGTAGTGAGTAGCACTCACCTGCACAGGTGGTTGGTTGGTTGTTGGGTTTTTGTGTATTGATAATTGTGAGTGATATCTTTTGTTGGTATTGATAATGATGATTTCTTACCAGAACTTAGGTATACGGGGAGAAGACAAACTCGCGCGAACTGGAAGTCGTCTCAGTTCCCCTGATTCTTCTCATAATATATCTTAGTGATACTTCAACTTATACATAAGTCTAGTTGAACTCAATCACCATGTGTCAGGATAGTGTGGCTGAGTGGGATATCGGGTCATGGTGCCGATGGCCTGATTTCCTAGTGGGGCAGCACTATAAAGTCACCACAAGTGTGCACTGTCGTAAGTCGGTACCCGTCCTGATATGACCTTAGATGTTGCCAGGACGTAAAACTCCAACAACCAAGCAACCAACCCTGCATCTCCCTTTGTTGTTTCGTGTAGCCATGGCAACCGGCCGCGGTCGGAGAGTCCGAAGAAGGAGGGCGAGGTGGAGGAGAAGCGCATCCGGTTCGCGGTGCGGTCGCTCGGCTGGGTGCGCATCGCCGAGGAGGATCTGACTCCGGAGCGCAGCAGCAAAGCCGTCAACAAGTGCATCGTCAACCTGTCCCTGGGCAGGAACGACATCAACGACGTCGTCGGGCGCTGGGGCGATGTGAGCAAGCTTGTCTTTTAATTTGTCTTTCTTTTGATTTTTTTTTTGTATTATTATTATAATTCAGGATTGTATAAGAAATATCAGAAAGAAGCACTAATGCTCGTATAGTTATGCTGTTTTGCTTTAAATAATAATAATAATTATTATTATTATTATTTAAAGCAAAGCACCATAGCTATATGAGGATTTGTGCTTTAAATAATGATTATTATTATTTAAAGCAAAACACCATAGCTATATGAGGATTTGTGCTTTAAATGCTAATAATAATAATTATTATTATTATTATTTAAACAAAGCACCATAGCTATATGAGGATTTGTGCTTTAAATAATAATAATTATTATTATTATTTAAAGCAAAACATAATCATAGTATTATTATTCAAAGCAAAGTAGCATAACTATATGAGAATTGTGCTTCTTTCTGATTTTGTTTTGTTGCTTTTTTGTAAACCTTTTTTAAATCTGAAAGTTGTTGAGCTTTATGCTATCGGAAAGAGCTGTGATAACTTAGTCCGAGTTAAATATTTACATAATGCCAATTCATTTGATTAATTAAGTCAATGTATATGTAATGTAGTCTTTCCCTCGTTAGGGTTACGAGCACACGCCTATAGTGGGTCGATATTAAACTAGACAACGCCATGTAGTGGCTGAGTCTTGATATCAATCCACGATGGGTATATCCTGTGACCTTATTTGTTGAAAGGCAGTGTTAATAATTTCTTACACCACCCTAGTATGGATATTATTACATGTAGTTAAACATGTCCAAATTTATGATAGTCCTTTTACAAATTGGGTATTTAACTTGAAATTAACAATTTTGAATACATGTAATGTCATCGTTTCGTTTGTATCAGGCTACTTCAGTTAAAACTTTACTAAATTGAAAATAGTACAGGTCAAAGGGTACTAACACCGCTAACAATGAACGGTAGAACGCCTCGGACGGCACCGATACCGTGGTGTAATAAAGAAAAAAGTAGATCAGCACCTATACAATTATAAATGGTTAGAGATTGGATCAGTTTTCTCTTCAGTCTTTTTTCTTCACGGCTCTCCCCGGATATTATTTTTCTTTAAATAAAAATAAATGTGTTGTGTGTACAGCGGAATGAGCGTTAATATTATAATATATATATTATTTGAATAGGGAAAGGATCTGTTCATGGACCTAGACAGCGAACACCTGACCCTGATTGACCCCAAAGACATGAGTTTCCTCAACATCCAGCCCATCCAGTCGATCCGCGTCTGGGGCGTGGGGCGCGACAACGGCAGGTAGGACACCTGGTGGTTCTCAGCGGAACTACCTCCTTAGTGTTGCTAGAACAAAATTACCCCACTAGTTCTCTTATCTACGTGAAGTACGCCAGTAAAATTAACTTTATCACTTGTAGAGTACATGAAGTAAACATTGAGCATGAGCGTAATGGTAGCGAAATATCGAATATAATGTAACAACAACAATGTAGATATATTAAGTTCAAGCTGGAATGTCGATGAAGTAAATTAATCGTGTGACACATGCACCGTCTCTGTTACTGTTACCGGGGGGGGGGGGGGGGGGTTACTTAGCGGAAGCTCATAGTGGCTTTCTGGGTTTAAAATAATGGATCAGGCAGTCAGTAGCCTGTGTGTGGAGATGTGTGTCGATCTGCAGAGTACTGGTTATGTGTAACTATTATATATATATATTTATATATATATATATATATATATATATATATATATATATTTATATATATATATATATATCCTATCCCGATGCACGACCCCAGTGGCTGAAATGATAGAATAACAATTGTAGCGCTTACATCCGCTCGCAATATCCAGCGAATCCCGGTGTAATCTGAGCCGACTCAAGTCACTGCGACATATCAGCGATGTTAAGACAATGCCTGCATCTCCAGCTATCAATGTTCTCACGTTGTTCTTTATTCCCATGCTTATAATAACGCCTAACAGAGAGAGGTAACTAAGAGTGTATATTCCTTTGAACAGACAACACTGCAACTATTACCAAAAATATGTAAATTACAAAAATAACCCCAACCAAAACTGCATTGAAAACATTGCTGACACAGCGATACACTTTCAATATGTTTGTTATAGGCATCCGTTTTCCTTAGTTACTGAAAGCATGTCCCTCCATAGCTGAGCCTTGTTAACATGGCGCCCAATGTCCATCCCGGGCGCCCCGTTTAACAAACAGTTCGCCGTCTTCTTCATCAGAACTGTCGTTTATTTCGCGGGCTCTTTCTGTTTCTATTTCGTGAACTTTGCGACCATCCTCGCCCACGAATAGTTAGTTAGCTCGCCATCCACTAACTATTTCTGGCTGAAATGGTCGGCGATCTGTTTGTAAAATGCTCCCATTCATCTGCCACCACGTGTTCAGCGTGTGCCGTCCGCTTTCTCCTTGACTTGTCCTAGCGATATTGTTATAGCAACCGACTGTTGTCATAGCAATGGGTTGTTGGTTTTTTTCGTTGTTTTTTTTTTTTTAACCTGTCTATTCACAGTTTTATATTTTGTTAAGAAAACACTGACATAATAAGTGGATGTGTTGCTAACGTTCATGTGCTACTTTACCGTTTAGAGTGAGTTGCACTCCACCAATACATCTCGGTTGATCTTATTTGTACATTAGTTCTAGGTGATAAACTTCAGTATTATTGAAAAAGAAGAAAGAGAAAAAAAAACACCCTTATATAGTGCTGTTACTGTGTGGTACCCTTAAGCATGCTCCACCGCATACGTTAAGCCGACCACTTTGTGCTTAGCAACTCCATGGTTCCTACCCAGTTCCTTTCCTAGTAGCCTATATGCATTCGTAAAAATTAACAAATTTACCTCCCCTGCTGTATCGTCAAAATGGACCTATATTAAAGGACACTTTAAATAGCTGTTAGCTACCTGTAATATGCGCGACCTAGGGTGCTGTCATTGCACCTCGATTTGAAAGTAACCTGTGTAACAGCGCCCGGCGGTAAAGTAGGTCGTTCTATTTGTGTGTTGATATGGTGTATGAACAAACTTAAAAGTTTCCAACTCACTTAGAAGTTAGAGCCACAAGCCAACTTGGTTCATTCAACATGAACATAGTGCATACGTAGAGCAGTGTGTTGGTCTTGATCGACATACCAATCCACCTATCTGTGTGACACATAAAGTAGGGCAATGTGTTGGTCTTGACCTACATACCCATCCACCTGTGACACATAAAGTAGAGCGGTGTGCTGGTCCTGACCTACATAACCATTCTCCTATCTGTGTGACACATAAAGTAGGGCAATGTGTTGGTCTTGACCTACATACCCATCCACCTATCTGTGTGACACATAAAGTAGAGCAGTGTGCTGGTCTTGACCTACATATCCATCCACCTATCTGTGTGACATAAAGTAGAGTGGTGTGCTGGTCTTGACATACATACCAATCCACCTATCTGTGTGACACATAAAGTAGAGCAGTGTGTTGGTCTTGACCTACATACCCATCCACCTGTGACACAAAGTAGAGCGGTGTGGTGGTCTTGACCTGCATACTAATCCATCTATCTGTGTGACACAAAGTATAGTAGTTTGCTCGTCTTGACCTATATACCAATCCACCTGTCTGTGACACATAATGTAGAACGGCGTGCTTGTCTTGACCTACGTACACATCCACCTGTGACACATAAAGTAGAGTGGTGTGCTGGTCTTGACCTATATACCAATCCACCTGTCTGTGTGGCACACAAAGTAGAGCAGCATGCTGGCCTTGACCTACATTCACAAGTAACCATGCCCACTGTTCCACCTGCAGGGACTTTGCCTATGTGGCGCGTGACCGGATAACCCGGAAGCACATGTGTCATGTGTTCCGCTGCGACACGCCTGCCCGCCAGATCGCCAACACGCTGCGCGACATCTGTAAGCGCATCATGGTGGAGCGGTCACTGCAGCAAGGTGGCGGTGGCGGCTCGGTGGGCGGCGCACAGGCCGGCCTCCAGAAGATGTCCATCTCGCGCCCCAACAACCTGCCCGACCTCAACAAGGACCACAATGGGCAGAAGCTCACCTTCCAAACCCTGTACAAAAGTAGGTCACCCTGCGTATGTTCTTACCCCATACATATATATATATATACTAGACATGCTATACATGTATACACATGTATTTATGTATAATATTAAACAACTTCTAAAACCTCCACTGGTCGTCCCATCATTTTTATTACTGATTTTGTGTTCCGTCATAATACAGGTTAGCTAAAATATCAGTAATCTAGTGTCTATCCATGATATTCTTGTTTTTCCCATGTATTTTTATTTAACTTAAAAAAAAAAATCTAAATGATGGAATCATTAAAAGCATCGGCAGTAACATTGAGTCATTTTTACCCCGCCATTCCTTAGCGCCCTATCGCTCTTGCACCTCACTTAGGTCCCTTTAATATGTCATTGCAGACACATCATTCCCTACACCAATGGAAGAGCCCAAGAAAGTGATGCGCTGTCACTACCTAGGCAGCATGCAGGTGTCTGCTGCGTCGGGCGTTGAGGTAATCAACTCCGCAATGGAGAAGGCCTACAGCCGCATCCCCCCGGAGAAGTGGGTCTTCGTCAGCGTCGGAGTCGCGCCCTCCACGATCACCATTATAGAACACGGGGTAGGTCAGCCGTACCAACAGGGCATTGCCCCCGTGAACCCTGGATAACGCTTTAAGCCACTAATAGACAATTTACTAGTTCTGTGTTGACACCAAAATGTTAAATTATTGTTACTTTATAAAAAAATTATACAAATGTTGTTTAAGATGTCACCTCTATTAAAACTCATGAAATGGTGATTTGTTATAGATAACCGTTTGTCCTGTATGACACTGTGTCTTATTTCTCTTCTTGCAGACAGAAAATGTGCTCGCTGAGTGTCGAGTCCGGTTCTTGTCTTTCATGGGAATAGCCATGCGAAATGTCAAGTAAGTGCCACCATCTGATTCAGCATTGCACCTGTTAACTGCAGTTTCGCCAGACACACATGCGCTCCTTAAAATAGTTACCTAGAAACACAGGAATTCAATTCACTTATATATTTGAACCATGCATATGCCTATTGTGTAGGAAGTTTGTATGTATCTCCCGTAGGTAGTCAGCTACCTTATTGACCAGGTAATATTTTTAGGTTGATTAAAACTAATGGCTATCGACCTGCAATTATAGTTTCTGGGATTGGGTGCTGAGTTCCATTTTCCTAGCTGCTCGTAATGCATTTGAAAGAAATCTATTGATGAATTTAATTCAAATTATTGAATAATGTTAAATTGTAAATTAATTTTAATTTAATTTAAAGGAAGGGTGAATGGTGTTAAATTGTAAAATAATTTAATTTAATTTAAATGATGGTCGAATCTTATTCAATTGCTGTCTGTGTGGCTTGCTTCCACTGACGATGTTTTGCTGGTGTTTGTTTCAGAATGTGTGCATTTATTATGCATACGGCTCAAGACATTTACATGTGCCACATCTTCCACTCTGAACCGTCAGCCGGGGCTTTGTGTAAGACGATAGAAGCCGCCTGTAAGGTGAGTACATGGCATGTTCACAGGACAAATTGGAAATCATGGAATTTTCACTATTATTGAAAAAGTCTTTGAAAATCGGTCATGGAATTTTGCCTTTCTTTATTGTGGGAGGTATAAAGTACTTATACATATATTATTCATGTATTTAATCCTCCTGTTTATTATTTGCTGTGTTTTTCTATTATACTACTACTCCTGTAACTTCCTGTGATATGTTCCTTTGTTTAGTTTAGTTAGTTTAGTTTAGTTCAGTTCGAGCATGTGGTGCTCAGGCCAGGTCGTTGGCTCCGCCTTGGTCATCTAGTGTGGATGCAGTGGTCATTGCGGGCAGCTTTGTCATTTCCAGCAATGAGTTGGTGTCCATTATTGTCAGGTTGGTATATCCTGGGATTCTTGGTAGATCTGGGATGGTTTGTGTTTGAAGCTGTCAGTGCTGCAGTCTGTCTTGTTTCTTATGTCTTGCGGCATGCTATTGAAGAGCTTTGGTCCACGCACCATGAAGCTTCCTTCTCTGATTGTTTTGATCGCACAGCTAGCTTGTGACTATTTTTGGAATCCTACAGAGTCATCCCTTCCTTTGAGATATATGGTATTTTATTCCTGGGTTGGGAACTTTTCCTTCTATTATTTTCCAGATATATATGATTCTTTACCTTTCAATTCTTCTTTTTTGTGAGTTAAGTTTGAGTAGTTTGAGTCTGTCCCAGTAGTTGTGTTCAGATAGAGTGGGGATTTTACTGGTGTATTTTCTTTGTACTTCTTCTACTTGTTGCATTTCTCCAATGTTGTGCTGGGCCCAGAGCTGGTTACAGTAGTCCAGATGTGGTTGGACTAGACTGTTCCAAAGTGTTTGCATGGTTTCTTGGTTCGTGTCTTAAAGGTACGTTGGATCCATCCACACATTTGATTTGATTTATTGCATACTTTTGTGATGTGGTAAGTGAATGTCAAAGTATTATTAATCATAATACCTAGGTCCTGTACGCATTGTTTCTCCAATTTGATTTTTGAGAGGGTAGTTGGTGGTGTCTTTGATGTCTTGGTTTTTTCCATATCTGAGTAATTCAAAGATTTTTTCGTTGGAGAGCATGTTGTTTTCTTGTTGCCACTCATATATTATTTGTAGGTCAGATTGGAGTTGTGCTACGTCTTCCTCTGATATTATTCCATGTGAGATTCTAGTGTCATCGAATAAAGATGTGACATTGCTGAATATATTCTCATCGATGTCGATTAGGAGGATTAGGAAGAGAATTTGTACTTGCACTTTAAAAAATGTTTTGGCTAGTTGACTTTACTGGCATTATCCAATCAGAGTTAGTGTTACCTGTAGTTGAAGGAAACACGTGGAATGCTGAGTTCTATTAACTGCGTCAGTCATGGAGAATCAGAAAAAATATGGTTATATGTCAGATCATTTTTGTAATAATTATCAATGGAACCATGGAATTGAATATATAAGAAAGTGCCGGAGACCTTTCACAGAGCTCCACCTTTTCGTACATGACAGCATTATCTGTTACTGCAGGGTCCGTATGGGACCTGGAAAGTCTTGAAAAATCTTGAACTTCATTTGCCCTATTTCAAGGCATTGAAAAGCCTTGAATTTAACCTATTTTGGGTAATTAGTCTTGAAAAGCCTTGACTTCTATTAAACTGTCCCAACTGATCCAAATTAGTCTGAAATCATCATTCGCCATTGTTGTTTTTCCTTGAAATGCAAATAAAAATGGTTTTGAATTCCTATCAAAAACAGCCTTGAAATAGCCTTGAATTCCATATCTTCACATAAGTATGGACCCTGGTTAGTATTACCACTAAATGTCATTTGGTGTCACTACATTGCCCACTTAGGACATTTACTGCTGGCAAACTACTCTTTTACAGTTTTAGTGAGTAAGCACCATCCTTCCCTCGTGGTTAATTCTTTATGAAATGGATTTAAGGTTTTCACGAGGTGAACAAGACTAAGCAGGAGTAAAACTTGAACTGTTGAACATTTTCAGTTACGATATCAGAAGTGCCTGGACGCACATCCTCAAAGTCCGAGCGACGGCGGCAAGAAACGGCAATCACAACAGAAGCAGGTAGGCCGACAGCCGACATTGACTCACACTACCCTTGTGGGTGGGTAGCGTTAGGCCCACAGCTCTGGGCTGCTTACAAACAAGAGTCAGGTCTGCAGGTCCGCCCAGCTGTGTTATCGCACCCCAGTGTTGACACTGTGCAAAGGGTGTTGTCATTTTAAATGTTGCTGATATGTGAAGTGCCTTGCTGTAAAATTTAAGTGTACCTATGTTGTTTGTGTAGTGTCTGTTTTTAAGTGCATCTATGTTTGTGTAGTGTCTGTTGTGAGACTGGATGCAGCTATAGTTTGTATGTGTAGCTATTGTTTGTGTGTAGTGTGATACGAGCATGAAGTGATATGTAAGATTTTATATATATAGTATATATATATTTGTATATATAATATATATGATTTCAGGCGCAAAACCCCGTAAACACCAATCCAGAAATTGAGATGAACATTAGAATCAACCCGTCAAAAGTGTAATTAGTGAGAATTAAAATTACCTTCAGGTAAATTCTTTTAATTTTAATTAAATCTTTAGATCGGCGTTTACAGGGTTTTGCGCCTGAACTCTTTATATATATATATGTATACATACACCATAATAAGCGCTCCATCTCCAGTAAGATGGGTATAAATGAGAATCGTTAAATGAGAATCGTTGTGCGAGTTGAGTGCGTCATCTATTGGTACGACTGGATACAACACAATTGCATTAATTAAAGTGTTGAAGTGCTTTTCTGCACGGTTTTCCGTAGTTTATTTAACTATGTACTTTTACTTTTTTTGTCGCACTGTCTTTCAGAGTAGTACATCCTTATAATGACTTGCTTGTTAACTGTAAATTAAGTGAACTCTACTTCTCTTTTAATTTACAAAGTCGAGCTTTGAATGTCGTATTATTTATTAAATAATTAATAAAGATGTGCCCTTGATATGCACTTCTGGCATGGAGAGTGGTTGGCAGGAGGCGGTAAAACTCAAGGACACAAACATGCTGTAACCAGCGCCTGGAAACCAGTGCTTATGGACAGCAAGTTTAACCATGAGGTTAACCCTCCCTCAGGTGCAACAGGCCCGACAGGCCCGACATCAAGGGGAGTCATAGACCAGACGCGGTGGTCGAATCAGTAGAGCGCAGGCTTCCCGTGTGGAAGATCGGGTGTTTAAATCTCAGCTGAGTCAAACCAATGACTTATAAAATTGACACTTGTCACTACCTAAGCTTGTGCATTAATAGGATAGGACAAGCACTGGGTAATACAGTGTCAGGATAATGTGACTGTTTGGGATATCGGGTCATGGTGCTAGCGGCCTGGTCTCCCAGTGGGGCAGCACCATGAAGTCAACATGAGTGCATACTCAAAAGTCGGTACCCGTCCTGATATGACCTTAGCTGTTGCTAGGACGTAAAACAACAACAAACAAAGAATTAAGGAGAGTAGGAACTGGGCCAGATATAGCACAGCTAACCACTGCTCTTACCAGACTGCCGCCGTCTGAATTATCCAAGGAGGCTTTGTGGCTTCTAACCAAGCTTAATCCTAATGCTGTGACAGTCACAAGGCAGCTCCTTGTTCTCTGTGTGGAAGGTGACTGGGTTGATCAGGGTGCAGCCACTGGTTCCGTCAGGTAACAAGGCAGCTCCTTGTTCTCTGTGTGGAAGATGACTCAGCTGATCGGGGTGCAGCCGCTGTTTCCATCAGGTAACAAGGTAGTTCCTTATTCTGTGTGTGGAAGTCGACTCTGCTTATTGAGGAGCCGGCGCTGGTTCCATCGGGTAACAAGGCAGCTCCTTATTCTCTGTGTGGAAGGTGACTGCTTATCGAGGTGCAGCCGCTGGTTCCATCGGGTAACAAGGCAGCTCCTTATTCTCTGGTGGAAGGCGACTCTGCTGATCGAGGTGCAGCCGCTGGTTCCATCAGGTAACAAGGCAGTCCCTTGTTCTCTGTGTGGAAGGTCACTGGGCTGATTTGGGTGCAGTCACTGGTTCCATCAGGTGTGGTGGAAACCATGTGTACATAATCCTGGTTCCTTCGGTATGTGGTCACGTGGGCGGAGCTAAACACCAGTGTCAACCATTTGTTTGCAGACCATATCGGCCACGATTAAAGCAGGCACGGCTAACCTGAAGGCTGGCATGCAGCACGGCACGACAAGCCTTAAGGCCGGGGTGCACCACGGCACGGCGAGCCTTAAGGCCGGGGTGCAGTATGGCACGGCGAGCCTTAAGGCCGGGGTGCAGCATAGTACAGGTGCACTCAAGGCAGGAGTGCAAAACGTGTTCACAGGTTTCATGAAAAAGAAGCCTGAGAAAGAACCCCAGCATGAACCACTTCAACAGCCGCAGCCGCAGCCACAGCTGCAGCAGTCTTAAGTGTTGTCAGTGGATTGTGTGAGACGCACAGGTAAAGGCTGGGCGGTAATGGATGTTTTCGTTTACCTTTCTGGTGTTGGATTTGTTGCACCCTCGCTACTGCGCCTCTGCTTGACTAACCTAAATATTCTTTCCTGCCATGTACACTAACCGATTGTGGGTTAATTAATGCCACTCAACGCGTTTAGCATGCCGCATGCAGTAACTAATAATGGTTCTCTATTTAATGTTTAGCGGTGCTTTAGGTTATCAGTGAATTTAACTCTTATTAAAGATAATTGTTTATTGAATGCTCCCCCCCTCCTTTTCCCCACTGCTGGTTCCAGTAACATGATCCGTACAGGGCCTGGAAAGACTCAAAAAGTCTTGAAGGTCTTGAATTTAACCTATTTTTGATAATTAGTCTTGAAAAGCCTTGAATTCCATTAAACTGTCCTCACCGATCTAAATTAGTCTGAATTTGACATTCGGAATGGTGATTATGGACTAAATCCAAATGAAAATAGTCTTGAATTCCTATTTTTTTTAAACAGCCTTGAAAAGCCTTGAAATATCCTTAAATTCCATACCTTCATTTGTGTACGAACCCTGCATTAAAGCACCAATAATTACAGCCCACATATGCACTTCTGGTGAGGAAGTATTGGTGTTGATCACAATGTTCAACCGCTGCGGCCTAGGTTGGTAAAAGTGGTGTCTATTTTTGTTTTATTCTCTTTCGGTGTAACAATTTATATACCGCCCTTCTTGTATATAAATATGTGTAGTAGTCTGTACTGACCTCTCATGCAAAAGCCACATAGACAGGTGGGCGTGGGAAGAGTGGTGTAATGGTTAGGACACTGGCCCGGAATACAAGAGATGTGGGTTTGATTCCCGCTCTTGCTGTACATGTGAACATATTTACCATATCTTTACAAACAGGATGAGAAAAAAATAACCTAGTCCAATATTGGATACGATTGATACTAATTCAGACACAGAAGGAACTAACTAATAACTTTGTGTGAAACCTTAATGCAGAGAAATAACCTCATTAATAGAAAGTAGTGCAAAGCAAAGACAGTGACTATATTACACGATTCCTTTCGCATGATTCTCCTCCACATTTCCCTATACCTATAGCAGTAACTGATTAAGTCGTCACCATGCAAATAAGTTGTCATGTTTTAATCACGATTTTACACTTGCATTCCTTACATATTGAGATAGCAATTCATATGACAGTATCCCAAGACAACCATAATCATAGGTGTTACTGTTAGACTATCGACCATTTATTTGATTTTATTATATGTATGTATTATATATATGTATTATATGTATTATTTTATAATATATATTTGTTTATATATAGACATGACCAAAGTATTATATATAGGTATTATATTTAGGTATTATAAATATAGGTATATATATATATGTACATATGTGTATATAATATATATAATATAGGTATATTATATGTATACATACCTCGTACTGAGCCTGTATTTTCAAACACTGCAGCTATGGCCTTTGTAAAATGAGTTATCCACGTTTCTAGGGTCCATGTAAGATTGGTATAATTATACTATATAGGTCGACTGTGAATACTATACATGTCCTCCTTCTTTGTGTTTCTGACAAGATTCGATAATAACAGCCTCTCTTTTTTTTTCATCGTCACAGGGTATCGGTGCCAGCATAAAATCCGTGTTTGGAAGCATAAAGTCGCGAAAGAATAAGGAGAAGGCATAGGTGCCGCCACGGACCGGTCTGGTCTACTGGCAGGTTTATAAGATTGCCAAACTACTTGAGTGATTCTACTTCTACCTAGTGTCACAGCGACTGTCGATTATTAGTACGGCGGCCTCAATGTCTGGGCAATTGCAGGATGACGGCGACGCGCCTTCTAATACAAGTTTACTTGCATGCATGCCGCCAACCTCCGACAACAGGTGGCGCCACCGGGCTGGTCAGTTAGTTAGACGGCTGTTGGAACGCTGCAGCGCGGCGCACCAATTGGAGAACAATTACAATGGTGCCCCCTGTTGGCAACCGGCGGTACCAGCTAACCAAACCCCGCGTCCCCCCCTCCCCGCTAGACCTCTGCTTCAGCGACTGCAGGATGATCTGTGAGATCGGCGCCGGCTTTTGGACAGAGAACAAAAAAACACCAAATGGGACAGGAGCGTGCGTCGTAGCCACCTTAGCACAGCAGAGGTTGTGCGTGACGGTGTGGCTGACCTTGTACAGTGCTGTTCTATTCTATTCTAATGAATGCCCTTCTCTATGTATTGACTTCGAGAGTTCTACTTACAGCCACTATGTGAATATACTACCTACACCGCCTCCCGACGTAGACCCCCGTGTACGTTGTTTGTCTGTAGGCACCCTCTGCGTACACCACAACTGAGGCACTTCTCATGTGGGAGGTGAATGCTTCCGTTTAAATTGCCTCATAGCTGTACATGTGAAACTTGTACCCGTTAACTGTATTGTGAAAGGAAAGCGAGAACAAAAATAGGCACTTCAGCTATGTGGAATTCTTTCATGGTTATTGCTATTACTATTATTATGTTGTTTCTTTTCTCATAGAAATAAAATGCACTCGTTGTACTTTTAAGAGTTTGGATTTCGGTAAGCAACATGAAATGAAAATAAATTTAAAAAATTTGAATTTCAAATTGAATGCATTAGACGTGGTGTTAAATTATCCCCTAAGACTAGTTGGGAATGTGATGATTGGTTGTTTCGTTTTCTTATAGAAGGCCATCATTTTTTATGTCGCGTTATAAAACTTGGCATTGTGGCAGACTTTGTCCCGCCCGGTCTGCCAGTTCACAGACGCCCAGCATAGTACACACGACGGAGGTGTGCAGTGCACTGTACCAATGTAATAATAGTACATGATTATGTGTGCATGTTGCTTAAAGGTATGGGCGCAGTGAGTAGGTGCGCGCGGCGGTGTGGCCTGAGAGCCACTCGACGCGGCGTCCTATTTGTTGGTTTGTGTTATAATGGCTATGGCCACTCACCTCGTACAATACGGATACTACTATACCGACACGACTTTGTACTGTAGGCATCACCAGGGCACGAAGTCCTGTCCCCCCCCCCCCCACCCCACCCCCCACACACACCACTGCAGCTGCGCCCTTTTCATGTGTCCCGGCAGTGAAATGTGCACCGGAAACGGGCCTATGCGCATGTCTCTGCGGGGACGGGACACCGGAAGTTGGCATAGCGCGGAACTGTGGGACGTGTCGCTATAACCAGATGCCCAGATGCCCGTTTCTAGTAGAGCAATGGTAGATGAACTCATGCTGCACTCGTTATAGGTCCTCACGAGCACACTGCGAGAACCACACCCTGCTACCGTGTGGGTGTGGGTGATCGGCCGACGCTCTCACAACTCGTTCTAAAACTAATGTTCAATATTAGCCTCAGTATGTCTGAACTCTGAACCTTTAACCACACATGACATCACACCGCATAATCCATCTTTACTTTGTTATTTAAACATTTTTTAGTTTGCGTCCTCTTGCTCTTTGTATTGGTTTATTGTGAATGATATTACCATTATTATTATTGTTTATGGCTATTCTTTACAAACACAATTAGCACACACATGCCAATGGAGTTTGAATATATTGCGTTGTTTATATTGAGTCATGGAGTAGGCTGTTAATATTATGTTCAATACGGAAATGAATATGGTGCTTTAAAGTGATATGTTAACGTTCCTGTTGGGAGTTTGTCCCCTGTTCTCTTGCTTCATGTGGATGGTTGTACCAGGAGTAATTCTCAAAAGGTGGTTCGTGCAAAAAAGAAGAAGAAAGATGGAAGTTAGACGAAACAGACGCTGCCATTTCACTGCGTACATATATCTGTGGACACGGCAAGGTGTCCTTACAAATGTGAATGTCATGTGGTCCTGCGCATACACACCTCTCGGTGTACACCTGGGGGTCGGGTGCAACTGTGTAGTAGGGGGTCTCCAGGTAGCAGCGTCAATCACACCTGGGCCGCGTTCACGGTCCGTCTCGGAGGCGCCGCGGAGACGTCTCGGCGATGCCTTTTGGCCTAATACCGTTCAGAGTGCGTCTCGGCGACGCCTCTCTTTTCAGACTGGAGATGAAAAGCACCTCGAAAATGGCCACCGCATTCAGTGCTTTCAGCCAATCACAGCGCAGCTTGTCCATTGCAAATGGCCGCCGCCTATGGGGGGCGGCCATTTTCGAGGCGACCAACTGCTGTTGTCATTCAGACTGGCGTGACGTCATGCCCGTCGCCGAGGCGCCTCTGAGACGGAGCCTGAACGTGGCCCGGGTTCACCAGGGGATTCTTGGAAGTGTCGCTTATTGACACGTTCACCTGTAGTGGTGACGCTCGTCTGGGTTGGAGAATTTCATGTTATCATTTCCCACCCCCCTCTCTTCATAATCCTCCATCCATTCCCCAGTGTTTGTCACATATAATGTGCCATGTAGCGAAGTGCACGCATCCACCAGGCTCGGTGTTGGCGCCGGGTCCCAGGCGGGGCCGTGTGTTGAGGGGTGACACGGTGTCACAACCTTTAGCAGTGTTTGTACTCAGTCAGATTATCCGACTTTTGTCGGATATTCAGGCATTTGACGGATAAAGTCAGATTTTCGATAATTTTGCATTATTTTTGGACGAATCCCTCGGATTTTGCTTACATTTCTTGTTCAAAACTTAACTTGAATGTCAGAAATTATTTGGGATGCTAATGAAATAAGTTACTTTATTCAGAATATATATTGTTAATTGTCTGACAGCATTGTTTTTTTTCATATTTTAAATACTAGAGGAAAATTAAGATTTTGGTTGCACATAAGTATGATTTTTATTTCTGCCTTGATACAAACACTGCTTATGTGTAAGTGCCAGGTGGTGTAAGGCAGCTGGGGCTCCAATCCCATCTGCAGCTTGGACCGCCGTCTCGGCCACTAGCTTTTCGCCGAGCCTCGCTAGCTGTGCATCTGTCCCCTAGTGCTTTGTGTCGCCACTCTGCTAACCGTTTATGCGCCCACCCAGCACCCACCAAACCATGACAAACAAAACCGGTTTTCTGTTGGTCAGCTCCCACGAGTACATTAGACTTCACCGGCGTTTTTTATTTTTTTGTTTTGTCTTTATTTTTGTGACCATGTACTTGCAAGCCCCCCCCCCCCCCCCTCTTATCATTTACTGTATGAGATTTGTATATATTTGTAAAACTACTACTGCCCGTTTATTTATATGATATTTTTATATGAAAACAAAACTGATTTTTAGTTTGGTTTTCTTTTGTTTTGTGTATTGCTCCACGGGAATATCTCGGACGTTCTCTCACTCCTGTGGTTTTTCTCGATTCTCCTTTATTCGGGCTCAGTCCAGTTGTCTAATTGATGATTGGTAGGCAATTATCATTACCCAATATTCACAGTGAGGTCTATGCAAGACGGAGACGCATACGCACGTCAAAACGCCGGTAAGCTAGAGTAGACATAGTCTGATGGCGTAGTCTTGTGATGTAACAGTGACGTGTACACACGTCCTTATTATGCTTCTCAGCGTCACGCCGGCTGCCACTCACCTCAAGAGTAATGACGTCACTTCCGGTAACGTTACAACTCCGCTGCTGGTCCCTCACGGTCACAATATGTGTGTATATATATATATGATATAGATTAATTAGGGTTATTGATGAAACTTCGCACCAGAAAAAAAAGCAAACCATCATACTCTTGTCAACTTTCTCTGGGTTTTTTGTTTGTTTTAACAATAACAAACTAGTTCTTCAATGGAAGGCCATCAGGACTGGGCCTGGAGTTGATTGTGGGTGTGTGGAGCCCAGTAGACAGTGTCTCCCTCTATATGTTGTCCGACATACTACTGTACTAGTTAACCTTGACTTCGCAGCATCCTCTGGTTGCTGCCAGATGAGGTGGATATATGTAAAAAAACTAAATAAAGAACGTGATTCAGTAAATCGTTGTGTTTTGTTGTGTGCTTTATGAAACATTGTAATGGCTTACTGTAATATAAGAAGATGTTATCTGTATACTATGGACGACCCCATTACTATAGGCATTGATAAGGAGAGTACTGGTCTACATAATGTACCAGTAAAGAACTGTCTATCGAGGATCACTTTGGACTGCACTCTGCAAGGACCCGTGCAGGACCCATTGTTAGTGTTAATTCCCTAAATGAGCAAAGGGCTAACCTTTGAATATGATCCTTTTAGGCTGCTGACTCCACATTTTGCTATTGTACTGAAGCCGTAACTCTTAATTTTGGCAGTCCCGATGCTCATCTTGACACCTACAGAAAGCTCGGATTTTTGCATAAATGATATATGCTTAGTTATCTAGTATACATGTGTAGTAAGTAGTGCAGACATGAGCTCCACTACCATCCGGTGGCAGCAAGGACTGCTTCGTCACCATCGCAGTTTACAGCGATAGGTGGTGGTCTGGTAGCCGCTGGGCAGCGCCGCGACAAGGCTGTCATCTACTGCGTGCGGCTAGCGTAACCTCCCCCCCCCCCCCTCCTCCCCCGAGGAAGTTGGGACTCACCCCCCCCCCCCCCCCCCCCTGGCTGGTGCACGCAGGTCTCTGGGCGATGCCCCCCGGCAGGCGGCACCGCTACTCCCAGCCAAACTCGCAGCGATGCTACCACACCTATCGGACTAACCTGGCCACACTGCCTTCAAGGTGGCCATCTTAACCTCATTCAGAGGTCTGCTCAGGAAAGCGCACATCACCCCTGCTCTGGGGGGATTTCTTATTTCACCCCTGGGGCATGACTCTGCGGGTCATGAACCAAGACGATTGAATTCGCGGAGCGAACACTGGACATCCCTATCACCAGGATCTCCCACCCACTGCTCTGCATGGTTCAGGCAGTGAAGCTCCACTTTTCCCACCTACCAGCCACCCAGGCCTTTCGCACGCCCAATCCCTCGGGCTCTTCCCCAGTACTCAGCAGTGCAAAAACGCCTCTGCGGCCTGTTGGGCCTGGACCCAGACCTGTTCTCCAGCCACTCCCTGTGGTGGGGCAGGGCCACCTACCTGCTCATGTCAGGCAGCTCTATACAGGAAATAAAGACCCGGGGGTGCTGGGCAAGTGACTGTGTCTATTTGTACTTGCGCGTTCCATTACAGGAATGCATATCGGACGATCTTAGGGTTGCCAACTTGCTTGCGGCAGTCGGCTCCCCAGCCTAGTCTAAGCGTTTTTGTTTGCGTTTGAGTTGGGCTTTCTCTTTGGGTCCTTTTGTTACCTCCAACTCAGACTCCACTTCTTGTCTCTCTATCTTAGCATGTACGTAAGAATTATTGAATAGTGATACGCCCCTTATCGTCTGTAATAAGGTCTGCAGTGTATTGCACCCCCTGCTGTGGTGGTGGGGGGGGGGGGGGGCTCCCAGCATCCTCTAACCCCCCCCCCCCCTGCGCGGGGTGGGCCGCACACTCCATACGCTCGGAAGTTGTTTTTTTAATAAAGGAGTTGGAGTCCTTTTGCTACCTCCAACTCAGACTCCACTAGTTGTCTTTCTTTCTTAGCATGTACGTAAGAATTCTCCGAGCATTTAGTGGGGGTCGGTCCTAAGCATTGCTTATTCACATTACTAGACTAGTTTACAACAGTAAATAAATAATAATGCAGTAAATCTTGTCTCGATAAAGTTTAATGTACTAACCTCATCAATTTCATGAAAGTCTTACATCCTGAGTTAAATCCGCGGCGGTTCTGTGTCCTCTGTGTTCAATGATTCTCACACTACATGCAATAAACCTCATTCATGTGAACAAACCGGAAATGAGGCTCGTGAGGCCACCTGAAAATGGCCTAACGTCATTTGAACGGGTACCGATTGTAGCCTCGTTTTATATATGTCGTTTTATATATGCTCATTAAATGTCTGGTATTAATTTACATAAAATACTGCCATCGTTTTTCCATTATGTGGTAGCACTATTGTATAAGGAACTATTTGCCAGAAACCCTGTAATTGAAGGCAATGAATTAAAATTAAATGTTAAGCTAAGATTCCATATACGCGGCATGCAGTATACGAATGCGAATGCGGCAAAATATAAAAAAAGCATGTAAAGGCATAGTAGTGCTTCCATACGTCCGAATGCGAATGTGAACGGAAATACGAATGCGAATGCGGCAACCGATCGGTGCGAATGCGAATTCTGCTGCGTTTGCCATAGAAAACAATATTAACTTTGATCTTCCTTCACAAATTGGAGCAAAAACCCCAAAAAAATTCATGGGTACCTTTTTTTGGTGTGTTTGTTTGTTTAACGATCCCCCAGCACAAAAAGTAAACATCGGCTATTGGGGGTTGGCATATATCTATGCCGCATATATAGCACATTCGCATTCGCATGCCCCACACCGCGTATATAGAATCTTAGCTTAACTATTGGTAGGCCTGTAAGCTGTACACTGTAGGCCCTAGGCCTATATGTCTACTTCACTTAGTCCTACAACTTACAGAAGATCCTCTTTTGGCTAACTAGGCTCGTTATCGAGGGGGGGGGGGGGAGATTTCAGTTTCCCCACGTATGGGGGTGGATAGAGCTCAGAAGTAATATATGTGTGGGTGTCTTCTCCAATGTCTTATAAATATCAATGTCTTATTCATCCTTCGGCAAGGTAGGGCCTATTTATCGCCTCTTAGATCTATATGCACCCACTCTTACGTATTTATGAGTTCATTTATAAATATCCACATCACAAAGTGCCATTCTGCTCTACAACTAAATCAAAGAAGCCTATATGAGCCTCGTTTTCAACCATGTATGAATGAGATCTATCGTCTATGTGAACTTATACCGTGTCTAGACGCGAACACGGATGTACCATCACACTAGTGACAAGTCAGAGCTTCAGATTGACTATATGCCTACTAGCAACACTGGATATTATGTTCATTATTTTACATTTCACAGCACACGTGTTCTGTTAGTGATTCAAGTGTTTCGTAAATGACATGCATGCGTTATATCAACTTCAGTATTACAATGTTGCATTGTTTTAATAATCAAACTTTTGATAGCTAAAGCCGTGTTCACACGGGCGATGTAAATCGATTCGTCGAAATCGACTTGTATAGTTTGGGTTACATTTCGCGTGTGAACAGGCGTCTGAGGCGGATTAAGGCTGAATCGATTTATGTGATCTGGATACTGTAAACCACCTGTGGAGGTCGATTACGTGAGTCGATTTCTGTGAAACGATTTATTTTGCCAGTGTGAACGCAACCGACTTACTTGAGGTGGATTAAGGACGTGACAGTCGAGACCTGAGTGTATTGACTTTCCGGTAAATTTGCTCTATGAAACTGCTAGCTGTGCACAGATGTTTTTTTCATCATTTATTTTTAGGGTTTCACTGCCCAGCAGAAGTTTTGACCGTTCCAAACCAATACGATTCAGTACATACATATCTAGGTCGAACCCACTCTCTCGTGGTGACGTCGCCTAACCGAAAACTGGCGCTGGTCAGACTGGACTTGCTCATGCGCTGATATCGATTTCCGGCCCAAGTACTGCCTGTGTGAATGGGCGCCTAAATCAATTCATATGATTCGCCTTGTCTAAATCGCTTTACATTTTCCCCGTGTGAACACGGCTTATGATGTTAACACTAGCCCATACAGGCTTATAAGCACCTTTTCCGCATGTTGTCACATTGAATAGATACCTAATCATTATATTCCAATAAGAAAGATAGTGGGTTTGCATTGTGTCATTTCCGTTCAAATAGGCCTACAAATAATTTGTCATCCCTGAAGCATAAGCTAATACAATGCGTTGGGATTTCTTTTTCGACTTTAGGCATATTCTTGAAGCTTTTATGGGGTATGGCCTACATATTCTGCCCCCAATGAATGAATAATAGTTAATATAGTAGGTAGATTAATAGTGGCACATATATGTTAGTACACTGGCAAATCTTTCGACATCGCTTAAAATGTAGTAAAATGGGTCCATCAAATAACTTTATTTATTTATTTTACAATCAATGTGAACTATGTCCAATCATGTTAGCAAATCGTTGGGTGGTATCTCATCTGTTATATTGTCTACATATGATTGGGATCTCAACGATAATTGATAATAAATCTACTTTGCCATGTTAATGAGTGAGTGGAGTTAATTTAACAACATAGGCCTACTGGCAACAAAGACCGGTCATAGCGTTATAGTATGTTAGATTATGCATGAGTAGGCCTATATCACACGTATCCATGTGGATGCAATTGTTTGGGCCCTCACTAGTATACATTAGCTATATTCCATGATATGCTTAGATTCCTATTTTTATATCCATGATCTAGATATATGTGTATCTCCCTGTTTTCATTTGTCTGGACACTCAACGACATCAACTCTACACGCTCCTATGTTCTTAGATTCTACGTGAGATGTACTGGTAATTGCTAAGTTATATAGTCATTGCCTCAGCATTACTGTAGGTAGATCAGTACATCACTAGTCTAGATATCCCTTTCTTTGGACATATTGCTTTCTGGTGATATAGTAGAAATTCTCAAGTACTCATAGTTTTATTATTAATTTCTAATTGTAATTCTTTTTTAAGAACCACCAAATCATTTTGAATAAAAACCTTGTTTCGGAAAGATGAATAAGCACCGATAGTGATTGCAAACACACGATTAGGCGAGATCTAATAGCATGCCTATCATTAAGGTGCTTTACATTTTGATTTGAAGAACGTCTTAGTATAGCTCCAAGAAGCAACAACACACAAAGCAATTGCAAAAGCCACACCTCCCAAGGTTATCTTTTTTGGCCGATAGAGGGCAGTGGTGAAGTCGAGGAACCAATGCGCGGTGTGTGGGGGGTGCTTGCCAGAGCCTCCCCCATTTGGGTGGTTGTGGGTAGCGTTCGGTCAGATCCCTCTCGTGAGAGTGGTGCCAGAGCGCCCGGTTTCAGCCCCTGCGTTCGTCCATTCTCGTCCTTGTGATGGTCGGCCAGAGAAACATGTTAGGTTACTGGTTAGACAGGTAGCAGAAGCACGTTGTGAGGTTAGATGTGGTTTTGTGTGTTTGCGTGAGGGTTAGATAAAAGATTCACCCTTACACAGAGTAGGGGTTAATGACAACCCTGCCTACTTCTAAACAAAGACTGTTTCAGTAGGAATTAAGGCCAAATATATTTGATTTATTGGTGATCGTCCCCGCCCTTGCCTAAAAAATCGCCCGCCCCTGATTTGTTTTTATTATAAATATTTGTTTCAACTATTAAATGGAGAGGTTAGGTGGAGTGAGAAATGGAGAGGGGGGTGGGTGGAGTGAGAAATAGGGGAGTAAAGAGGGGTAAATGGAATGGGTAGTGGGGGAAAGGAATGGAGAGGGATTTGAGGGGTGATAGGAAGGGAACTGGGAAGGGAGGGGGGGGGGGGTGGCAGGGTCAATAGTGGAAGAGGTTGGAAGAGGGAGGGTGTTAATTGGAGTGTGGAGAGGGAGGGTATTCGGTGGGGATGAGGGAGGGAATGTGAATTAGGGTGGTGGAGAGAATGGACGGGGCATGGGGGGATGGGGAGAGGGTGAGGAGACCAGTGAAATACTGAGAAACATGTTTTTTTTTTAAAGATTTGAACCGCCCGTCCGCCCGCCAGACCCAGATTTTTATTTCAAAAGGACAATCACTAACTTTCTTTTATATTTGGCCTGAGGAGGTAGTGGTTTCAATGTGCAGTGTTTATTTATCTTAATAATTCTTATTCTATATTGGCGTAATGATGAGAAATTGATAGAGAACCAATATGGTGCCTACAGAAAGCTATCGATTTGACTTTTAAAGTCTATTAAGCTAAATAATTTCATCAAATATTCACCCCGAAAGTAGCGGGATGTGATAAATAAGCATTTGAACTATATATTTACCAATTAAGACTGCAAATTCATGTAGTTATTTCCTTAACCCAGCTTCCCAACACTTTCTCTACATGGCTGTTTAATAGCCCTATCCTGGAGACCGTGCTGCTGGAGTAACTCTGTGTGTGTGAGTGTGTGAAGCAGAATGTCCTGATATCTAACGCGCTATAATATACCTAATTAAAGCTGCATAGTCCAATGCAACTTCACATTTTCATAACAAAACCACTTATCTACATTCGATTCTACATAGCAAATTTAAATACAGTGCACATTACTCATTTATTGCTGCATGGAACTGAAATCGTATACTAAATCAAGTTAATGGAACATGTTCCTGCTGAAATCTATGGTGTCACAATTTCTATGTGCACATTAATTGAGCATGTTTTCACTTCAAATATCTCCAAAGTTAACCATTTTTAATAAAGATTATTTTAAACTAAAATACGGTTGAATATAATGATGAACCTAGGCATAATATATTCATGTAAAGCATGTCAGAAACTCAAATTCATCGGACTATGCACCTTTAAGCTATAGCAACAACTTGGAATGTGCAGTTAATCAGAGCAACATTTTAAAAGAAGGTTAACCTTTTCGCATTATCTCATGATATCTCTATAGGCCTATAGGCAAATGTCTAAGATTGGCATTTAATGAGTTGAAGTGACATGAAAGTCAAGTGAATACGGCCTTCTAAATTAACTTGTCTTTTTCTTTCTTTAAAAAAAACCCAACAAAAATGGTAATGGCACATTTAGGCTACTATCAGTATTCATATGACCCAATTTCAAGTGACCCAATGCTCAGAACTATTAGTGGGAATTATAGACAGGCTTACTGGTTAAAATGATCCGATGAATTTAAATTATACTCAGAAATAGCAGTGATTTAAGTTGGTTGGTTGGTTGCTGTTATTTAACGTCCTAGCAACATCTAAGGTCATATCATGACGGTTGTTTTAAGTGTATAGTAGGGATTCATGGCGATGTTAACAAGCTGCATTATGGGACAGCTACACAATGGACAGAACTTGTTTGGTGATAGTTTAAGTAATCAGTCGAAAATACTAAAAGAAAGCGCACGTAGTAGTGGGCCTACGATGACATATGCAAACAGGCAGGATTATATATGTTTCACAGAAGGAATTTTCATTCAATTGCTATTTGGATTCCGACATATTTTCGATAATGAAACCCATTCGTGCATACGTCAGAATATTCCATGACTAAATAGGAATTTTCTGGAAAATCTAGGCATGCCTATTTCTAAATTACAGCGATCATTTCCAGCCTGAATCTATAAAGGGAACAAATAATGAATTAATCATAAACAAGTTTTGCTGGTAAACATGGAGGGGGAATATTCTGGATGTAGCTGTATCAAGAGATATTGCTTTCATCAAGGAAGTGTGTTAACGGAATTATTCATTTCCAAGTGTTCCTGCCTTCAGTGCATCGTACTAACCAACTACATAAATCTAACTATGATATATATATGTGCTGTATAAGCATTATACGAGTATAATTATCCGTAAACTGATTATCCTCTAAAGGGTGCCCCTGGTTGCACCATGTTTGACACTTCACAACTACTGACACTTAACTGACTATAGGTTGAGCTTAATTTTATTTACTGCACAAATATTCAACAAGATGACAACACCACTGGTCACTCAAAAATCTTCAAAGTCAGACTCGTCATCAGACTCCTCTAGTAACTGCAGTACCTGCTCGTGACTAAGAGCATCCTTGTAATATTCATCACCAGCATCAATGTCAATGTCTCCAGAGTCATCATCACTGACTGAGTCAGACTCATCTTGCCATAAGATGTCGTCCTGAGTGCCATCCATGCTCCCTCGGGCAGGGGGGGGGGGGGGGTATCGCGAGTATAAGACAACGTCAGAATAGGGGAATGTTTTGGTGGTAAATTTCCTCGCCTTATATTCGATTATATACGTATGTATAATATATACAGATAGGTAGGAGAGAGAAGGAGAGAGGGAGTGTCACAGATATAAACATTATAATATACAGTTCGGTAGATATTCAGAGCGTCCGTCACTGAAATAGAGCTTGTGAGACTATGGTGAGACTGTGAGAGGTGACGGAGCAGACTATTGGTGCCTGCAGGCCTATGTGCTTGCGGTTACCTGTGAACTCTGCAAATCCATGTCACCATCTGCCTCCTGAAGCCTATTTCCAGGCAGACATGTGAGTAAGTCCCATGTGAAGATGGCCTTGAACATGCACTCAAAAACCATGCGTGGGGGTATCATGTTAGGCGCGTTAGCATGTGATCAATCAGGTATAAATGAGTCATCTGATTTCATTCTGGTTTCATGAGTATAGAATTCTCGAAATTCATAAGCAATATGTTTGGTCACAATTGTTGTAAATGAGATACCATTTATGAACCCATACAGTACACCTTTTCACAATGTCAATTTCTATAATCAAACAAAGGGCAAGTTGGGTCTTAGACCGGTGATCAAAACGGGCTTATTTACCAAGTTTGATTTATAGCCCCTCGATTTATGTATTGCTTAGAATTTTGTCACTGCCCCCTTTTGAATTGCTTAGAATTCCTACGATGAGAAATATATACAGTAGCTCAAGCTTGGATATTGAAAAGGCATTAGTTTGTTCCGAACTAATTTGTATAGGCAGGCAAAGAACAGCTTTCATACCTCTTACTCATCCTGTGGACATGTGGTAAATGGAAACATTCCGCGCGGGTTAAAAAGTAGGTTCAACGGAAAATGGTCCATAAAAATTACTTCTATGGAATCATTCCCCAGGGTTACCAGGAGAGTTATCTTAAATACTTTGTTAAAGAAGATTTGTTATGTGATACTACTTAAGCTAACTATCAAATATGAACAAAATGTATATTCTTTTTGGGGGTTTTGAGGTTTTACCAGAATATTTAAGAAAATTAAATAAATGATAGTGCTGACCGTAAAGTGGGTGGCTGATCCAAAAATAAATGAAGCTTTACCATTCTTCAACTATCTTACCCCATTTGTAAATGTTATATCAGTTTTATTGTACACCGGTGTGGCGTTTTCAGCGCCCGGTCATTGTCAGCGGCCTGTCGTGGCTTCTGCGCATGCGCGGATTTTAAGACATATGCAAAACACCCATGCCCTCGCCGGCTACAAGCTCAGCCACGGTACCCGGCAGTGTTAGAGGAACGATTAGGCCGAAATCTATTGAATGCGATCATATTTAACAGAATTACATCACTCAAATAATGAAATTTAATTAAATTAACCTTAAATTCCAAGCGATATTAACGTAGCAGCTAGATCAGCGTCGAATCGCTGAGTGTAAACAAAACAAATAGCAGTGATCGCCGCAACGTGCGAAAATCCGCGCATGCGCAGAAGCCATGACAGGCCGCTGACAATGACCGGGCGCTGAAAACGCCGCACCGGCTTAGAAGGCGCATACTGCTGAGGCAGCTCTATTAAGTTATTTTTGTGTGTATGATTATTTGTTATTACATGGGCCTACTATTTGCAATGAATTGGGTTAGTCAGGAATCACACCTTCCCAGTAAGTTGTCTATTTAAACTTCTATTATCATTTCATCTTTGAAATCATCAATAAATTAGTTTCAAGAAATGAAACCACAAGCCACACTCTCCCTAACGCAAATCTTCAGAGCGAAGTAGGGCCTATTTACTAGAATTCAGTTACTTTGTTTGAAGTGCAATATCTACAAGAAATAGTCTCAAACTGCTATGTAGATTAGAGCGTGACATGATTTAATTTGTTTAATTAATTCTATACAGATTTGATATAATCACGCTGTATGTAGATATATCATCTCTATATATTTCTATGGGTATATATATGTATCCGTGACTGGTATTTCTATGGGTATTCCAACATGAAGCGCCGGGGTCGGGGCTGGGGTTAACGCATTTTGAGTTTAAATAAGTCGTCAGAGGGGGCGGTTAGCACATTACCTCAGGATATATATATTAAAAATGGGGAATATATTAAAAATGGGAATGACCTAACCCCTGGCTAAAGCGGTGATTCATGTATTTAATATTGGACACCTGTCGATCAAACAACGTACATTTTACTATTCGCTTTGCTTTGGTTATAAAAAGGAGGCTGGGGCGGAGAATGCTTGTGTACATGCATCTGCATGCACACATAAATATACTTAACAACGTCTTTCTAATATTAATGTTCCAGGACACACCTATCTTTGGTACAACTGGATAACGCTGCTAAATGGCCAAGTCTAGTTTGATAACAATCCATAAGTCCTCGGTTACAGGAACACCTATCTTTGGTACTAGATGGAATTGCTAAACAGCTAAGTCTAGTTTGAAAACAATCCATAAGACCTTGGTTACAGGACACAAGTCATCTACCAAAGCGCCATCTATATTAATTACGAAACTACGTTTTGATGTATCACATTGTAATTGCTATATATATATATATATATATATATATATATATATATAAAAGGATAGATCTCAGTTAAAAGCTGGCCTTCTTTGCAATACGGTAATAAGATATGCAACAACCGCCCACTTCCCTTCCTTGCAAAGAGCACCACGCATAAAAAAGTTAGATCTATAAAACTAAAAGAGGCTGCTTAACGGCCAAGTCCAGTTTGATATCAATCCATAGGTCATAGGTTACAGGACACACCTATCTTTTTTTTTTTCAGCGAGATGAAGTTGCTTAACAGCTAAGTCGAGTTTGAAGGCATACGTCCTAGAACCTTAATGGCGGAAAGGCGATGGTAACGATTTGTTACATCACCCTATTATGTTTATTATCAGCTGAAAATAACAAATTTACATTAATTTATTTTTGATTGAAGAATAAATTGGAAAGACATGGACTACTTTTTTCTCCATTTTTTTGTTTGTTTCTGGAACCAATTAAATTGAAAGTAGTACCAGTTTAATGGTAGGATTAGCATTAAAGCTAAGATTCCATATACGCGGTATGCGAATGCAAATACAATATTTTTGGGGAAAAGAGTGTAAACGAACGGTAGTGCTTCCTCCATATGTCCAAATGCGAATGCATGTACGGCAAAGTGGATCGCGCAACGGACCGATCGGTACAAAAACATTTGTCGTATTCGCATACCCCCTATATGGTACCTTAGATTAAGAGGCAATGATTGACCACCTTATTATGTAGCACACCGAAAACGGCCCTGTTCATTGTTGGTGGTATAGTCAATGCATGTATGTTTATAGAGCCAGTGCCAAGTCCGACTTCCATACACTACTTTCACAGCTGTGTAGATATATGTAGTGTAACCATGGCGACATCTGCTAACAGTAGGCCCGGCCCATCTTCAAATAACGTTGGCGATGTTTGTTTTTGTACCACGTAAAACTAAGCATTAGTATATTATAAATGTGAACATATAACAGCCGGGAAGTCCATATGAAATGGTATATTACAGTTCCGTTGAAATTTCATGCAATGAAAACGCATACATTAAAATTGCATAGTCAGATGGTTTTGAGCTTGTCTTTTCGTTGGATATGTAGAATCAAATCTAGGTGTAAGTTAGTTTAGTTTTGAAAAGCTGATGCTTCCATCGGGCTATGCAGCTTTAACCAATTCGCATGCGTGCATAACTGTGTGAAGAATGAAAATGAACGAAGGAATGTCCATGCAAGTGTACATATAAAATGATATGTGCTTTATTGAGTTTTCACCTCACATTGACAATACATACATTGTTGTGGTGGGCAGTGTTTAATGGTAAGCAAATACTGACTGGTAGAAGCCAGTAGTTAAACTTTCCAGGATGAATCTTCTAGAAGATATATACATACACTTATGTATATCATAACAAAATAATAAATAGTATTGCTAGCCAGTGTCTAATGTATATGGTTAAACTTTCCCTAAGGCTTGTGATTCAATAACTATATATAGACGTGTTGAGGAATAGACTCTCAGGTGGTTACCATGGTATGGGCTCACCAAAGCGCCATCTATATTAATTACGAAACTACTTTCTGATGTATCACATTGTAATTGCTATATAAATATATATATTTATATATATATATAAAAGGATAGATCTCAGTTAAAGACTGGCCTTCTTTGCAATATGGTAATAAGATATGCAAGAACCGCCCACTTCCCTTCGTTCCAAAGAGCACCACGCATAAAAAGTCAGATCTACCAGAGCAATGTATAGCTCCATATTCGACAGTAGGGGGCACTGCAATGGATGACACTGCAGATAAGGCACTGACACTGCAGATAGCACATTGTGACACTGCAGATAAGGCACGGTGACACTGCAGATAAGACACTTGGACACTGCAGATAAGGCACAGTGACATCGCAGATAAGTCATGGTGACACTGTAGATAAGGCACTTTGACACTGCAAATAAGACACTTTGACACAAAATAAGGCACTTTGACACTGCAGATAAGGCCCTTCGACACTGCAGATAAGGCACTTTCACACTTCAGATAAGGAAGTGACACTGCAGATAAGGCAGTGACACTGCAGATAAGGCACCTTTGACACTACACTTTGAAACTGCAGAAAAGACACTTTGACACTGCAGATAATACACGGTGACACTACAGATAAGGCAGTGACACTGCAGACAAGGTACTTTGACACTACAGATAAGGCACGGTGACACTGCAGATAAGACACTTTGACACTACAGATATGACACTTTGCCACTGCAGATAATACACGGTGACACTACAGATAAGGCACGGTGACACTGCAGATAATACACTTTGACACTACAGATAAGGCAGTGACACTGCAGATAATAGTGACACTACAGATAAGGCATGGTGACACTACAGATAATGCACGGTGACAGTGCAGATAAGGCACGGTAACACTGCAGATAAGGGCCGGTGACAGTGCAGATAAGGCCCTGAGGTGAGCTGCTCGCTGCGCTCTCAGTGCAGAGCCCAGGACGGGGTCTGGAGGCGCGGCCTGCTGAAAAGGCATGGTGCCAGGTGAAGAACATGCTCAGGGAACACTACAGCATTTACTCAAACTGGAACCGATATCATCAGATTCAGATAATAAATGTGTGTTTACCATTAGGAAAGACTACTTAATCAAACATAGATAGATCTACATACTATTCATGCTTTTTATTAAGTATATAACAAGAAATAGGTAGGCACAACTAATCAGCCATGTACAATCACAGACATCTTGTGCTAAGGGAACATAGTTCTAAGTGAATATGATAGACTACTTAGGGTAAAAGTAAATCAAGCAAGAACATAGTTTTAAGTGAATATGATAAAACTACTTAGGGTAAAGGTAAATTAAGCATGCAGCAACACACACTTTTCAAGATATATTGAACTTTAACTTTAATAGAACCGAATAGATGAGGAAATAGTAAACATGTAAATGTCATTTGATTATTACAGCTTAAAGGCTATTTAAGCGTTTCCTGGTTTGTTACAATCTTGGTTGTAAATGCTATTTTTCAAAAGACTAGTTTAGCGCACTACTTTTGGGGCAGGTGTGTGTTTTTGAAACACTTTAAACTTGACTCCGGCCAATGTAATATTTTACACTATGGCATTGTACACCCCAGAGAATACCCATATATATATAATGAAGTACTACCAGTCACTGCAGACTTCTCACTGAGACAGCGGAAACCCAACTTGTGGTGGTTTAAATAGCCCTTAAGAAAGATGCACCAAGTTGGTGTGTGGAGATACCTGTTTAAGTTTTAGTTAATACATACTACGTGCAGTGTGGACACACATTATTAATTCACCATAAAAGACACGACATTCTCAAACAAGATGAACTGTTAGGTCAGAGAAGACAAACACACACTTATGTATGAGCTAACTTGAGTAGGATTGTGTGAATACATACATACAGTAAAACCTCTCCAAATCGACCGATCATGGGACCGACTTTAAATGGTCGATTTAAGGTGATCGGTTTAGGGATTTCTTTGTATTGTTACAGTGGTATTGTATGGGCGATCGTTTGGGACCCAAATAAAGCGATCGATATAGGGAAGTGGTAGATCCGTGCAGGTGGTAGGTTAGAGAGGTTTTACTGTACATACATAAAGTGGTGCACACATTGAATCACACTCCATATCTAAAACTTGAACGTGACAACGGCTTGTAGTTTAGAAAAAGAATGGTATATTAACAGCAAGTATCAACATGAGAACACCGCTGGCTAGAATGCTGACTGTTCACCATATGGTATGTTCACTATAACCAGAGAGCGTGTATATAGATGAGAGGGACAACTCTCATACTAGACCGTGTAACAGGTGCCGACGGTGGTGCTCCAAGTGGTGGTTGTTGAACAGTTTATGACACAGCTCTACGCGTACCAGCAAAACGTCAGTTTTATTCAAAGTTAATAGAAATTCAGAACCCTAACCGTATAAATTTAATTTAATCTTTTTGGTAAACATGTTTTCTATATGTGTACCAAGTGATTTGTTTCTAGGTGGTGTGGTTTTAGAGATATGCCACTTTTTCTGTGTTAAGATTGCTCGCTGCCATTGACAATGCATTGAGTTTGCCCCAATGCATTGTCAATGGTCGTGAGCAATCTTCATACAGAAAAAGTGATATATCTCTAAAACCACACCACCTAGAAACAAATCGGTTGGTACAAATATAGAAAACATGTTTACCAAAAACATTATATTGAATTTATAAGGTTAGGGTTCTGGATTTCTATTAATTTTGAATAAAATAAACGTTTTGCGCTGCACGTACGGCAAACTCAATGCATTGTCAATGGCGGTGAACAATCTTCATACAGAAAAAGCTAAATATCTCTAAAACTACATGACCTAGACACAAGCCGCTTGGAACACATATAGAAAACATGTTTACCAAAAGGATTATATTGAATTTATAAGGTTAGGCCTCTGGATTTCTTTTAATCTTTGAAGAAAACTAAAGTTTTGCAGTGCACGTACCGGCAAACTCAAGGCTTGTTCAACAATAACCGCCAGGAGCGCCACTGTAGCCTGTGTTACCTATTTTCGCGGGAGTTGTCCCTCTCATCTATATACACGCTATCTGCCAGAACTAAGGTCTAAATGCAGCTGCTTCATTTTCCACAGCAGAAGGTGCATTTATACCTTATTCAGAGGAAGGTACAAAATACAAAGGACAGGGAGATAGTAAACACTGGCCTGCAGGTGGTAGATATTAAATAGTGTACAAGTAGTTATGTAATACTAATAAATAGGCCTGATAAGGAAGTTGGATGCCTAAAAAAACTTGCGATTAATAGTGAACATTTAGTAAAGTTGCATAGTCCAATGGTTTTGAGTTTTGGCCGTGTTTCTGAGATAATTATATTAGATTGATCATTATAATCTACTTTACTGTAGTTTGAAGTAACTTTATTTTAAATGGCAACCTTTGAGATATTTGAAGTGTAAACATGTGAAAACAGTTTTGGTCAGCACGCCAAAACTCGGACACCATTGACTTCAGCAGTAATAGGTTCTATGACTCAGTATTCCCTTCTATGCAGAAGCAAATGCTTAATAAGTGCATCAGTGTTTAAGTCAGATATGTAGAATGAAATTTAGATAATTATTTTGGTCTTAAAATATTGGTGCTTCATCGGACTATGCACTTTGAAAAGAAATAGCTTTCAAATCTTAGCTCTCTTTTATTTTTATATATGAATATAATATGAAATCTAAAGGCCATTTCCAGCCATAGTAAACAACGATAAATATATATATACACCTACAATTTTTATCGAATTAGTCCAGCCCGATATTAGTATTGGTCAGGTTCAGGTGACGAGGCGTTGCTTGCAACGGCTTAGGCGATAGAGCATGTTTCACCATTTGTGGAGTTAATAATTCAAACGACAGCAGTATGTTTGCACGGGTGGAGGGTGCTCGGGGTGCATGCAGTGTTCGCCTAGACTCTCCACACGTCGGGTTATGTACACTACTACTACTACAGTGCGCGGTGTGGGTGTATGGGGGTGTGTGGGAGTGTTAGTGACACGAGGCTGTGCGCGAGGTGCTGTCACCTGAAGGGGCTCGGGTGCTTGACGACCTTCCGGTGCTCGGGCACGGCCGGGTGCTGCTCGGCGGTCGGCCCGACGGGCGTGCTCAGTCTCGCCATGCTCTTCGCCAACTGGCGCGGCAGCGCCATACTCAACCCGCCCTTATCGGGTCGCGACGGAGGCGTCGGCATCAGCGAGCTGCAGGCGATCGGCACGACCTGAATGACGCTGACGGGCTCTGCGTCGTCACCCGACATGGGCAGGGACTGGCTGGCGGTGACCATGCTCTGCTTGAACAGTAAGGCACACGTGTTGTGATTGGTTTGTGGTTGGAAGATAGTGGGCGCCGAACTGACCTTTCCCCTTTTGGACTTGGCAGACTTGGGTTTTGCAGAAGGATCGCTTTTCGACTCTAGAATGGTGGCACCATCCTTTTTCTCCTTCTTCGCCTTGTCTTTCTTCTTCGTGCCCTTTTTCTTCTTTTTGTCGTGCTTCGTTGGGACACCGGTGATAATGCCACGGGCGGCGGCTCGCGCCAAAATGTCCTTGGCCGCTTCCTTCGGGTCATCAGCCTGGGGGCGGAAAGCAGGATACTTTTTTTATTTTTTATTTTTTGGTCGATTAGTTGTTTAAGCAGGGGAAATTTCAGTCATGACGACTGGTCTTCCTCATTCCACTGCTGGTCGATAGAAAGCCCGAGCCTACACCTTTACCGACCCAAGGGATTTTTAACCTCCCACACCACATAGACATGGTATGAGAGCAACCGGCCTTTGATGACGCTGTAAGTTATACACAGCAGTGGAAATCCAAATTGGCAGAGCTGGGGGCACGGGGAATCGAACCGCCGACCCTCAGATTAGGAGTCTGACCTAGAAAAAAGTCAGACACTCTAACCACTCTGCCACAGAGAACACCTTCTCATCCAAAATGCATGGTTAAACCAATTTGATCAGTTACAGTAAAACAGTACTCTTTAAAGTTGCATACTCCAATTTCCAAAGGTTTTGAATTTCTGTCATTTTCAGAGATAAATATGATCAACATGATCTACCTTACTTTAGTTTGAAGTAACTTATTTTATATGGCTAACCTTTGATATATTTGAAGTGCAAACATGCCAAATCGATTTTGGCAAGCACACCAATGACACCATAGCCTTATGCAGTAACAGATTCTATTAAATTAACCTCATTATTTACTTCTATGCGATGACACATGTTTTATAAGTGCATCAGTATCTAAGTTAGATATGTAGAATCAAATCAAGATTTTAATTTTTTTTCAATTTGATGTTTTCATCAGACTATGTAGTTTTAATGAGGCAGTCTAATGGTATTAACTAAAATACCGGAAATCGCGGAGAACTTTCATCCCTGTTTAAAGAACCAGGCCCCGCTGCTCACCTCTCTGGTGATGGTGGCGACGAAGCAGCCGCTCATAACGGCCGACGGCAGGTAGCGCAGGAACTTGCCGATGAGCGGGTTCTCGTCGTGGATGTCCTGCTCGGTGAGCGGGATGACGGGCGGCGCGACGCGGAACGGCGTCTTCTTCTGGTACATGAGGTTGATGAACTCGATGACTCGGCTCACCACGCCCTCGTTCTCAGCCTCGATCAGCGACCGCGTGCAGTACACCACGGCTTGCACGCGCGGAACTGGGTCAACGACGGGTCAGAGGTCAGCACGGCGAGGCGCTCAAACGCTGCCCAACTGGGTCGGGTTGACTGGGGGATGGGGTAGAGGAAGGAGAATGGGGGAAGGGGAGAGGGAGGAGCGAGAGGGAGCAGGAAGGGGAAGAGGGGGAAGGGGAGGGGTCATAGTTTTCATAATTATAATACCCTACTAATTTTGAGAGGCTTTAATTTGTTTGTGTTTATAATAAAACTATTACCGTAAGCATTTTATTGCAGATAGTGAAGATCTATTTGTTTAATGTGCATTATTTGAAATATAAACTCTATATTTATTATATTTAAATACATTAAATTTGTGTTTGTTTTATATCACTCATCTTACGCATGCGTAGTTCAGTCATCTGCATTGCTTTTTACTAGTACTAGTCTATGCACTGGGGACCTAACTTCTATCAAGTTATAATGGTCAATCTGATATATTTATCTAAAAAAATGAGGCAAATATGTGAACACCTTTTGACTATGCAACTTTAAGCATCCACCGTAAACACATATTTAAATACGAAATGATAAGGGCTCTACTTAGGTTCCCGTTAAGAGTTTGCCACTGGGTGCCAACTATATAGACTACAACTACTTGACAAGGTTACGCTGGTTGATGAGCTGGTTCGCGGGTAGATGATAGTGACTTCTAACTGTCACCAGAGAGCGTGTATATTAACAGATGAGAGGGACAACTCCCGCGAAAAACGGTAACACAGGCTACAGTGGCGTTCCTGGCGGTTAGTGTTGAACAAGCCATGAGTTTGCCGGTACGCTCAATGCAAAACATTTGTTTTTATTCAAAATTAATAGAAATCCAGAAGCCTAACCTTATCAATTTAATATAATCCTTTTGGTAAACATGTTTTCTATATGTCTTCCAAGCGGTTTGTTTCTATGTGGTGTAGTTTTAGAGATATTTAACGTTTTCTGTATGAAGATTGCTCACCGCCATTGACAATGCCTTGAGTTTGCCGTACGTGTAGTGCAAAACGTGTATTTTATTCAAAATTAATAGAAATTCAGAACCCTAGCCATGTAAATTTAATATAGTCTCATTGTTAAATATGTTTTCTATATGTGTTCCAAACAGTTTGTTTCTATGTAGTGTAGTTTTAGAGATATTTCACTTTTTCTGTACGAAGACTGCTCAAGGCCATTGACAATGCCTTGAGTTTGCCGTAAGCGTCGTGAAAAACGTCAGTTTTATTCAAAATTAATAGAAATCCAGAAGCCTAACCATATCAATTTAATATAATCTCGTTGGTAAACATGTTTTCTATGTGTATTCCAATCAGTTTGTTTCTAGGTGTTGTAGTTTTAGAGATATTTAACGTTTTCTATATGAAGATTGCTCACTGCCATTGACAATGCCTTGAGTTTGCCCATTTGTTCAACAACCACCACTTGGAGCGCCACAGTCGGCAGCTGTTACATGCTCTAGTATGGGAGTTGTCCCTCTCATCTGTTTATATACACGCTCTCTGCTGTCACACAGTGATTAGTAGGCATTGCGTGGTGAATACAAACAGCGCGACTGTAACAGTAGCAGGATCAACACGTGAACATCAACACTGACAGCATACACGACTGGTTCGCGGTACAATATGCCTGGTTTGCAATACAACGCAAAGAACATCTAATGTTAGCTGGAGTAGGAGGCAGTGTAGACCAAAGATTCACCCCGTACTTGCAGTAGAGGTGAAAAACAACCCATTGGAAAAGGTGGAAAATGGCAGGGTAAATGAAATGAGCACATAGATTCTTAATTTAAGAAGCAAAATATATTCTTCATGTACATCTTCACATTTACCCGCTATTTTTGAGTTGGAAAAGTTTAATCAAACATGAACAGTGATGAAGTTTAATCGACTTTAAAAGTGAAATCGACAACATTCTGGTCACCATCTTGTCTTTATGCATCCTCTCATTTCATTCTCTCTCATTAGATACTGGAACCAGGAATTCCACTTCTTGTCCCGACTAAAGCAATTTTTACCCATATTTTAGACTACGTTGTCATTCAGACCTACTGAATCTTGTATCATGGTAGAACATTTTAGCCTTTTTGAGGGCAGCTGGACTGTACCACCTCATATAGTTTACTAAATAGATTCTATAAATTATTAATAAAACTTTTCTTTTTCTATGGGAATTTGTTTCCCTTGACCACAAATATATGATTGTGAGCTTTCTAATTTAATGAGTGTCTATTGGCACATAATTGATTGTCTGCTTTTACATGTAAAAGTGATGGTTTGAACAAAAAACAAACATTTCTCGCCGTGAATATGGCCTATGCTGCCAACACGGCGTAAAGCAACCACCAATCAATCAATCAATCATGTATCATGGACCAGCGGTGTATTTTCTAGTACCTGACCATTTTCCACGAGGGTATCCATTGCAATGCCAGTCAACCTGCCCGGTGTGATAAAATGGGTATCGGACTACAGGCCGATATAATATTTTGTGTGCTTTAAAAAATAATTGGATAAATGTGGTACAGCCCCCATATGCACAAGTGAGACCCAAGCCTGTGTTGTGCATTGACTTCCGGTTTCCTAATCATTCCATTATACTGGCAAATGGCCATTTATCTTTGATGAATTAAAATGACATATGTGTATGCACAATTTAATCTTTAATTTTTTTAAAGGAACATGTAGTGAGTTAGATTGGCGGCTATATGGTGCTAAATACAACACAATGGTTTATTGGAACTCCTTGTTCAGTAGTTCCAATTTCTTTAGGAGGGAGGGGTAACAATCAGGACACTCCAACCAACATTAACCTATGTAAAACAGCCACACAATGATTCCGATAGATTCTGTTGAATTAATTAGGCACATATTTCTTCTTCTATTTTAACCATACATTTAAATACTGAATTTGATAGATTATCACCTAAACCTCCCTTGACATACAATGGATTAAAACCAATTTAATTTCCCTTAAGTAACATTTAAAAAAGAACCTGTGTATCTTTCCCCATAGATTCAAAGATTATAATATATATAATATACATATGAAGTCTATGTGATTTATTGTCCAGAAAATTAAATCTCAATATGTGCTATCTAGGATGTTGAGTCAAACTAACCTTGGCCTTTTATTATTAAAGGGACCAGATATAGGTCGCTGGCGACGGGAACCGTACTCCGACAAATGCTCTCCAAGCACAACCTTGTTTGGTTTTCATGTTTAAAGAACCAAATATGTGTGGGGAGAGTAGGGGACCCACTTCACCACCAGAAGTGGGTCAGTTCTGAGGCTGGGACGAGCTGGCAGCTGTTGTTTTAAAAATGGCTGGGTGAGTGGAGAGAAGGGAGAGTAAAACTGGGGTATTTTCAATCTTCTTTAGAGTAGTTCAATCAGGAAATATATTTGTGTAATGTAAAATATATGTTAGTACAATTACATTGCATAATTCAATGAGAAACAGATATAGATGAAAAACGTTTTTTTGTTGATGAATGTAATACATGTTCTGCTGTGTATGGGGTTTGAACTCACACCACCAAACAACTTCAGATTACAAGTCCAACACTCTAACCACTAGGCCAGAGAGACCACACATAATTAGTAGTCTCACTTCAGGCTATTTGTGTATAGGATGTCACATATACAATGTATGTATGTATGTATGTGTGTGTGTGTGTGTATGTATGTATGTATGTATGTATGTATGTATGTATGTATGTATGTATGTATGTATGTATGGATTGCATGCATGTTTGGTTTGTTGTTGTTTTACATCCTAGCAACATCTAAGGTCATATCAGCATGGGTACCGACTTGTTTGTTTGTTGTTGTTTTACGTCCTAGCAACATCTAAGGTCATATCAGGACGGGTACCGACTTGTGACAGTGCGCACTCATGGCAACTTTATAGTGCTGTCCCACTGGGAAACCAGGCCGCCGGCACCATGACCTGGTATCCCACTCAGTCACATTATCCTGACACTGAGCACACCAATCCTTGCCCTATCCTAATAATGCCGAGCGCCTGGCTAGGAAGCGACATGTATCAATTTTAAAGTCATTGGTTTGACTCGACCGGGACTCGAACCCACGATCTACCAGCACGGGAGACGGACGCTCTAACTCATTCGGCCATCCCGTCTGGTGTACCGACTTGTGACAGTGCGCACGCATGGCAACTCTATAGTGCTGCCCCACTGGAATACCAGGCCGCCAGCACCATGACCTGATATCCCACTCAGTCACAGTTAGAGTTAGAGCGTCCGTCTCCCGTGTTGGTAGATCGTGGGGTTGTGAGTTTGAATCCTGGTCGAGTCAAACCAATGACTTTAAAATTGATACTTGTTGCTTCCTAGTCTGGCGCTTGGCATTATTAGGATAGGACAAGGACTGGTTGGCTCAGTGTCAGGATAATGTGACTGAGTGGGATATCAGGTCATGGTGCTGGTGGCCTGGTATTCCAGTGGGGCAACACAATAAAGTTGCCATGAGTGCGCACTGTCACAAGTCAGTACCCGTCCTGATATGACCTTAGATGTTGCTAGCACGTAAAACAACTACAAACAAACAAACACACACACATTTTATATGTGACGTCCTATACACAAATAGCCTGAACTGAGATTACTAATCATGTGTGGTCTCTGTGGCCTAGTGGTTAGAGTGTTGGACTTGTTTTGTTGGTGTGGGTTCAAACCCCACCCACTGCAGAACATTTTTTACATTCAACAACAAAAAAACGTGTTTCATCTATATCTGTTTCTCATTGAATTATGCAATGTAATTGTACTAACATATATTTTACATTACGCAAATATATTTCCTCATTGCACTACTCTAAAGAAGATTGAAAATACCTCAGTATTACCCTCCCTTCTCTCCACTCACCCAGCACAACAATCTAGGTCACTCTCTTGTGCACCACCAAGTGGAAAAGTTCAGTACTAAGCATGCACCACCCCTGTGGCACACATCTGAACTATTATGAGTTTGTTTGTTTTCCCGGCGGCGAATAGCTAGTCCCTTTAAGCTAAGATTACATATACGCGGTATGCTGCATATTTTTTGCTGCAAATTTGTGGAGGAAAATCAAAGTTCTTGTTGTTTCCTATGGTAAATGCAGCAACATTCGCACCGATCTGTCCTGGTAGTGATCCACTTGCCGCATTCGCACATATGGAAGCACCCCTGTGTAATTTACATGCGTTGCCAATTTTTGCCGCATTCGCATGCCGCCTATATAGAATCTTAGCTTTAGTTAGCGCGCGGGACATGCATGCTTATGCGGTATCATTATCAGTGTGGGCTGCGAGTTTATTACTGATTCTAAAGGTCAACAACGCTTTAGATTTGCTGTATCACATGGCTATCTTTTCTTAGATTTTGTTGTTGTTGGTACATTAGTTGTTTAAGCAGGGGAAATTTCAGTCGCAGACGACTGGTCTTCCTCATTCCACTGCTCCTTGCCCTATCCTAGTAATGCCAAGCGTCTGGCTAGGAAGTGACAAATATCAATTTTTAAGTCATTGGTTTGACTCGACCAGGATTCGAACCCACGATCTAGCTACACGGGAGGCGGACACTCTAACTCATTCGGCCATCCTGTCTGGATGATTACCAGCCGAAACTAGCTAAAGAGGAGTCATAACTTCCTCATGGCCGTAACCAGCTAAAGATAACTTCCACATTTGAATTCTATTCTCTCTAAAACTTTAATCGATTCATGTATAATTCTTCCTATCGATATTTTGTAACCCGCACGGGAAGCCTGCGCTCTACCGATTCGTCCGCCACGTCCGGTAGTACGTAACCCACCCTGTGATCTAATTTATGCATATCTCCTTATATATGGTATATTTATACATGTAAATATATATCTATCTATCTACACTGTGGAGCACTCTGCAATGAACTATTCACATACATGTTGAGATTCGCCCCCATATTTGCAGGAGGGATGAAAAACAACCTATTAGAAAATGTTGCAAAAGGCTGGATTAATTAAATCAGAACATACCTTCTTAATTTAAGAAGCAAATTATATTATTCATATACATCTTCATATCTATCTGCTACTTTTGAGTTGACAAATGTAATAAAACATGTAGTTTAATGAACTTTAATAAAAGTAAAATTTTTCTATCATCACCATCTTGTCTTGTTGCATTCTCTCCCATTTCAACAACTCTGTGCCGATATAAGTAGCCATTTGATACTGGAACCAGGAATTCCACTTCCTGTTCCATACTAAAACAATTTTCACACGTATTTAGACTACGTTGTCATTCACCCCGACTGCAAGTATGGGGTGAATCTTTTATCTAGTTAAACGGTGCTCATCTATCTGTCTCTGCCCACGTACATGCTGCACCTACTTTCTACCTTTCTACATATTAAACCTCAGCACAGTTCTCCGCTGTCAATTACCAGCGGGCGCGGCGCGACTAGGCTACATACAGTTCAACAGGCCACCACTACACATCAGTCCTGCTATCGGACTCCAGCGCTGACGTCACCGGAATGACACAGGCGTTGGTGTGAATACCATGAAGTCATCGTGGTGATGACGCCACCTGAAAGTCACTTACGCCTCATGGCCAGCTTTAGGACGGCGCTGTGGCTGGTGGCGAGGTCAGCCACCCTGGCGTCATTCAGTTGGCCGATAGACAAGTCTTTCAATATGTTCATTTCTGCGCGCCAAAAAACAAACAAAAAAATAACATGCAAAGGAGCAAGAATCAGTTAGCGAATATGGGTGACGAGAGGACGAAGAATAAAAAGGAGTGAACGTTATGGAATGGAGGAATATATAACAAGGAATGCATATAATGCGCAGTTTAATAACAAGAAAGAACGGCGTCAGATTGAGAAGAGTGTGTCTGAATCAGAGATAAGGGTCCACAGCGAGGAAAGGAGGAAAAACAGGTGTCCACTGTCCTATATTGAGCATACACTTGCAGGAATAGTTTCCCATTCTTTAAGTCCTGATATTGTGTGATTTAAACAGAAGTCGATGTTGATAAATTAAAAATTTACTTCAAGCACTTTAATCTGTGCAAAAGATACATATATATGTGTAACTATGTCTGAACAAGAAACTACTAAAAAAATAATGGGATCTCTCCATAATTTGAGCCAATCAGAGCTGTTCTCTTCGATTACAAATGGCAGCCCCTTATGGGGGCTGCCATTTGCAATAAAAAAGAACAGCTCTGATTGGCTGACACTGAGAGCTGTTCTCAGCCAATCAGAGCTGTTCTTTTCGATTGAAAATGGCGGCCCCCATGGAGGCGGCCATTTGCAATAAAAAAGAAGAGCTCTCATTGGCTGACACTGAGTTCTCGCGAAAACGAGAAGAGGAAAATCCATTTCCTGCAAGTTCAAACAGGCTCAGACAAGTTCAAACGTGGCTGGTTGTCCCTCTCCTTTCAGCGCTGAATATGCTTATGGAATCAGATGGTGTGACGCCGCGCAAGGCATGCCGGTATAAGGCTGGTCGCGACGCTCGTCTGGGTGGAGTCTGAGTGTCATGTGGTGCATGACGACGTCGCGCAGTGAGACTGTCACCGTTGCCATGCAGACAGTAGCGGCGCCCTGCTCATGCTCGTGCTCTGAGGGACTCACAGTGCATGGCGTGCTTCATGACTGACAGATTCTCGTGGCACATGTCGGCCAGTTTGTCCTCGTTCAGCATCCCGATCGAGAGGTCGCGCAGTATGCTCAGCTCTGATGCCACACACAGAGCATTGTTTGTTATACAGGCACCGTTATTCAACGGTCACGGGGTGGGATGGGGGTGATTGATAACCATACTTGATTGATTGATTTAAAATGACAAGGATTGGAGTTGTTCAAACATGCGTTGGCTTTCTAAACATGAGTCACCATGGAAACATATACACACAGTGGCAATATAGAGTACAGGATATAGAGCTATCTATATAAGACATAGCACAAGACAAATTGGGTAACGGTTGCGGGGGGGGGGGATATCCTCACCAAAAGGGTGAAAATAGAAAATGGGACATAAAATAGCATTGGTATATATTTGATCAATAATAAAGTCTTGCACCATTGTCATTCAATTAACAAAAACAGGCATTTCAGAGTGAAACAAATATATACTGCTGTTATTCTTTGGTCGTCTGCCATGGTTAATAATTCGGGAGCTGACAAATTCTCCGCGGTTTTTGTATGGCATACACAGTGCAGAAAAATAAAACAATAACAACCATTACTGTTAGACTGTCATAATTATATACAGCGCTGTCGAATAACAAACACGATGGTGGTGTTCTGGAAAAAAAGGTAGAAAAAAGGTCTATCTCACATTTAATACTAGCAATAATTACATGTACTCTGAATCAAAATTGAATCAACGTTCTAGAGCCAATACATTGCCAATATGTTTCCAAGTGGCATCATATTTGACTAAGTAGCTAGAAAGAAATTGGGAATGAAATTGGTATGGAGTGTGAGGCAGTGAGAATGCATTTCAAATGCTCTGTTGCCATTGCCAGCAACGAGGATTTTCTTTGCAATATAACTATAAGCATGGTAGATTAAAAGGAAACAAAATAAAGTATTTGTATTCAAGTCATATTATTCGAGAGTCGCACTTGTAACACCTATAACATCCCATGGCAAAGGTAGACTCCGCTAGAAATAGAGAGAAAACATCTATGCCAACTGATGTTTGTAAATTCTATGTTATCAAATACAAATACTTCATTGGGGTCTTTTTAATCTCCAATTGGAAAATATCACTTCGGAACATACACTTGGGAATAATATATTATTAAAAAAATTAGCAAAAGCGATATCATTCAATTGAATAAGAGATGTTCATATTTCAGGGAGAATAGCAAAACAAACCATTCACGGTTCTGAAAGACTCCCATGACATGAGCATCGGGGATTTCTCGGTGATAAAATCACGTATTGAGGTGTCTCCGAGTACCTGAAACAGCCGGACCGGGAGGCTGGGTTCGTATTGGCCGGCAACGTGTCTGTGTCTGAACAGCCCAGCCAGAAATGCCTCTAACAAGGGTCAGGGAGAAACCCCATGACCTGCTCAGTCAGACATGCATGTAACCAACTCAGTAAGCCATGTCTGTGACCAACGCAGTCAGACATGCCTATAACCAGCTTAGTCAGCCATAATCTATGAGTAACTCAGTCGAATAGACCTGTGACCAGCTCAGGTCAGACATGTCTGTGACCAGCTCAATCGGAAATAACATGTGACCAGCTCAGTTAGACACGTATGTGACCAGCTCGATCAGACACATGGGACCAGCTCAGTCAGACATGTCTGTGACCAATTCAATCAGAAATAACATGTGACCAGCTCAGGTCAGATATGTCTGTGACCAGCTCAATCAAACACATGTGACCAGCTTAGTCAGCCATGTCAGTGACTAACTCAATTAGACACATGTGACCAGCTCAGTCAGATTTGTATGTGACTGACTCAATCAGACACATGTGACCAGCTCAGTCAGACATGTATGTGACTAACTCAATCAGACACAACATGTGACCTGCTCAGTCAGACATGTCTGTGACCAGCTCAATCAGAAATAACATGTGACCAGCTTAGTCAGACATCCATGTGACTAACTCAATCAGACACAACATGTGACCAGCTCAGTCAGACACATGTAACCAGCTCAGTCAGACATGTCCTGACCAGCTCAATCAGACATAACATGTGACCAGCTCAGGTCGCCCATGCATGTGACCAGCTCAGTCAGACATGTCCTGACCAGCTCAGTCAGACATGTCTGTGGCTAACTCAATCAGACATAACATGTGACCAGCTCAGTCAGACATGCCTGTAACCAGCTGAATCAGACACATCCTGTTACCAGCTCAATCAGACAAGTTCAGTCAGACACAACTTGTGCACATCTCGGCTCTGACCCACTTGTGATCAGCTCAAGTTAGATTAGTTTGTAAGTAACTCAGTTGTGCTCTTCTCCGAGGAAGTAAGTTGAAATGGACTGTGACCAGCTCAGCCAGACCCGGTGTGTGAGCACCTCGGTGAGCAGCTCAGGCAAGCCCGCTGGTGCAATGGGGCGCGCGGCTGCCACTTACAGCGTGAGGTGTATTTGAGGACGTTGTTGTGCTTGGCCACCAGCGCAGCAATCTTCTTGTCATCCAGCGCAGCAATCGACAGATCCTTCAGGATGTTCATCTCTGTCCATATAACAAGTGTTACAGGGAATGGCACTAACATGTAAGGATGTATCTATCGATCTATATCTAGATCCTTCAGGTGGTTCATCTATGACCTATACCAAGTGTATAGGAGTTGGAACCATTCAAGGTTATATCTATCTCAGCCCTTCAGGATGTTGACATCTCATTATCTGTCCACATAACAAATAAGTCCACATAACTTATAATAAGTATTAGAGGGAATGGAACCAACATATAAGGCTATATCTATCTATTTCCTTCAGGATATTAATCTATGACCTATAACAAGTGCTACAGGGAAAGACATCAGTTTATCTATCTATCTATCTCTCTATCTATCTATCGATACTCTTCAGTATGTTCATCTATGACCTATGACAAGCGTTACAGGGAATGGAACCAACATGTAAGGCTATATCCATCTAGATCCTTAGGATGTTCATTTCTGTCCACATAACAAATTTTACAGGAGATTGCACCAACATGCAAGGCTATCTAGATCCTTCAGGATGTTCATCTATGACATGTAACAAGTGTTACATGGAATGATACGAACATTTATCGATCTTCACCTAGATCGTTCAGGATGTAGACCTCTGCCTACATAACAAATGTTACAGGGAATGTCACCAACATGTATGGCTATACGTAACCTCCTCTCATCACTACCTTCAGCACAACCTGACCACCCACTTGGTAGGCATACGCATATTTACACAGACAATTGAAATATAGTCAATAAGGATAACGTCAGAGAAAATAGAGCAAGATATATTAATGATGGGTTCGGGAGTACACTAATACCCACAAAGATGAGGAGTGTAAATATAATTACAGAAATCCCAACTTTCCTTTATTAAAGAGAATTCCTTTATAAAAATCCAATTTACTCCATAATTATAACTTAACGCTGCATAGTCCGATGAAAACATCAAATTTTCCAAACCAAAACAATTATATAGATTTAATTCTACATACCTAACTTAGATACTGGTTCACCTATTAAACATTTGGTGCCACCTAGAAGGGAATGCTGAGGCAATTGAATAAAACCTGTTACTGCAGAAGCCTATATATAGTGTCTTGACATGCTTGCCAAAATGAATTTTTCATGCCCTTCAAATATCTCCAAAGTTAGCCACGTCAAACTAAAGTAAGGTAGATTATAACGATTGACATCGTATATTTCTCAGAAAATGACAGAAACTCAAAAGCATCGGACGATGCAACTTTAACTAACAGTATAACTAGTAATATCGCATAATGCATATTAATATGGGCTATGAGACAGTTAATCTAGAGATTGTCCGTAGGTATCCCAATATAGGTCACCCGAGGCACTGGAATCAGGTCGGTGCATCAACAGAAAGGGCGTTTTCAAACTTCTCCAATATGCACAATTGTTGTTATATCAAATAAAGAAATATACCATTTTGAAGCGTAAAATGTGTTCTTTCATTCTGCACTAATATAATTAGTGTATATTAATGTAATGTATGTGCTACTGAGCATTTAACAAGTTAGTTTGTTGCAGTGAATCGCGATTCGCGCTACCATGTTTTAAGTGCCATTCTCAGGGTTGAAAATCACCTCTGCGGTTTTCAGGTTGTGCTCTCTGGTGGTTATAGGCATGAACTATCTGATACCAGGACATGATAGTAGACATTCTAAGCTTTAGTATCAGTTAATCTAGAGCCAGTCTCTAACAACCTCAGGGGACAGTCTCATCCTCCTCCCTCACTCTCCTCTTAAACATTTCCTCTATTTTAAATATTATCTAGATTTGATGCTATATATTCAACTTAGATGCTGGTGTTTTATTTAATATTTGTTGCTGCAGAAAAGGGAATACTCATCATCATGCTGTCGGTCGTGATGCGACAAAGACTGCTTTCATTACTTGACTGCCGCTCTCCATTTAGCTCTCTGCTGTGAGAGTTGCGTCCATGAGGGAATACTAAGAGTTGATAAATAAACCAATGTTACTTGAAACTAAAGCCAGGTGAAACATAACGATCAATCTAATATATTTATTTTTCAAATATAGCAGAAATTAAAAACCATCGGGCTATGCAACTTTAAAATATATACTTCCGTGGAGTTGGAGGTCTATTGGCAACATTTTCTAATAATGAGGTCTACAATAGTAGTATATCTGTACATGAAAAATTAAATCATAATGAAGGTTATTTATAAAACTGCTATGGTTTATAAATGGTTCATTATCAGTTAGTATGCATTATCATCAATCAGTATGTACAGGTTTGTCTCTTAGAATTTGGGTATAACAAGACGTTCGAAAATAAGAATGTATTACCAGGAGCCTCATGGTGTGCCTGTACAGTGAACATTTTGTTTGGTACTATGTCGCGAATCATGATACAAGTTATCTAGGTCGCGAATCAATTTCCAAATTGATTAGCATTGTTGGTAATCAAAATTTTCAAAACAAAATGCTCCCTGTGTGTATACTTTACAGCAAGGAACATTTTGTTCAGTATCGTGTCATGAATCGCGATACAAGTTATGTATATCGCTAATCAATTTCCGAATTGATTAGCAATTTTTGCTAATCAAAGTTTTCACAACAAAATGCTCCCTGCTGTATTCGCATACCTGGGCTGCTTGTCTTCTGATAGTGTCAGGGATGATGGAGGGATGCCGATAGAAGGGTGTGTGTGTAAATTGGGAGTGTGCCGATTGTCTGCACCAGGTTCAAGGATTACCTTCTTAAAACATTTTCTTTAAAAAACAAAAGTTGTTGGCATCTCTATAATTACAACTTAACTTCATACATTTTTGTATTTTGATGAACATAAGTCAAAAGTACCATGCATATAAATAGACTACCAAAACAAACGCTGAACAATGAAATTTACCTTAACTATTTCCCAATAATTCTGAAAATCAGGATATAGGCCATGCTTAGACCGACACAGAGATCACAAGGGAATTTCGTCCATTTATAGATATATAGATGCTTTGGTTGTATGTTCGCTATTGGGTATGCAGGTATGGCAATACCTCAGGAAGTTTGACGCCCCTGCCCTGCAGAGTTGTAAACCACTACTTCCTTGTGGTACAGGTTCTTGACAGAACTGAAGGCTAAGGGAGCAAACCCTGAACAGAAAACCATGTCACTGTGGCAGCATCAAGGGCGGTTGATGTATGGAACGCCCAACATCTCCCGACCAGCCACTGCAGGGACAAATAGTTTTGCGCCTGTCTGGACACTTTTGCAGGCAGCTTTCATGAAATGTACAACCGCACAAAGGAGAGCGGCAGTCAAGTAATGAAAGCAGTCTTTGTCGCATCGCGACCGACAGCATGATGATGATGATGGTTGTATGTTCTCATAGAGCTGCACACCCAAATAGCCAATAGTGACTTGCAAATCGGAAAAAAAATGAATTGATTTAGTATTTCAATTAGAAGCACGTCACTACTGTGGACTTTAAGGGAATTCCCAGAACGTAGTAATTGATGGTTCCATGTTGAGCTCTGTTGGAAACCTGTAGACAAATTGAATGGAAATCGAATTTTTAGTGAACTATACGATACTTGTAGACCTCTATACGGTAAGGTGTTTTTGGTCGGCATCGTTCGAGGGGACAATCTTCCTGCTTATGGGGGAAGAAATGTATCCAATTAGAAAAGCCTTACTCAATATGTACACTAACATGTTTTAAATTGTAGAAGTGCTTCCAGTTCAAAATCACTAATCTGTGCACTAGCATCATTTCAACATGTCCTGCAATAAGACAAGTTGATGCTGGAGCATACACAGACCCTCTGTGAATAGTCATGGTCATCCTGGATCTACCTTTGACATAAGGGTTACACAAGGCAGATAACTGGTGTCTCTTGACATGAAATGAGTCATGCTTGTAGATCACAGAATCCAAATCGCTCACCTGAAATATAAAGATTGTACTTTTTTTTCTTAAAAAAGAAAAGATTTTGTATTCATCTGAATACATATTTTGTCAGCGCCGGGGCCATAAGTCATTACAGATAAGGAAAACTCAGCTATGATACTGATAATGTCACTAGTTACAGCTGTATAATCTGATGAAAGCATCAGTAGTTAAATATAATCTCGGTGTGCATCCCAAAATTAATTGTCCACGTTTTAACTTCAAAATATCTCTCCAAAGTTAACCCTTTAAAAAAAGTTACTTCAAAATAAAGTTTAATAGCAATACCAATTATTTGTTTAAATATCGTGGAAACTCAAAGCCATCGGATTATGTAACTTTAAGAACCATAGTTAAAGAATTATGTAACTATGGCCATCGTTACTATGTAACCAGATAATGACTGTTCCATCCTGGAATTCTTCTCTTGCAGGGATGAAAGTGGTCTCCGGCAAAAAACTCGGAAATCGGTCTGAGACCATGGGACCAATTTGTTTTGTTTGTTGGGGTTTTACATCCTAGCAACATCTATGGTCATATCAGGACACCCAGAAGACTGGTCCTGAGTAGACACCAAGGAGACTGCACCGACGGCGAATTTCCGCGAAAACGCGGATACTCACCCATAGGATTAACATTGTCAGGGAGTTTTATATCCTGGCAACTTCTAACTATGGTCATATCAGGATCATATCAGGATGGGATGTTTATGTTCTAGCAACATATAAGATCATATAAGAATGGGATTCGGACTAATCAATTGTGGTCATATATTTATATATATCCTACTCCTAGCCATTTTGTGAACATAATCGGTGGAAATATTTCATCCCTGCTTTTTCTGACAGAAGACCTATAGCTGAGTGACTTAATGCCTGGCGTACCTTCGCCTTCGGAGACGATGAAGTTGACTGGGTTCGCCACAGCTGACTTGCTGCAGTCTGCCATCACCAGTGCCACTTTGATGTGTTTTAGTCGCTCGTCGTTGTGGTCGGTATCCATGAAGTTATCCAACATGATCTTGACCCTAGCTTTTGCATAGTTAAGGTTGTCCTGCTCTAGCTTTCATATTAGAATATTGAAAAGCAATACAATAGGAATTAGCCTTCAACTGACAACTCTGCATCCAGACCAATGGTGTCCTCACATAGCAGGTGGTGTGTCCTCGGAGGGATGGTCAAATGAGACAAGAACAGTTTAAACATTGAAAAAGATTTCCCAAATGGCAGGGCCAGGGGTTCGTCGATCACAATGATCACTGAACACAGGTACTATTGTACATAATATATTGAAAAGCAATAGTTGGTTTGAAGTATCTACACAATTCTGGGTAACAATGTTGTTTTAGATATTCATGATAGATAAGTTTAATCTTTCATTGACCGATTAATTGATTGCCAACGACCTTCACTGACCTTTTCTATGCGATAAATAGATTTGCCTTTTTAAGTAGCTTCCGATGTGTTTAGGAATGAGACTGGGAATTGAAAATAACCCTGAAACTTGAATCATTCAGTCTCACCAGCCAATTCATTATGAGCGTGAGTGAAGGGTAAGCTGCTTCCCTGACAAACTCCCCCCCTGCCACCCCCCCCCACACACACACATAAATTCCCACATTTTCTGTTCGCATTTAGCCTTTTCAGAAGAAAAGTCCCCCAAATATCAGGGGGGCATAAGGAGAAATGTAATTGTTCTTTTAAACATTTAAACTTGGATAATTCTATATCAGTGTTACTTTAGCATGCGGTCTACCAGGACGTTGGCCCTAACCCTAGCACTAACCATAACCAGAACATTAGCCCTTGCCCTAACCGGGACGCTAGCCCTAGCCCTAACAAGAACCATAACCGGAATGTTAGCCCTAGCCCTAACTGGAACATTAGCCCTAGCCCCAACTGGAACATTAGCCCTAGCCCTAACCCTAACCAGAATGTTAGCCCTAGCCCTAACCTAATTTAACTGGAACGTTAGGCCTAACCCTAATTGGAACGTAATGCTCTAGTCCTAACCGAAATGTTAGCCCTAGCCCTAACCGGAATGTTATCTCTAGCCCTAACCGTAACCAGAACATTAGGCCTAGACCTAGCCCTAACCCTAGCCAGAACGTTAGGCCCTAGCAGTAGTCCAAACTGGAACATTAGTTCTAACCCTAACCATAACACTACCCCTAACCCAAACCCTAACCCTAAAATCCCTGTAGACAGCACTCTAAAGCAGCACCTCTCCATCTCTGTATACTACTCCTACACATGTACTACCACCAGGTTTCAAATCAATACAAATTAAATGCACACATCTCTTGTTTCCCAAAACTCTACCTTTCAGCACATGTGCCAAGGATACATTTGGCTCCAAGCCTCTCTAGCTTGTGTTCGACATTCTTCTTCTGACGGTCACTGGTAATGCCAAAGGCGTAGATGACGGTGTCCGAGCCATGTGTGAGGGAGGCTAGATGTGCAGTGGCCAGCCCAGAGCCGATGTTCACATGCATGATGTCATCACCCTCATTGATGAGGTTGCGCACTGACTGCGGGCCGACACAACTCGATTTGTCCTGCAATGTAAATGTCATGCAGTCTCAACTCAAGTCAGTTTGGCGATTGCGCCTTGGGTGCAGAAGGCCACTCTTTGTGGAAAAAGTCTGCCAGAGGAGGTAAGAAATATGTCACCGTCTGAAAATCTGTGGTCTGTTCAAGGTCAGCTAGTTACCTGTACTACAAGGTCGACTAGTTACTTGTAAAACAAGGTCGACTAGTTACTTGTAAAACAAGGTCGACTAGTTACTTATACAACAACGTCGGCTAGTTACCTGTACAACAAGGTTGGCTAGTTACTTGTACAACAAGGTCAGCTAGTTACCTGTACAAGGTCGGCTAGTTACTTCTACAATAAGGTTGGCTAGTTACCTGTACAACAAGGTCGGCTAGTTACCTGTACACCAAGATCGGCTAGTTACTTGTAGAACAAGGTTGGCTAGTTACCTGTACAACAAGGTCGACTAGTTACCTGGACAAGGTTGGCTAGTTATTTGTACAATAAGGTCGGCCAGTTACCTGTACAACAAGGTCGGCTAGTTACTTGTACAACAAGGTCGGCTAGTTACTTGTTCAACAAGGTTGGTTAGTAATCGTACAACAAGGTCGGGTAGTTACCTGTACAACAAGGTCAGCTAGTTACCTGTACAAACAAAGTTGGCCAGTTACCTGTACAACAAGGTCCCCACTGAGGAGGAGCTCATTCTGTTCGAGGAAGTCGCGCTGGTCGGCGGGGAAGGCGAGCAGGTCAGAGCAGTGCGGGTCCTGTAGAAAGGTCTTGCCACTCAGCTGGTCCTCGCATTCCACCTGAACGAAATCTTGCATCTCAAGAGTTTCTATCACTGCGTCCATTCTGACGAGGAAATAAATTCGTAAGAGTCAGGGATGAAAGTCGCCTCCAACAAAAAGTAAAAAACAGGACATGTGACATCTGGTACATTTTCTAGTGTTCAGCATATGACTGGGAATGGTCCATATGACTTCTTTAAAAATTGGGAAATGCTGAAAATTAGAAAGTTCTTGTCCTTGTGTGTGCTAAATTCAACAGTGGAACACAATGAGTGCATTTTCTCTTTTAGTCATAGGTAGGTAGTTACGCCCTGGCAACATCTAACATCGTATCAGGAGGGGCACCGACTTGTGACAGTGCACACTCAGGGTGACTTTATAGTGCTGTCCCACTAGGATACCAGGCCGCTAGTACCATGACCTGATATCCCACTTAGTCACATTACCCTGACACTGAGCCAACCAGTCCTTGCCATATCCTAATAATCCCGAGCGCCTTGCTAGAAAGCGACAAGTATCAATTTCATAAGTCATTGCTTTGACTCGACCGGGAACAGAGCTCCCCAATCGCCTGCACAAGGGGCATGCGCTCTACCGATTCGACCAACCTCGCCCGGTCCAAGTCGGTGAAGGGACTACTATAAGTGAGTACTCACGACGTCTTGATGAAGTTGACCCAGCAGTGCACGCACATGTTGGCGCCCAGCTTGTCGTTCTTGCGAACGCTCTCTGGCAGCAGGTGGTCTATGGAGATGACGCACGCCTTGATGCGGCTGCGCGCCAGGGCCGCGTCCAGCTTCGTCTTGCAGCCGTACAGCATCTCTTCGATCTCCGACATCTCCGGGTCGAGCATCTCGCCCTGTAGCGGCGAGCGCATCTGGAACTTGCGCAGCTTGAAGTCGCACAGGATAACCATGACTACCGCCTCGTGTTCTTGGTACTGTCGGGGGTCAGGCAATCATTGATTGTTAAGTACAGGGTTCATGACTAGAACATTCTGTCCGTTGCTCAATCCGGCATAGTGTGACAGGAACTTTACGATGGTGATAATTAATGCTTTCTCACAAATATTTTTTTTTAAAGACAAACGATAAATGATGTTTTATTGCGTTTTATTCCATCGTGTTTGATTCCAATAGCATTTTTATTTTATCTGCGTATCACCTGAACATCTGAAGCTAGGTCCCTGTGTGATCATGTATGTTTATTTGTAGATTTTCCACTTATTCAAAGTTATTTCACTATTAGTGTTACTATATCGACTTAGTCATGTTAAGAGTTTTGTAAATACTGGCAAAGTTGTAAGGCCTGAAGACTACACTGAAAAATAACATAGCGGCAGAATAAAATGTTTATGCAAAGAGATGGTCTCAATTGGAATTAGGTGAATTTGGATTTAAGTGGTCAAAGGAGGTTTTTGATTGATTGGCGGTTGTTTCATGCCATGTGGGCAGCATAGGCCATATTCACGGCGAGAAATGTTTGTTTTTTGTTCAAACCATCACTTTTACATGTAAAAGCAGACAATCGATTATGTGCCAATAGACACTTATTAAATTAAAAAGGCCAGGCCAGGCACCCAGCACAGGTGGATGACATATCCATCTCTTGCCAGTTGGTTCATTTGATATAAATGACCGTTGTTAGAATAGGGTGGACCATTTTCAGTTCAGCAACAGCAGGGAGGCAGGAGAACAAATCACTGTATATAACATAGTTAGTGTGGTTGGATACCTCGATACACTCCAATGCGAGAAGGAGTGCTCGGGCTTCCACTGTGAAAATCGAGCTCTGATCAGGCAAGCGTACGCCAAATTCTTTCCGTCAGAAGACTGCCGCAGCAGCTATCCGGCTTTGGTCTTTCAAACCATCAGTGTATATGGAGAGGTGGTCTGCAAACTGCCTTGAATCTCTGCATGCAGTCTTTGGTATTCGAGTGGATGTGTCTCAGACTTCCTCAGTTCCGTGAGTCGGAGGATAACTGGCAACTTCCTCAACGACCACGGGGGATGTTCTGGGACTTTGGCATCGTCCAACATGTCCAAATCCACGCATAAGGCCTACAGTAGTACTTGTCTTCACTGACTTCACTAGTGGGTGCCGAGAATTGGCCTGTATAATTGAATCTTATTAATGTATCTACAGTAGTACTTGTCTTCACTGACCTCACTACTGGGTGCCGAGAATTGGCCTGTATAATTGAATCTTATTAATGTATCTAGAGTAGTCCCTGTCTTCACTGACCCCTGTAGTCAGCGAACTCTAGTCATGTGCGGACAACTTTTAAATGTACAAAGTTAATTGTTCCTCTGATGACAGGACAGTTGCTATGTCAAGGGACCATTGGTTTTGATAGAGAGCTGTCCGCCAAAGACTAGGTGGTAGTACTGGTATAATGGTTTCTTAACTAATGTAATAATAAGTTGCATAAAACAGTTAAGGATGGAGACATTCTAAAATGAAAGTTGTTAGTATGATCAATTGTTAGTTATACAATAAATTTAATTGTTACAGGTTACTTAGAATAAATCAAACCTCTAGAATTCGCTCAACATTAAAATTGAAACTACTTTATTAGAAGAATCTTTACACACAAGAATAATTCTCCTTACCTCTAAACTTGGGTAGGGACTGAATCTCTATTCAATTAAAAACATTAGTGCAGCGGTAAAACCAGTCTGTGTTATATTTTCTTTTAATTTCTGTTGTTTGAAGGCATATGGACTTGAAATAATTGTTTAAACTGAATTCATTACTCAAATGACACCCACTCACTTCAATGTCTGCTATCATGGGGATCGGTTTTTATTCTTTCTGAGATGTTCTAATTGGCTCATAATTCCGAATTGTGGTTGATCCGGCGGGAAGCTCGAGACGCCCCCTACCAGGTGTCCGGGAACCTCCCCTCCTTCCCGCCCTTTCCCTCGACCTGCATTCAGGCCTCTATCCTCACGTCAATGGATTTACCACACCCACCCACCCTCTTGTTGTAGGCCACTGCGTGGGGGTCGGCTCCCGGGCCTACCTCCTCCCAGATCCTTCCGGGCCCCTCTGCGGACGTGGACGAGGTCGACTGACCTGCCCAAGAACATTTGCATGCCCTCTACTACCCCGTTGCTTCATACTGATTGTGTACCTGTTTTGCTGAATAAACCCCTCCCTTTACTCCCACTTCCGTCTCGGGCTTCCTCTGTCCGGATCAACCAATAGCCTTCCTGAGCCCAATACACTGAATTAGTTATGTAGGCAGGTATTGTACTTGTAGGCTCATTTCTATCCTTCAGAGACCTTTTTTTCTTTTCTTTGTTAAATGTGTTTATTTATCTGAACATATATTTGATTCGTTTCGGAGTACTGGTCTTCCAGCCGTTGAACAGTGATGGTTAATTACACATATTACCGAAGAGAATAGTCTGTACTGTAATCTGTACAGTATACATCACTCTGTATACACATTGATTTCTACATAGCTTGGGAGCTGTATCCCATTTAAATTCACTTAAATGCCATTTAATTTCAGGTATTGCAAAACATGCACAAAACCGCCACTAATTCTTTCTAACCCCTCGACCTCCAAAGCCCCCCCCCCCCAAACCGGGCACAACCCCCTCCCTCACGCACACACAATCTGGACTGAAAAAAAACTTGATAAAAACTAAATAAGTACAATTAACATACATTGATTAACTGAAGATCTACTCTTTTTTCTTCTTCTTTTAATATTTTCTTTTTATTCCACTGATTCCTAATAATCTATCTTAAGTAGCTAATGGCCATACGTGGTACTTTTGTGTGAATATCCATTTATTGAATGGTTTGTGATACTCGTTATTGTCAAAATGGCACTTACCTCTGGATATTGCACAAAGAATTGACAATCTTCTAACATATCTTCTAAGAACTGTTGATCTGTAAAAGAAATAAAGCACAGCTGCTTAATGTGCATTCATACTCGTACTACTGTAAGATTACAGTTAGGGCTATTATTGGATACGTAAACTTGTAACATATAATTCAGTTGCAGTTTTAAATAAAGGTTGCATGACCAAATGGCCTAGAATATTTGCTACATTTCCTTTAAATGAATACATTATGTTAGTCACATTATAACACCAGTACATCATTTTTCCCGGGGACAGTTTAATATACTGGAAGGGGAATTATACTACCAGTACATCATCTCTCCCGGAGACAGTTTTATATACTGGAAGGGGCATTATAATATCAGTGCATCATTTCTCCTGAGAGAGTTTTATATACTGGAAGGGGCATTATAATACCAGTACATCATTTCTCCCGGGGACAGTTTTATATATACTGGAAGGGACATTTTAATACCAATACATCATTTCTCACAGGGACAGTTTTATTGCAGTACATTATTGACTCCCACCACGTTCATTCCGGTATCTTGAGGAATTGAAAGGAGGAATGTTCTGGGGCTGTCACACTACGACGTCACGCGGTAGCGTAAGCCGACATAGGTGAAATTTGGCCATTACGTCGAGATACGTCGAAATACTTTACGCGTTTGTTAAGCCTACGTCAAGGTATGCTGAGATACAGTGACACACGTCAAGGTTTAGGACACACCCAAAACTTTCTACGTAGCTCGACGTACAGGCCATTAGGTTGGGTTACGTTGGGCTCACGTTAGGCTTGCGTCGAGATATGTTAGACGTTTGTTAGAGCTATGTTGGTCTACGTTGAGCTACGTTGACTTATGGTAGACTAACGGAGAGCCGGGAGGAATGTGCAGCCCACACGCTGACAATGTGCTGTTAACGTATCTCAACATAGGTTTAACGTGTCTCTGACATGTGTCTAATGTTAGTATAACATAAGTCCAACATGTCTTGATGTATTCGACGCAGGTGACGAATGGCTGGCGCATGTGTAACGTATGTAACATGCACCAAAGTTCTTTGAACATAAACAAACGTGCTGTGAACGTGGTGTGAACGTTTCGCCTCGATGTCCTTACGCTGAGCATGCTGGACTGTCATTTGACTGACACTGCTCACTCGTGGGCCTGACGTCAACTCACGTTACAAATTACTTCAGAGTCACATGTAGCTATGTTAGGTGGGCGTAATTAGATGAGTCCTACGCTAAGCCGACGATAAGGTTTCGCTAGGCTGATGCTGCCTGCACTGGAGGCTTGTTAGCCTTACATTGGGCGATTTAGTTTTTTTATGTTCTAACTCATTGAGACACGTTACAACTATGTTGGACCAACGTTTCGCCTACGTCCACTACATTGCACTGACGTTCAATTTGGCCCTGAAACGCCAAGAATTTTGACGTATCTCAACGTAAAAAGTGATTTTTACGTTGCCCACTCGCTGGCATCTTATGTCGTAGTGTGACCAGGGTATTATACCGCTACACCGGCACCACTCAGTTAGTGCCTAGCAACCAGTAAACAAAAGAGCACCTTGGCTTGACAATGGTTAACTAGGGCCCACGGTTTTGGAGTGGTAAAATGTGCTTTTCACTTACTTATTTGGATAAAATGTTACCAAGTTAATGATTCCCATGTGATAACCCACCTCCATATAGTCTCAAGCGAAAACTAGAACCAGTGCAAGTTTTATTACGCCGTTGGTTACCAATTGGCATATCATTCTATGCAGCCAATCTGATGGTAACAAGTGACTGCTTGGTGACCATTTACTCAATGTCTCATCTGCCATTTTGAGACCCACATAATAAAAACACGCTTTACAAGTATACTAGGGGACTGTGATAGGCGAGTCTGGTGACACAGGTGTTATTTAAAGTTAGGTAAGCTAATGGTTTTCCTTTTCTGCCATAAATATATGTAAGTTTGAAGTGAGAGCCGGGAGACCGGTGGGAAGCAAGAGGTGTCTGGACAGGGACACCGAAAATCATTAGGGGCTATTCTTTATTTATATACACATAATAAATTATAATATATATAATATAATATATATCATAGTATATGTATATATATATCTTGTTAGTTGTTGGAGTTCTACGTCCTAGCAGCATCAAATGTCATATCAGGACTGGTACCGACTTGTGACAGTGCACACTCATGGCGACTTTATAGTCCTGCCCCATTGGGAAATCAGGCCACCGGCACCATGACCCGATATCCCACTCAATTACATTATCCTGACACTGAGCTAACCAGTCCTTGCTTTATCCTATTCATACCGAGGGCCAGGCTATAGGAAGCGCCATGTATCAAATTTGTAAGTCATTTGTTTGACTCGACCTGGAATCAAACTCCCGACCTTATGTTTTGGTTTCGAAAATATTATGCTTTCGTTAGATTATGCAGCTTAAACTAGGAGTAGTAGTAGGATTGCGAGAAAGGATTTATTGAGATAGATGGATCCAACCAGGGCTGCGGTTAATTAACAATTCATCCTATTCTCAGAGAGATTAAATGGAGTCTGAATGTTTCCCTCCCAATTTGTGGGGTATTGGTATCGCATCCACGCTACCTTCAGGTTCAATTATTCACATTGCAGTTCCAGAACTGATAGGTTGAATCAAAGACCCTATAATACTAAGATGGCTCACTCCCTATCTCTCCCATGGTAATGTAAATTTCGCGGTGCCACCTTGTGGTGGATTTGATCAGCCGGCTGCTGGTTGGTGTTTCACATGTAAACACATACAATTATATTATACATGAGATAGGTAAGTATGAATACACATCAATATGAAATTGCTATGAACAAATACACATCATCATCAGCATCATCATCATCATCGCCATCATCACACATATTTCACATTCATATATATAATATAGCACCTGTTTAACCAAGAGAACACCAGCCAGCGCACCAAGTGGTGGGTTTGATCATTTTGATTACACAGTACAGGCTGAGTGAGCCGTCTTAGTATTATAGGGTCTTTGGTTGAATCATGATGAATATCACCATTGGCATCGTAGCTGTATCAACACAGCTGTTGCCTTGAATGCAAATAAACAGCCAATAAAAAAGGGCCCTTGTGACCACTAGCTGGAACCTGAGTTGGTCTGAAAGCAGCGCTGCGTTCCCCAAGGATCATGAAGGAAAAAAGGGAGGAACAAGTGGCTCACCACAAAGCACCCACAGGTTTCACGAAAACTAAATTTTATTAATCCTGATTATTTTACTACGCATACGCTCCAGAAACCACCGTATAATCTTGTCAGTTAAATATCAAACCACAACGCTTGTTTTTACTTTAAAGCTGCATAATCTGAACCAAAACACTTGGGTAGATTTGATCCTACATTTTCAATTTAGGTACTGATGCAGTCATTAAACATTTATTGCTGCATAGAAAGGATATTAAGTCAATTTAATAGAATCTGTCACTGTTGAACCTAGATAAAAGATTCACCCGGTACTTGTAGTACACGGGTGAAGGACAACGTAGTGTAAATACGGGCGAAAATAGGTTTAGTATGGAACCTGAACTAGAAACTGTGGCTCCAGCATCAAATGGCTGCATATATTGCCACAGAGTTGGTGAAATGGGCGAGAATGAAAAAAGACAAGATGGTGGCCAGAGAATGCCGTCGATTTCACTTTTAAATCTGATTAAACTAGATATTATATTATATTTTTCAACTCAAAGGTAGCGGGCTATCAATAAGACATATGTAAAGAATAAATGTTGCTTCTTAGATTGTGAAATTAGGCTCTCATTTCCTTAACCCGCTTTTTCGACCGTTTTTATATAGGGTTGGTATTCACCCATGTACTGCGAGTACGGGGTGAATACTTTATCTATGTTGAACCCTACTGTGTCCAGCCTTTTGACATGCATGCCAAAATTAACTTGCCATCTTTTCACTTCAAACATCGCCAAATTTAACACTTTCAAATAAAAGTTACTTCAAACTAAAGTAAAGTAGTTCTAATGATCCAGCTAATATATTAAACAATATTTTTTAAAGATGGCAAAAACTCAAATGCATCGGACTATTCAACCGTAATAAATTAAGAGAAAATAAAAAGCACCTTGGAAGGTAACATACATTAAGTTTTGTAAAACCAAAAATATATTTTACAAATATGGGGTAACGGCCAACTACTAAGGGCGGTGGCCCAGTATGTCGGAGCACGATGTCATTATTAGGTAATGCTTCTGGGAAACACTCCAAACACGCTTCCGGTTACGCACACACGCATGCGCACAGGACTATCAACAGCTTGGCAATTGATGGGGAGGACGGACATATTGTAATGTGGCTAAGTTCATTAACTGTATCAGAGTAACTCTTCAGCGAATATGAGTTAATGTTGCATAGTCTGATTGATTTTTATAGATTTTGCCATATGTATATATTATGTAATTAATAAATATATATTATGATGTACATTATTTTAGTGTGGAGGAACTTCAATTATAAATGGCTCACTTTTGGAGATATTTGAAGTGATGTGAAGAATGTTGGTATGACTATACATATATACAATATTAGGTTGGTACTTATAATGTACATTATTTTCGACTGAAATAACTTTGATTATAAATGGCTAATTATTGGAGATATTTGAAGTGAAGGGAAAACATGCCAAATTAATTTCGGTATGCCTCTCGAAATGCTGGGCAATATAGGCATGCATGACTTGCAGTAGTGACAGATTCTGTTAAATTTATTAAATAATTCACTTAACGAGGCAACAAGATTGACACCGTAATATGAATTTAATTAACAATTTTATTTAATAATGAAAAAACAAGTCCGTAACTTCAAGGAAGTTGAGCAGTAATTGGCAAGTCGGCGACAGGGCCTCAATCTTAAACTAGTAACCTCTCTCCTCAGACTGTGGAGAGTGAAACCCTCATCTTTACCCAGAGCTGCTATTGACGACAACCTTAACTCCCTTGTCAGGGTAGGCGCAAGAAGTGGCAAACCAGAGGGAAGCATGAAAGCATGGGAGTCACCATGTGGCATAAGCCATTTGGCATAGTTGAGCCAAGCTTGTAGTGGGCAGTAAGGTGAGCTGGGCAGGGAAGGAAGTCTGAAGATTACCGGGGATTCAGTAACAAATCTAGTTTTTGTAGAACAAACTACTACTCTGAGGGAGTCTAGTCTAGGGCGGATATCCTTAAACTTAATTACATGATCCTCAATACATAGGGACGCAGACCAACGCAGCAAGTTACTTTGCCTTATGAGCGTGAAGAAACCGATTAACAGGGCAGCTATTAGTACCTACGGCACCAAACTCAGAGAATGCAAGAACTTGATTATTGCTTTAAGTTCAGGGACAGACAAGGGCAAGGCGCAGAGTGGCACATGACTGGCAGTTCGGAACAAACCTCTCTTTAAGATCTTAATCTCGGGGGCTGCAAAAGAGGATTCTTCCCCAGTCATGGCTCTAACCCAAACCTTGACGGAACTAAAGTAGTTCATCACGCTGCCTGGAGATTTCAGCCGGTTACTGAGGAACAACAAGAAAGATAACAGGTCATATACGGAGGCTTTACTCGGGTTTAGCTTATGCTGGTTGCTGAAACTGAGATAGACTTTAACGCATGTCACTTTTTTTCCCAAGTTCATGGCGCAAGTGCCTTCGCGTACAGGTTCAGTAGCCTCAGCGAGTAGCCTGGAAGATAGAGCCAAAAGAGTTTACTATCTTCCAGGTGGAAATACAGTTTACAGGGAAAATTATAGTATTTTAAGATCTAATTGTACATTCACTTCATTAAGACTTAGGGCTTTACACATATTGTTAGCTTTCTTTTTACTGCTTAGAGAAGTACTCCACTAGGTTCTCGCCTGGTTCGTGATTAATTTCTATGTCAAAATTGAGTTGGGCTGCTAGCAGCCAAAGTTGTCTGGCACACAAACACAGTAGCCTATCTTTGCCTTTTCCCGAATCGAGCACTTGTTTTGAAGCTAAGTTATTTGTGTTTACTTTGATTACATACTCATGAGGATTATTTGGTAAGAGGTGAGTTACTGCATGTACTAGGTTTAGAGCTTCTAAGTGAGTTATCAACAGATTAAGCGGGCACAGCTCGTCTGAATATTCTGTCGCATAGAAAGCGGCTTTCGAGTAGGCTCCTGCACCATTAAGTGTTGAGTCGCACTCCATTAGCCACTAAGTGGGAGGAGTTTTGGAATAAGTTGCACCCCATTGTAGGAATCTGCGAAGGCCTGAAACCAGTCAAGGTCTCTTAATAGGTCTTTGTCAAATACATGTTGGCCCACGTATGGTGAGGCCCTGAGGGCGGCTAGTACTCGGTTTGAGAAATGTGTGGCAGGCTTTATACACTTTGATAAATGTTGCAATCTTCCTGCAAGGCTTTGAAGTTGTTTTCTTGATGCCGTTAATTTTGTTTTCCAAGTTACACATTCTTCTAAGACTTCTTTATTTGTTTTGCACCGGGAGAGTCACTGTCATTAAATTTGAGTCTATAACAAAGCCTAACCAAGTTATTACAGTAGTTGGTGGTGTGCATTTTTCTAATGCCAATGCTAAACCAAGTTCTAAAGTTAATTCATTAAATTTTGCATACGCTTTAATTGCTTTCTCCAGAGTGCTTTCAATGCCTATAAAATCATCTAAGTAGCACAACGAGAAATAACCTTGTTGTCTTATGAGCCAAACAATTGCTTGTGTCGTCCTTGCACAGGCTAATGCTGAAGTACGCCAACCGAAAGGTGGTACAATATCTATATAAATATTATTGTTAAGTGAAATACCTAGTAGCTTTGTGGAAAGTGGGCATACTCTGAGCTGTCTGTATGCACGGGCTATGTCGGCATCCCCACAGCCAAGCGTTAGGGCCCACTTTAGTTATTCTGTTTGTCAGGGTTCACACAGACGGTAAAGTAAAATTAAACAGTGTACCTAAATAAAAACCTTTGACTAAACCTGCATTTACGCTTTTGCGTTGTGAGAAACTGAGATCTATTATTATGCGTTTTGCTGAAGAATTCTTTTTTGAACGAGTCATCCTAGGACTTAATTGACACCAGGTGGAGAATGGTGGCAAAACAAAAGGACCTAATAAAGCACTATGTTGCAACTCTATTATGAATTTACAAATGTGCAAATCTGCTTCTGCTGCTGATGAATGATTAGTTTTAGTGGGTGTTGGAATCACATTTTTTGTGTAGTCAAGAGGCCACCCAAATTCTAGATGATCAACAAGCAGTGTGTCGGGATAATCCAACAGAAGGGCCCACCATTTTGGAACATTTAAGCCCGACGGTAGTGATTTTCCTGCCTGTAGATAGTTAGGCAAGCCTGTTATGCGTACTGTATCATAAATGAACTTGTAATTACTGGAAGTGCACCATGCTGACTCGGATGAAAGTGGCCAAAAAGAGAGAAGAGACTCTCTAAACATTAACAGTGAAGGCGGGGGGATAACTGACTTGGATAATTACTAAATTGGCGGTGACAATGCTATCTCTATCGGTGTATCGAACCAATCAAACTGTACAGGCGGTAGACTTAATTCAGCAATCATAGGAAGAAACCTACAATGTACACTAGGAAACCAAACACTGGAAAGTGTAAACCACTACAAATACCTAGGCCTAGAACTAGATAGCCAGCTAAACTACAATCTGTGTGTAACAAAAATCATACAAAAAGTAAATCACAAACTATTGCTATTTGCTAAACTAAGACACTATATGACACAAGATATGTCAATAAAAATCTTCAGAGGCATGGTACTCCCCTACTTTGACTATGGGGATGTGATTTACATGGGTGCTAAAAAAGAGCTACTTACAAAATTGCAGATACTACAAAATAGGGCCCTGAAAATCTGCCTGAAAGTAGACAAACTACACCCCACTTATGACCTACACAAAAGAACTAAAGTAAAGCTACTAGAAAACAGAAGAATAATCCACCTAAAAACATTAGCATATGGATATAGCCAAGACATTAAGCATCTAACCCAACCACTAAGGGACACCAGAGCAAGCAAGGCACCACTACTAAGGCAGACCAGAAGCCAGATCAAAGCCCATGAAAGGAGCACACTGGAAATGGCCGCCAAGGCATGGAATGCCCAAACGGTGAAAGAAAGACAAATCCCTGACCTAAAAACATACAAAAAATATCTGTGCAAAATAAAAACTGGAAGCCCCAACTGAACTGCACCACAAGGGGGCAGGTGATATGTCACGGCCCACCAACTGGACAGCCCAGGGCGGGACAACCGGAAATATAAAAGCCAGATAACAAATCAAATTCAAACAAACATAGCTCAACCACCTATTACGTACAGGCCTATGGACATGTAAATAAAATAGGCTAGTATAGAATTAAGTAGAAAAAAGCAGAAAACTCTTCCCAAGAAAACCCCAAAACACTAACATAGAACCTTAAGAAAACAACTAACATAGTAATAAGAATAGAACAAAAATACAATGCCAAGAGGGCCCCAAAAAAAACTAACATAGACTACTAAACATACCAACAGACTATCTATCTGCTACTGAAATGCAGACAATCAAATAACTTATCAGCAGCTACTGCTTGGTAAGACAACACCAAAACTACAGCTGGCCAGCATTGAAAACAAGCGTGGGTACCCGGGCTTACATGCTATGGACAGTATAAATACAGCCTCAATAAAAAAAAATTAATTAAAAAAAAACTAAAAAAAACAAGTACAGCATTATTAGACATAGGAATAATTAGCTTATTTTCAATGTGAACATTACTTCTAGTGACTGGAACATGAAGAAATTTCGTCTAGGTTCACATTTAAATGTTTCGATGTAACATCTTCCGATACCATACTATTTAGAATGAGTGATGACACAGTCTGGCTAGGGGCAGTGGTATAAACTGGGTCAAGCGGGAGGGTCGGTAGTCATTGCTCAGTTACTCGACTTGGGGGTAGGTCAGTGGCTAAGTTGCGGATGGGTGAGGCCACGTGGTCAGCTAAGTCACGTACACCAACTGAACTAACGGCATTACACAGTACATGATCAACAATACAAATTTCAGAACTTACAGAATTATTGGCGGACTGTGCTGATGATTTTTTATCAAGGAATTTCGTCTTTTTGAGGCAGTCCTGCTCTCTATGATTGAGGACTCTCTTAAATTTGTAGGCACACCACGCGCAGATATGAGGGTAGCGCTCTGGAAGTGTCCTATGTGTCGACTGGTTCCCACAGTCTTCACCCCAATTCCAGAGGTAACATGGCTTCCCGTCACTTTCTTTATTACACTCTTCTCTTGTATTAATAGGCGTGGTGGCAGAGGTGGCTGAGCCGGTGGCAGCTGCCGCGGGCTGAGAGGAAGAAGCAGGGAGGGAGTGCGGCCTGGCATTATCAGACATATGAAATGAAGAAGCACATGACTGAAGAGAGCGCACTGCTTCAGTGCACACATCCCTCTGAATATCTTTAATAGCAGTTAAATAGAGGCTATTGCCATGCATGCGCCGTGGTCACAGTCCCGCACCATAGTGTTCGTCGTCGCCGTCAGATGTCGCATGCATTGTGAATATTGTGTATTAATAGTGACTGACTAGTTTGGTACCCTCCTAAAATTTTCAAAAGGGTCCAAACATGAAAATTTGACTGACATACGTGCATTTGAAAGTTAATAATTTCCATAGCTTTTGTATGTGCTGTGGCAGCGGTCTCACAACCGTAGTGTTCGTCATCGCTGACAGATTGCCCATGCATTGTGAATATTGTCAATTGCTCCAACCCTCCCTAAGTCTGCCATCCGCTATCATTTGGAAGACATTTTCGGACAACCTCCGACAAGTCGGCCAGTCCCAGGTGACTGCCATGAGGGCCAAGTCTTGGTCATGCTGGAGGAGGGCCGGGAACCAAGCCTGCAGGAATAAGGGTTGCGCTGTCAACATCCTAAGCGCCAGAAAATACTCGGCCCACGTGGCCTCACCAAGAGCAATTTTTCTGCATGCTTCCCCGGGGTTATAAATTTATGAGGAAACAGCACACCGTTTGGCTTTTGCAGGGACTGTGTGGTTTCCAAGAGCAGGTCAGTCGTCACTTGTGGTTGCGGGTGAGCCAGTTGGTAGTGAGGCGTCAGGTGAGGAGACGCGTACACTGCCACCTGCTGTTGCGGCAGCGGCGGCGTTGCTGCCACGTGGTGCGCGACTGGTCACGGTCTTGGTCGCGGTGTTGGGGGAGGGGGGGGGGGCATGTAGGGGTGAGTCCTGGCAGTGTAGGACCAGGTAGGCAGGGGAGTTATGCGTTGAAGCAGGGGGGACATGGTAGGAATTGAGTGTGCGTACACCGGCCTCTGAGGGGTGGAAGAGTGGGGAGAGGGTCTCGGGGAGGGAGACGGAGAAGGCTGAGCATGTGGAAGGGACACACCGGGCATGGCTGCTATCTTCTCCAAGGCGTTAAGCCTGGAGAACACAGTTGAGATCCTCCTGTTTTCTTGGCGAAGCTGTAGTATGTACCTTGCTGTTCGGCCACTTCTCTCTCCGCCGAAGTGCTCGGAGTATCTTGTACATGTTGTGCTGCTGAACACTCAGGTTCATTATCCGATTCGTCCTCCTGTTGCTGAACTTGACATGACGAGCATGCCCTTTGCGCTGGTTGTGTTGTTGTAGTTGAGGTAGAAAGTGGTTCTCGTCCACCTCTTTTCTTTGCAGGCGGCATGTCCAGCTTCTACTTGAGGTGAGCGGTTACCAGACCATATGTTGTAGGCCCTCTGCCTTAGTGTCCGCATGTAATGTGCTGCTTAGTAGTGGTAGAGAGAGAACCTGCTAGCTTGAGCTTCAAGGGAGAAGTGAGGCACCATGTGCTAATCGGTTTTACGACCTAACTACATCTGAGGTCATATCAGGATGGGCAAAGACTATTAACAGTGTGCGCTTCATAGTGCTGCTCCATTGGGATACATTGCCACTGGCCCCATAACCCCATATCCCATTCAGTCGCATTATCCTGACACTGAGTCAACTAGTCTTTGCTCTACCTCACCACCTCCTATTTCTTTTGTTATTGTTGCATTAATTGATTAAGCAGGACGAATTTCAATTTATTCTTCATATAATACCATCACAATTACCAACACCGGACACGGTGGCCCAATCTGTAGAGTGCATGCTTCCAGTGCGGAAGGTCGGGAGTTTGAATACTGGTCGAGTCAAACCAATGACTTACAAAAGTGATACTTGTTGCTTCCTACCTGGCACTCGGCATTACTAGGATAGGGTAAGGATTGGTTAGCTAAGTCTCAGGATATTGTAACTGAGTCATGATGCCGGCGGCCTGGTCTCTGAGTGAGGCAGCACTATAAAGTCATCATAAGTGCGTACTGTCACAAGTCGGTACCCATCCTGATATGACCTTAGATGTTGCTATGGTCAGGGTCCGTACACATGTGAAGATATGGAATTCAAGGCTATTTCAAGGCACTTTTTGATAGGAATTCAGGCGAGTATTGACATTTTATTATTTGTAGGTATGTCAGGTTATCTTATGCCGAATGGCGATTTCGGACATATATAGATCAGTGCGGACAGTTTAATGGAATTCCAGGCTTTTAAAGACTAATGACCCAAAATAGGTTAAATTCAAGGCTTTTCACTGCCTTGAAATGGGGCAAATGAAGTTCAAGACTTGTCAAGACTTTCCAGGCCCCGTATGGACACTAGGATGCAAAACCCCAACCAACAACAACCAACAATTACCAACTAGACTAGTGAATAATATATCATTCAAAAGTCACATAAGATAATGTATCATCTATAAAAGTCCATATTTCCAAAGGTCTTCAATTTTAAACCTGATTCCAGAAAATAAGTGAAGTACTTGCTTATAGAATATTAGGTATTAAAATGTAAGCACCTTTGCTTGGATTTCATTAAAAAATAGAGGTGTAACTGTAAGACAAACTCCAACAAGGACTGCATATGAGCACACCCTCCTGGGGGATGATGGGCGGGGTGGACCCGGGAGATTAAACCTCAGGGGTGCAGTGAATTATTGAGACCTCCCTTCCTGACTGTAGTGTTGCCAAGTTGCACGTGAATACAACTGTCAGTAGGCAGAGGTAGGGAGCAGCCACCCGCGCCTAACGTTATTGTTAGCAACTAGGTTGGTTGGTTGTTGGAGCTTTACGTCCTGGCAACATCTAAGGTCATATATGAGGACGGGTATCGACTTGTGACAGTGCACATTCATGATGACTTCATAGTGCTGCTGCACTGGGAGACCAGGCTGATAGCACCATGACCGAATATCCAACTCAGATACATGATCCTGACACTGAGCCAACCAGACCTTGCCCTATCCTAATAATGCCGAGCGCCTGGTTAGCAAGTGGCAAGTACCAATTTTTATGTCATTGATTTGAATTGACCAGTATAATGCACCTTATTTTTTTTCATATTAAATGTGGATTCGCTTCCTTTTCTTTCCGAACTTTATTGTCCTGCTTTAACCCTTTCGGCTCTAATGCTAGGTACACACCTACCGTTTACAACTCGCGCACTAAAACTCGCGACCCGACCCGACCCGCTTAAAACTGAAAACGGGCCGATTCATTTTTCGAATCGCGAATCGCAATCGTAAGGAAGCACTTTTAGCCCTAAAATTGAGTTTTAAGTCGCGAATCGCAATCGGTAGGTGTGCTAGGGGAGTGCACACCTCAAGACTTTTGGGCAATTTTAGATCGAATACGGTAGGTGGGTGCGGAAAAACGGTAGGTGTGTACCTAGCATAAGAGATTTCAATTGTTAAGTCCCTGGGGTCCTGACCGAATTGTTGAAAAATCTGAATATGTGATGCGAGTGCAATTAAATTGATATATTTCAAACATTACTCGCACAACACTACTCACACTTTAATGCAAGGGTGGCATTGAGGGTGGAGAGAGCTAGATGGTGGCATTACTTACACGCTAATGCAGGGAGGGCGAACAGGGATAAAGGGTGACATTACTCACACTTTAATGCAGGGAGGGTGTAGAGGGATAGAGGGTGACATTACTCACACTTCAATGCAAGGAGGGCATAAAGGGATAGAGGGTGATATTACTAACACTTTAATGCAAGGATAGAGGGATAGAGGGTGACATTACTCACACTATAATGCAGGGAGAGTGTAGAGCAATAGAGGGTGACATTACTCACACTGTAATGCAGGGAGGACGTAGAAGGATAGTGTGATATTACTCACCTTAATGCAGTGAGGGAGTAGAGCGATTGAGGGTGACATTACTCACAATTTAATGCAGAGAGGGTGTAGAGGGCTAGAGGGTGACATTACTCACAGATTAGTGCAGCGTAGAGCGATGGAGGGTGCCATTACTCACAATTGAATGCAGGGAGGGCGTAGATGGATAACGGGTGACATTACTCACACTTTAACGTAGAAAAGACGAGTGCGAAGGTGAGTCTCTTCTCATTGGAGCCCTCGAAGTCTATGTTGGGGAACTCGAGACCGGGATCCTTCTTGCCCTTGCCCCTGTTGTTCTTGGCCGCCATCCGCGAGTGCTTGACAGCCCTGAAAACGGAGGCGGCGAACTTGAAGATGCGGTGTGTGTAGAGGCATGGCTCCTTCTGGAAGAACTCGGTCAGGTACTTCTGGTGCTCCTCGTGTCTGTCGTCAAAGTTGGCCATCAGGTGGCCCGGCTTCCGGTCGGGGCCAGCCTCCATGACGAAGCCGAAGCTCTCCTGGCTGATCCGCCGGTCGGGCATATCAATGTTGCGACTGTCGCCATACGCGAACGAGACGGACTCCCGCTGTGCCATGGCTGCTGGCATAGTAGTCCACCAGGGATAGTTAGCAGGGCGTTCTGGCCGAAGCCGAACCTGGGGCACTTTTCACAAACCAGTTGAGTGAGGTCAGCCAAGGTCCTGTTGTGACGTCACAGTTAAATTGGCGCTAGGCGTTCAATACGAGAAGCGCTTCATGGTTGGTTCGCACGGCGATGCTCATGCGTGTCCATCATACTTTGGGCGGGTGTTGCCTGCCTTCCAGTGCCTCAGGCATCCCAGTAAATGTGTAGTCCGCTCCCAGCTCGCTAGGTGGCAATCTGGGTCGCCACATTCGAGCGCCACATGGGAGCAGACACCGCGGAAGGGAGCTGACGTCACTGCTGACGTTGGTGCCGGTTCAGGAATTCTCACCGCGTCGTCGGGAAATCTGGAATTGGAGAAGAATATTCATCAGTTTGCAAAACAGTGATGTGCAATCGGATGGGATGGGTGAATTGCAAAGAGCGCTGGCTGGCTTCACATGGGTTAAAACCCCGAACGAGTCAAACCAATGACTTACAAAATTGATACTTGTCATTCATTACCTAGCCTGGCACTCAGCATTAATAGGATAGGACAAGGACTGCTTTGTTCAGTATCAGGATAATGTGACTGTGTAGGATATAGAATCACGGTGCCAGGAACCTGGTCTCCCAGTGGGGTAGCGCCTTAAAAACCGTGACGATTGTGTACTGTCATAAAAGGGGATCCATTCTGATATGACCGTATATGTTGTTAGGATCTAAAAACCAAACAAACAAACAACAAATAGCTTGCACAATTTGCATAGAATAATAAAACAACGACCGTGGAAGTTTATGAATCCAAAAGAAAAGAAAGAAAAAAAAGAAAAAATGATAGCTCCTTTAGGTGGCTTAGTTATATAGCTTTCATAGTTTGTTTGTTTGTTTTTGTTTTACGTCCTAGCAAGATCTAAGGTCATATCAGGTCGGATACCGACTTGTGACAGTGCGCACTATAGCTTTCATATATTGCAATAATAATTTCAATGCAAAACACTTCTTATTGAATCCCACCCATTCCCACGTGCCTAGTAGTATTTGTGCTTAGAGATTGCGCTTTGGCGATAGGGGAAACCAGGGTTAACTATGTGCGTGTCAAGACCCTATGAAACCTCATGTGTGTAAGTCCCCAAACAATACTTCAACATGAAGATACGTCAAGATTTCAACAACGTCAAATTCCCATGGTTCCTTTACCACAAGGCTTGTACTAATAACAAAAATAAAAAACGGGGGGTTCTGAGGTAATGGGATACACGACCTCGCCGCCGCCTTCTGTATTTATCGCGTTTAATAAGCCACTTAAATCCACTCAAGCAGATTGATCACATACACATGTATGGTGGAGAACATGAATTCTTCAATGGTACACGAGGTGCAGCCGGTGCTTTCTCAAGCTCTTCTACTCTCATTTGCAGAATTCAAGTTCCCAAAAACAAACAAACGAATGAAAAATAATTTAACTTCATGAGATCAACGACTTAAATAATTAAATTCATATAATTTCTCCACGCGAATTAATTACAGAATTCTAGGGACCATGGGTTCCACTATGAGATGGTCATTTTTGTTTGTTTTCATGAACAACAAGTGCACACAGTACATGAGAAGCTAAGCGCTGCCGAGTTAGCCTGGTTTATCACTCTCAACATATCCCCTAACATATCTGGTTACCTACATAGATACTAACCTTACCGTACTTACATACCACCCTCAATATCGATAACAAGGAAGTTAAACTCCCCTCCACTAGCCCCCCGCCCTCATCAATATACACAACAAACTCCCCTCTTTTAATAGGGATGACAAGGAAGTTAAACTCCCCTCCACTAGCGCTCATCTCAATATACACAAGGAACTCTCCTCTCCCGATATAGATGACAATGAAGTTAAACTCCCCTCCACTAGCCCCTCCCCCTCAATATACACAAGGAACTCCCCTCTTTTAATAGGGATGACGAGGAAGTTAAACTCCCCTCCACTAGCGCTCATCTCAATATACACAAGGAACTCCCCTCTCCCGATATAGATGACAATGAAGTTAAAACTCCCTCCACTAGCCCCCTCCCCCTCAATATACACAAGGAACTCCCCTCTTTTAATAGGGATGACGAGGAAGTTAAACTCCCCTCCACTAGTGCTCATCTCAATATACACAAGGAACTCTCCTCTCCCGATATAGATGACAACGGAGTTAAACTCCCCTCCACTAGCCCCTCCCCCTCAATATACACAAGGAACTCCCCTCTTTTAATAGGGATGACAAGGAAGTTAAACTCCCCTCCACTAGCGCTCATCTCAATATACACAAGGAACTCTCCTCTCCCGATATAGATGACAATGGAGTTAAACTCCCCTCCACTAGCCCCTCCCCCTCAATATACACAAGGAACTCCCCTCTTTTAATAGGGATGACAAGGAAGTTAAACTCCCCTCCACTAGCGCTCATCTCAATATACACAAGGAACTCTCCTCTCCCGATATAGATGACAATGGAGTTAAACTCCCCTCCACTAGCCCCCTCCCCCTCAATATACACAAGGAACTCCCCTCTTTTAATAGGGATGACGAGGAAGTTAAACTCCCCTCCACTAGCGCTCATCTCAATATACACAAGGAACTCTCCTCTCCCGATATAGATGACAATGGAGTTAAACTCCCCTCCACTAGCGCTCATCTCAATATACACAAGGAACTCTCCTCTCCCGATATAGATGACAATGGAGTTAAACTCCCTCCACTAGCCCCTCCCCCTCAATATACACAAGGAACTCCCCTCTTTTAATAGGGATGACAAGGAAGTTAAACTCCCCTCCACTAGCGCTCATCTCAATATACACAAGGAACTCTCCTCTCCCGATATAGATGACAATGGAGTTAAACTCCCCTCCACTAGCCCCTCCCCCTCAATATACACAAGGAACTCCCCTCTTTTAATAGGGATGACAAGGAAGTTAAACTCCCCTCCACTAGCGCTCATCTCAATATACACAAGGAACTCTCCTCTCCCGATATAGATGACAAGGAAGTTAAACTCCCCTCCACTAGCCCCCTCCCTCAATATACACAAGGAACTCCCCTCTTTTAATAGGGATGACAAGGAAGTTAAACTCCCCTCCACTAGCCCCTCCCCCTCAATATACACAAGGAACTCCCCTCTTTTAATAGGGATGACAAGGAAGTTAAACTCCCCTCCACTAGCGCTCATCTCAATATACACAAGGAACTCTCCTCTCCCGATATAGATGACAATGGAGTTAAACTCCCCTCCACTAGTGCTCATCTCAATATACACAAGGAACTCTCCTCTCCCGATATAGATGACAATGGAGTTAAACTCCCCTCCACTAGCGCTCATCTCAATATACACAAGGAACTCTCCTCTCCCGATATAGATGACAATGAAGTTAAACTCCCCTCCACTAGCCCCTCCCCCTCAATATACACAAGGAACTCCCCTCTTTTAATAGGGATGACAAGGAAGTTAAACTCCCCTCCACTAGCACCCTCCCCCTCAATATACACAAGGAACTCCCCTCTTTTAATAGGGATGACAAGGAAGTTAAACTCCCCTCCACTAGCGCTCATCTCAATATACACAAGGAACTCTCCTCTCCCGATATAGATGACAATGAAGTTAAACTCCCCTCCACTAGCCCCTCCCCCTCAATATACACAAGGAACTCCCCTCTTTTAATAGGGATGACAAGGAAGTTAAACTCCCCTCCACTAGCGCTCCATCTCAATATACACAAGGAACTCTCCTCTCCCGATATAGATGACAATGGAGTTAAACTCCCCTCCACTAGCCCCTCCCCCTCAATATACACAAGGAACTCCCCTCTTTTAATAGGGATGACAAGGAAGTTAAACTCCCCTCCACTAGCGCTCATCTCAATATACACAAGGAACTCTCCTCTCCCGATAATAGATGACAAGGAGTTAAACTCCCCTCCACTAGCGCTCATCTCAATATACACAAGGAACTCTCCTCTCCCGATATAGATGACAATGAAGTTAAACTCCCCTCCACTAGCCCCCTCCCCCTCAATATACACAAGGAACTCCCCTCCTTTAATAGGGATGACAAGGAAGTTAAACTCCCCTCCACTAGCGCTCATCTCAATATACACAAGGAACTCTCCTCTCCCGATATAGATGACAATGAAGTTAAACTCCCCTCCACTAGCCCCCTCCCTCAATATACACAAGGAACTCCCCTCCTTTAATAGGGATGACAAGGAAGTTAAACTCCCTCCACTAGCGCTCATCTCAATATACACAAGGAACTCTCCTCCCGATATAGATGACAAGGAAGTTAAACTCCCCTCCACTAGCGCTCATCTCAATATACACAAGGAACTCTCCTCTCCCGATATAGATGACAATGAAGTTAAACTCCCCTCCACTAGCCCCCTCCCTCAATATACACAAGGAACTCCCCTCCTTTAATAGGGATGACAAGGAAGTTAAACTCCCCTCCACTAGCGCTCATCTCAATATACACAAGGAACTCTCCTCTCCCGATATAGATGACAAGGAAGTTAAACTCCCCTCCACTAGCGCTCATCTCAATATACACAAGGAACTCTCCTCTCTCGATATAGATGACAATGAAGTTAAACTCCCCTCCACTAGCCACTCCCCCTCAATATACACAAGGAACTCCCCTCGACCAATAGGGATGACCAGAAAGTTAAACTCTCCTCCACTAGCCCCCCCCCCTCAATGTACAGAAGGCACTCCCCTCCACCAATAGGGATAACGAGGGAGAAGACTTCTTGCAAAGAAGATGCATTCTCGCTAGTTGCAGCTGAGGACTGGCTTCCCATAATTAGGAACTCCCCTCCCCCAATAGATTTTGGTTACCATTAATTTATTCGTCGGATTAACAAATTCAAAACTTAAACATTGATTTCCCCGTCCTTAATTGATATTCTGAACATCGTTTTGGTCAATTTACATCTAATTTGTGGAATTTAAAATTAGGTTTGGGCGTAGTTTCTGAAACTGAAAAGTTTGGTGCAGAGATAGAGAAATAATACAAGATTTCTGCCCCTTGGATTTGCTTACTCAGTTATTTCTAGGGCATACTTAATGTGTTGTGGTGTTCACGTGAGTGTTGAATGTTAGCATGATTATGCCTCGGTCACAAATGCATTACGGCGTGCTTGTGGCAACCGTAACTTGGCGCATCGGCCAGACCGTACGGTGAGTTATGGTCGCGGTACACTGATCGTACATTTTTTTGCTTGCCGCAAGGTGTTGCGGTTTTTTAAAGTCGGGGTTATCTAAACTTTGGAAAATCACAATGCCGCAGGCCCCAAGGATCCCACGTCACCTTTTTTGACATCAATGAATATCAATATGGTACACTATTCATGTTTGTGTGATCAATATTAAGAAAGTTACATTTTTATATATTAAACACATGCATAAAGTTAAAGACAAACCCCAAAGTGCCTTGCGGTGACCGTACGATTTGTGAATAGATCAACCACAGACCGCAACGCCATAACATTTGCAAAAACTGCAATGCACACCGCAGACCATAGCACCATACGGCGACTGCAGGATTTGTAACCTAGGCATTACTGAGTGTTGTTGTGCCTTTGTGGTTCTGGTTTTTATGTTCTTATTTGGGGTGTGTGGGGTGTGGGTCCGTTTGTACGATGCCTATTTCTTTATGGGATGTGATTAAGAACGGTTAGGCATGTAGGGAGGGGGGGGGGGAGGTTAGGGGGGTGAGAGGCTGGCCATGTTTTATTTAATTTCCTTGGTTTTTGCAACTGGGCTACTCCTGGTTAGTTCATATGAGCATGCAAGTTGTTCTTTATCCAGTTTTTGTGTAATAAGAATAAAAGAAATTTTATAAAGGACAGTTGCTTTAATATTTTTCTACCCCACGAAAAGGCTAATTATAGATCAATTATCAAGTCTATGGGAGATTCTAGAGTATTTCATCACAATGCTTTGAGTAATAAGTTGTTCGTGCGCGACCAAACATGGCCTACTGCATTGAATTGTGCCATGTTCACGTGTGCAAAAGGAACTAGCAGTCCACGTATACTCAATTGCCACAAGTATTGTGTGTACGTCTCATCACAAATGAGCTGAGTTAGCGTAAAAACATCACATTTTCTGAACCAAAACGCTTACCCTAGATTTTATTCTACATAATCCAACTTAGACACTGATGCACTCATTAAATATGTATTGCATTGTTGGTACTCCTGCACTTATGCTGTTCAACCTAATGTTATCATCTAAGAAAATATGGTACAAACTCAAAACAATCAGATTTCTTTAGCTTCAACTTTTGTTATGAACCTTGGCAGTTATAAGCCGAGAGTTTATACTCCAGTCACACGGGAGCCTGAGTTCGCCGCCAACCTCCTAACGCCTAAAAGGTTGCCAACCACCCAGCATCCCACTCGATAAATTGATTCAAAACCGTGGTCGGCGCTTTGTTGGCCCCTTTTCGGTGCCTTTTCGGCGCCAAGGGGGTCCCGGGTCGGCACCGGGGCAGCGCCAAGTCGGGGCCGACCACACAGCGAGCGCGGCATTGCATGAGTTGGTGCCGCCAGGTCGGCACCATGTCTGCGCCAAGTCCGCACAACTCGCCAACCAAGAGGTCGGTTACCTGGCGGCACCAGGTCGCCAACCATTTTTTAATGGCGCCGACCGGACTGGTCGCAAGGAGGTTGCAAGTGCAGCAGCTGCAACATTGCGTCCAAAATTTCCAAAATGGATGCCGGGAGGTTGGCAACCTCGCGGGCATAAGGAAGACTTTAGTAGGACATTTTGACGTCGTGAATCGATTGTAAGCGAACGCAGGCTTTGTGTGACTGGGGTATTAATACATAGAGCGTTTGTAATTGATTGTTATTTTGGTTAAAAGACTCTTCAAGACATAAACACAAAGTTTTATTTCAAACAAACCATCTTCTATAATGTACATTCACACATATACATCAACATACATGAAAATGAGTAGCTATGCATAGCATGTCTTTAAAATAATTGTTAAAAAGAGTTGACATTTCCTCTGCCCCACCATTAAAGGCCCTGTCACATTACGGCGTATGGCGGGAACGTATGGCGGCGTAGCGGCTTTACGTCATATACGTCGGCATACGCCGCATACGCTACTCATACGCTACACATACGCTACTCATACGCTACTCATACGCCGCCAGTGCCGCAACATGCCGGCGTATGTGAAGCGTATGAGGCATACGCCGCCATACGCTTTCATAAATTCGTCCGTCCAATTTTTTTTGTGCATGCTCAAAAAAACACGACCTATGAGGGCGTATGGCCCATACTGTCAAAAAATGTCACAGCACGCTCCCATACGCTCCCATACGCTCCTCATACGCTCCTCATACGCTCCTCATACGCTCAAACACACCCGAAAGTTCACCGAAGGTCATCATAGGCCGGCACCAGCACGGCGTACGTAAGTTTTCAATACGCTCCCGCCATACGCCGTAATGTGACAGCCCCTTTACCTACACAGAGTGGACTGGCTGGTTGTCAATTCAGAAATAATACCTCTGCTGTTGAGACCATCCGGTACATGATGAGGCGTACTATTCTCATTCAGTCTATGAACAACTGGATTAAGAGTTCATTCACACCTAACAGTGAACCGATAGAAGGAGCTGCACGATCTAATTAACCGTCGCAGCAAGATACTAATGCCCTGACATGGGGACTTGGCCTTTATGGGCCTGCCTTGTGGTTGGTTGATTGGTTGTTGTTTTACGTCCTAGCAACATCTAAGGTCATATCAGGACGGGTACCGACTTGTGACAGTGCACACTCATGGCGACTTTATAGTGCTGCCCCACTGGGAGACCAGGCTGCTGGCACCATGCCCTGATATCCCACACAGTCACATTATCCTGATACTGTAGTAACCAGTCCTTGTCATATCTTAATAATGCTGAGCACCAGGCTAGAAAGCGACAAGTATCAATTTTATCAATCATTTGTTTGACTCGACCGGGAACCAAAGTCCTGACCTCCAGCACGGCAGGCCTGCGTTCTACCGATTCAGCCACAGCACTCGGTACCCGCCTTGTGAGGAGGAGGGTTGGAATGTGGTGGTGCGGGGAGGTTGGGGGGGTGTGGGGAAGCATGCCCCAGATTTGGTATTAAAGCACTGGGAGCTCTAGATCCCAGCTCTAGCGCCTCTCTGGTAGATTAGCTGACTGGTTAATCTGACAGATTAGCATGGTTTGCTCTGGCACACTTCTTGGTGCTTAACAGCCCCTATGTGATGACGGGTGCACTCTTTAATTCTTTGTGCATAGCCTTCTCTTTATCCCCAGACCGAACCACACGGGATGGCTGAATGAGTTAGAGCATCCGTCTCCCGTGCTGGTAGATCGTGGGTTCGAACACCGGTCGAGTCAAACCAATCACACAACAAATTGATACTTGTTGCTTCCTAGCCAGGCGCTCGGCATTATTAGGACAGGGCAAGGACTGGTGTGCTCAGTGTCAGGATAATGTGACTGAGTGGGATACCAGGTCATGGTGCTGGCAGCCTGGTTTCCCAGTGGGACAGCTCTATAAAGTCGCCATGAGTGCGCACTGTCACAAGTCGGTACCCATCCTGATATGACCTTAGATGTTGCCAGGAAGCAAAACAACAACAAACAAACAAACATTATCCCCAGACCAGAGGCGGTTGACGAATCAGTCAGATTCGCTAGGTGGCTTCACTCATGTACGGAATGTTAGCGTTCGAACCTCGACCGAGTCAAAACCGATGACTTACAAAGTTTATGTCTGTCGCTAACTAGCCTGGCAGTCAGCAGTTATAGGATAGGGAAAGGACTGGTTTGCTCAGGATCAGGACAATATGACTGAGTGGTATATTTGGTCATGATCTTCCAGTGGGGCAGCACTATAAAGTCACCATGCGTGTGCACTGCCACAAGTTTTTTTTTTTTTTGGTAAATATTTTTTATTCATCTGAATACATATTTTGTCAGCGCCGGGGCACTGGTCTTCCAGCCGTCGGAGTGGTCGCATTTCATCTGTACATAGTGGAAGTGGAATGTGTTGCATTGTGTGCAGCACAACCCATTCTGAACATAAAAGAAAGTGGGGGAGCAGCCTATGCTGTATAGTGTACAGCATATGTACTCACCATAGTGCAAGGTATATGCATCACTGTGTGCAGCACAACCCATTCTGAACCTAAAAGAAAGTGGGGGAGCAGCCTATGCTGCATAGTGTACAGCATATGCACTCACCATAGTGCAAGGTATATGCATCAAGATAGAGTGTGCAGTAATGTACACTAGTGGTTAAATCATATGCTGTGTTTGTATATCAGTTAGATTTGGTTTTAATAACGGTTAGTCTTTAAATAGTGCGATGATGTGCATGTATAGTGGTTTATATTGTGTGCATTGCTGGTTGATGTAGTTATTCAGAGGTGGTAATGGGTCTAAAGTAGGGGTAGTGGGTCTCGAGTCATTGAGTTATAATAGTTGTTTGTCAAATGTGGATGGGGGAAATGTGGATGGGGGAGAGGGGTCCATGGGCAGGGGGGGGCGGACACGCAGGGAGAGAGCAGGCATGACAGAGGGCGAAGTCAATGGGTTGTTCACCAGGTCGTATTATATATTTGCAGTGTCAGGTTTTGGGCCTGAATAACCAGGTGAGCTCTGTATGCATTTTTAAAGGCAAGGATCGAACCCGCTTCTCTGGTTTTGGTTGGGAGCTCATTCCACATGACACTTCCTTTGTAAATCGGAGCTCTCATTAACTTATTTGTATTAGGGTTGGGCACCCAGAGCAGAGTCGATGTCCCCCTTCTCGTTACCCTGGTTGTGCGATCTATGTATTTGTCATCACTCGCACGTTTATACATCAACGTCATTAGGTGTAGGTTCCTACGTACATCCAGAGTGTCCAGCCCTGCTCTGCTATGCATTTCAACCACACTTAGTATCTTGCCTTGGAATACTGTTCTGAGGGCTCTGTTTTGCGTTCTTTGTAATTTGGTCTCTTGCTGCTTCGTTAGTAATCCATAGATGATATCATTGTAGTCTATAATTGGTAATATTGTTGACTTGTACAGCTGCAGCGCAGTATTCTCACTTACATATGTCCTTATTTTTCTGAATGTGTTCATTTTTAGTGCCAGTGTTTGGTTAAGTCTTGCCAGCTGTTGGGTACCAGTTAGAGTCGCATCGAGAGTTGTGCCTAGGTACTTATAGGAGTTCACTTCACGGAGCACTAAGCCACCCATCTGCAGTTGTATTGGCCGGGCCCTCACCTTCCTCGCTTTGGTTCCATAGATTATGTACTCAGTTTTAGTGCCATTTAGTGCTAGTTTATTCTCATTGCACCATGTGTTCACTCCATCCAGCACCATTCCAGCCTCGGTTGCGGCTATGGCAAGGTCCTTGTTATGTATTGTTAGTGCTGCATCATCGGCAAATAATGTGAAAGATGCCTTGTTGGAAACTAGAGGTAGGTCATTTATAAATATTAGAAACAGTAGGGGTCCCAGAGTGGAGCCCTGTGGAACTCCTGTTTTTATTTCTCGAACGGTCGAGTTGGTGTCACTTAGTTTTGTGTATTGTTTCCTATTGCTGAGGTAATTTGTGAGGAAGCTATGTGCTCTATTGCCTAGCCCAGCTCGTTCTATTTTATGCATGAGGATTTTGTGGTCGACGTTCTGACGTTCTGACGTAAACGAAGCCTCAACAAACAAACAAACAAACAAACAAACCTTATCCCCAGTTTGGGTGGGTGTGCTGACTACACCGTGTACCGGCCGGGATAGGGAGGTGAGCAGGCCGGCAGTGGTTAGTTGATTGGTTGTAGGAGTTTGACGTCCTGGCAACATCTAAGGTCATATCAGGACGGGTACCAACTTGTGACAGTGCACACACATGACTTTATAGTGCTGCCCCACTGGGAAATCAGGCCACCAGCACCATGACCCAATACCCAACTCAATCACATTATCGTGACACTGAACTAACCAGTTCTTGCCCTATCCTATTAATACTGAGTGCAGGCTAGGATGTGACAATTATCAAATTTATAAGTCTTTGGCTTGACTCGACCGGGAGCCGAACTCCCGATGTCCCGCACGGGAGGTATGTGCTCTACCGATTCGGCCACCGCACCATGTGGCCGGTAGTGGTGTGGGTTGCTATGTATCTATAGACCCAGCTAAATATAGACCCAGCTAAATATTGACGCGCGGGGAATATGAATGGCCCCCAATTACATGTATATATATGTATACCAATATAAAGGACGGCTACGCGTATTGTTGGAGGGACTCAATCCTACTGAACCACGCACGTGAATAACGCGTGTACAGCAGCTACGGACAAATAAACGATTGGTTGGTTGTTGGAAGTTTTACGGCCTGGCAACATTTAAGGTCATGTCAGGACGGGTACCGACGTTGTGACAGTGCGCACTCATGGTGACTTTATAGTGCTGCCCCACTGCGAGACTAGGTCACCACTATGATGACCTGATATCCCACTCAGTCACATTATCCTGACACTGAGCCAACCAGTCCTTGCCCTATCCTAATATTGCCGAGTGCCTGGCTAGGAAGTGACAAGTATACATTTTTAAGTCATTGGTTTGACTCGACCCGGGTTCGAACGTGTGAGTTCGAATCCCACAATCTACCAAAACGAGAGACAGACGCTCAACTCATTCGGCCATCCCGTCTGGCCAGGTGGATGGCTGGTGGCGCCACCACTATTCTTTGTAGGTGATGAGGATAATGCTAAGATAATATTAATATATCGTCTTCCATACATTTTACTGCCATAATTCGTTATGTATTATATATATATAATACATATATATATATACATAATACATGTATATATATATATGTATATATATATGTATATACATGTATATATATATGTACATATATATACATATATATATACATGTATTATATATATGTATTATATATATAATACATAACGAATATATATATATATATATATATATATATATATATATATAGATATATATATATATACCTCACTGCTGTCCATTCTAACAACAATTCCAGTGTAATGCACTATACAAATAGGCACTTATGTGATATGTCAAGCCTAGCTTGCTTCCTAGTACTAGTAGTAGTAATTCACGATGTATATATACTGTATAAACCACAAATAAAATCCATAATAATCAATAATCACAGTTCGGTCACTAAATAAGGTGAACTTACTAACACTGTCCCAGCACCCCCTAACCCTCAACCCCACCCCCTCCCCGACTAGGCCTATGTATCGCCAGCCTTCCACAGAATCACTGTCGCCCCAGGAAGTGATAACGCCTTGCTCATTATTAATTCACCGTCTCCAAATGCTAAATAAGTTACGCCGGCCACAGGTGGTAAGGTAGATACAAGATTCACCCTGTACTGCTGCTGTAGGGGTGCAAACCAACCCTATGTAAAAGCTGTCGAAAATGCGGGTCAAAGAATTGAGAGCCTAATTTCACAATCTAAGAAGCAACAATTATTCTTTACATATGTCTTATTGATAGCCCGCTACCTTTGAGTTGAAAAATATAATAAAATATCTAGTTTAATAAGATTTAAAAGTGAAATCGACGGCGTTCTGCGGCCACCATCTTGTCTTTTTGCATTCTCTCCCATTTCACCAACTCTGTGCCTATAGAAGTATCCATTTGATACTGGAGGCAGGTATTCTACTCTCTGTTCCATACTAAAGCTATTTTCGCCCGTATTTAGACTACGTTGTCGTTCACCCGTGTACTGCGAGTACCGGGTGAATCCTTTATCTAGTGGTAAGGTAGCTTAATTAGCTGATCGAGGCTGCGGCCATAACTGCATGTCTGGTGGACAAAGCACTGTCTGCGCTGCTTTTCAAATAGCCAATGTGAGATAATATTCCGACTCCCATAATAAAGTGAATCCCCAGTCACTTTATTATTCATAATAAAACGACTCCGTGTATAATATAGTGACTGCCCAGCAAGTTTCTTTCTAGGGAATGTTTAATTATTTTCTAATGCGAATTGATTGTTACTTCTGGTTAAAGCTGCATAGTCCGATGTAGATAAAGGATTCACCCGGTACTCACAGTACACAGGTGAATACCAGCCCTATATAAAAACGGTCGAAAAAGCGGGTTAATGAAATGAGAGCCTAATTTCACAATCTAAGAAGCAACATTTATTCTTTGTATGTCTTCATATTTCTCCGCTACCTTTGAGTTGAAAAATATAATAAAATATCTCGTTTAATAAGATTTAAAAGTGAAATCGACGGCGTTCTATGACCGCCATCTTGTTTTTTTGCATTCTCTCCCATTTCACCAACTCTGTGCCTATATAAGTATCCATTTGATACTGGAGGCAGGCATTCTACTCTCTGTTCCATACTAAAGCTATTTTCGCCCGTATTTAGACTACCCAGTAGTCTAAATACAAATGTAGGTAACATCTGGGGAGTCACTTTATTACGGGAGTCAGAATGTTATTTCACACCAGCAGTCCTTGTAACCCTGGTGACCCTTTTTACCGTCATGCATCACGATGTGTGTGCATTTAACCATACCTGGGCCTATATGTATGTGTCCGGGTTAGCGGTGCGAAGCTTGTTTTCGGCGGGTTTACCGGGTTAGCGGCGAAAACTGCGTATGTATGTGTCTGGGTTAAACTAACTCGGCGAGCGTAAAGTCGCCTGCACTAACCCCAAGCGAAAGGAGGGTTAAAGGTGGGGTTAGGCACCGATTATGCCCAAATCTATTCAATGCGATCATATTTAACAAAGTTACATAGTCAAATAGTGAAATTTTATTAAAGTAACCCTAAAATTGAAGCGAGATTAACGCTGCCGCCGCAATGGCGGCGATATTAATATTTTCGAATCGACGAATGTAAAGTAAACAAATCGGCACCTTCGCAGCGACGTCGATATCCATAGTGTCCAACGTCAAATAAAAATGGCCGCCGCCGAATCGACGGCAATATATTAGGCCCAAATCTATTCAATGCGATCATATTTAACAAAGTTACATAGTCAAATAGTGAAATTTCATTAAATTAACTCTAAATTCTAAGCAATATTAACGTAGCAGCTACATCGGCGGCGTTATTCATATTGTCCAAGCGACGAATGTAAACAGGCACAGAGGGATTTCCCAAATCTATAAATAACTGAAACGTTAGCTAACCCGCACGCGCTTTGGTCACATACATCCCCTGTGACACATTTGGAACTCTGGGGTTAGCTAACCCGGCACCCTCCTTTAACCCCGGTCCGGGTAAAAATTGGCACATACATATAGGCCCTGGTCTAGCATGTATGCGATGCCTCGTGCTTACGGGGCCAACGGCCCACTAGGACTGTCTACTGCCAACTGATCAGGGATCACCATTATGGTTTTCTTTTTCTCATGCCGATTTCAAAATTTAAACTGGCGCTGACTGTCTACTCAATTAGAGCAGGACATTCCAGAGGACATGGTGGTTTAATCCGGTTCAGGTACCTGAACCGGATATATATATATATATATATATATATATATATATATATATATATATATATATATATATATATATATATGGGTCATTCTCTAAAACTGGGCACAAAAGTGTGACATGGAAACCAAAAGTGAAAACCTTCCAAATAATTGCAAAAATCCTTCCAAATAATAGCCTAATCCAATGTCCTATGAAGGTTTGCATGTTGTGCATATGTCAGAGTTGAAAAAAATTAGTTTTACTTTTTGAATTAGATCTTAAACAAATTGAGCAATACATTAATATCACTGGTGTAACATGAAAATCAAAGCCACATCCAGAACCTCATTTTAACATATACAACATAGTCAAAGAAGATTTTATTGCAGACAAGTTTATGACTTACAAGAAAAAAGTTGAAAAATAAGTTGAAAAAAAGTTTGGCTACATGTATGGTGTCAATGTGTAAATTTTCACATTTTCACTCTAGCGCAAAATCATAATTTTGATATCGTTTGTGGGATAAACTCAATACATGTAGAACTGCAAAACTGCTCACATACTTAATAGACAGAGGCTACACTAATTATTTGACTTGCTATCAATAAAACAAAGAGTTAATTATCAGCATCGTAACGTGGAGACCAAATATGTGGTGCCCAGTTTTGGAGAATAACCCATATATATATATATATATATATATATATATATATATATATATATATATATATATATATATGTATATATATATATATATATATGTATACATACAGTAAAACCTCCCCAAATCGACCGACCTTGGGATCGAATTTAAGTGGTCGATTTAGGGAGTTAGAATAAATATTGTTACAATAGTATTGTTGGAACCCAAATAAAGCGATCGATATAGGGGAGAGGTCGATCTGTGGAGGTGGTCGGTCAGGGAGGTTTTACTCTGTGTGTGTGTGTATATATATATATATCCTAATTGGTTGGTCCTAATTGGTTGGTCCCTCACACTGTAACTTTTCTTCTAAATTAATTCTCCTTTTCATACCAAATGAAGAAAATTCCTTTCATTATATCCCAAAGAAGCAATGACAGCAATCCACTGGGGAAAAAAATGCTTGGTTTATTTCTTATTGCAAAAATAGATTCATTTGGCACGCAAATATGACAGCTAAAAATGGGAATGGTGAAACTGAACTGCTTGTGTTGGAAACTACTTCATTGTAGACAAAAATATTCAAACATAGCTAGTTTATTTGCAAAGTTGTAATATGCAAAAATGTCAGAAAACTAATTTTAGGACTGTTGAGTATCTGTGTGTAAAACAACGATGCTTGAAAGTCAGCACAACACGTGTTTCATGAGGTGCCATGTCATGAAACACGCATTCACCTTTAATTTTCACAATATCCAACCATGCAAGCCAGGAAAAACCCTGCTGCTATAAATAACATAGCATCATAGATGCCTAGTTCTGAACACAAAAGTTATAATATTATTTCCTAAAATGCATTAAAAGTGCAATAAAAACTTTGTGTCATGGGTGAAACATGTGTTATGGTGAAAATATATTTCGCGATACAAAATCCAACAATGGATCAAATCGCTTCTCACCACAATTTTCAAATATACCGTGGGCATCTACACACCTACTGATGATGTGGTGTCAAGTCATAAACAGGATGTTGTGCTATGATGCTATTACTGTGGCGTGTCACACATCGATGAAGAAGAAACACGCATTCACCTGTTGTCATCTTCATCCTCTATGTTTGTTTGTTTGTTGTTGTTTTACGTCCTAGCAACATCTAAGGTCATATCAGGACGGGTACCGACTTGTGACAGTGCGCACTCATGGCAACTTTATAGTGCTGTCTCACTGGGAAACTAGGCCGCCGGGACCATGACCTGGTATCCCACTCAGTCACATTATCCTGACACTGAGCACACCAGTCCTTGCCCTCTCCTAATAATGCCGAGCGCCTGGCTAGGAAGTGACAAGCACCAATTTTCAAGTCATTGGTTTGACTCGACCATGGTTCGAACCCACGACCCCACGGTCTACCAGCACAGGAGACGGACGCTCCAACCCACTCGGCCATCCCGTCTGGTCTCTTAAATGAAAGAATTAATTGATAAAAATTGTTTTAATGAACTATATGAGGCGGTACAGACGAGCTTCCCTCAAAAAGGCCAAAATGTCTTGTTCTACTTTAGTAAAAAGGTCACGCATACTGTCTGCAGTGTAGAATTGTTGGCGCAGGGCCAAAAAGTCAACACAACTGAGTAAAATGTGTTTGAGTGTCAGTGGGGACTGACACCCAATACATTCAGGGGGAGGTTCCCCCTTGAGCAGAAAAGCATGTGTAAGCCACTAGTGGCCAATACGGCAGCGGCTAAGGACCACTTGGTCCCGCCGACCTCGCGCATGGGTCTGTGGTGGGTTTCTCACAGATGGTTCAATTTCTTTAAGTTTATTAATATTTTCATCCCACTCATGTTGCCATTTGGATTTTATGTGGGTAGCTACTAGTGGTTTCAGATCAGAGTGAGGGATCAGACACGGTTCAAGATCACAGTTCAGGGCCTTCTTCGCAGCCCGATTAGCTCGTTCGTTTCCTTGTATGCCGGCATGGCCGGGAACCCAGCACAGGTGGATGTCATACCCATCCGTTGCCAGTTGGTTCATTTTATAGATGACCGTTGCTAGAATAGGGTGATTTGTTTTCAGTCCAGCAACAGCCAGGAGGCAGGAGAACGAATCAGTGTATATAACATAGTTAGTGTGGTTGGATACCTCGATACACTCCAAAGCGAGAAGGAGTGCTCGGGCTTCCGCAGTGAAACTCGAGCTCTGATCGGGCAACCGTACGCCAAATTTTTTTCGTTGGCAGACTGCCCCAGCAGCTACCCGGCTTTGGTCTTTCGAACCATCAGTGTATATGGAGAGATGGTCTGCAAACTGCCCTTGAATCTCTGCATGCAGTCCTTGGTATTCGAGTGGATATGTCCCAGACTTCCTCAGTTCTGTGAGTCGGAGGATAACCGATGGCTTCCTCAATGACCACGGGGGATGTTCTGGGACTTTGGCATCCTCCAACACGTTCAAATCCACGCCTAAGGCTTCCAAATGAGGTTTCATTCGGAGCCTCAGTGGCCGGATGTAATTTGGCCTGGCTTCATACCTGGATTCATCATGTTGCTCAAATAGACAATTGTGTGCAGGATTCAATGCATTAGTTTTGATCTTGACTACATATTGCATAGCCAGTTTGATTCTCCTGTTGTTAAGTGATGGTTCATTGGCTTCGACGTAGAGGCTCTGAACCGGTGAGGTGCGGAAGGCCCCAAGGGCCAGGCGCAGTACCTGGTGGTGGACCGTGTCTAGCAGCCCAATGTACGATTTCCTTGCGGAACCGTATACTATGCTGCCGTAATCCACTCGTGACCGAACCAAGGTTCGGTACACGGAGAGCAGAACATCTCTGTCCGCTCCCCACTCTGAGCTGGACAACACCCTCAGAATATCTAGCACTTTCAGGCATCTTGTCTTCAGGTACTTTATATGTGGCACGAAAGACAGTTTTGCGTCGAAAATGAGGCCCAAAAATGTGGTTTCCTTAACGACTTTAATGGGATCCCCATCAAGGGTCAGCTCCGGTTCCGCATGCATTCTACGCAACAGGCAGAAGTGCATGCAGACTGTTTTGGTCTTGGAAAATTTGAATCCGTTCAGAACTGACCATCGATGGATCCCATTTATGCTTAGTTGTAGCTGTCTCTCTATGACATTCATGTTAGCACCGCTGTAATATAAAACAAAGTCATCCACGAAAAGACTACAGGAGACCCCTCGCTTTACAGCAGCAGCAATACCATTGACCTTGACCCCAAAAAGGGTCACGGCCAGTATGCTGCCCTGAGGCACTCCTAGTTCCTGTGAGTGTAGGATGGAATAGGTAGTCTTGACGCGAACGCGGAAATGCCTGAAGGCTAGAAAGTTCCTGATGAAAATTGGCAGGTGGCCACGAAGGCCAATAGCATGGAGATCCTCCATGATGCCATGCTGCCACACTGTGTCATAGGCTTTTTCAAGGTCGAAAAAGACAGCCACAACGTGCTCCTTCTTAAGGAAAGCATCTCTTATGAAGGTCTCCATGCGAACCAAATGGTCGAGGGTGCTGCGGCCCCGTCTGAAACCACATTGGAGGTTGGACAGGTGGTATCCTGACTCCAGTAGCCAGATGAGGCGGTTATTTACCATACGCTCCATGGTTTTACAGATGCAGCTTGTGAGGGCTATGGGACGATAGTTGTTGGCTTCACTCCGGTCTTTACCAGGCTTGGGAATCGGTATTACTGTCACCTCCCGCCAAGAGGCAGGGACGACACCCGACTGCCAGATGTTGTTGAAGAGTTGAAGCAACAGTCTCAGCGCAGGCCCGGAGAGATCTTTCAAAAATTGATAATGAATTCCATCAGGTCCAACTGCTGTGTCATGCGAGCTTTCCAAAGAACACCTCAACTCACCCATACTGAATGGGGAGTTGTAGTGCTCCTCGCCATCAGAGGAAAAGTCCAGAGCTTTCGCTCTTGGCGTTCCTTGATGGCCAGAAAGCCCGGGAGGCAGTTTGCTAAAGACGAGTTTCCAGCAAAGGTGCTAGCCAATTCTTCACTTATTTCATCGAGTGATGTGAGAATGGTGCCGTTGTGTTTCAAGTGCTGGACTACAGAAGAATCACCTCCCCTTCGTTTGATTCTCCTGATCATTGTCCACACTTTGCCCAACGGCGTGCCCATGGTGATGCTTGAAACAAATCGTCTCCAACACCGCCTCTGCGCTTCTTTGATTGTTCTGCGAGCGCGAGCGCGCAGAATTCTAGAGAGCGCCAGATTTTCAGCAGTCAGTCTCCTGTGGAATTTATGCTGAGCTTTCTTTCGTTCCTTAATAGCCCTCCTACAGCCGTCATCCAACCATGGAGGCGTCATACGCTTGGGAGTTGCCGAGGTCTTCGGAACAGTTTTCTCTGCGATCCATCTCAGCATCTCAGCGAAGGCATCGATGTCACTGATGTCTGGAGTGAACTCCTCGCGACACAGGGTCTGGAAGGTGGCCCAGTCGGCTCTACGAAGCCGCCAGCTCCTCTCACGCTCTACGGGTGATGCCCCTTCCCAATCAAGAATAAGTGGGAAGTGGTCGCTCCCGCAGAGGTCGTCCCAGACCCTCCACGAAAAGTCCGGCGCCAGTTCTGGTTCTGCAATGCTGAGATCGATGGCAGAGTATGTTCCGTAGCCGCAATGCAAATATGTGTATGAACCATCGTTCAATACACACAGAGCATGACCGGCCACAAGGTCCTCAATTCTCTTGCCTTTAGTGTTCCTATTGTCCCCCCCCCCCATAATGGGTTGTGGCCGTTAAAGTCACCCATAAGTAAATATGGGGACGGTAACTGGTCCACAAGGGCATCCAGTTCTTGTAACGTGAGAACGGAGCTCGGAGGAATGTAAATGGAACAAAGAGTTACAGTCTTATGCAGCGTCAGACGAACAGCTACAGCCTGTAGTGTCGTGTCTAACGCCACTGGCGTACATACCACATCACGTCTGACCAAGATGGAGGAGCCGGCAGCGGCTCGGTCTCCACCTGGTGCATGCTTGTTGTAAATGGTGTAGCCTTTAAGACTACAACTCTCAGAAGCTTTTATATAAGTTTCTTGTAGGCAAACAGCAAGTGGATTGAGGTTGCAACAAAGAAGAGACAACTCTTCGATGTTGCTCCTAAAACCTCGGCAGTTCCATTGAATAAGAGATCCACCTGTCACTGTCATTTTGGAGCAGTGACAGGTGTTCTCCCCCTCGCCTTTGATTTGGGGGAGAGACTTCGACTGCGGGTTTCCGCAGTCTCGGGCATCTCAATATCAGCCAGCGCCTGATATCGATTTAATGTTAGATTTTTGGGGATCGATGACCCCCTGGACGTTTTGTCCGTAGGGGTCAAAGATCCCTTCGGAACTCGGTCCGACAATATATTCTTCTTCTTTTTGGGCATCGCTGGCTCGGCCAGCGTCTGCACCGCAATATTATTAATAATATTATTCTTTGGGGTCGAAACCGGAGTCGGATTCGGGACTGGGGTGAAGGTAGTGGGCTCCCCCCCCAGTCAACCACGTCAGTTCAGTCTGGCATTCAATTGTCCTGTTGGAGACTTTGGCTGCCGCAGCATAGCTCTTGGTGGCTGGCGAGGGAGTATTCGCTTCAGCCAGCCTTCGAGCTTCAGGGTAGCTTAGCCGCTTTTCAGTTTTGATCTGCTGAATGAGCTTTTCTTTTTTCCAGACAGGACAGTCTTTAGATAGGGCCATATGGTCACCCAGGCAATTGGAACATTTTGCCTGGTTTTGACAACTGGTGTTGTCGTGACCTTTCTGACCACACTTAAAACACATGGTTTCATTTTTGCATCTATCCTTGCCATGACCAAACTTCTGGCATTGGAAGCACCGAAGTGGGTTTGGGATGAAGACATCCACATTCACACTAAGGTATCCAATTTTCAAGTTCTTGGGCGGAAAAGGCTTGCCAAACGTGAGGATATATGTCCCTGTTTTTATGGACTTGTTATCCCTCTTTATAACTATTCTTCGTACGTTTGACACTCCTTGAGACTTGAGCTCATGTGCTATCTCATCCTCATCAACATCATCAAGATCTCTAGTTCGGATTACTCCTTTGCTAGAGTTGAGGCCGACGCCTGCTAGCGTGTTTGCACGTAGCAGATTGTCGGCATGCGCTTTCTTAGCACACTCCACCAGAATATGTCCAGTTTGTAGCTTCTTCACGTCTTTAACTGTGCCAGCGATTCCCATAATGCCCTTGTGAATGGCAAAAGGGGAAAGTTTGGCAACTGATGCCTCGTCATTTAACGATTCGATCATAATGAACCATGGCCAATCATCAGTGTTCAGACGTGAGTCCGAATCTGAGTCCGATTTCATCCTCTATGTTATCATAATATCTTTTTCTACATAAGAAAACTTATAACACTCAAAAGAAATATTTGCTTACATGTAATGCGTACAAATAATGCCCTGAATAAATACATTTTTTTAATGATATTAGCAGTTTCTAACCTAAGTCATTATTGAGTGTCACATGAAACATGCGTTACATGTAACATGAAACATGTGTTACAATTCCAAGAACATTAGAAGTTAGGGAAGTGCTCCAAGATTACTTTGAAATATGTCCACAGCATCAAAAACTATTAAGCATAAATACTTTTTCATTATCTGTGGTGCTTGTTTCATCATGAAGGAACAACTTTTCCTTTCCATGTCATGCATGTTTCAGTGTCACAATTTTATATGTTCTCTGTTCTACTCTCAAGTGGTCAAACACTCATAAAATTGCATTTAGTTACTCCTAGTGACTGCTGTTCAAAACCTAACTAGGAAATAATAAGGGTCTTGTTTTAAATATTACATAATGAGGGTTTCTGTGTCAGGCGAAACAGGTGTAACGTTCTCCAATTGGTCATGTTCGAAACCACCCTGACTTGCAGTCGGGGTCCACACTGCTTTTTTTTTAAATTGTGTCTTAAAATTGGATGTATGTGGAACACAACCACCCTAATTGGGATAGGCTGTAACATATTTCAGTTTTGACGTCCGATTCCCCCTTTTTAGGACCATCACTGAAGAACAACCCATATATATATATATATATATACATATATATGTATATATATATATATATATATACATATATATGTATATATATACATATATATATATATATAAACATAGCTTCAGTACATTAATGAGAGAGAACAAATAATTATCTGGTGCGACTGACACTGGTCAATATCGGGTGGAGGTAAGGTGGGCCGAGATTGCGTCACTGGTAAAGTGTTAAATCTTACAGAGTATAACAATAATAATAAGCAATATTCCCTTCCGTATCTTTATACTCGCATAATAAGTTATACATCACATATACTATATATATGGTGTGTTTGTGTATATACATCACAGATATATGTGATATATAATTTATTATATGAGTATAAAGGGGCGGAGCTTCTATTCTATATGGGTTTTATGGAACCTTGCAAATGGTAAAGTGTTAAATCTATCCTGTGTTAGTGCTATCGTGGCGCCACCACTGGTTAGGCAGATGACAGCCAGAGCATGTCAGGATCACATGAGCTCCGAATTTTAAACTGAGTGGTCACGCGCTGCGCTACATGCCCAATTGTATGGATTGTATGCTTCAGAAACTCATACTATGCCAATAGACTTCTGTGAAGTGTGCGGAGCTAGTCACGAGGGTGTTGAATCGGATTATTGCAGTAAAAAGAAAACACTGGATCCTACGGGAAGAACGACACGTAGTACTACGGTTAAAATGTCTAAATCAACAGCAAACGAGTCGGATCTAGAACCTGCGTTCAATAAGTTGTCTTTGGTCGAGCAACGAGACGCGGCACAGCGCGAGGTAGAGGAGCTGAGATTGGAGAATGAGCTAATTGAGCTCAAGGAAGAATACCAAAAGACAATTCAATCACAACGAGATCGGTCCAGATACGAACATTTCGTCAAGCAGTTCTCAGATGCCCGGGTGCCGCGCCCATGCTCTTCAGAACGCGTAGCGCTGTACACCTCCTGGCTGGCGAGAATGCTCACGTACCGTTCAGTGGTGAACTATTTAACGGGTTTGAATTTCTTTTTGCACCAGAATGGCTCCCCGGGGATCAGATACGATGACTATTTAGTACAAGCTACACTTAAGGGGATCAGGCGCCAGAAGGGGGATACACCTCGGCAGGTGCCACCTATGCTGCCGGTCATGTTGTTGAGGGTGTTTGACTCTGAACCCGGGGCATGTCTCTTGGAGGGTGGCGATGCTCTGCTCTTTTAGGGCATTATTGAGAAAATCACAAGTGACGGAGTCCGACTGTGCGTTGCGCAGGCAAGTTTAAACTTTTTTTTTACTGGGAGATGTTAATTAGGATTCGGCGATCGAAAATGATCCAGTTTGCTGAGCAGGTACTGGAGGCCGGTTGCACGTTTCCCAAATAGAGTGCTGTGTGCACTTTACTAGACGTTGCACCATTTTAGTGAATTGCCAGCAGAATCTGAGGATTTGGCCTTTCGGATACCCATGGGGGGGGGGGGGCACAATTCTAGGCAGATGATGTATAAGGCTTACCAGGGTATACTTAAGTTATTCTCAAATCAGGCGGGTCTGGGCGAGTTTTATCTCACATCTCATTCGCTAAGGAGAGCGTGTGGGGGGGTTGCACCTACTTGGCGATGTCCGGCGCCACTATTGAAGAAATTAAAGTCAGAGGCGACTGGGCGTCCGAGACTGTTTATTCTTATTTGAAAACGCCTTTGCAAACTAGGATTCTGAATGATAATGATGTACGGGTAGCTACTAGTCTGATGACTGTGAATGAGAGGTCTGAGGAGTGGTTGGGGCCTGGGCCGGCATAGCCGGCTTGGGTTTTGGCGGTTTATTGCTCGGCCAATGGGCCTTGGTAAATAAAGATAGGCTTCCACCATTCCTCGTCTTGCCTCCTTTTTGTGTCTCCTATGTCATAGCCCAATTTATATTTATGTATATTATGTCTTTATAATGCATTATGAGAATATAAAAAACAATGGTGATTGTATGTTCCTATTTCACCGAACTACACTCCTGCCGTTGCCTGGAATCCACTATCTGCATTACCAGTGACTCACGAAGGGCCCAGTTCTGCTTCTTATTTTTAATGAAGTAGGCTCGACTGCAGGTGAGTTTGTGTTTATATGGGATTGGCTGTGCAAACTGGTTAACTTGCAGGACAACACTCCTGCATTGCCAGGCCTAGCTGAGTTCACCTTTAGTTCCCTTGTTAGCCGCTCGATGTTGTTCCTAAGTAAATAAGGTGTGACACTCCGTGAATCAGGAAGGAGTGGAACACTTTTCATCTTCCACCTTGGTTGATCCTTCTCCTTTGAGACTGAACATTACACAATACTCATCTTAAGTTGACATGCAAACCTGGTGCTTTCTTTAACACCCCTGCACTTGTCTACAGTTAGTTACCATATCGCGAATCACACACACTAAAATCACACTCACCTCGTGCTAGTTACAATATCGTGAATCACACATGTTATAATTGCACTTGGCTGCAGTTAGTTAATATATCCTGAATCACACTGACTATAACGACACTCGTGTCCTGTTAGTTACAATATCGCGAATCTTGTAGGTTACAATTGCACTTGTCTGCAGTTAGTTACTATATCCTGAATCACACTGACTATAACGACACTCATCTCTTGTTAGTTACAATATCGCGAATCACACAGGTTACAACTACACTACTCTGCAGTTAGTTACCATATCCTGAATCACACTGACTATAACCACACTCATCTCCTTTAAGTTACAATATCATGAATCACACAGGTCATACTTGCGCTAGTCTGCAGTTGGGTACCATATCCTGAATCACACTGACTATAACGACACTCATCTCTTGTTAGTTACAATATCGCGAATCACACAGGTTACAACTACACTACTCTGCAGTTAGTTACCATATCCTGAATCACACTGACTATAACCACACTCATCTCCTTTAAGTTACAATATCGCGAATCACACAGGTCATACTTGCACTAGTCTGCAGTTGGTTACCATATCCTGAATCACACTGACTATAATCACACTTGTCTACTGTTAGCTACAATATCATGAATCACACATGTTATAATTGGAAAAGTCTATTATTAATTACATTATTACAAATCATGCAGATTATATATTCGCATAGTCTCTTGTTAGTTACAATATCGCGAATCACATATGTCATCATTGTTTCTCCAGAAAGGTGCATAACCAACATTAGTTATACTGTTAGCTGCAATATTCCAAATCTCTGAGATCATAATGACTCTCTAGTAAGGTGAATAGCAGGTCCTATATTTGTAAGGCTCCATGTTTAGGTAGGAATTGTGAAGCCACCCCCCCCCCTTCTCCCCGGGCCGCGCCCCCAATACAGTGCTTGTAGGCAATCAATGCTGAGACTCAAGGCCCTTAAGGTTGGCTTACCGTGAGTTAAGAGCTATACTCCAGGGTAGTCAACAAACACTACCCTCCCGCGGAGACTGTGCGCCCGGCTTCTGACGGCTCCATGCCTGACCATGGAGGAGCTGAGTGCCTCCAATCTCCTCCAGGCACCTGTTAAAGGGACTCCTCCTGTAGGTAAGTACTCACCGCTCGACTCCCGAGACACACTGATTCACATCGGTAGACGGCCCTCCACTTCCCTGCTGATCCCCTCCCCCACAACTGCCATACCCACACCCGCCTCCTCACCACTCCCCCGCACCACCCACCACCTCCACCTCCACCTGGAGCTGACAGGTATAGGTACAGTAAAATCTCCCTAACCGACCACCTCTACGGATCAACCACTCCCCTATATCGATCGCTTTATTTGGGTCCCAAACGATCGCCCATGCAATACCATTGTAACTACATGTATTTAAAAAGCCCACCCTAAACCGCCCCCCTTCCTAAATTGACCATATAAAGGCGGTCCCATGATCGGCCGATTTAGAGAGGTTTTACTGTATATGGGAGCTGGACCCAGGACTTGGGTCAGTAGGTGCCAGCGAGTACACTGTTGTTGCCATTATCATACAAATTGGAATTGTGTCTCAGGTTTTATCGTGCTGTAATTGTTCATTTTCCAGTGTAATAAAAGAGGCACTACATTCACAGACTTTGTTCATGGCATAAATAACTGTTGAGTGTATGTATTTAACTTATTAATGAACATCCCCTTAATCTAGGAAGGTGAAATAAATCAGACAGATCGAATCCTGATCCAAAGCATTCTTGGTGCTTGTCCATTAACATAACTAAATAACTCCCGGAGAAGAGGGTTTTTCGAACTATGCAAATTATGACTGGTCATATTTGATCCATTTGACGCGAGGGTCGAATCGGTGAGAGTGCTGGCTTCCCATATGGAAGTTCGGGAGTTCAAATCCCAGCCGAGTCAAACCAATTACTTGGAAAATTGATACTCTTGCTTCCTAGCCTGGCGCTCGACATAGCCCTATGACAGGGTAACGACTGGTTGGCTCAGTGTCGGGATAATGTGACTGAGTAGGACATTGGCTCATGATGCTGGCGGCCTGGTCTCCAGTGGGACAGCACTATAAAGTCACCATAAGTATGCACTGTCACCAGTCGGTGTCCGTCCTTATATGACCCTAGGTGTTTCTAAGATGTAAAACCCCAACAATCAAATGGTCATATTTGATCATATTAATTGTGAACAAGGGATGTTGTTTTGGTTATGTTACTGTCTCTTTAATGGATAATTTGCATAGTTCTAGAAAACCTTTCTCGGGGAGTTATTTAGTAGTAGTGGCCAACCATGGTTTGACGGTCTCTGTGGTTCAGCTATTAGTGTTAGTGTCATTTCGCCTTAACGACTGTCCTCAGTGACATATCATATTATAAACCTGGAAAGTAGTACAAACCCTATCACTTAAAGTAAATTTGAAGGTTTTTAAGTATGCCTTATAACGCATATTAATCCACTGTTCTCTTCCCAGTCTGATATCACAGAAGTATTCATAATAGGTTGCCCAGCACCATAATCTCAATCTACTGGATTCGAGCTCAAATAGCCCACTCTAAGTGTAATCTTTCATTATAATATAATAGAAAATTCATGGAAGAAATACATGATTAAATCATGTGACCAGACCTTTAAGCCACTGACAATACCTGGATGACCCTTTTTCAGTTTTGGTTACGGTTAACCCTATCGCATCTTTTTCTTCCTAAAAAAACAACCTATAAAAGTCTCGTGACAAAGGTGCATAGAAAACCATTGCCGCATAATTTCCGAATTGTGGTTGATTCGATGAGGGGAGCCGGGTACCCACCACGCCCCAAGCGGGCAGGACGAACATCACTGTACCCAAAACCTCCCCCCACCTCCAGCCATTCGGTTTCGCTTGGACGTTGGACGCTCAACTTTGACTACACCCACCCACCCTCTATTTTAAGGACTACTTCGATGGGGTCGGCTCCGGCGGCCTCAGACACCCGGCGATCGGGGAGGCCCCCATCGATATCGATGCCGTCGACTGACTTCCCCTGTTGTACCGTTCATAACATGCAAATAAATTAACCCTTTCTCCCACTCGGTCTCCGGCTTCCCTTATCAAGTATCTGATCAGGTTATGTGATAAATTGCAGTCAAAGTAACAAGTCTGTTCGGAAGTGCTTTGAAACGTGGTGTATCAGACATGATCACCGTCCACTCACTAACTCTGGTGATTTTAGGTAGTGATTCATTCACTGGTAACGCATACCAGTATGTGGATACTTTGACCAGTCCATGTAAATGAGTTCATCGTAAGCTTTATTCGCTGTGGTCATTGTATTCCCAAGAATGTGGGGCTGTTGATACAGAACTCGAACCGCGAATGCATTTCTTCTAATGAATCCTCTATTGTAACAAGGTAAAACACATTACGCTTAGTTCTCAGGGCTCACAATGGTAAATTGTATCTGGAAGGTCGGTGACCTATGGTTCAATTCTTTTGGGAGTCACTTGTACTAAGGCCAAATAAAAAGAAATTAAATTGGTGATAGTCCCCGCCTCTGGCTGAAAAATCGCCCGCCCCTGATTTTTAATTTTCAATTTGTTGTTTTTAACTTTAAAATGTGTCGGGCTAGCAGCAATTCAACCATCGTAAGCACACAATCTGTGCAACATAGTCACCATGTTATGGTATGTCATGACTTAACTCGATATCCAAGGAAATACCTCAAAGGGGGCAGCATCTTGACCAACATATTACGTCCAGCAAAATCAAAAGTAAAAATAAGAAACATCCGCTCGACCCTGATGTGTGTGATCAAAAGGACGATCACCAACTTTTTTATATTTGGCCTAAGTTGTAGCAAACTGACTCACAGCTTTAATTTTACATAATATTTATGGTCATTTCTATTTGTTTTCCAGCCTACAAATTTTGCAATGTGATTTAAAAAATATTTGTTCAATACATCACTGAGACTGTGCGTGAAATACATGGCTTCATTCATATTTGACCTGACCTCCCGAGTCATCGATAGCCTTGGTTCTCAGAACTGGCTTGTTTCTTTGCTTGGAGTCTTACCTCCTGGCAACATGTAAGGTCATGTCAGGCCGTGTTCTGATATGACCTTCGATATTACCAGAACGTAAAACTCCAACAACCAACCATTTCAGGACAGGCATCGACTTGTGACAGTGCGCACTCATGGTGACTTTATAGAGCTGCCCCACTGGGAGACCAGGCCACTGACATCATGAACCGATTTCCCACTCAGTAACATTATCCTGATACTGAGATAACCAGTCCTTGTCCTATCCTGGTAATGCTGAGCACCGGGCTAGGTAGTGACAAGTATCAATTGTGTAAGTAATTGGTTTGACTCGACTGGGAATCGAACTCCCAACCTTGCGCGCGGGAAGCTTGCGCTCTACCGATTCGGCCACCGCGTTCGGTACTTATAACTGGAGATATATGTAGCTTATAATATAGTTATAAGCTACAGAAATATCCAGCCATTACACCTTACTTCACTCGTGAAATACATCCATCACCATTTTAAAGACAAGATTCCATATACAATGTATGCGGTATGCGAATGCGACAAAAACTCATTCGCACCGATCGGTCCATTTAGCAATCCCTTTTGTCGTACACGCATTCGCATTCATATTCGCATTCGCAACCGGACATGTGGAAACACCACCGTGCTTTTCCATTTGTTTGCCGCATTCGCATTCCACATACCGCGTTTATGGAATCTTAGCTTTAGGCAAAATGTGCATCCGGTGATTATTACGCACGGTCAACAACCTCCCACCAGGTGGCAGTAAATGCACTAAGGTGTGTTTAGTCCATACATGACAAATACATCTACTTAGTTTTGTTTACCATACTATTGATTCTATAAATTATTCAACCCACATCAAATATGCATTTGTTAAAGAGGTACGCTGGGTTAGTGTAATACTGGCCCGAACCAGTTCATTTACCCTGGGTAGGGGTCAATTCAGGAGAAAAGAGACAGATATTGGGTTGGTGCCTATGTCCAGCACTTGATCTCAACATGGACGAGTTCACTTATTTGACGTGAGTCTATATTTGCATCTTATTCTCGTATAATTTAACATTAATTACCTCAATAAGATTCCCAAACTAACTGGGATGTGAATAATTGATAAGGTTCCCTTTAATTATATATATGCGCATTGACTCATGCTCCAACCCCGTCCTGATATGAGCTTAGATGTTGCTAGGACGTAAAACAACAACAAACAAACAAACAACAATCTTAATATTATGTAGGTACGACTCTCTGAAATTGAAAGTACATAACTACATTAGGACGATAATCAGATACATATGTACAGCCAAACATTTATAGCGTTGTTTGTTGTTTTTTAAAAGAAAAAGCCCTCCACGCCCAATCTGCTTACAGTTAGAAAAGTCTACATTAAACCACATGCAGCCGCGAATGTATCCTCTATAATCTAACTTAGGATACATAAATACTCCCCTACATATACATTAAAATAAGCATGATTAAACCACAAACCGGTAGTAACCGCTGTGTATAACTTACAGCGTCATCAAAGGCCAGTTGCTCTCATACCATGTCTATGTGGTGTGGGAGGTTAAAAATCCCTTGGGTCGGTAAAAGTGTAGGCTCGGGCTTTCTATCGACAAACTGTCTAATGGTGAAAACAAGCCTATTCAGGCTTATCCATGATAGGCAGTATAAATCTTCAGAAAAAAAACAACAAAAAAAAACAACAAAAAACACCCACACACATTGACACATCCACACAGAGAAAGCTGGCACCACCACTGCTACCGAATGAAATCACAACAAAATGCAACGACAGTAAAATCTCTCTAACCGACCACCTCCACAGATCGACAACTCCCCTATATCGATCGCTTTATTTGGGTCCCAAACGATCACTCATACCATACCATTGTAATGATTTTAAAAAACTCCCTAAACTGACCACCTCCCTAAATGGACCATTTAAAGTTGGTCCCATGGTCGGAAGATTTAGAGATGTTTTAAAAACGAAGTGCAAACAGAAGAATAAACCAAGCCGGCACTGCAGTAATCTATTAACCCTCGTGGGTATTCGCTAAGGATTGGTCACGTGTTAAGCTAAGATTCCTTACACACGGTATGCGGGATGTGGTATGCGAATGCGAATGTGGCAAAAAATCGAAACGCCTTGAAGTCAATGGGCTAAATCCCTTACACGCGGTATGCGAATGCGAATGTGGCAACTCGATCGGTCCCTGTAGCGATCGGTGTGGCATGTGGCATGCGGCACGCGGTATGCGAATAGAAATGTCAGTCGCACTTGTCCATTAGTTTTAGATTAGGAGAGGCGACTGATCATTATGGAATGGTCACACACAGGGGTGCTGAGGGGAAACATGGTATTGGTGGTGGGGGGTAGACGCTTGCCGCTTACCGTGTAGAAGGAATCCTCCCATTCGCATACCGCATGCCGCATGCCGCATACCGCATAGAAGGAATCTTAGCTTTAATCATCATTAATGTGCATGGATATGGATACAGCCACATGCAGGCTCAAATGGGTACTGAGTAAACTGATAGGTTTTTCAAAAAGAACAGATATATAGTATTATGGTAAATACTTGGTATCTCTCTTTATCCATTATGTAAGCAGAAGGTGATACTGATAGAGGATATGCGTGACACATTCAAAGAAAGGTGCCAAGAAAAATGCACCGATAAGTGATGAAACATCGTGACGAAAGAGGTGTTCAGAGCTTCGTGTTGTCTGCTCGAGGGTATGCAAAATGTTGTCTGCTCGAGGGCATGTAGAAGAAATGTTAGCTTCAGGATAAGTAAAAGAAGCTCAAAGTTCCTTTAGCATGTTCACCACTAGCTATCTTACTCATTCTATGCACTGACACACAATACTGTCAGTTATTTTGATAGTTTAAATGATATGCCTACTCACCGAGCACCAGAGTATAGTTTTTAATTATATCCACTGAATGTTCTAGCTAGTCCATAGTTATATGACACATATTTACTCTGTGGATTTAATTTATTATCCGACTACAATTGTATGCAATTCAGCATCATTTGTAACCAAAACCCTCTTTTATGTAACAAAACTGACAAAAGACAATATTCTGAGCACACAGATAGTCTCAGCATACAAATCATCCATGACAACAGTAGAATTTGATGCAGAATGCATATAATTGTTCCTTCTCTGTTCAGACTCTCTCCTCCCGGGACTGCACCCACCTATCAGAGTGCTCATCCGAGGCACCACCTACCACCTCCTACCAGATTTCCGCACTCAGCGGCTGCCGACACCAGCACTCCACCTCCAGCAGTCGAGCAACTCGGTCAATTCTTCGACCCACCCACCCGACTTCTATGTTGTCTCTACTTTTACCTGTCTTTCTTTGTCATTTGCCACTTTGTCATACACACTAATTTTACTTCCTCCACAGGTGTACCTACCTTCCCCAAGTTGGGCCTGAGGACTGATCTTGACTATAAACAATATCCACCTCCACTACACACCCGTCCCCTCCCTTGCCAACCACACAGCAACCCATAGCCTGGTCCACTGACCTTTGTTTTCACAAAGGTCGCTACTGTGGCGGTATCAATGGCCAGGCTCAGAAATAACAGAAGAGTTTACGGCCAAAGAACCAGTCCCTCTGTTCTGCTAAAAAAGTGTCGTTGATCGAGCTTTCACGTGAATTGTTAGAACATGTTACAATTAAAGGCTACGCAGCATTAATAGGATACAGGTGTTAGCTACTGAGGTGAACCATACCCGATGAAACAATGCCTGATGTAGAATACCTGATGTAGAATACCTGATATAGAATACCTGATATAGAATACCTGATGTAGAATACCTAATGTAGAATACCTAATGTAGAATACCTGATGTAGAATACCTGATGTAGAATACCTTATGTAAAATACTTGATGTAGACTAAATGATGTAGAATACATGATGTAAAATACATGATGTAAAATATCTCATGCAACATACCTGCTTTAGACTACATGATATAGAATATCCATGATACAGAATACCTAATATGGAAGTCCTGATGGGGAATACCTGATGTAGAATACCTGATGTAGAATACCCATGCTGCAGAATACCTGGTGATCAATATCTGATGTAGAATATCTGATGTAGAATACCCATGCTGGAGAATATCTGGTGATCAATATCTGATATAGAATACCTGATGTAGAATACCTGATGTAGGATCTGGATGCTGGAGAATACCTGATGATGAATACCTGATGTAGAATACCTGATGCATGCTATATATACCAGTATATGTCAGCTGTGACTTGTCACAAGGGCACTAGTCCAGAATGAACTGTCTCCTTAGGACTAATCCAATTTTGTCTCAGACCACTAGCTTTGATAGAGCATCAGAACACAGAATGTGCTGATCGGTGGAGAACTTGTCATGGGGCGTGGTTGTTTTTGAAGGGAGGAGTGCAGATGTATGTATGTATGTATGTATGTATGTATGTATGTATGTATGTATGTATGTATGTATGTATGTATGTATGTATGTATGTATGTATGCATCTATGTGTGTATGTGTGTATATGTGCGTGTGTGGGGTGACTAGGGGGTGCGAGGCACTGTGTTTGATTATGTTCGTAGGTCTGGGATGTACGCGGGCCACTTAACATCAAAGATTGAACAGCTAATCTATTCCATGCCAGCCTGATTGTTTTTCATTTTCTGGCCGAGCCTCGGCTTCCCCTGCGCCATTCTCGGCCGGGACAGACAATGTGTTGCATGACCCGCCGGGCTGCAGGGACCTCATCCTATTCCCTACAGACTGGTAGTACCAGCTACAGACTGAGAATGGGGTCTCCCCAGCCCACGCCCCCTGCCAACAGACCCCCATTACCCATCATTCTACAGCTGCCTTGAAGTGGACGCGCTGATCGAATCGACACAGCGCAGGCATCTCGTGCGGAAGGTCGGGAGTTCAATTCCCGGTCGAGTCAAACCAACGATCTTACTAAATTGATACCTATCGCTACCTAGCCTGGCGCTCGGCATTACTACGATTGGGTAAGGACTGGTTGGCTCACTATCAGGATAATACGATTGGGAAATTGGATCATGGTGCTGGTGGCCTGGTCTCCCAGTGGGGAAGCACTATAAAGTTGCCATGAGTGTGCACTGTCACAAGTCGGGCCCCGTCCTGATATGACCTTAGATGTTGCCAGGATATAAAGCTCCAACAAACAACAACCAGCTGCCCGCACCCACCTATCCTCTCCGCGACCATTCATCCGCACGCCTATCTTAGTTATTCTTACCATGTGCGCTTTTCGCAGACAGTTCACAGGATCACGTATACACGCATGCTCTCCCCACACCTCTCATCCTACTCGTGAGGCTGGGTGGTGGTGGTGGAGGGGGTGGGGTGGTATTTAGTATAAAACAATGCGAAGTTGATTCAGACGGGATGGCTGAATGAGTTAGAGCGTCCGTCTCCCGTGTTGGTAGATTGTGGGTTCGAAACCTGGTCGAGTCAAACCAATGACTTAAAAATTGATTCTTGTCGCTTCCTAGCCAGACGCTCGGCATTACTAGGATATGGCAAGGAGCAGTGGAATGAGGAAGACCAGTCGTCTGCCACTGAAATTTCCCTTGCTTAAACAACTAATGTACCCAACAACAAAAAAAAGTTCTATGTTCTCAATCGATCTGAAATGATTAAATTATTTCTTACTACTGTTCTTCAAAGCGCAAGTCCCTTTCCACTGAACCTAATAAGAAATATAAGTGCCCACTTCTCATGGGATTCGAATCCAGGGGTATTCAAAACTCGGCCGAATTAAACCGATGAATAAACAATTGAATCTTGTCGCCCCCTAGCCTGACGCTTGGCGTTATTAGGATAAGACAAGGAGCAGTTGAATGAGGAAGAAAACCCGGTTTCCACACTTTTTCAGGCTTCATTTTTAATGACTTTTAAAGTACTTTATAGGACCAGTAAAACTGTTTTAAAGACCAAACTGAAGACATTCCACAGCTTTTTCAGCATGCAATAACTCCAGGTTCCGAGTATGGTCCACTAGTCCTATTGCCCATCAGGTGGGGGGAAATACTTTTGTAATCTTTGGAAAACAACCAAGGTTGGCCCAAAATTATTGTCTGTTTGTAGTAACCCTGAGAAATTACTTCAAAATGACACCAAATGTCACCTTTTAAATGCATGATATATGAAATGTCTGTATATATTTTTTTTCCAAAATAAAGATAGATTTTAGAAACAAGATGAACATTTTGAAAACATGTTTCCCAATATATTGACATCCATAATTTGTAATGACTTATAATAATTTTAGTATAATTGCAGAACTTTTTTACAAATTTAATTTTTGCATTTCCAAAAGGTAGTACATTTGATTTTTTTTATGACCAGAACGAACCCTGAAAACCTTCGATAACTACTTAAGAGTTCCAGATTTGATTATTTTATTACTGATAACCGCTGTTTACAATTAACACTTAACACACTTTCCAGCACATAGCAGTTCAAACATACATGAGTGTGTGTCAAGTTGATGTGTCATGTAAGGTGAGCACTACAAGGACGGCTTTTTTGGGTCACCACATCTAACTTATTCTAGGGTCATGTGGTGGTGGGTCTCTAAGGTCACAGACTTACCGTCGGTGATATGTGACTGGGATGTAACGAAGTACATTTACTTCATTACAAGTTATAATACTTAAAGCTGCATAGTTTGATGAAAACATCAAATTTTCAAAACCAAAACAATTATCTAGATTTGATTCTACATATCTATCTACCTTAGATACTGGTGCACTTATCAAACATTTACCGGCACATAGAAGGGACTACAGAGTCAATTAATAGAACCTGTTACTGCAGAAACCTATGGCGATAGAGTTTTGGCAAGCTTGCCAAAATTAATTTAGCAGGTTTCCATTTCAAATATCTCAAAAGTTTGCGATTTACAAAAAAAGTTACTTCAAACTAAAGTAAGGTAAATTATACTGAACGACCTAATATGTTTATCTCAGAAAATGAGAGAAACTCGAAAACCATCGGACTATGCAACTTTAAGTAAGTACTTTGAAATCTACTTATAACAAAGTACATGTTGTGGTGATTAGATTACTTTTACTTGTAATGAAATAGAGTTTATTTGTGTGTGTTTATTTTTGGTGGGTTTTCTTCTTTTTGTTGTTGTTGGGGGGGGGGGTAGTTTTCCAGTTTGTATTTGCGTTAAATTAATCTATAGACCACACACAGTACCCACTGCATGTAAAGGCAAATATAAACTGTCAGGATCACCTTCCATCCCCTCTAGCGGATGCGGTGGGTGGCCGAATCGGTAGAGCGCAGGCATCTTGAATGGAAAGCCGGAACTTGGAAATCCCAGCCAAGTCAAACTAATGACTTATCAACTTTATATGTGGTGTCGCTACCTAGCCTGGTGCTCGACAATAATAGGAAAGGACAATGACTGGTTACCACAGAATCAGGATAATGTGACTGTGTGGGATATCGGTTTATGGTGCCGACGGCCTATCTCCCAGTGGGACAGCACTACAAAGTCACCATGAGTGTGCACTGTCACAAGTCGGTACCTGTCCTGACATGACCTTAGATGTTGCTAGGATGTAAAACACAAACAAAACAAACGATCCACCCACTCCACCCCGACTGTTGGTGTGTGGGTGGAGGAGTGTACTGTAGTGTGACGGTAGGTTGGGATCACGACCAACCCGAGACAGCCCATGCAGCTTCTGCAACATTGTTTCCAGAGTATTTGGTCTCTTGTGTTCAATGACAACTACATAATTGCAGCTAGGCTTGGAATGGGGTCAGGATCCTACGCTTTTTAATTCACAAGATTTGGTTGTTGAAACATTGCATAGCCACCGACTGACAAGAACAAATTCAGTCATGGTATCGTAAATACAGCGTAACCGATAGTACTAGAAACGGTGTTTTTTCAAAGAGTATTTTTGTTGGTCTCTGTATTAACTCCCCCCTCCGCCCCCAAAAAGTTTTTGCAACTGGGTCTGTGTTGGAGTCAAGGTACTGCTATTTTTTAATTCACAATTTTAGAAACATAGACTGATAAAAACACTGCCTTACCATTGGCACTAGTACCACCGTTTTCCCCACAGAGTATTTAACACACTGCCTTACCATTGGCACTAGTACCACCGTTCCCCCCACATAGTATTTGGTTTCTGTACCAAACCAAAATTGGTCTTAGCTGGGATTGGGAAAGGGTCAGGGTACTGTTATTTTTAATTCACAATTTGTCGATGCACATGCATACACACATAGACTAACAAATACCCAGCGTAAGCGTCATTTTCCATGAATATTTGGTCTATGTATTAAAGAAGAGAAAATGCTTGCAACAGTGTAAAGCCGTGTTCACACACACAACTTTAGGCCGACTTAGATAAGGTGAATTAGATGAAGCGAATTAGTGTCGTGTCCACACACGGAGCGGTTTAAGGCGGAAATCGATATCTGCGCATGAGCAAGTCCATACTAACCAGTGCCAGTTTCGGTTAGTCGACGTCGGCACGAGAGTGTGTTGGTTCGACCTAGATCTGTTTTGACTGAATCGTATTGTTTTGGAATGGTCAAAACTTCTGCTGGGCAGTGAAACCCTAAAAATATATGATGAAAAAAATATCTGTGCACAGCTAGCAGTTTCATAGACCAAATTTACCGGAAAGTCAACAAACTCAGGTCTCGACTGGGATGTCCTTAATCCGCCTTATCTAAACCGCTACCGTCCACACAGGCAATATGGGCCGACTTAAGTTAGATCGCTTCATATAACCTACCTCGCGACGCGGTTTACTTGAAGTGAATTAGTTGAGGCAAACTAGCTCTAATTCGCTTCAGCATCGCGTCCACACGGCGAATGTGAGCCGAACTAGACAAGGCGAATTAGTTGAGGCGACTTAACTCTTTTTAAGACACATTCCTCACTGTAACTATGCACATACAACGTCGAAAGTTGCAGGCTTAGCTTCCCACCCAGTCCCACCAGAGAGTTGTGAACGCGGATCAACCACTACGTCCTTATATACATATACAGTATAACGCTAAACCAAACTTGAAGGGACCCTAGAAATTTGTTTGGATTAACCGATCATTGGTTTAAGCGAACTATGACTTTGACTTGGCTTTGGCAAAAACGGCGGTGCATTATGAATGTACAATGTATGTGGACACTGTGATATATGCGTAATAGACGTCTAGACCTGTGGGTAATATATGTTAACGATATGCAGAGTTGGGGACAAAGAGATATGCAAATGAGATGACGTCATGGAAAGTTTAGCCGGCGGGTCAAGCGTGCCCTACGCCGTGAATAAACCATTCAGTATCCAGAACTCGAAGTGTTCAGACGTTGTACTTTCACATGGTGTCAGATGAGGAAGAATGCCGCCCGCAAATAATTTGCCGGGTTTGCGGCCACCTGGTCAGCTTGTCCTCAGCAACAACGCGAGATCGAACTGGAAAACATGGATCAGAGCATATGATATATACGCCACTGCGGCAGGTGTCATATTGAAAGGAGAACGAGTGCAATGCTGCATCTTCCTTCACGTTGCTGGCGAGGAGGCGCAAAAGGTATTTGCCAATATGACTTTTGCTTTCGTCGATCAAGACAAGATCAAACCATTAACTGAAGCATTTCAAGTTTATTGTGTCGGTAAGAGCAGTATAATTATCAAACGATACAAATTCAATTCGCATAATCAGGCGTCAGAAAATATGGCGACATACATCACAGTGTTAAGGGACAAAGTCAAGGACTGTGAATACGGAGTGGTGGAGGAGTCGCTTTTGTTATTGAAGCGTTAAAAGACAACTTTGCAAGGCACGGTATTCCTAGTCAGGTAATGTCAGATAATGGTCCACAGTTTAAGAGCCATGAGTACAGGGAGTTTGCACTGCATTATGGGTTCAAGGCCGTGTATTCCAGCCCACAGTATCCGCGTAGCAACGGTCAGGTTGAGCGGTTCGTACAAACAGTTAAGGACATGTTAAAGAAGTGTGAGAAAACTGGAGCTGATTTTCAGTTAGCATTGCTGAATTATCGCAATACTCCGTTGCCTGTCCTGAACGTATCTCCAGCGCAGTTGCTCATGAGCAGAAGGTTGAGAGGCAGATTACCTATGGCAAAGGGTATTTTGGTGCCTGAAACGCAGGATCCTAAGGGAAGACAAACAGCTCAGCGGCAGAGTAGTCAGAAAGCGTTTCATGACCGGAAGTGCGGTAAGGCGCACAAGCCCATGAAAGTTGGAGATAAGATAAAGTACAAAAATAATGCTGGGGAATGGAAAAAACGTGTTATTTTGGGACGGACTGGGGTGTCCGGGAGAGAATATCAGATTTTAAACGAGTCGGGCAACATGTTGTATCGTAACCGAGTACAAATGATTGGAGCGCATGTGGAGGGGCGGCCCGAGTTAGTCGTGCAGACGCAATCTGGGTCAGCGTCAGTGCCGAATGTAAACAGTACGGTTAATCTAAGTAGTTCAGGTCGGCTGATAAGGCCGGCGAGCAGGTTAGATCTATAGTAGGTCAGTGTGCTTCCGACGGTTGCACGGTTAACATGTGCATGTACAGTTAAGTTTATTTCAGCTTTTGTGTTTACTGTTGATACATATGGACAATATGAGATGTCAGGCATTACGGCCGGAGTGTTAAGGACTTAAGTGCATTGTGCACTCAGACATTTGCAAGTTAATTGCGCATATATTTGATATTGTATATTTTATGTTTCTTCATTGTTATTTTGTAACATTTCATGTTTCAGAAATACTTTGAGGGGGGAATGTGATATATGCGTAATAGACGTCTAGACCTGTGGGTAATATATGTTAACGATATGCAGAGTTTGGGACAAAGAGATATGCAAATGAGATGACGTCATGGAAAGTTTAGCCGGCAGGTCAAGCGTGCCCTACGCCGTGAATAAACCATTCAGTATCCAGAACTCGAAGTGTTCAGACGTACTTTCACAGACACTATCATTATTGTTTTTTATGTATATACAGCTTAAGCCCATTAAACTAACCTCGGTTAAATCAAACGATCGGTTCATCCAAACTTTTTTCGGCGACCTGGCAAAATACTACCATTTACTAAATTGATATTTGCCGCTTCCTAGCCAAGGACTGATAGGCCCAGTGTCAGGATAATGTGACTGAATGGGATATCAGGTCATGGTGCTGGCAGCCATGTCTGCCAGTGGGGAGCAGGGGGTGGGGGAGTACTATAAAGTCACCATGAGTGCACACTGACACAAGTCGGTACCCATCCTTCTTGAATGTATTCCCCCAGTGCCTCTGACTAATATGCATCTGGTGTTTTGTACACACCCCAATTAAATCTCAAGAAGACGACAGTGGTGGATGGGGGGGAGAGGTACTGAATGTCTCCAGCAATCAGTGAGAATAGCAGCTGACACTTTGTAACCGAGACTGTCAGTAGATATGCCCATAGAGACCGCCTTATCTGCATTGCCTGGGAACCCCAGAAGCACACGCACCTAGCCACTTGTGGATACCGGCCTGGTATCTGTCTAACTAAGTGTACACAGGTAATGTGAATCAACACGGTACGACGTAGCGGGAAAAAAACACCTAAAAAAACATGCCTCGGACTGCGCTAAAGGGGCTGTCACACTACTCCCTATGGCGTTAGCGTACGCCGACGTATGCGCTTTTCGACCAACACGTTGGCATAGGCCGTCATAGGTTACGCATAGGTTGGGCATATGCCGTATACGCTTTTCATAGGTCGTCATAGGTCGAGCCACCAACAAATTGTTGTGCATGTTCAAAATGTTAAACCTATGCCAGCGTGTGGCTCATACGTTTCTCATACACTGGATGTACGCCGGCATAGGTTACACATAAGTTAGGGGTAGGTCGGCATAGGTTAGCCGTACGTTGAACCTGCGTCCTCCGCGTATCTCTGGCATATATAGCATATGCCTAGCTTACGTCTAACGTGCCTCTAGCGTGTGCTGGCGTACCCCTAGCCTATTGCGAGCGTATGGCGAGCGTATGTCCAGGGTGTTGGCTGTCTGTCACACTACGACATATGGCCTTATCGTATGCCTACCTATGCGAATTTTGACCAACACGTCGGCATATGGCGTCATAGGTTACGTATAGGTTGGGCATAGGTCGAGGACGCTCAGCATAGGTCGGTGTAGGTCGCCGTATCTCGACCTATTTTTATTTTCAAATTATTTCAACATGTTACTCACACGCCGCCGCCATACATCGTAGTGTGACAGGGCCTTTAGTGATATCGCTAGGTATCACTGGGAACTCCGGGCTGGTGTAACTGAATACAGCATCACCTTTTTTTTGTGTTTGTTTGTTTGTGCTTTACATCCTGGCAAGATCTACGGTCATATCAGCATGGGTTCCGACTTGTGACCGTGCGCACTCATGGTGATTTTATAGTGCTGCCGTGACCCACTCGTCACATTATCCTGATACTGAGCTAAGCAGTCTTGCCACATCTTTTCTTAGTAATGCCAAGTGCCAGGCTGGGTAGCGACAGTTTAATTTTGGTGACTCGGCCAGGTTCTTTAACTCCCTACCTTCGGCATGGGGAAACTGTGCTCTTACTTATTCGGCCACCGCATCCAATAGACTCGGAAAGAAAAAATCCTCAGGCACGACTGACAATGTCGGCCAGGTGGAGGGTGGGGTGAGCGCAGTTGGCGCCACTGGTCAAGTGCATAGTCTTACGGAGAATAATAATGGTAGTTTGTTTGTTGTTTGTTTGTTGTTGTTTTACGTCCTAGCAACATCTAAGGTCATATCAGGACAGGTACCGACTTGTGACAGTGCGCACTCATGGCAACTTTATAGTGCTGTCTCACTGGGAAAACAGGCCGCCGGCACCATGACCTGGTATCCCACTCAGTCACATTATCCTGACACTGAGCACACCAGTCATTGCCCTGTCCTAATAATGCCGAGCGCCTGGCTAGGAAGTGACAAGCACCAATTTTCAAGTCATCGGTTTGACTCGACCATGGTTCGAACCCACAACAATGGTATGAAGTAATAATAATAATATAGAATAGGAAATTCCCTTCGTATTTTTATACTCGCATAATACGTTATACACCACATATATATATATATATACATACATTATACACCACATATATATATATATATACATATATATATATATGTATATATAGATGTTACATATATATAGTATACTTGTGTGTGCAGCTAACCGATCAAAAAGGGAAAATTAAATAAACTAATTTAACTTAAAGCAGCCATGTTGTAATATTTCTTCAAACATAGCGTTGCACCCCCGACGGTAGAGCACAATCTTATGGCTCTCTTCTTTTATTATGAATGTCCTGTAACTCGCGATTTATTTACGGTGTCACACGAGCTTCCCAACAAGAGTACCCCAAATGTAATAACTGTATCATCTGGCATGACTGAACCTAAATGTTCCTGTAGTATGGCACACATAATACGTTAGTTTACCTTAAGGGGGCTGTCACATTACGACGCATCGCGCCAACATACGCCGACATATGGGATTTTAGCCAGCTACGTCAGGATACATCATTATGTGTTACGCGTGTGTTAGGTGCTTGTTGGTATACGTCAATGTACAGCGACGTTCATCGAGATACGGCGTCGCGCATCAGGGCGTCAGCAACATGTTGTGCATGCACAAAACTTTCAACGTAGACAACATTTGACGTGTGGATTTTACGTTGGCCGTACGTTATGTATACGTTAGGCATACATCGATGTACGTTAGAAGTACGTTAGACAAATGTTGTTCACTATGTTGCACTACATTGACCTACATTAAAGGCAGTGGCAGTCCGCGTACTGACAATGTATGGATAACGTATGTCTGATGTACGTCTAATGTGCATTTAGCATTTCTCCAGCGTGTCTTGACGTATGTAACATATGAGGCGTAGTTCTGGCGATCGAATAACGTATATAACGTTCACCGGCGTTCTGCGAATGAGCGTAATTCGAGCGTTTTTCACCCGGAAGCACGTTAGCCATACGTTGGTCATATGTTGGCCATACGCTATGTATACGGTATGCATATGTCCAATGTTGCCCCTGCGCCGAAAAGTTTGACGCTTCTCGACCTAAAAAAGTGATTTTACGCATTGGCTGCGCGCTTGTGAAATGCGTCGTAATGTGACAGGGCCTTTAGTACTTAGGGGTTGTCCAACGTTTTCAACAATTTCAGGGGTGTACAAAAAGTACCACTTTTCCTAGACCTTCCCTTCTCTCAAACTCACCAAAGCGTCATACATCAACATTTTATCACACAATGTGCAGGCGTGTGATTTGGTGCAGGAAAAAAACCCTGACATTTTCGTTAGGTTATCGTAGGAACATACAGCATCCCACTGAGTCATGAGAGGGATGCAAATAGTGTATTTCAGAGGTGTTTTGGCGGCCAGAAAAATAAACAGAATTTAAACAAAAATGGAATTCCGGTTTTGGCGGCCAGAAAACCCCCTGAAATTCCGGTTAAAACCGCAGAAATCACATGCCTGAATGTGACCGTAGTATATATTATATTAATAATTATGTTATTAAACCATAAAAGTCGTAGATAGCTAACACCCCACCCCTACCACTGGTGTATTCTTTATATGACCGTGGAAATGTTGAAAACGTTGGATGACTCCTTATTTGTTTTAAATTCTATTTCCATGTTAATTACCTGCGCGATGTACTAATCAGTAATTGCTGATTACATAAGCTATGTGCCGAGACCAAAATACATCATACTGCTAATTATGATTTGATGTTGCTCTATTCTTGAAAAAAAAAAAAAGGAGAAGGCAGTGGGAAAGAAAATTCATTATATAGACATACTTAAACTAATTCGTGAATTGTAGGATATGTTGAGGGTGCAAACCACAAAGATAGAACGGTCTATATTAAGTAATTGTTACATGCTATCGGGATTGAGGCTAATGAGCTATCGGATCGGTATTAATTAAAGGAAAACGTGAGAATGATACATTTTCCTGTTTCTAGAGTCCCTATATTAGAGCGATGCAGTATTTTTGTAATGTGTGTATTCCTGGTCACTGTGAACTGATCCAGGAGGAAAGCCTGGAGCTGAGACCTGGCGTGTTTACACACCTTAAAGTCGGATAACTTTCCTTCCCGGAAATATACTTCACAATAGGCACTGTATTTTAAATGCACTTTGACGCCATAAACACATAGTCCCTGATTACCAGACATAGATTTCTTACCTTACATTTGGTTCTGAATTGGGTTGCAGCGAAATTGTGCTTAGAACTATACTACATTAAATAAAATATCACTTCCTGTATCATGTGTAGTAGTGTATAGTGCTGCAGTGTATTTCATCCCACGCTATTATTGCTAGCATCTGAATGTATGGACACCAATGTTAGTGTCTCGGAAGTGACATATTGCCTTAGCTTTCGAATCTCGGATATTTTGTTATCACTGTACCAGTAGAACTGAAAATTTCAATGCAATTTAAGAAGTTGGTTGGTTGTTGGAGCTTTACATCCTGGCAACATCTAAGGTCACATCAGCCACTAGCTCCATTACTTGTTAACTGATATAACAGTTTTATTGGACTTAGCAGATTAATAGGCACTATGCTTGCAATTACTTTACCACAGAGCATGTGTTGTGTATCAGATTTTGGCGTTAATGCATTAATATAGACAGATGCCGGTTAAATCTAAGCTCACATACAGGGTGTACACAGCTGCACATTAACGCACAAACATCGCCTTAAGCAACCATCAATTAATTACAAGACGTCTGCAAGAGATCAATAACTTGTCTGAGCTCTGGAATAAGATATAATATATATATATATATATATATATATATATATATATATATATATATATGCGTGTGTGCATTGTTTAATTGAAGCGAACCAGTGACTACATATGTGTGTGTTTGTGTAAACAGTTCCATTGGAGAAAAATCGGCGAGTTCCACTGTAGGCAGGCTTGTGGGTGAATGTGTACATATGTGTGTGTTTGTGTAAACAGTTTATTTGGAGACAAACCGGCGAGTTGCGCTGTAGGCAGACATATGGGTGAACGTGTGTTTATGTAAACAAATTAGTTGGAGACAAACCAGTCAGGTTCTCTGTAGGAAGACATGTGTGTGTCCGTGTGTGTGTTGGTGTAAACAGTTCAATTGGAGACAACCCGGTAAGTTTCACCGTAGACAAGCGTGTGTGTGAATATATACATGTGTGTTTGTGTAAACAGTTCAATTGGAGACAAAGCGATCAGTTTCACTGTAGATAGGCATGTGTGTGTGTTTGTGTAAACAGTTCAATTGTAGACAAATCGGCGAGTTTCACTGTAGGCAGGCTTGTGTGTGAGTGTGTACATATGTGTGTGTTTGTGTAAACAATTCAACTCGGGACAAACTGGCCAGTTTCACTGTTGGCGGCCATGGTGATCAGTGATTGAATTCTATATTACAATGTTTTTTTTTCTTAAATAAAGCTGTTTCCCTAGGTAAGCGCCTTCATTATGGGGCTGTCACACTACGACGTAACGACGTCAACGTAGGGAGAACGTGAAGAACGTTGAACTTCTCGGCGTAGTATGCAAATTTGGGCAGAAGTTGAACGTGGATGCAGCGTAGTGGACGAGAGCGTAACGTTGGTAAAGCGTAGTGATACCGTCAATCCCCGAGAGAGGACAACGTCACTACGTTCACGGAACGTCATGAACGTTATTCCATCGCCAGAAGAACGTTACATGACGTTAGCTATGTCGTGACACGTTGAACGTACGTTGAATGCACGTTCTCCTGACGTTCTCGTGACGTTCTCCTGACGTTCCCATTAAGCCTCGTAGGCTTTTGCACTTGGTTTAATGTGGGTCAACGTAGTGGAACGTAGTTGAACGTAGTGAGCAGCGTTGAAATAACGTCCATTTAACGTCATTGACGTTCACTGAACGTGAACAGAACGTACGGCGAACGTAAACCCTTACGTTCGACCTACGTCGAAAGTTTTGAACATGTCCAAAACCTTGACGCAACTCGACGTAACACGACGTAATGTGACGTAGCTCGACGTCATTCTAACGTCATTCTGACGTCATCATGACGTAACCCAACGTCATGACGAAAAATGCCCACGTTAGGCTCACGTTGGCTCGTTACGTCGTAGTGTGACAGGGGTATTAAGCGCACCGCTTGTTGATTTCGATAAACCACCCCACCTGACATAAAAACAATGCGCAGCGAGCAGTATTCAAACCGGCCTACCTACCTGAGGTGTTGGTTGGGTGGGGGCGGGGGTGGAGGTCAAGGGTCAGCCGGCCTGTCGGTCACTGGACTGGGTCGGCTATGTGACAACGCACATATATACACAGTAGATCACTGCTGACGCCTGTCGCAGGACTCTCGACTGCTGCGGACGGTGAACGCTAATAAGAAGAGGAGCCGTGAGCTGTGGGCTGTGAGCTGCTCGGGTGGTGCTGCCCTCCTCCTTCTCACCGCGCCACCTGGCGGCGCTGTGGTGTGTGTGTAATGCCTCCATAGCAACAGGTGGGGCCTGACATGCAAAGGTGCTCGGCCACTCGACTGACTCCTGGCCTCCACTTACCTCACACGCGCACACGCACACGCATCATCGTTCACGCACGCACACACGCACACGCCACTGAGCGGCAGTCACGGTCAGTCGCCCCCCCCCCCACACCGCCCAGACCCCCCCCCCCCCCCACACACACACGCCTCATCGTTCACGCACGCGCACACACACGCCACTGACCACTAGTCACTTCCAATTGACCCCCCCCCCCCCCTCCACCGCCGCCCAGCAGCTCTCCCCCCCCCCCCCCCCCCACACACATACCCCGGAGTGGGGATTGAATTAGAGGTAGGCGCAAAGCAATAAAACGGCTCGTAGACTGCTGTGATTGTTTTGGATATTCTCTTTTTTGTTTTCTTTTTGTTCTTTTCAATTGGAAGCAGAACAATCGCTCGCCCATACTGAACACTCTATCTGTGTGTTGATGAGTCCCGATTGGAGTGAGGTAATGTGGTGAATAAATGATGGAAGATCGACTGCATAATTAATGCGAAAGGAAATAGCATTAATTAAGGATTGCTGATGGCTCGGCAGGTGGTTTCGGTTTGAAAACACTTTTGATAACAAGTTTTAAATCCCTATCTAATACTACAAACTTTTGAAATCGTCGTTGTGTATAATAAATATAGAAAATTGATTCGGGCCAGATAAGGGTATCGAGGCTCTAGTTCACGTGAACTAATTAAGATACATTCATATAGAAAGAAATAGTTTACCAAACACATCTGTATCCAAGTTGGCACAATTCTAATAACACAGGTTAAACAAACAAAAATGTGTTATTGTCTTCGAATAATGTAATAATATCAAAGGTCTCGTGTGCAAAAAAAGAAAGAAAACATATAAATATTTAAAAAAACTAAAAAACATACAGCTTTATTCAGAAAAAATCGTTAAATATGTACACATAGTTTCTTCGTGAATAGATTAGAAAAACTGATGCTTCCTATCAATATGATTACGATAATAAAACTCAACCCGGTACAACTGGCCATAAAATATTACCTCATGGTAACATTGGGTCTAACCTAAAAAAACTAGCAATGAGACCTACCCCCATCTTTTCATCTCTCCGTAAATGATGGGATACCAGTGAATAATCAACCACTTAAAGGCCGGACTCCCAGTGGCAGGACAAAACAGTCGGTTAAATTAAGACCCGTGCCTCTCCCAGCTACTCTCATCCATCTTTATTTGGTGCAGATGTCCTACTTCAGGATGTAAAATATCCCGACTTTCCCACTACTGCTAATTAGGTTACTGTGTCGCAGCCCCAAGCCCATTTACACGGATGAAAGTGGTCTCCGGAGAAAAAAGCGGAAATGCTGATATTCTCCCATAGCATTGTCAGGGAATTGCGAAAAAATACCGGAAGTCAGGTCTCAACTAGCCTTGTTGTGATTGCATTATCGCCCATATCTAACAGGTTCTTGCTTAGGTTTTATGTTCTAACTACATCTAAGGTCATATAAGAATGCGATTCGAACCACCCAACTGTTGTCATATACATCCCATCTTTTGGAATTTTCTTTAACGTCAATCGGTGGATATAAGAAATCCCGAAAATCCGTGAAATTTACCAATACATCCAAAGCAACTTACATGATGATGTGGGAAGGTTGGTCACTGATAGGAGGTCCAGAATGAAGGAACAAGCACCACGTTCTGAGTTCTGAATAAGACTAATCTAAGGGTTTATTTCCTCTCACATTTTGGTTTCCTTGTTGGATGCAGTCTCCCTTGTCCGGGCATGCTAATGATATCTTACCCTTGGGGATATGCTGCTGATGCACATTTAGCAACTAGCCCCATCCAGTTGAGATGCCACGCTAGCCATATCACCAAATAACCATGTATGCTCCAGGCACCAACATATTTATAAACCCTCTTTCAGCTGTCTTTATTGTATGGCATGCACCCACCCAATTTACTAGCAAATCACTGCAAACCATTCACAATATAGTTAATTAATAGTAAAATCCTCATAGTTTGTACCCAATATTAAAGCTGCATAGTACGATGAAGTATAACATTTTCAATACCAAAATAATTATATAGATTTAACTCAAAGTATCTAACTTAGATATTGATGCACTTATTAAGTATGTATTGCCAAATGGAAGGGCACACTGAGTCAATTTAATAGAACATGTATTGCTGGAGCCTATGCTTGCCAAAACTAATTTTACATGTTCCCACTTCAAATATCTTAAAGGTTACCCATTTAAATGAAAAATTTCTTCAAACTAAAGTAATTCACTAAGGCGGAGACTCGACTGGTTATATATCGGCGTTTATTTGTGTGAATAAGAATCTAGTAACAGGCTAGTCAAAGTCATGCGAGCAATGTGATATACAATGGTTAAGGCTAATCACTTAATGTGCTATGGGTCGGCTATGGTGCCATAAAGTTTGTCGTTGCTGATGTGTCACAGCGGAGGTTCGGCGTCAAAGTGTTCGTGCCCGATTTCCCCCCCCCCCATATCGGGAAAGGCGAGGCTCGTCCCCGCCCAGTCAATCAAGCCGATGACCAGGCCAGCGTTAACTCGAATCCTACAACCCTCCCGGCTCAACCCTATCTCATCGGTGTGGGTGGGTTGGGTCAATTTAAGGCGTGGTTGACTGGTTGGTAGTTGGTCGCCGAGTGGCGAGCAGCTCAGTGCTCGTTGGGTCGTTGGCTGGGGCGAGTCCACCACGGAGGGGTGGCCGGAGGTGAGGGGAGGAGTGGTGTGGGGAGCGGGGCGGCGCCCGGCGTCCCGGTGGGGTCCCAGGTTCGAAGCTGGAGAGGGGGGGGGGGGGAGCCAGTGGCATGCTAGCGCAGTGTTGCCGTCTCATCTCCGCCCGTCAATTACCCATGTTATTTTTAACATGTACAATGTAGATAATAACAATCAATTTAATAGATTTATCGTAGAAAAATGAGAGAAAGTCAAAACCATCGGACTATGTAACTTTAACTAATAGGAATAATATGTTGCCTAATAGTAATAGGCAACAAAAGTTCTATGCGCATAGTCCTGAATGTGCTAAATGTTTACACATAGAGTGGGAGGAGTTCCAGAAACCAATTAGGTTTGAAGGCAAGGGGTGGCATCAAACTGCTACCATGAGCTCTTTATTTAAGCAAATAAGGCTTCTGCAGCCTTCATTTATTTGTTTGGGACACGATGGCACCGTGCAATGTGCATAAATGTCAAGAGGGTAGATGAATGTATTCTTGCTCCAGGTAAGAAACACTGAAGTAGTGCCTAATTTAAATTTATTGTCTTAAATAACAGATGGTCTTCTTGCCCATTGTGTGGTGGCAGGAGTTTAATGATATGTAAACTGGTGTTGCTATCAGTACCGGTTCATACATTTGCACCATTTTGGGGTTTCCGCGCTAGTCTCGTTGTTGTGCATGTTCATGTGAATACGGTCTATTGTATTGACACTGAACGCATTAGATTTATATTTAACGGTGTAGTCCGATGGTTTTGAATTTCTGTCATTTTTCTGAGATAAGTATATTAATTTGATTGTTATAATCGACCTTACTTTAGTTTGAAGTAACTTTTATTTTGAATGGCTAACTTTTGAGATATTTGAAATGCAAACACATAAAATTAGTCTTGGAAAGCATGCCAAAACTCTGCCACCATAGGCTTCTGCAGTAACAGGTTCTATTAAGTTGACTGAATATTCCCTTCTATGTGGCAACAAATTCTTAGCGCAGCAGTATCTAAGTTAGATATGTAGAAACAAATCTAGATAATTGCTTTGGTTTTGAAAATTTGATGCTTTATCGGACTATGCAGCTTTAATCTTCGGCCAAGGGCTAGAATTGGTGATAATGAATAGCAAGTTATCGACTGGTGAGAGACTTTGAGTGGCATGCAAACACCTTCCACTTCACCTAGAGGCATTATTGACACCACTAGTCATGGCCTCTACCCGAAACGCAGTGACCACACAATAATGCAGTCTACCTGGAAAACACTTTAATGGGGCTGTCACACTACAACGCTTCTCACCGGTGACCCGTCAGCGTTGAAAATAAAATTAAAGTGTCGAGAAACGTTAAAGATTTAGGGAAAATATGGGACATTGGACGTTGGCACAGCGTGTGAGTAGCGTCTTGTTAGCGCGCGGCCAACGGGTTTCGACGAGTGAGGAAAAAAAAAAAAAAGTTTGGCGCGACGTGCTCATATGACCTTAGATGTTGGTAGGACGTAAAACAACAAAGCAACCATTTGGCGCAACGTGTGGAGGCGACCGGCCCGCGTGCACGGCGTCTGCCTAGCGTTCGCATAACGCTCTTCCGGCGTGTCCAATGGAGCTCGACGTCCGCCTAACGTCCTCCTAACATCCTTACCCATATATTTGCGCGCGCTGCCGGTCGTTGTTTTTTTTTGACATGTTGAAAACACGCACGCCGACGTTGTCCGCCGACCGTCAACGTCAAACATAGTATACTGACGCGCCGCTAACGCGCCGCTGATGCGCCGCTAACGCGTGCCGACGTTTCCCAAAAAATGAAACATGTTGCCGGGTCGCCGGTGAGAAGCACCGTAGTGTGACAGCCCCATTACTGGCAGCTATGATTAATAGCCATTCATGTGTATTATCCTATGTTGCTAGTAAATTAAATAACAAATCTATGAATTAATCTAGTTGACTACAAGTCATCAGATGGGATGGCCAAATGAATTGAGCGCCCGCTGACTGTGTGGCAGGTCGTGAGTTCGAACCTCAGCCGAGTTGGGTATCTGTTTGGTTACGTTATCATTCAATTATTTTAGCATAGTCAATGGTATGCATTGATACAGTACCAAAACATTGTTCTATGGTATTTTTGCTTTGTTTTTAAAAGTATTGTCTTTTGTGGAGATTTCTGATAGTAATGTAGAGCAGCGCTCCCTACACTATATCTTTTTTTGCAGATTATGCGCAGTGAGCTGAAACTCTGGTTGTGCGGGGGAGTTTCAAGTTTGTACACAATACCATTGAATGACTATTAAAGACAATCTATGCAATGACCATTCATGAATAATGAAAACATAAATGGGATAAGAAAAAAGAAGGAAAAAAAATGAATATCAATGTGTGATATTGCCATTGATTCTTGACTGGCTTCAAATGTTATTCCATTCAACTCTACACATTATCTATTTCTGCTAAGAACCATTATAAATTAGGTGGAAAGATTAATAAAATCAGAAGAGATTGCATATCACAATAAATCTTACTCTATATATGTAAATTTTGACTGCGTTGCGCATGTTGGCGGAGGCTAACATGTCTAATTTGCTAACGAGGCAACTGTCTGACCTCCTTTCCTCGTTTCCGGTTTCTACTTTTCTACCTCACTTCTTTTCCGCCTCCAACCGTTTCACTTCGCTTCCCCATCCTCTCACCCTCTGTTTCTGGGGGTGAGCGCTGACATCTTCTGCTTGCCTTCGATAATGATGACGAGCTCCTGATCAAGCTAATTACGTTCATGTTATGATCCTGTGCTGATACTGGCTGTGTTTAGGGTCCCAAGTCACCCGCTTGCTAGCCTGCATGCCAGGCCCTGCTATGTTTCTTCATTAAACTCTACAAAGGTTCTTGACTCTGTTGTTTCTCTTACTGTCCATATCGCTCATTTCTCTGTGCCGAGTGAAGCGAATTAGATTAAAATGCGTCATCGATTAATTGTACTATTTTACTAGTCACCGACTGTTACACACGGTGTATATATACCGTTCTCTGACTGGGGCGGTCACTAGGATGAATACTGATTGTAATATATGTGTAATAGATGTCTAGACGTCTAGACACATCTGTAATATATGCAAATCAGATGACACCATGGAAAAGTTTGGTCGGCTATGGTTTGAGCCCTGGAGGGGAATAAAATCATTCAGTATCCAGAAGTCAAAGTGTTCAGACGTTTTATTTTCACATGGTGTCAGATGTGGAGGCAATGGTGCTTTTAGGCCCATTGCTTCAGGCTACCAACAAAGACAGTGTCGTATAGCTGTGGTTCACCAGGCAGCAACTCCCTGGTAACCAAATGAAGCAGCATTAACAAGTTACTGTGAGTTTGCTCTGCCACAGACAAGCAAGCAGAACGCCATATCTGAATGGACAGATTGGAGGACAGGGCCCGAAGTGATGGCCCACAAATGCACAGATGCCTGGAAAGATGGCACGCGGATGCCTAGAGGCACAGACACGACTGCATGGATGCCAAGAAGCACAGATGCACAGATCATCGACAGAGATGAATGGCTGTAATGAAAACGGCCAGGATGAAGACGCGCAGAACGTCAGGCCAGCTAAGCAACAGGTGAGGCAGCGAGCAGTGAACACGGAGCACCGAGATGCAAGCATCGGATGCCAGGCCACTGATATTGATATATAATTCCATCATAATATTGCTGTGGACTAGTTATTAGTGATGGTAATTGTTTTGTCAATGGAAAGAAAATACAACTGAATATGTATTATATGACATGTAGCATATATGTTTACATACATAAGGTTGTCCACATACTGTATGCTGCTATCTGAACACCCCCAGGGCGGCGCGAGGCCTCATCACAAAAGAATGAGGTTCAAATCAGTGAATGCAACAAAGTAGCAGTTGTTAGTCTGCTTTGTTAAGGCTGCATACTCCAACATAAAAAAAATATATATATATATTACAAAATGTTACTGTAAAGATCAAAACCACTATATTGTTATTGTCAGAGTCATTGTGTATTTTTATTGTGTCATTATGGACAATGTGTTTTGTGGAGGCTAAGCAGCTGGACAGTTCAAAGGACTTCAGTGAATGAGTAAATCTGGTATGTTTTATGGGGATTTTGAAACATTTCATGTCTCAGAAATACTTTGAGGGGGGGATGTCATATATGTGTAATAGACGTCTAGACACGTCTGTAATATATGCAAATGAGATGACGTCATGGAAAAGTTTGGCCGGCTATGGTTTGAGCCCTGGAGAGGAATAAAGTCATTCAGTATCCAGAAATCAAAGTGTTCAGACGTTGTACTTTCACACTGATTGCCCTGTATGCGTCCTTTATATCTATCATGGCGATGAAATTGTCGCGCACCAGCTGGCCAGCCAGGTCATCAACACCTCGGTAGGAAAAGGTTTAACAGACCTCATCTACATAGTTATTGACTGAGTGGCTAATTTATTATGAATAAATTTCTCCTCAACAGGGTTTTTAATCTTTTTAGAACGTGCTGAGTAAGTGGTGGCACAACTTGGTTTATTACTTTAAAGCCAACTATTGCACCGTGTAGAACAAAGTCCCAGTCAGGGTTACCCCCCCCCCCCCCCTGAAGAAACATTCGCATAGCACATGGCATGGTTTAAACTGAGCACGAGAGGGCCTGATAAGGTGGTTACAAGTGCAAATAGCTTTCAGACACAGCTGTGAAATAGTAAATGTAACAGGGGCCGCCATGGGGCTAAACTTGTCATCCGCCCGTGACGTGCAGATCCGACTGATATTAATTACACTTAACCAATCACTCAGTATTGGGTCTAAATGCGAGATAACATTGTCACCGTCGCTAGTCGAATCAGGTGTTAGGCTAGACTTGCAACACAACACTTCAAGGCCGCCGGTGATTACACCGTCCGGGGCCAGGGCAAGGTCACAGTCATAACTGGAGCCCTGGTAATTAGACTGAGGGGCGCTGCCTGTCACATTACAGTTAGCGTAATCTTCCTGAATTAGACCCGCTTGTGGGCTTGTATTCACAGACAATTTTGCGGTGTCAGTCGAGATTGCCAAGGGTGTATGGGTAACACAATTTACCGAAATGTTGTTGTCGGAACTAATACAAACACTAGCGACCCCAGACACAATTCAGGGAAATGTCTACCTAGGCAACTGACAACGCCCTAGTCTTTACTGCACTTGCTGCAGATATGTGTCTTGCTAACGCAGCGGGAGCACTAATGACGATAGCTACACGTCTTTTGTCTTTTCATCTCTCGAACACCCCTCTTCCTTATTAAAGGCAAAACAGGGTTTCTTGCCATCCTTAACATACAGGTATCTCGGCCTACTCGGGCTCGCCCTACTACCGGTAGAACTGTTAGAGCTGGTCCCTGGTTTCTGCATGAACTTAAAGGCGTAGTATTGTAGCGCCACCTCGGGATTCCCTGTCGAGAAAGCACCAAAACCCTCATACACGGCAAGCTTCCTAATAGCCCTATCATAATTTATGTGGGACTTCTCGACAAAAGTGCCAGACTTGGCCTTGCCCCCTATATAGCCAATATGTTTAAGCAGATTTAATAGCTTTACACTGTCAGACTCCCTTGATGCCACGATCCAGTTCACAGAGGCTTCTATAAGTTCGAACGGGGATAGTTTTTTTATTTCCTTTCCGTCTTCTACATGTCTGCGGAGGGACCACTTACTTCGGGCTTTTCTCTCCTTCTTTGACAAACTGGATGATCGCCGGCAGTAGTGGCGCCTTCACCTCTCGTGTGACGGGCTCCAGCGCTTGCTGCCGCTCCTCCCTCTCGAGCACCATTCGCTCTCGCTGCGTACACTCGCTATGACTCTCCATTCGTGCTCTATGTCGTCCATCCGGTCCACCTCGCGATCCCCGGCCCGATCCCTCCTCTGGTCCCTGGTCCGGTCCAAACTGAGGTTGGTGACATCTTCACGCAGGTCTCGCTAAACGCATTCCAATTCGGCCAACTTCTTCCGCCTCTCAAGGTGTCTGATTCTCTCATTAATCTTCCTTTCTTCCTTCTCCAGCCGGTCAATATCGATAACATTATCAGACTGTTTGTCCTTTACGTGGGTTGATTTTCCTCCATCCACCATTGCAATCACTGACTCTCTCGTGTTCGCCCTGGTCGAATCCTTATTTGAACGTGCAGAGCACATGTAGTTCACTGGTTCTGTATACATGTACAATGCTACAGAAAGCACAATAGGCCTTTGGCATGCCAGTACGAAGGTGCCGGCGTCGCAATTCTTAAAGTGTAGTGCATTTCTTTGTTTTATATTAAATTATCCTAGAAACAAATACAGTTATTATATTTTCTCGACCTTTAGATTCAGGATAAATTTAAGGACTTTCCAACACCTCTGTCAATGCTAAATTATAATTATACCGATCGATGCCAACATCCACGCTGGACGCCGGCAACTTTACCCAATGCGGGACCTCCGACTTTTTAGTTCAAATTCCTGCCGTTCGCGTCTCCACTGAACGAGTGGGCCTATTCGGCACACTGTCACACTGCAAACCCAATGGCTATGAGCAATCTTCATACAGAAGAAGTCAAATATCTTTAAAACCACAACACCTACAGACAAACCGCTTGGTATACATATAGAAAACATACAACAAATAGATAATATTAATTTTATAAGGTTAGGGTTCTGTATTTCTATTAATTTTGAATAAAGTAAACGTTTTGCACTGGGCGTACCGCCAAACTCAGTGCATTGTCAATGGCCGTGAGCAATCTTCATACAGAAGAAGTCAAATATCTCTAAAACCACAACACCTACAGACAAATCGCTTGGTATACATATAGAAAACATACAACGAATAGATTATATTAAATTTATAAGGTTAGGGTTCTGTATTTCTATTAATTTTGAATAAAGTAAACGTTTTGCACTGGGCGTACCGCCAAACTCAGTGCATTGTCAATGGCCGTGAACAAACTTCATACAGAAGAAGTCAAATATCTCTAAAGCCACAACACCTAGAGACAAACCGCTTGGTATACATATAGAAAACATACAACGAATAGATTATATTAAATTTATAAGGTTAGGGTTCTGTATTTCTATTAATTTTGAATAAAGTAAACGTTTTGCACTCTCGCGTACCGGCGAACTCAGTGCATTGTCAATGGCCGTTTAGGACCACTGGTACCGATGCGCCATCTAGTGTCAACAAATGAACTACCCCGGATGTCCCCCATTGGCCTCTTTTCGTGATTCTGACTCATATATATATGAAAAGAAATTAAATAAATATATTTGAAAAGACAAAAATATATATATATAACCCAAAATACTGATTGCTGCTATGGTAGGTGGGTGGGGTCTTGACTCCTTTGTAGACGTAAGGTATGGTGTTGTTTCCATTATTCTGACAACTCTCCGTTGGCACAGAGAACAGGAAATCAGAATCACTATCGACCCCCCCCCCCCCCCCCCCCCCCATCCCCGGGCACCCCAAACCTGCATCTCCCAAGTTGGACCGTGCTCAGCCTACCTATTCACCATAATTCCCTCGTGACCACCCCGACACCTAGACGACTAATTAATCTGAGTGCTAGTACCGTAAACTGACGCACGGGGCGCCACGATGCTACGTCTACCAGAATCCAGTTTTCAAAACCTACTTTAAGCTCTTTAATCCGGTGCTTGTGATAAACTGAGAATGGATTGAAGCTAATTGTAATTAAATCGCTACTCTAGTTGTCTAGTAGAACAACAATAAAAGTGTAATTTTCCTAATGATGAACTTTGTTATTGCTGACAATATATACATTGTTCATGTTCGCAAAACATGGGTAATTTGCGACCGGGCAGAAGGGTTGGTCGACACTGACACGCCACCTATCGATTTGATACGAAACTAAACCATCCTCCGCCATTACCCTAATATCAATACCAGCCTTACTCTACGATGCTGCCACCTATACTTGACTTTTGGAACTAAATTACACCACCTATGCTGCCACCAGGCGGTGACGTCACGGACAGCATTTAACCGCTCACTCGCCCTTCGGACATAAACCCACGAAGACCAACCGACCACCAATTTGTGAAGACTCCGACGCACGAGGACGACAGCATGCCGAAATGGACAAGCAGCCACCAGCCGTCAAGCCATGCCGACACCAAAAAGAGGACACCCACCTTCGGTCCTGACAAAACCCCCAAAACTAAATGCACAATCTCGAAACACATGACCACCAGCAGCGACAGCGACACGGACACCAGCGAGGCACCCCCAAAGCCCCAAAAAAGTATGGACAAAATTGAGAAAAACCTTACCAATCGGCTGGAGACCGTCACACAAAACATACTAGCACGGATATACGCCCTGGAGGTGAAGAAGCCAACCGATAAGCGACCCGACAACCGGCCGCTGGAAAGCGCGGGAAGTAACTGTCGCAGACGCTCAAGTGGCGGTGTTGCGGTTTCCCAGGGACACCAGTTTGCGAGGGACACATCGCTTCTGCACATGCGTCAAAATCGAACAGCATCGTCACTAACCTTATAAATTTAATATAATGTTTTTGGTAAAGATGTTTTCTACATGTGTACCAAACGATTTGTTTCTAGATGGTGTAATCTGAGAGATATTTGACTTTTTCTGTATTTCCTGTATGAAGATTGCTCACGACCATTGACAATGCCTTGAGTTTGACGGTACGCGCAGTGCAAAACGTTAGTTTTATTCAAAATTAATAGAATTCAAGAAGCCTAACCTTATAAATTTAATATAGTCTTCATGGTAAACATGTTTTCTATATGTGTACCAAGCGATTTGTTTCTAGATGGTGTAATTTGGGAGATATTTGACTTCTTCTGTATGAAGATTTGCTCATGGCTGTTAACAATGCATTTGAATGGAAGTGTCCCTGGCAAACTGGTGTCCCTCGGAATCCGCATCAGCGGCCTCATGATCAACAACACGAGACCGACACCGCAGCAGACGCCGAAGCCGAAGCCACACATGCACGCGCACACGCACACGCACATCCACACGCTCACCGGACAAACGCCACCATACCGATTCACGAGATGAGGAATGGCGCTGACACAAGCACAGAAGCCGCAAGCACTCACCGTCTACCACCGGATCTGACAGTGACCACCGTGACTCAATAGACGAATTCTTCGGCACCAGCAAGTCCCACTCATCTAAGAGAGGTAAAGTCTCAATTATGCCTCATACTTTCGTGATACATGGTGACATAAAGGGCAAGGTCAACCTGGGTGAGAGTAGTTCCATGGAGTATTTCTGTGCTCTCTATCATATGTGCAAAGACTCAATGGTGCCACGGAGCTGGGTGGAACACATACCCAAGCACCAGGAGCAGCTCGCTCTCATGCATCTTGAGTGGGACTGGGAGACCAGTCTGACATGGTCCGAAGGAGTGTTCAGTATGATAGATGACGGCCGCTTGAAGAAAGGCTGGGAAGATCTCTACGCGATCAAAGACGTCCAGCGGGACGTGCACTCGGTGGGAACCCGATTAACACAGAAAAAGCACAAAAGTAATGAGTACTACAAACGGCAGGAGGAAGCCGCCAGCTATGACTACCCTAGGAGGGCATATTTCTCCTCCGAGACCGATAGCCACCCGTGCCACCAGTGGAACTGGGGCACGGATTGCGGCCACACTGCAACACATGGAACACTCCCCAACCGGTTCTGCCACGTGCGTGCATATTGCGTCAACAAATACAGGAAAGGTAACCCACACTGCGAACAAGACACTAATAATAAGAAGCGAGCAATAGATAAGAAAAAAGCATTCTACCCCCCACACCAAACTCTGCCAATGACTCCGACTGGCAGGGTTTTCAGTAACTTCACCGTCAGTGCGGGAGACTCCCGCAAGCACCGAGTTCCCGCCCAACATCAATCACTCGTACTACACTCAGGGTGAGCACAATCTACTCCATGTTTCTGTTGACACTTGCGCATCCACACCTATGACATTCTCACCCACTGTTTACTCATCACATATTTGTATTAGTAGAGGTGGCCCCCTCCACCAACCCTCTGCCCCAATTAAATACGACTGCCATCTTGACCTAATTACAGCCACGTGGTCACCCTCTCCCCTAGATACAAGATTCACCCCGTACTGCTGCAGTAGGGGTGCAAACCAACCCTATGTAAAAGCTGTTGAAAAAACGGGTCAATGAAATGAGAGCCTAATTTCACAATGTAAGAAGCAACAATTATTCTTTACATCTGTCTTATTATTAGCCCGCTACCTTTGAGTTGAAAAATATAATATAATATCTAGTTTAATAAGATTTAAAAGTGAAATCGACGGCGTTCTACAGCCACCATCTTGTCTTTTTGCATTCTCTCCCATTTCACCAACTCTGTGCCTATATAAATATCCATTTGATAGTGGAGGCAGACATTCTACTCCCTGGTCCATACTAAAGCTATTTTCGCCCGTATTTAGACTATGTTGTCGTTCACCCGTGGACTACAAGTACCGAGTGAATCTTTTATCTACCTCTCCCCCAGCCATCCCACCACCTGACACCAGCCCGACCAGCCACTGTAGGTCAAACAGCATCCCGCGCTTTTTCAAATTCCACCCACGTAGACCCGACACGGCCACCGCCTTGCTCCCCCACTACCCCCATCCCAGAGCTCGCACCACCCCCCTCCCAGGTCCCCATCACCCTGACCGCCCCAATTAAAGCCCCCTCCCCCTGCACACACGGCACACCGCAACACATCCCCGGGAATCCCCTACACCGCACAGGCAGCGCCCGGGAATGCCCCCCCACCCAGGCTTCCGCCCACAGGCCTTGTATACATGAAGGTTAGGGTGTCTGGACTGCCCAACCACCTGGCAGCCATGATCCCAGTCCCCTCTGGGCTCATCATCCCCAAGTGGAGGGAATATCTTTCAGACTATCACAATAGGCAGCTCCTCAAATACCTGGAGTTCGGATGACCAGCGGACTTCACCGGAGACGAGCCGCCAATCCCCTCGAGCACCAACGACAAAGAAGACCCCACCAACGTCATCTGGATCAAGAGGTACGTGGAGAGGGAGCTCGCCTGTGGCGCCCTCCTCGGCCCCTTCACCGAGCCCCCCTTCCAACTGTGGGCCCAGACAAGCCCCATGATGACCCGCCCCAAGAAAAACACCAATGAGAGGCGGGTCATTGTGGACCTCAGCTACCCAAGGGGCGCCAGTGTCAACACTGGCATTAGAAAGGGCCAGTACCAACTTAGACCATTCACTTATACTCTTCCAGGTATCCAAGACCTCGCCGACGAAGTGACGAGACTGGGCAGTGCCTGCTACATCTGGTCAGCAGACATGGCCCGAGCCTACCACTAGCTCTGGGCCTGCCCTCTCTCAATCCCACTATTCAGCATCACCCTCCACGGTAAGACCTACTATGACATTCCACCCCCCTTCGGGTGCCGAACGTCATCCCTGGCCTGAGCCCGCACCACAAATGCCATGGTCTACATGCTCAGGGCCAGGGGCTGTATGCATGACGCGGGGGTAGCGCTCTACCTCTCAGGGTAGTGGGGATTTCCGGGGTAGCGGCGAAAAGTTGCCATGCATGTGACTGGGGTAAGGATACCACTGGGGGGGAGGGGGGAGCGAGGGGGTAAAAAGTAGGGTAAGCTACCCCCACTCAGTAGCAGGTATAAGGGCTAGGGTAGGGACCGACTCGGGCCAAATCTATTGAATGCGATCATATTTAACAGAATTACATAGTGAAATTTTATCAATTTAACCCTAAATTCGAATCGTTATTAAGGCTACCGCCGCATTGGCGGTGATATTAATAGTGTCGAATCGACGAATGTAAAGTAAACAAATCGCCGCCGCCGCCTCGACGTCGCATTCCATATACCCCTGTCACACTACGATGTTTCTCTCCAACGCGCGGTGACGTGTGTCCTTTTTTGGCAAAACGTCTCTGTCTGTGCCTCTGTCTGTGTCTCTGTCTGTGTCTCTGTATGTGTCTCTGTCTGTGTCTCTCTGTCTGTGTCTCTGTCTGTGTCTCTCTGTGTCTCTGTCTGTCTCTGTCTGTGCCTCTGTGTCTCTGTCTGTGTCTCTGTGTCTGTCTCTGTATGTGTCTCTGTCTGTGTCTCTCTGTCTGTATCTCTGTCTGTGTCTCTGTGTCTGTGTCTCGCTCTGTGTCTCTGTCTGTGTCTCTGTGTCTCTCTCTGTGTCTCTGTCTGTGTCTCTGTGTCTCTCTCTGTGTCTGTCTCTGTCTGTGTCTCTGTCTGTCTGTGTCTCTGTGTCTGTCTCTGTATCTGTCTCTGTCTGTGTCTGTATCTCTGTCTGTGTCTGTGTCTCGCTCTGTGTCTCTGTGTCTCTCTCTGTGTCTGTGTCTCTCTCTGTGTCTCTGTCTGTGTCTCTGTGTCTCTCTGTGTGTCTCTGTGTCTGTCTCTGTCTGTGTGTCCGTCTGTCTGTGTCTCTGTCTGTCTCTGTATGTGTCTCTGTCTGTGTCTCTGTCTGTGTCTATGTCTCTGTCTGTGTCTCTGTCTGTGTGTCTGTGTCTGTCTCTGTGTCTGTCTCTGTATGTGTCTGTCTCTGTATGTGTCTCTGTGTCTGTCTATGTATGTGTCTCTGTCTGTGTGTGTGTGTCTCTGAGTGTCTGTGTCTCTGGCTGTGTCTCTGTCTGTGTATCTGTCTGTGTCTGTGTATGTGTCTCTGTCTGTGTATGTGTCTCTGTGTGTGTCTCTGCGTCTCTTTGTTTATGTGTGTGTCTCTGTGTGTGTGTCTCTGTGTCTGTGTCTCTGTGTCTGTGTGTGTGTCTGTATCTCTGTGTGTGTGTCTCTGTGTGTGTGTCTCTGTGTGTCTCTGTCTGTCTGTGTATGTCTGTGTATGTGTGTGTGTATTTGTGTCTCTGTGTGTGTCTCTGTGTGTGTGCATGTCTCTGTGTATCTGTGTGTGTGTCTATGTGTGTCTGTGTGTGTGTGTCTCTGTGTCTCAGAGAGAGAGAGACAGAGGCACATACACACACAGATGGAGACACAGACAGATGGAGACACAGACAGAGACACAGACAGAGACACGGACAGAGACACAGACAGATACACATACAGAGACAGACACAGAGACAGAGACAGAGACACAAACAGAGACAGAGACACAGACAGAGAAACATACAGAGACAGACACAGACACAGAGACAGACACAGAGACACAGACAGAGACAGACACAGAGACACATACAGAGACAGACACAGCGACACAGACAGAGACAGACACACAGACAGAGACACATACAGAGACAGACACAGAGACACAGACAGAAACACATACAGAGACAGACACAGAGACACAGACAGAGACACAGCACACAGACACAGACACACAGAGACACATACAGAGACAGACACAGAGACAGACACATAGAAACAGACAGAGACACAGACACAGAGACACAGACTCGACGCTTTAATTTTATTTTCAACGCTGACGGGTCGCTGGTGAGAAACATCGTAGTGTGACAGGGCCATTACTGGTGGCGGTGGCGGTTTGTTTACTGTACGTTCGTCGATTCGAAAATATAACTATTAATATCGCCGCCAATGCGGCGGTAGCCTTAATAACGCTTCGAATTTAGGGTTAAATTGATCAAATTTCACTTATTGGGTATGTAATTCTGTTAAATATGATCGCATTTAATATATTTGAGCCTAATATATGGCTACAAACGCAGAGGGATTTCCCAAATCTATAAATAACTGCTAGGGTACCTACCTCCTTGCCGATTTGGCTTCATGCATACCCCGTGACCCATTTCCTACCCCCGGCGATAGCTACCCGAAACTCGGTCCTTACCCCCGGGGGCGATAACTTACTCGTCATGCATAAGGCCCCAGAAGTCATCACACACTATGCTACCTTGATGTCGGGGCAGCCCCCTCACTACAAGCAACGCAAGGCAGGAGACAAAATAGGATAGGTATGAGCTTTAACCTGGTAACTTAAAGTGTTCTATCATTTTAAGTCATCTAGACATCTAATTTATCAATACTGAATTATTTGAATATGTTATTTTTCTATTGTAGGTTTAATTGAGGTAACATTTAGACCCAAATGAGTGGGTGGGTACCAGATTTTGGCTGGTTGACGTATGAGGTGGAAATGTGACTATATTGAGTGGTAGACTATGATTGGCTGGTGAGCTATGCCACTGAGTGGTGCGTATAGTATAAGCAGGTTGTGGCAGAGTGAGATGTGTCGTTTGATTGGCAGATGAGGTAGGAGACAGAGTAGTGTGTGGGTCTGAAAAAACTGTAGTTCACATGAACTATAGGTTCCACTATACCCAGCAATGACAGGAAATGAGGGCCAAACTCTCATTCAACGCGATGATAGTTGATACTCCATTAATAGAATTGGGAAGGTGACCTGAACAATATCGCTATTTATTATTCACATTGCAGGCTAATGTTCCTTCCAGTTTTTTTAGTATGCATCATATTAATAATTATTATTATTTTGTTCTGATGGGGTTGTGCAGGTACAGGACTTAGAATATTTTGGAGGAAGCAGATGCAGACACTAAGTAACTCGGACAATGTGTCTTCAGCTTATAGATCACAATGCATTTATCTTCTTTTTGGATATGATTGTGGCTGATATCTGACTATTGACGGATTGTTCATTCCACATACAAAGTTGGGAGCAGACTGTGGGGAGTAAGTAACCTACGCATGAGACAAATATCGAGTCAGGTTCGTCTGTAGTGTAGATAAAGGATTCACTCTGTACTCGCAGAACACGGGTGAATACCAACCCTATATAAAAGCTGTCGAAAAAGCGTGGAAATGAAATGAGAGCCTAAATTCACAATGTAAGAAGCAACACTTATTCTTTATATATGTCTTCATATTTCCCCGCTACCTTTGAGTTAAAAAATATAATAAAACATATAGTTTAATAGAATTTGAACATGAAATCAACGGCGTTCTATCGCCGCCATATTGTCTTTTTGCATTCTCTCCTATTTCACCAACTCTGTGCCGATATAAGTACCCATTTGATACTGGAGCCAGGCATTCTACTTCCTTTTCTATACTAAAGCTATTTTCGCCCGTATTTATACTACGTTGTCGTTCACCCGTGTACTACAAGTACAGGGTGAATCTCTTATCTATCTGTAGTCCTGCACTGCCACTGACTGACTAGAGAGCAGAGTGTGCATGTATAATTCTAGATAAAAGATTCACCCGGTACTTGTAGTATACGGGTGAACGTCAACGTAGTCTAAATATGGGCGAAAATAGCTTTAGTATTCAACCTGAACTAGTAACTGTGGCTCCAATATCAAATGGCTACTTATATCGGCACAGATTTGGTGAAATGGGAGAGAATGCAAAAAGACAAGATGGCGGCTGCAGAACGCCGTCGATTTCACTTTTAAATCTTATTAAACTAGATATTATATTATATTTTTCAACTCAAAAGTAGCGGGCTAATAATAAAACAGATGTAAAGAATAATTGTTGCTTCTTAGTTTGTGAAATTAGGCTCTCAATTCTTTGACCCGTTTTTTCGCCAGCTTTTACATAAGGTTGGTATGCACCCCTCCTGTGGCTACTGCAGCAGTACGGGGTGAATCTTGTATCTAGTATAATTCATGCGCCGGTGGGAATTGATCTGTTCCACTGTGTTTCTGTTGTGCATTTCGTACAGGAAGAGCTGGTACTTGTAACTATCTGCTCTACGGCCAATATTAAAGGAAGAGCTGGTACTCGTAATTTTGCAACTGGCTAGAGATGTAGCGCAAGATAAGGAATGTGCATAATTCATGTGCAGAGGTAGCTACCTCAAAATGCACACAAATGTCAATAGCCGTGTTCACACGGGCAAAATGTGAAGCGAACTAGACAAGGCGAACTAAAGGAGTCGAATTAGGCGCCCGTTCACACGGGCACTGCGTGAATCGGTTTAAGGCGGTAGTGGATATCTGCGCATGAGCAAGTCCAGACTAACCAGCGCCATCTTGGGTTCGACGACGCCGGCACCAGAGAGTGTGGGTTCGACCTAGATATGTAATGACTGAATCGTATTGGTTTGGAACGGTCAAGACTTCTGCTGGGCAGTGAAACGCTAAAAATAAATTATGAAAAAAATATATGTGCACGTCTAGCGGTTTCATAGACCAAATTATAGTATATAGTTCGACGTGCTTAGTCCACATCACGTAAGTCGGTTGCGTCCACACGGGCAAAATTATCCGCATCACAGAAATCGCCTCACGTAAACTACCTCGATAGGTGGTTTACAGGATCCGCATCACGTGAATCGAATCAGCCTTAATCCGCCTCAGACACCCGTTCACACGAGAAATGTGAGGCGAACTATACAAGTCGCTTTCTACGAATCGATTTACATCGCCCGTGTGAACACGGCTAATGATACGATCGTTATAAGGCCCATTTATCTTAGGTTGTGCTCATGCATAACTAGAAACTAGCATGAAAACGATTCGTTTGAACCCCTTGAAATGGTTTTGTACTTATCTAGCTACTATTCCCTCAATGATAAAATAAATAGCTACTTCTAAAATACACTGCTGTGGGAATTATTAGTATTACGATATGAATATTCTAGCAGTGGACGTTAATGAATGGTGTCTTCTACTGTCATTTCGAAGATCAAGATGTCACCTATTTGTTTCAGTGTCCAAAAATCAATCACATCTATTTCGTTAGGCGACTTCAACTAGTGTGATATATACTTAGTTTGCATACGTACTTGTATTCGTTCTCGTAGGGAAGGGTTTGTAAAAGGGTTTTGGCTCATTTTCTTTCATCTGTCTTTCAACCTGGCGATGCTTGGGTTTAGAAACCACTTCCAGCACGTTATGTGACGTCACATATTTCTGACGACCTTGACCCTAAAAACAAAACAGTGACATGTGCGTCGACAATGTGCGTAGTGCGCATGCGCGCCAGGTTTGACGCCGAGTGGGAAATGTACTTTACTGACCTCGTAGTAAGCCTGCTCTCTGCTTTTCCCCACAAACCACTGGACCAGCTTCAAAGATTAGGCAAAGCCCAATTTTAACGTAGGTAATCAAAACAATTACAACATCGTCGTAGATATGTGCCTGAAATGCACCAACTTTGAGAACTGCATATATGTCAAAATCACCAGCACTCCTTTCATTTTTTTCGAAATCACTAGCACCAGGGCCGCGTTCGGGGTCTGTCTCGGAGGCGCCTCGGAGATGGCCGTGACGTCATGCTGGTCTGAACTGCAAAGGCAGTTTGTTGTCTCGAAAATGGCCACCCCCATAGGTGGTGGCCATTTGCAATGGAAAACCTGTGCTGTGATTGGCTGAAACCACTGAATGCGGCGGCCATTTTCGAAGCGCTTTTCATCTCCAGTCTGAAAAGGGAGGCGTCGCCGAGACACACCCTGAACGCAAATAGGCCAAAAAGCATCGCGGAGACGTCTCCGCGGCGCCTCCGAGACGCACCCTGAACACGGCCCAGGGGTAAGTTGTTCCCTCTGTAGTAGTCTGCACTCACCTCTCAGCCAAGTAACTACATAGACAGGTAGGCGTGGGTAGTGTGGCGATATCAGGGAGCTTAGGTGGTTTAATGGTTAGCACACTGGCCCATAATGCAAAGAGATGTCGGTTTGAGTCCCACTCTAGCTGCACACTGGTTGCTGTGACCATAGCCCTGTTTACACGGGCGAGTTAATTCGCTTCATATGACTCGCCTTGCCTAGTTCGCCTCACATTCGCCGTGTAAACGCACCGCTTAAGCGGATTAGGGCTGATTCGCTTCATATGATGCGCTTTTTGTAGATCGCCTCGAGAGGTGGTTTATATGAAGCGATTTCAGCTGGTTCCCGGGCGGCGGTACTATAAAATAGTAGTGCGTGCCGGAAACAGGGGGAGCAGTAACTAATCGCTGGTACCTGGCAGTGTTAGGGCCCGATTAGGCCGAAATCTATTGAATGTGATCATATTTAACAGAATTACATACTCAAATAATGAAATTTAATTAAATTAACCCTAAATTAAAAGCGATATTAACGTAGCAGCTGCATAGGCGTCGAATCGCCGAGTGTAAACTCAACAAATATAACAGTGCTTGCCAGCTACAGGCAGAACTAAGGCTGCTGGTTCCCGGCGCCCAAACACTTTCAAACTCGCCTCGTGTAAACACACCGCTACTTCGCTTCATATGAATCGCTTTGTCTAATTCGCCTCACAATTCCCCGTGTAAACACAGCTTTAGATCCTGTACAAGCTATGACTATGTGCTGGATGGTTGTTGAGCCCTGTGTATGTATGTGCTAGTGCATTGCCTGTATATATGTAATTGCAAACTTGTATTAAAAGACTTACAATTCCAGGGGGACGAGTGTAGTAGTCTGCACTGACCTCTCAAGCAAGTAACCACAGACAGGTAGGCATGGGATGTGTGGTAATATCAGGGAGCCTAGTAGATAAAGGATTCACCCCGTAATTGCCGTACATGGGTGAATGCCAACCCTATATAAAAGCTGTCGAAAAAGCGGGAAAATGAATTGAGAGCCTAAATCCACAATCTAAAGCCCCAGTCATACCTACCCGGATCAGGGCCCAGACGAGCCCCGGACCGCCATCCGGAGTGGTCCGTGGCGATCCGGGGTGATCTGCCACTCGTCTGTGGCTCGTCCGTGGCGACCCGCCCTGATCCGTGGCTCGTCCCGGATGTTTTAAAATGTTTAAAACATCCGGGGTGGTCTGGGGGATTTTGCAATCCGGGCTCAATCCGGCATGATCCGGGGGTGGTCCGGGTGGACCGGGGCTGTCCAGGGGTGGTCCGTGGCCGTTTTGGCCCGGATGAGCCACGGTTTAATCCGGACTACCCTCGGACTACCCCCGGCATAGCAACGGACCACTCCCGGACTGCCCCGATAAGACCTGGATCAGCCCGGATCAGCCTGGTTCGGCCACGGATCAGCCTGGACCACTCCAGGATCACTCCAGGATCACTCCAGGATCACTCCAGGATCACTCCCGGTACGGCGTTTAGTATATATATCATCATCATGCTGTCGGTCGCGATGCGACAAAGACTGCTTTCATTACTTGACTGCCGCTCTCCATTTAGCTCTCTGCTGTGAGAGTTGCGTCCATGAGTCGGTCTTAATGTCTCTCAGCTTCAGGTTTCTCTTGATGGTATCCCTGAACCGGAGACGGGGGCGCCCTCTCTTTCTGTAGCCAGAAGACAGTTGAGAATAGAGGATCTGCTTTGGTAGCCTGTCTGATGACATCCTCATGAGGTGTCCAGTCCACCGGAGATTCTTTTTGATCAGAAGATCTTCCATAGAGGGCAGCCCCATCCGTTCGAGTATTTCCTTATTCATCACTTTGTCCCTCCAGGTTAGCCTCATGATTGAACGCAGATGTCGCATCATGAAGGCATGCAGCTTTTTCACCTGCCGTCTGTACACTGTCCAGGCCTCAGCTCCGTATAGTAGGGTGGATAGCACGATTGCGCGGTAGATCTTACCTTTGACCCGAATGGACACATGGTGGTTGTTCCAGAGTCTCTGGTGTAGTCAGCCAAAAGATGCGCTAGCCTTGGCCATCCTCCTCTGTATCTCAGCGTCAATGCGTCCATCACTTGATATAGTGCTTCCGAGATAGGTGAATTCCGGAACAGAGTTCAGCTTGTTTCCGTCAACCATGATCTCCTCCTCTCGGGTTCTTGTAGAGTTGGGTTGGTACAGCACCTCCGTCTTCTTGATGTTAATTTTCAGGCCAAACTTCTTTGATGCATCGGAGAAAGCGTCCACTATTTTCTGGGTCTCTTCAGCAGAGTGGGCAACCAGTGCACTGTCATCTGCGAATAGTAGCTCTCTCACCAGTATCTGAGTAGTCTTGGTCTTCGCTCTGAAGTGTGCGACATTGAATAGGTCAGCGCTCTGTCTGGACTGTATATAGATGCCATCCCCCATGTCTCGGAAAGCCTCGTCTAGCATTGCTGATAGGAAGATGGAGAAGAGCATGGGGGCCAGTACACAACCTTGCTTGACCCCATTGGTAACCCCGAACGATTCCGAGACTTCCCCTCCAGCACTAACGTTCGCCATCATTCCTGTATGCAGACCCTCGATCATAGTTGTGAACTTCTCTGGGCATCCATACTTCCTCAGTAGCTGCCATAGCCCGGTCCTCCCGACTGTATCAAATGCCTTAGTGAAATCGACAAATACCATGTACAGTGGTCGGTCCTGCTCAATGCACTTTTCTTGTAGCTGTCAGAGACAAAATATCATATCCACAGTGCTCCGGTTACCTCTGAAGCCACACTGTGACTCTGGAACTACACCAGGTGTTATGTGAATAGATAGTCTGTTGAGTAGGATCCTGGCGAAGATCTTCCCTGCTATGGAAAGAAGAGAGATTCCTCTATAGTTCCCACAGTCTGTTCGATCACCTTTCTTGTAGATGGTTACAATGCTGGCATCCTTCCATGCTTGGGGTACAGAACCCTCCTCCCAGGCATTGGTGATTAGTTGGTGCAGTCTGTTGAGCAGATTGTCTCCTCCATGCTTCCATACCTCGGCAGGAATTCCATCACCCCCATATATATAAGCAGGCGCAAATGCACTTCATGTATCACTTCCTGCTTGACTCTCAGAGGGTGGACATCATGGAGTGCTGCTTGAGGTAGTGCAGGCATAAACTTCAGCTGCTGAACTGGCAATTACAGCTACATCAATGACAGAAAGTTGCAAGTTCTCCTAATCCAGCGAAAACTTAAAAGAAAACAGAGAAGAAGTGTGTGGGTTCGACCATGGTTGGATAGGAGAATGCAGTTTGGCCAGTTTGCAAATCTTATTCAAGAGTTACGTTGCGAAGATGTTCGAGCGTACAGAAGCTTTCTACGCATGGATCCGGATATGTTCGAGGAGGTTCTCCTTCGCATCGTTCCAAGAATCACGAAAATGGACACGTTCTACAGAAAGGCGTTAACACCTGGATTGAAACTGTCATTCACTCTGCGCTACCTAGCCTCTGGTGACAGCTATCATTCTCTGATGTACGGTTTCCGAGTTCGGCACAACACCATCTCACTTGCCATTCGTGAGGTGTGTGAAGCTATAATTGCCGAGTATGCCGATGAGGTGATTCAAGCTCCAACTACAGAAGAGCAATGGAGAGGTATCGCTGAGCAGTTCTCCACAAGATGGCAGTTTCACCATTGCCTGGGAGCCCTTGATGGGAAACATATCCCCATCCAATGCCCAGCCCATGGAGGGTCGGGGTACTACAACTACAAGGGATACCACTTGGTCATATTGATGGCTCTAGTGGATGGTGACTACAAATTCTCCTCGGTCGACGTTGGGAGCAATGGCTCTGCAGGCGACGCTTAAGTCTTCAACCATTCAGAACTGAAGAAGTACATTGATGATGGACGACTTGGTATTCCAAGTGCCAAACCACTACCGCATGATGAGCATGACATGCCTTTCTTCATAGTTGCTGATGATGCGTTCGCGCTTAGAACATGGTTGATGAAACCATTCTCCAAACGTCACCTAACAATTCCCTAAAGAATCTTCAACTACCGACTGTCCAGGGTGCGCCGCATCGTGGAGAATGCATTTGGGATTCTAGCTCACTGCTACAAGTGCCTCCTAACAACCATGCGACAGAAGCCAGCGACAGTTGTGTCGATAGTGTTGGCATGTATCTGCCTACATAATCTGACGCGGATGCGGTACGCAGCTCGTCACAACGCAGAGATGGACCATGAGGACACCAATCACAACATCGTTCCTGGAGCCTGGAGGCTCAACAATCCTCTAGCCGGCATCTACGGCGCCCCTGGGAACACACTGACAATCGCACCGAAATACCAGAGACAATATCTTAGTGCCCATTACGTGTCCGAGGCTGGAGCGGTGCCTTGGAAAGATGCTATGATATGAACTATTTTGAAGTGTGAAATTTAATTTGTTTGTTATTTCTTGTTGTTTTTGTTGTGTTGCTATAAGTTATAACAGCTTTAAGTTTTAATCTTATATTAAAAAGAAATAGCTCTTAATTAAATGTTACAGTAATAACAAAAAAAAGTTCTGTATTAGACCTTTTTAGTATATATTTTTATAATGTGTATGCTACAGTTAATACTGAAATCTTAAACTACATAATGGGTTTTTTCTTGTACTTTATTGTTGCTGTAAAAGCTTAACTTATTTAATGTGTTATTTATCAAAAAGGGGTCTTAATACTGAAATTAATGTTCCTTTCTTCTTTATTGTTGCTATAAGAGCTTAACTTATTTAATGTGTTATTTATCAAAAAGGGGTCTTAATACTGAAATTAATGTTCTTTTCTTCTTTATTGTTGCTATAAGAGCTTAACTTATTTAATGTGGTATTTATCGAAAAGGTGTTTTTTGGGGAGGGGAAAGGGGGAAATTTATTTGTTAAATAAATTTATTACAAATGACTATCAACTAACTGGATATAGCATATAGATTGTAACAAACATAATGTAGTTAACGTTTCAGGTTATTGATATTTTTATTTTCAACTAGTGATAATAATTTATATACTTTACACAATCACAACTCTGGTCACGATCACCTTCACAATCACTCATCCATAATAAGTCCATAAATACAATGTACAGAAGTTCATTTCACAATGTTCAGTGCACAAACACAGAGGCTGCACATCCGTATCATGTCGCATCGCAACAGGTGGTGTTTCAGTCACTCTCGCCCCAATGTTGTAAATGTTCAATGTTGTAAATGTTCAATGTTGTAAATGTTCAATGTTGTAAATGTTCAACCAAGTCCACCTCAGAGGCTGGTCCGGGTCGTGTCCCATCCCAGCCATTAGTGTGGTAAAGCTGAGATCGGACAATCCCGTGATGTTCCCCACACTGCTTCCTGGCGTGATGGATGGGTATGCAGGAGCTGTGCTGGTCCAGTCGACCGGGTCACGCACGTCGGAGCTGTGGCGTCTTGCAGTGGTGGAAGGGCCGGGTCGGGGAGTCGTCCAGACGACTTCAGAGGGTGCCGGTTGTAATCCCGTCGCCGGGACAAGCCGGCAACGGTAACACCAACGGCAACGGGGCTGGTGGTTGAGGGTCTGGACGAAGTGCTTGTGGACGATGTGGCTCCTTCTGCCGTGCCAGTAGTAGTGACTGGGAGCATAGCCGCATCGCCAAGGCAAAGCTCTCGGAATAGAACTCCCCCATAAGCGACGGGTCGAATTCTTCCGCTACCGACCCCAGCCACGTTCGCCACAGCATCAGCGGGTACACTTTCGCCAGCTCCATCATGCCTCTCAGGCGGCCCTGGATGATCCCAGCCTCCAGCTGTTGCTCCTGCAGTTGTGACAGCAACTGGTCGACATTGGTGTTGCTGGTGGGTGTTCGAGGGCCACCCTTGCCCTTGGCTGGCAGGCGTGGAGTTTTCGGGTAGTGTTGCTGCTGCATGTGGTGGTTGACTCGACGGTGGTGGAGCCTGGTTAAGTGGCGTGAGAGTGTCATCATCGACATCGATGCTGGTGAGAGGGCCGCCACGCGAAGCTGTGGTTGCTGTTGAAGCTGCGTGGATGCTGCGGTGCCGGACTTCACTTTAAGCAATGAGACCACCTTTGTCCGAATGGACTCATACCATGTGATCCATGGTCTGGGGTCGTCCAAGCCCATCTCCTTGGCCTTCTCCTCCCACACACGTCTCTTTAATGCGGTCTTCTTGTAGTCGCCACCTCCCTTCACATATAGGTAGTCGTGCAACCGTAGCCACTCAAACATATCCATGTGCTGCTCACGAGTGAGCTGAAGAGCCTCCACCTTCTTCCGCCGCACTGACAAAGTCCCTTGTGACAACGGGACTGTTGTAGGTGGTGTCACACAACGAGGAGGTGGTGACACGTCCCACACAGTTTCCTCGTCAGAAGACAATCCGGAAGTTGAGGGTGATGGTGCTGGCTTCCTCCATACTTTCGTGGTGACCGTGTGCGCGGCAGCCTCCTTCTGAGCATCCCTCTTGGAGGCAATTCTCTTTCCTGTTGGTCATGGTGAGATGTGTGCTCGCCGCTGCTGGATTTTGAAATGAGCTCGCAGTGCCGCATGCTCTTTTATACCTTTAACCGGGGCTGTCTGTGGGTGGTCCGGGGGTGGTCTGGGCTCGACCGGGAAAGTCTGGGCCAGGTCCAGCCCAGTCCGGGGTCGGTCCGGGGGTGGTCTGGGTCAGTCTGGGTCGGTCCGTCGGTCTGAGTCAGTCCGGTGCAATCCGCCGCTGTCCGGTGTCAATCCGGGACTAGTCCGTGGTGGTCCGGCATGATCCAGCCTCTGGTCCGGGGCTCGTCCGGGACTCGTCTGGGAATGTGTGACGCGAGGCAAAAAACAACGAAAACAGTGATTTTATCCGGGGCGGTCCTGGACAGTCCGGGCGAGTTGTCCGGGGGTGGGCTGGCTCAAAATCCGGGGCTAGTCCGGGTAGGTTTGACTGTGGCTTAAGAAGCAACATTATTCTGTCTACATGTCTTCATATTTCCCCGCTACCTTTGAGTTGAAAAATATAATAAAACATCTAGTTTAATAGAATTTATAAGTTAAATCGACGGCGTTCTATCGCCGCCATATTGTCTTTTTGCATTCTCTTCCATTTCACCAAATCTGTGCCGATATAAATAGCCATTTGATATTGGAACCAGGTATTCTACTTCCTGTTCCATACTAAAGCTATTTTCTCCAGTATTTAGACTATGTTGTCGTTCACCAGTGTACTACAAGTATGGGGTGAATCTTTTATCTAGGAGCCTAGGTGGTGTAATGGTTAGTACACTGGCCCAGAAGGCGAAGAGATGTGGGTTCGAGTCCTGCTCTAGGAGCAATATTTCCCATTTTCATCACCCCCCACGGCACCTCTATAGCTCTAGTGAATGACAATTCACCGAATGAAAAGAACAAATATGGGAGAGCTTACACAATGATTAGAACAATGAACGTATAATTACCGATATATGTATGGGCCATTATATGATTTGAATATGGAGTTACAGTGTGCCCTATGTCATAATATTTAATCAGTACCTGTAGATGCACTGACACTTCAGTGACAGGCAAAACATATAAGTTAACTAAGTTCCAACAGCACTAAACCCCAATCGCCTTAATTATTATTAAGGGAAGGGTGAGTTTTTCTCATTCATCGTAGTGAATGTGCATTGGCCAAGAATGTTAAACTTGTAGTTTTAATGTTCTTACTTCATGAGGTTTCTGGAAATATATAATAGGAGAGTTTGTGAACACCTGAGCTTTGGTTACAAAAGTATTGGTTCGGTACTAACATGCCACACACTAAGCGCTTTTACCGACATATGAGTGCCCCCTGTGAACACCCACACATGCCCCCTAGCGTGAATTGAGAGTACTGGAACCTACCTCCTGGCATAATTCCGTCCCCTGGCTTTCTTCAGAGATTGCGCTCCAATGACCAATCCGCCACCTCACGTCGACTGGGAGTAATAGACTAGTTCGTAATTCCACCCGCGCGATGCATTGCTGCTTTTTCGTTTTCTAGATGCCGCCACTGGTGATTTCAAAGCCCAGGCACAGAGGTAGGTGTATGTTTTTCTCATATCACAGTTGTATCATGATACTCAAAACAATGTATTTAGCAAATAGTATTAAGTGCCAATTCAAAAATATTAACCCTTTCAGACTTTGGTACGGAATAATCCATGTGAAAATGAAAAGCCATTGTGACTTCAGGACGTGATTTTCCGTACACTGGTATAATTAGAACATAGCAGTGAATATATGGAGACTGCACATGTTTGGACCGTCCTACATGTTTGGACTGTCCCATTTCTTCATATGTGGAGACTGCTTCCTAACAGGTAGTTGCTTTGGATAGTGGTTGGACTTGGAGCGCATGTTTGGACCTTTCAACTTGCTGAGCTTCTAAAATATTGACCTATGGCCATCAGTAGGATTGGTGACTGTTGTGTCTGCCTTTTTCCTATATTATATGATTTGTATTCTTCACTTAAGGGGCTGTCACATTAGTTTTTTTTGCGGGAGCGTATGGCGGCGTAGGCGTGTTACACGTCATATACGTCGGCATACGCCGTATACGCTACTCATACGCTACGCATACGCTACTCATACGCTACTCATACGCCGCCAGATGCCGGCTTATGTGAAGCGTATGAGGCATACGCCGCCATACGCTTTCATAAATCCGTCTGTCCAAATTTTTTTGTGCATGCTCAAAAAAACTCGACCTATGAGGGCGTATGACCCATACTGTCAAAAAATGTCACAGCACGCTCCCATACGCTCCTCGTACGCTCCTCGTAGGTTCCACATACGCTCAAAACCACCCAAAAGGTCACCAAATGTCATCATAGGCCGGCACGCGCAGGACCTACGTAGGTTTTCAATACCCTCCCGCCATACGCCGTAATGTGACGGCCTTTAGGTAATTGGGTAAAAGCTTATAACATTTTACCATTCAGTGGATGACTTTTAGCGTACTCCTAGTGGCAACTGATTTATTTTCTGACGTTTTTCTTATTGTCGCTCATGCACATATATGATCGTAGATAATAAGCCACATCAGATCTAGCAGTGAAACTTGTTGACTCTAAGGTGTTATTCTGGCTTGTGCAAACAGTATTTTTATTCAAATATATGGAAGCATTTCTTTTTTTACAATCATTTTAATATTTGTATTCACACCGATTTAAAATCTTCATATTTTTTACTTGTTTTCCATAGTACCTTGCATTAGCCTGTTTGTGAATATTATAATAAAATATACAGGGCTGGATAGGAAAGTAATCCAGCTTTCAGAAAATGTATAATGTCTTAGTCTTTATCTTATTCCCATGACGTTTTTTTTAACATTTCCCCACCTTGGAGATGAAATATTAATGTTCCCTGAAATAAATACATCACCTAGGCATTGTTTTGATCAAAAAAATGTAAGTCTGAAAGGGTTAAATTGATCGTTATAATCTTCGTTACTTGAAGTAACTTTATTTTAAAATGGCCAAAAACTCCACATGCTTCTGCTTCTGCAGTTATAGCTCCTATTAAATTGACTCAATGTTCCCTTCTATCTGACAGCTAAGTTAGATGTGTAGAATCAAATCTAGATATTGCTTTCGTTTTGAAAATTTGATGTTTCATCCGACTATGCAGCTTTAAAGAGTCCTACTTCACACACAGCGCCATCTTGTACTGTGAATGGGATACCTTTTATTGTAGACATGTAGAGAGATTAATTTCTGAATGGCGTGATATGACATAGTGTACTAAATAAGTTATGCTATATGTAGCAAAGTCATGCCAATGAGTGATATTAGATAGAGCTGTTGTGGCTTCCTTAGGCTATAACTTAGCTGTTATAAACAGTTTCTGAGATAAATATATTAGATTGACGGATATGATCTACCTTACTATGTTTTGAAGTAACTTTTATTTTAAATGGGTAACTAGAGATATTTGAAATGCAAAAGTAGGCCTACAAAAATGAACTGACACCATAGGCTTTTGCAGAAATAGGTTCAATTAAATTGGCTCAGTTTTATGAGCGCCCGCTCACGTTTCCACCTTCCGTCTCCTCGCTTCCACTCGCCTCTGCCGTCGAACCTTCTGCATCCTGTGCACAGCCTTGGCCCCTGCTGGAGTCCTGACGCCGCCCTCTACACCCACCACAGCGTTCGGTGAGGTCGAGCTCAGGCCTGCGCAGCAGTTGGAGTCGATCTGTGGACGCGGGAGTCCTTCACAGTGCACTCCTTTTGGCGTGAGCCAGCGGCGTCATGGGTTTCCCCCTGTCAGCCTCTGTAATCTTCCTTAGATCCCCTCTTTCACTCCAAACCAGTCCGCCTGGGAGCCCCCCCCCCTCCCTCTTCCACTTCCGATTCACCCGAGCCAAAGACCCAACTCCTTACTACTTATAGCATTGTGTTTATTACCGGTGCTTTATGCAATTTCCGGACCACGTCCGCGTCGTTTCCGGCTAGACTCGCTTGGTTTGTAGATGTAAGCAGTACCCGGGCTAGGGTTCTATAGAATTTATTGATTTTTATTTATTTATTCATTCATTCATATCTGTTTCAGTTGTCAAAACCATGTTTTCCCAGATTTTACTATTTTGAATGTGAAACTAGTAAGAATTTGCTTTTAAAATATAGACATCGACAAATATATGTTCATTTTGTAAAAATATACGGATTTTCGGTTCGGATTTACATATTGGCAAACAGTATTACTATTCTCGGGCGATGGAGTCGGGACCAGGATTATGTAACAGAAGCAGTGGGTGCTCCACTCACTGTGTGACATAAGAGCCTATGTGGAAAATGTGATAACACATAGCGACCGAGATTGTGATGTGATGTTCATATTTAAAAGACAGTTAATGATTAGTGAAATGTTCCCTCCATGCACCAGAAAGAGTGCAAGTGGAAGGGAAGGACATCTTTAATATATGTTTATTGTAACTATCTGCAATTACCTGTTATCAAGGGGCCGATGAGCAAGCACACCCAGCCATACTGCATGCATTATGGACACCACCTGCAGCTGGCAGCAAGGGTCATGAGGATATGTGTGGGCAGTTGGTAGGACTGAGGGTGATAGGTCGTCAGTAGGTGAACAGGAGTTGATGCCAATAAAGCACAACTTCTTCACTGTCAATCTTGCGTGACTTGTCTTCCCTTTCTTCCTTATGAGTTTGTTGAGAGGGACATCAGGTGTGAACTGACAGACAATTGTCAGAACGCACCTAGGGTATCCGGGGCTCTGACGGCCGAGCACCGCATATATTACAATTTGTTAGTTTTATTCATCTATCTATTTATTTACACCCCATCCTGATATCACCTTAGATGTTGCTAGGACGTAAAACAACAACAAACAACAATTTATTTACATCTCTTTTGAAGCATTGGATGGGCACACAATGATAGAAACTGCTTGAGCTGAAATTCAATGTATTGGACAGATTTGGACACAGTTTGAACATTATGAAAAGAATCAATTTAAATCAAATATTGCACCGTTTTCTTTTCTGTACAAACCAACACATGTCTGATGTTTAAGCAACCAGACCACTCAGACGTGCACACAGGTGAACGTGATATTACTGGTCAACTTGTTTATAGTTGTTTGGTTGTAGGAGCTTTACATCCTTGCAACATATATGGTGTACTTGTTTATATGTTGATCAGTGTATATCCAAATAGCCGGGGTCAGCCATCGTAGTTTCGAGGCCCAATCGGGAACATTTTTGGCAGGACCACCAGGTTCACAACCAATGTATGTTTTTAATGAAGTGATTACCCTAGAGCGGAGTTACCTTGGGCACGGGCCCCATGCAGTTGGTTCAATTGGTATGTAAATAACCCTGATATTAGTTTCGCTCTGAAACAAACACAATTATTCAGCTGAAATGTTGATACTTCACATTAATTAATGGGAAGGATTATTTTGTAAATAGTGTGCCTAGAGCGGGACTCGAACCCACATCTCTTTGCATTCCGGGCCAGTGTGCTAACCATTACATCCCTTAGGCAGCCTATCTATGCGGCTCCTTGCCTGAGAGGTCAGTGCAGACTACATAAGCAAAGAAATTACACCTTATGTTTTTGTACATTTTATTTTTATTAGCTCTTGAGATGATTCAGCAGGATCAACACATGGTAACCAACTTGTAACTTACCTATCACATACGTAGTAATAACTAAATCAAAGCGATCGAATAAAACATGTGTTTACATTAGTGATTGAAACTATTCTATTGTAAGACTTCATTTCCGTAAGTGCCTATGAATTAATGTAGGCTTACCATATAGTTGTCGCTCTTCTACAAAGTTAAAGAAGTATGAATAATGCATTGCCACTGCCAAGGATTGGTGAATAATGATGTTTATTTACAATAGAATATAATTAAAACCCACTAAAATATAACATATCCGAGATCAGAGGAACTGGAGTTGTATGCATAAACATGAGCACACGAATACAAGTGTATAAAATGTGGGTGTTTTTTTTAGAATGGGTTTTAAACAAAAGATTGTTTTGTGAGGTTCTCCATTTACACATGTGAGATTTTGTGAGTTTTTCTCAATTTACAAATGTGAGATTTTCTGGGGTTTTCTCGATTTACACATGTGAGATTTTGTGAGTTTCTCAATTTACAAAGAGATTTTCTCGATTTACAAATGCATCAAGTACACAGAAGGCGGGCACTGTGGTGACGTCCACCGCACGCTGGATTCGATCCTCCCATCACGGGGTCACCAGGCAACAAGTACCGCGGTGTCAGCGCCCACCAGCCATGCACTTTCAGATTTGGTTACAAAATGGCTGGTGTGTTTTTGAATAAATGGATTCTCAGATTTAAAAACTGGTTTTGATCAAATATATGGTGAGGTTAAAAATTGTTTCATATATATCTACTCAGTTGTCTTATTATTACTCAGTGTGAATTTTTTTTAACCAAAAGAAACTCAATGCCCAAAATGGGAAAAGAATATTGGTTATTAGGCCAAATAAAAAATTAATTGGTGATCATCCCCGCCAGTGCCTGAAAAATCGCCCGCCTGCCCCTGGTTTTAGATTTTTTTGTTTAACTGTTAAATGGAGAGGGTGGGTGGAGTATGAAATGGAAAGGGCAGTGGAGAGTGGGGTAGATGGAGTGAGAAATAGAAAGGGAATTGAAGAGGGGGGAATTGACAAGAGAGTGGGGGAAAGGAATGGAGAGGGATATGAGGGGTGATAGGGAGGGAACTGGGAAGGGTAGGGAGCAGGGTCGAGAGTGCAGGTTGAGAGAGGGTGGAGGGTGTTGGAGTGTGGAAAAGGGAGGGTGTTGGATGAGAAGGGGGGAATGTGAATGATGGTAGTGAAGAGAAGGGAGGGGGCAATGGAGAGGCGAGAGGGCGAGGAGACCAGTGAAATACTGAAAATATAAAATAAATAAAAACCGCCCCCCCCTACCCAGATTTTTATTTCAAAAGAACGATCACCAACTTTTTATATATTTTTATTTGGCCTAATAGTTGCTTAATAATAATCTCCCGACACCTCGCGGGCATATGGAAAACATGGAGGAATGGGAAAACCGGTTACTTAGCATATCACAAGCTAAAACATGTTTTCCATGTGCCTAGTCCCTAACGAGAATATACTTTTTAATTAACTGATAAGATATTATCTAGCCAAATATAGTTTCCTATCCAGAATTAGTTTGGAAAGAGCCAGCAATAAGACAAGCATTGCGACAACTCACTACTCTATCAACAAAAGAGGCAGCAATAAGTTGAAGACAAGCATTGCGACAAGTCACTACACTATCAAAAACCAAGTGCATTCAAATAAAAGTGAAAATAAATGTAAGAAATTCGAATGAAAGAAACTACATAAATAACCATCAATGACATCCATTGCTTGCATCCACCACTTTGATCCCGAAAAGTCGAGCTCGCAGATCAAACAATCTAATCACATCAGAGACATGGTTAGACAAATGAAAGCCGACACTTGAGGGAATATACCAACAAACTAGACACACAAAACATGACAATGGTGTTCCCATGTTAGGTCACACAAGCCAAACAAAGCAGCTTCTTAAAGAAAGAGTGAGCTGCAAAGAAAAGCATTAGTAAATTAATAAATATGCCACACTCGCCTCATAAATATCGTAAGCGATACCACTAACTAACGAGAAGATGGTATGTAAGCCTATATACAACTGCAACTACAAAAACTAGTCAACATTGGTTATTGGCCTCGGTGAACACAACTAAAAAGATGTTTGTGCAGACTTGGAAGAGACAACCAACATTATCAATATGGTTGTGAAGAAAGAAAAAAACCAAGCAGGAATATTTTAAATAATGAGAGTAAGTAATGCACCAATGCGCAATTAGATCCACCTCTACACAAAAGTATCACAGAGACAATGTTGTGGGAGTAACTAATGCACAACACACCAATAGGCTGTAATAGCAACATAATACAGTCTACGATAGCTATTATTCAAATATTAGGGTGGACTTGTTGGTGTAAACCATGCGAACGCTATGTGAATTAAATTGCATAGGTATTGATCAATTATCAATGCATCTTGAATATGAGCACGCGAGCAACAGTACTTCGGTACCTCATCAAACAGCTTATGTTACACCCTAGTCACACTACGCTTGCGTCCATTTGTAACCATAAATAAACCAACAAAAAGCAACAAGAAAAGCGGGGGGAAATAATGATCGGCGACTGAGCAACGACCAGTCGGCGGTCGATCAGCGATCGGTCGGACGACCGATCGCCGACTTCTCCAAAACGTGATAATATTGGTTGGCGATTGGTCCTGACAGGTTTTGAAAAGTAATTATTCGGAAAAACTACATGCAATTCTGGGAGGGTTCATACACTTGAGAGTATAACAGAGTACCTGTATAATTGTGACACCGAAACATGCACAATGCAGTGGCATAATGCATGTTTCACATATGGTGCAATTTTCTTTACTGCACAATTGCACTGCACAATTTTACAGGTACTGTTCTACTCTCAAATGGATGATCCCTTCCAAAATTGCAGATAGTTACTCCTAATGATTATTATGTCCTACATAGGCTAGGAAAAGTAGTTTGTGTTCTAAATATTACATTTACATTTTGTGTCATACAAAAATATGCATAATGCTCTCCAATGCAGCCACCCTGACTTGCAGTGAGGGTCCGACCTGCTTTTCCTTTAATAATGCCTTAAAATTGGATATGTGTTGGAACCAAAAACCTAATTGGGATAAGTTGCAGCTTATTTCAGTGTTGACAACTGATTCCCACATTGAAGAAGAACCTATGTACGAAATAAAATCTCCTTAATATTTATAATGCCTGATTGGTAGCTGCTATTGTCTATATTACTCATACTGTCAAATATTCCAATATTGGGATGATTAGGCATATAAGAGAATATAAATAATAGGGAATATGATGAAGATTATGGAATGTAATGAATATTAGGGAACATGATGGTAGTTGGGAATATCCTAAATTAAGCCATGACTACAAGATAGTTTATATGCAAAAGGCCGGAAGACCAGTGCCTCAGTATTGATTTATTTTTTTAAAGGAAATATAATGTTGATATCAGTTCCCGACCATGCCGATCGAGCGTCAAGTAGTCGTCGACCGATCGCCAAGTGTCTGCAGGTGCTTGGCAGCATGCCAGGTCGGCGACCGGTCTCTAACCTATGATATTGCTTAACGACCGTTCGACCATTTTGGTCGCAAGGAGGTTTTCAGTGCAGCAGCTTCAGCCTCCTTGCAACTAAAATGGTTGCCTGCATGTAGTCGATCACTGAGGACCACAGTACGACCGCTTTCAACCGCCTGGCTTTTTTGTGGTAGCAGGCAGAGTGGTTTTGAGGCCAGTCACTGACTGATCGCCAACTAATACCCCAGTCCCACTACTGCTTGCAACCGCTTGCGATCACCATGTGGCCACACAAAACAATTGCTCGGAAAGGTTACAAAGTGGTCGCAAAATGGTCCTCCATGGCTTTCCACCTCCTTGCGGCCATTTTGGTAGCAGGGAGGTTGCAGCTACTGCACTAAATACCTTGCGACCTAGATGGTTGCAACTACGTCGGCAACCATCGGTCGCCGGTGACTGGGGTCTTTTTGGTCCAAAGTGGTCGTAAACCGTACTGTGACTGGCGCTTAGGAAAATCCATGCCGACCTCGAGGCGACCAGTTTGGTCGGAAGGAAGTTGCAGGTGCTGCACTTGCAACCTCCTGGTGACCAATTTGAGACTGATTTGCAATCGGGTGAGACCACTCTGGTCGCCGGTAGTCGCAGGTGGGCAGAAGCATAATGTGAGTGGGGTATTAATAGAAAGGAGCAGCACTTCAATGCAGAAAGGGGCTCAGTGTGCCCCCCACCCCCCAACACACACACACCCACTCCGGAGAGATACCCGACCATATGATAAAAGAGAGTCCGATCGATAAGAATGTTGTCACAGTCCTCTAGTTACACGAATCTAACTGGCAGTTAAATTAAAATAAATTTGAAGATGGCCACCAACGTTTGACATAGAGCGACGCAACGACTCAACAGTAAGGGAGGGGTGAGTGAGGAAGAAGATGCAAGAATATACTGATCAATGGAACATTCTCGATTCTCTATTCATTTTAGTTGAAAAAACTTCCGAGATACTCTGTGAAAAAAGTGATTTGCATAGACATGTATTTGGGGTAGGTGGTTATTTCCTTCGTGTTGAATGTATTTGTAACGAGTATCCCTTCATACAAAAATCAAGGTCCGTAGAAAATGAAGTGGTAATCAAATAAGGAAGTCCCTTGGAATAACAGAACATGTGGATGGGGGGGGGGGGGGGTGAGAGGGGGGAAATAAGTACCGGTTTTCAGTAACACCTTTTTTTCAAATAATGTTTCGTTTTTGAAATCACTTCACATTCTCTGGGGCATGTATGCATATGTATTTATTTCCCCATAAGCTGTATTATAGGGATTGGTGTGCATATTTCATTTGTGTTGAATATATTTGTAATGAGTTACCTCTTTTCATACAAGCATCTGTGAAAGTTTCCCCAAATAATGAATTGTCCATGAAAATAAAAAGTGGTGATCATATAAGAAAGGTCCTAGGATGGGTGGTGGGGGAGGAGAGAAGATTGGTTAGAATATCATCAAGAAAACACATGTGAAAACAGTGCTGAATAGTCTTTACCCTCTCAATGGATGCACTCTAGTTTAGACAACCCTAATCATGTATGACCTTTTTTCAATTCATTTTCGTTTTTACCATACGCTGTGTGTGGTATGTGTAAGCATGTATTTATTTTGTGTGGATATTTTTCACATTGATTTGTTTTTGGAAAGTGTACCTCTTTTCATAAAAGCATTTCTAAAGATTTGTCCCAAATGGTCAATATACCATGAGAAAAAAATTGATCCTTGGATTCCCAATATGAGAAAAACATTTGGCACCCTATCATTTCTTACCTTTGAGTATGTACCTTGCAATATAACTTACCACACTTAGCACCCCACCTATAATAGTGTGCTGACACCATTGATTTCGCCATGTTTAACCATACCTTTCGAGACAACACATAGATATCACTAAAGGGGTTTTTGCTTCCCAGTGGCCTCGCCACAGACCCAGCAAATAAAAGTCCCAACCAAGAGGGCAAAGAACAAAAACATTGAATTTGAGCCCAGATATGCAAAACCTCCCATCCCAAGTCAACAACCTGAGACTAATCTCACTGTAGGGGGTGAAAAAGAGATCATTTGCTAGCTCCCCGAGCACGCTGGGCTCGATTAGAAAATAGACCAGCACCAATTGCACTGCCTGCTTCCCTTCAACTCAAATGGGCCAACCCCTCCCTAGGCATGAGCCTTCTTATCAGGATGTGAATACATTTCTAGAGCGGGATGCATTTCAATGGGAAGTCCTCACTTGCACAATGCCGGGGCTAGATCATTCTTTCCGACATGTGTGCATCTAGACACCCTACCTGAACTGGCCCCTCACTATGGATAGGTAAAACAAATCACCAGTTTATCCCCAAGCACTCTGGGCTCGCATACAAAGCTGGTTTTGCTCTCCTAGCAAATTGGAATAGAAATCATTGTATTTGGTCTACCCACTATATATTCAAATTCGTGCATTGCAATGGTATTAACAATTCAGGATCCCAAATAAATACTATTCTCCCCATCCTTTCACACACTTATCCCATTTCTTGCTTAGTATATTACCATGTAGATTCCTGGGATGCAAGTAAATTGCTTAGAATATCATTAACAGCCCAAGTGCACAGAAAAATCATGTGGAATAGTGCTTATATATATATACCATCCCAATGGATGTACTCTTTAGACAACCCTATTCATATAGCCCCACTTTTCGATTCATTTTCATCTTTGAAATCACTTTCCCCATGAGCTGTATTGTAGGTATTTGTGTGCATATTTCATTCGCGTTGATTGTATTTGTAATGAGTTACCTCTTTTCATACAAGCATCTGTGAAAGTTTCCCCAAATAATGAATTGTCCATGAAAATAAAAAGTGGTGATCATATAAGAAAGGTCCTAGGATGCGTGGTGGGGGAGGAGAGAAGATTGGTTAGAATATCATCAAGAAAACACATGTGAAAACAGTGCTGAATAGTCTTTACCCTCTCAATGGATGCACTCTAGTTTAGACAACCCTAATCATGTATGACCTTTTTTCAATTCATTTTCGTTTTTACCATACGCTGTGTGTGGTATGTGTAAGCATGTATTTATTTTGTGTGGATATTTTTCACATTGATTTGTTTTTGGAAAGTGTACCTCTTTTCATAAAAGCATTTCTAAAGATTTGTCCCAAATGGTCAATATACCATGAGAAAAAAATTGATCCTTGGATTCCCAATGTGAGAAAAACATTTGGCACCCTATCATTTCTTACCTTTGAGTATGTACCTTGCAATATAACTTACCACACTTAGCACCCCACCTATAATAGTGTGCTGACACCATTGATTTCGCCATGTTTAACCATACCTTTCGAGACAACACATAGATATCACTAAAGGGGTTTTTGCTTCCCAGTGGCCTCGCCACAGACCCAGCAAATAAAAGTCCCAACCAAGAGGGCAAAGAACAAAAACATTGAATTTGAGCCCAGATATGCAAAACCTCCCATCCCAAGTCAACAACCTGAGACTAATCTCACTGTAGGGGGTGAAAAAGAGATCATTTGCTAGCTCCCCGAGCACGCTGGGCTCGATTAGAAAATAGACCAGCACCAATTGCACTGCCTGCTTCCCTTCAACTCAAATGGGCCAACCCCTCCCTAGGCATGAGCCTTCTTATCAGGATGTGAATACATTTCTAGAGCGGGATGCATTTCAATGGGAAGTCCTCACTTGCACAATGCCGGGGCTAGATCATTCTTTCCGACATGTGTGCATCTAGACACCCTACCTGAACTGGCCCCTCACTATGGATAGGCAAAACAAATCACCAGTTTATCCCCAAGCACTCTGGGCTCGCATACAAAGCTGGTTTTGCTCTCCTAGCAAATTGGAATAGAAATCATTGTATTTGGTCTACCCACTATATATTCAAATTCGTGCATTGCAATGGTATTAACAATTCAGGATCCCAAATAAATACTATTCTCCCCATCCTTTCACACACTTATCCCATTTCTTGCTTAGTATATTACCATGTAGATTCCTGGGATGCAAGTAAATTGCTTAGAATATCATTAACAGCCCAAGTACACAGAAAAATCATGTGGAATAGTGCTTATATATATATACCATCCCAATGGATCTACTCTTTAGACAACCCTATTCATATAGCCCCACTTTTCGATTCATTTTCATCTTTGAAATCACTTTCCCCATGAGCTGTATTGTAGGTATTTGTGTGCATATTTCATTCGCGTTGATTGTATTTGTAATGAGTTACCTCTTTTCATACAAGCATCTGTGAAAGTTTCCCCAAATAATGAATTGTCCATGAAAATAAAAAGTGGTGATCATATAAGAAAGGTCCTAGGATGCGTGGTGGGGGAGGAGAGAAGATTGGTTAGAATATCATCAAGAAAACACATGTGAAAACAGTGCTGAATAGTCTTTACCCTCTCAATGGATGCACTCTAGTTTAGACAACCCTAATCATGTATGACCTTTTTTCAATTCATTTTCGTTTTTACCATACGCTGTGTGTGGTATGTGTAAGCATGTATTTATTTTGTGTGGATATTTTTCACATTGATTTGTTTTTGGAAAGTGTACCTCTTTTCATAAAAGCATTTCTAAAGATTTGTCCCAAATGGTCAATATACCATGAAAAAAAAAATTGATCCTTGGATTCCCAATGTGAGAAAAACATTTGGCACCCTATCATTTCTTACCTTTGAGTATGTACCTTGCAATATAACTTACCACACTTAGCACCCCACCTATAATAGTGTGCTGACACCATTGATTTCGCCATGTTTAACCATACCTTTCGAGACAACACATAGATATCACTAAAGGGGTTTTTGCTTCCCAGTGGCCTCGCCACAGACCCAGCAAATAAAAGTCCCAACCAAGAGGGCAAAGAACAAAAACATTGAATTTGAGCCCAGATATGCAAAACCTCCCATCCCAAGTCAACAACCTGAGACTAATCTCACTGTAGGGGGTGAAAAAGAGATCATTTGCTAGCTCCCCGAGCACGCTGGGCTCGATTAGAAAATAGACCAGCACCAATTGCACTGCCTGCTTCCCTTCAACTCAAATGGGCCAACCCCTCCCTAGGCATGAGCCTTCTTATCAGGATGTGAATACATTTCTAGAGCGGGATGCATTTCAATGGGAAGTCCTCACTTGCACAATGCCGGGGCTAGATCATTCTTTCCGACATGTGTGCATCTAGACACCCTACCTGAACTGGCCCCTCACTATGGATAGGCAAAACAAATCACCAGTTTATCCCCAAGCACTCTGGGCTCGCATACAAAGCTGGTTTTGCTCTCCTAGCAAATTGGAATAGAAATCATTGTATTTGGTCTACCCACTATATATTCAAATTCGTGCATTGCAATGGTATTAACAATTCAGGATCCCAAATAAATACTATTCTCCCCATCCTTTCACACACTTATCCCATTTCTTGCTTAGTATATTACCATGTAGATTCCTGGGATGCAAGTAAATTGCTTAGAATATCATTAACAGCCCAAGTGCACAGAAAAATCATGTGGAATAGTGCTTATATATATATACCATCCCAATGGATGTACTCTTTAGACAACCCTATTCATATAGCCCCACTTTTCGATTCATTTTCATCTTTGAAATCACTTTCCCCATGAGCTGTATTGTAGGTATTTGTGTGCATATTTCATTCGCGTTGATTGTATTTGTAATGAGTTACCTCTTTTCATACAAGCATCTGTGAAAGTTTCCCCAAATAATGAATTGTCCATGAAAATAAAAAGTGGTGATCATATAAGAAAGGTCCTAGGATGGGTGGTGGGGGAGGAGAGAAGATTGGTTAGAATATCATCAAGAAAACACATGTGAAAACAGTGCTGAATAGTCTTTACCCTCTCAATGGATGCACTCTAGTTTAGACAACCCTAATCATGTATGACCTTTTTTCAATTCATTTTCGTTTTTACCATACGCTGTGTGTGGTATGTGTAAGCATGTATTTATTTTGTGTGGATATTTTTCACATTGATTTGTTTTTGGAAAGTGTACCTCTTTTCATAAAAGCATTTCTAAAGATTTGTCCCAAATGGTCAATATACCATGAAAAAAAAATTGATCCTTGGATTCCCAATGTGAGAAAAACATTTGGCACCCTATCATTTCTTACCTTTGAGTATGTACCTTGCAATATAACTTACCACACTTAGCACCCCACCTATAATAGTGTGCTGACACCATTGATTTCGCCATGTTTAACCATACCTTTCGAGACAACACATAGATATCACTAAAGGGGTTTTTGCTTCCCAGTGGCCTCGCCACAGACCCAGCAAATAAAAGTCCCAACCAAGAGGGCAAAGAACAAAAACATTGAATTTGAGCCCAGATATGCAAAACCTCCCATCCCAAGTCAACAACCTGAGACTAATCTCACTGTAGGGGGTGAAAAAGAGATCATTTGCTAGCTCCCCGAGCACGCTGGGCTCGATTAGAAAATAGACCAGCACCAATTGCACTGCCTGCTTCCCTTCAACTCAAATGGGCCAACCCCTCCCTAGGCATGAGCCTTCTTATCAGGATGTGAATACATTTCTAGAGCGGGATGCATTTCAATGGGAAGTCCTCACTTGCACAATGCCGGGGCTAGATCATTCTTTCCGACATGTGTGCATCTAGACACCCTACCTGAACTGGCCCCTCACTATGGATAGGCAAAACAAATCACCAGTTTATCCCCAAGCACTCTGGGCTCGCATACAAAGCTGGTTTTGCTCTCCTAGCAAATTGGAATAGAAATCATTGTATTTGGTCTACCCACTATATATTCAAATTCGTGCATTGCAATGGTATTAACAATTCAGGATCCCAAATAAATACTATTCTCCCCATCCTTTCACACACTTATCCCATTTCTTGCTTAGTATATTACCATGTAGATTCCTGGGATGCAAGTAAATTGCTTAGAATATCATTAACAGCCCAAGTGCACAGAAAAATCATGTGGAATAGTGCTTATATATATATACCATCCCAATGGATGTACTCTTTAGACAACCCTATTCATATAGCCCCACTTTTCGATTCATTTTCATCTTTGAAATCACTTTCCCCATGAGCTGTATTGTAGGTATTTGTGTGCATATTTCATTCGCGTTGATTGTATTTGTAATGAGTTACCTCTTTTCATACAAGCATCTGTGAAAGTTTCCCCAAATAATGAATTGTCCATGAAAATAAAAAGTGGTGATCATATAAGAAAGGTCCTAGGATGCGTGGTGGGGGAGGAGAGAAGATTGGTTAGAATATCATCAAGAAAACACATGTGAAAACAGTGCTGAATAGTCTTTACCCTCTCAATGGATGCACTCTAGTTTAGACAACCCTAATCATGTATGACCTTTTTTCAATTCATTTTCGTTTTTACCATACGCTGTGTGTGGTATGTGTAAGCATGTATTTATTTTGTGTGGATATTTTTCACATTGATTTGTTTTTGGAAAGTGTACCTCTTTTCATAAAAGCATTTCTAAAGATTTGTCCCAAATGGTCAATATACCATGAGAAAAAAATTGATCCTTGGATTCCCAATGTGAGAAAAACATTTGGCACCCTATCATTTCTTACCTTTGAGTATGTACCTTGCAATATAACTTACCACACTTAGCACCCCACCTATAATAGTGTGCTGACACCATTGATTTCGCCATGTTTAACCATACCTTTCGAGACAACACATAGATATCACTAAAGGGGTTTTTGCTTCCCAGTGGCCTCGCCACAGACCCAGCAAATAAAAGTCCCAACCAAGAGGGCAAAGAACAAAAACATTGAATTTGAGCCCAGATATGCAAAACCTCCCATCCCAAGTCAACAACCTGAGACTAATCTCACTGTAGGGGGTGAAAAAGAGATCATTTGCTAGCTCCCCGAGCACGCTGGGCTCGATTAGAAAATAGACCAGCACCAATTGCACTGCCTGCTTCCCTTCAACTCAAATGGGCCAACCCCTCCCTAGGCATGAGCCTTCTTATCAGGATGTGAATACATTTCTAGAGCGGGATGCATTTCAATGGGAAGTCCTCACTTGCACAATGCCGGGGCTAGATCATTCTTTCCGACATGTGTGCATCTAGACACCCTACCTGAACTGGCCCCTCACTATGGATAGGCAAAACAAATCACCAGTTTATCCCCAAGCACTCTGGGCTCGCATACAAAGCTGGTTTTGCTCTCCTAGCAAATTGGAATAGAAATCATTGTATTTGGTCTACCCACTATATATTCAAATTCGTGCATTGCAATGGTATTAACAATTCAGGATCCCAAATAAATACTATTCTCCCCATCCTTTCACACACTTATCCCATTTCTTGCTTAGTATATTACCATGTAGATTCCTGGGATGCAAGTAAATTGCTTAGAATATCATTAACAGCCCAAGTGCACAGAAAAATCATGTGGAATAGTGCTTATATATATATACCATCCCAATGGATGTACTCTTTAGACAACCCTATTCATATAGCCCCACTTTTCGATTCATTTTCATCTTTGAAATCACTTTCCCCATGAGCTGTATTGTAGGTATTTGTGTGCATATTTCATTCGCGTTGATTGTATTTGTAATGAGTTACCTCTTTTCATACAAGCATCTGTGAAAGTTTCCCCAAATAATGAATTGTCCATGAAAATAAAAAGTGGTGATCATATAAGAAAGGTCCTAGGATGCGTGGTGGGGGAGGAGAGAAGATTGGTTAGAATATCATCAAGAAAACACATGTGAAAACAGTGCTGAATAGTCTTTACCCTCTCAATGGATGCACTCTAGTTTAGACAACCCTAATCATGTATGACCTTTTTTCAATTCATTTTCGTTTTTACCATACGCTGTGTGTGGTATGTGTAAGCATGTATTTATTTTGTGTGGATATTTTTCACATTGATTTGTTTTTGGAAAGTGTACCTCTTTTCATAAAAGCATTTCTAAAGATTTGTCCCAAATGGTCAATATACCATGAAAAAAAAATTGATCCTTGGATTCCCAATGTGAGAAAAACATTTGGCACCCTATCATTTCTTACCTTTGAGTATGTACCTTGCAATATAACTTACCACACTTAGCACCCCACCTATAATAGTGTGCTGACACCATTGATTTCGCCATGTTTAACCATACCTTTCGAGACAACACATAGATATCACTAAAGGGGTTTTTGCTTCCCAGTGGCCTCGCCACAGACCCAGCAAATAAAAGTCCCAACCAAGAGGGCAAAGAACAAAAACATTGAATTTGAGCCCAGATATGCAAAACCTCCCATCCCAAGTCAACAACCTGAGACTAATCTCACTGTAGGGGGTGAAAAAGAGATCATTTGCTAGCTCCCCGAGCACGCTGGGCTCGATTAGAAAATAGACCAGCACCAATTGCACTGCCTGCTTCCCTTCAACTCAAATGGGCCAACCCCTCCCTAGGCATGAGCCTTCTTATCAGGATGTGAATACATTTCTAGAGCGGGATGCATTTCAATGGGAAGTCCTCACTTGCACAATGCCGGGGCAAGATCATTCTTTCCGACATGTGTGCATCTAGACACCCTACCTGAACTGGCCCCTCACTATGGATAGGCAAAACAAATCACCAGTTTATCCCCAAGCACTCTGGGCTCGCATACAAAGCTGGTTTTGCTCTCCTAGCAAATTGGAATAGAAATCATTGTATTTGGTCTACCCACTATATATTCAAATTCGTGCATTGCAATGGTATTAACAATTCAGGATCCCAAATAAATACTATTCTCCCCATCCTTTCACACACTTATCCCATTTCTTGCTTAGTATATTACCATGTAGATTCCTGGGATGCAAGTAAATTGCTTAGAATATCATTAACAGCCCAAGTGCACAGAAAAATCATGTGGAATAGTGCTTATATATATATACCATCCCAATGGATGTACTCTTTAGACAACCCTATTCATATAGCCCCACTTTTCGATTCATTTTCATCTTTGAAATCACTTTCCCCATGAGCTGTATTGTAGGTATTTGTGTGCATATTTCATTCGCGTTGATTGTATTTGTAATGAGTTACCTCTTTTCATACAAGCATCTGTGAAAGTTTCCCCAAATAATGAATTGTCCATGAAAATAAAAAGTGGTGATCATATAAGAAAGGTCCTAGGATGCGTGGTGGGGGAGGAGAGAAGATTGGTTAGAATATCATCAAGAAAACACATGTGAAAACAGTGCTGAATAGTCTTTACCCTCTCAATGGATGCACTCTAGTTTAGACAACCCTAATCATGTATGACCTTTTTTCAATTCATTTTCGTTTTTACCATACGCTGTGTGTGGTATGTGTAAGCATGTATTTATTTTGTGTGGATATTTTTCACATTGATTTGTTTTTGGAAAGTGTACCTCTTTTCATAAAAGCATTTCTAAAGATTTGTCCCAAATGGTCAATATACCATGAGAAAAAAATTGATCCTTGGATTCCCAATGTGAGAAAAACATTTGGCACCCTATCATTTCTTACCTTTGAGTATGTACCTTGCAATATAACTTACCACACTTAGCACCCCACCTATAATAGTGTGCTGACACCATTGATTTCGCCATGTTTAACCATACCTTTCGAGACAACACATAGATATCACTAAAGGGGTTTTTGCTTCCCAGTGGCCTCGCCACAGACCCAGCAAATAAAAGTCCCAACCAAGAGGGCAAAGAACAAAAACATTGAATTTGAGCCCAGATATGCAAAACCTCCCATCCCAAGTCAACAACCTGAGACTAATCTCACTGTAGGGGGTGAAAAAGAGATCATTTGCTAGCTCCCCGAGCACGCTGGGCTCGATTAGAAAATAGACCAGCACCAATTGCACTGCCTGCTTCCCTTCAACTCAAATGGGCCAACCCCTCCCTAGGCATGAGCCTTCTTATCAGGATGTGAATACATTTCTAGAGCGGGATGCATTTCAATGGGAAGTCCTCACTTGCACAATGCCGGGGCAAGATCATTCTTTCCGACATGTGTGCATCTAGACACCCTACCTGAACTGGCCCCTCACTATGGATAGGCAAAACAAATCACCAGTTTATCCCCAAGCACTCTGGGCTCGCATACAAAGCTGGTTTTGCTCTCCTAGCAAATTGGAATAGAAATCATTGTATTTGGTCTACCCACTATATATTCAAATTCGTGCATTGCAATGGTATTAACAATTCAGGATCCCAAATAAATACTATTCTCCCCATCCTTTCACACACTTATCCCATTTCTTGCTTAGTATATTACCATGTAGATTCCTGGGATGCAAGTAAATTGCTTAGAATATCATTAACAGCCCAAGTGCACAGAAAAATCATGTGGAATAGTGCTTATATATATATACCATCCCAATGGATGTACTCTTTAGACAACCCTATTCATATAGCCCCACTTTTCGATTCATTTTCATCTTTGAAATCACTTTCCCCATGAGCTGTATTGTAGGTATTTGTGTGCATATTTCATTCGCGTTGATTGTATTTGTAATGAGTTACCTCTTTTCATACAAGCATCTGTGAAAGTTTCCCCAAATAATGAATTGTCCATGAAAATAAAAAGTGGTGATCATATAAGAAAGGTCCTAGGATGCGTGGTGGGGGAGGAGAGAAGATTGGTTAGAATATCATCAAGAAAACACATGTGAAAACAGTGCTGAATAGTCTTTACCCTCTCAATGGATGCACTCTAGTTTAGACAACCCTAATCATGTATGACCTTTTTTCAATTCATTTTCGTTTTTACCATACGCTGTGTGTGGTATGTGTAAGCATGTATTTATTTTGTGTGGATATTTTTCACATTGATTTGTTTTTGGAAAGTGTACCTCTTTTCATAAAAGCATTTCTAAAGATTTGTCCCAAATGGTCAATATACCATGAAAAAAAAATTGATCCTTGGATTCCCAATGTGAGAAAAACATTTGGCACCCTATCATTTCTTACCTTTGAGTATGTACCTTGCAATATAACTTACCACACTTAGCACCCCACCTATAATAGTGTGCTGACACCATTGATTTCGCCATGTTTAACCATACCTTTCGAGACAACACATAGATATCACTAAAGGGGTTTTTGCTTCCCAGTGGCCTCGCCACAGACCCAGCAAATAAAAGTCCCAACCAAGAGGGCAAAGAACAAAAACATTGAATTTGAGCCCAGATATGCAAAACCTCCCATCCCAAGTCAACAACCTGAGACTAATCTCACTGTAGGGGGTGAAAAAGAGATCATTTGCTAGCTCCCCGAGCACGCTGGGCTCGATTAGAAAATAGACCAGCACCAATTGCACTGCCTGCTTCCCTTCAACTCAAATGGGCCAACCCCTCCCTAGGCATGAGCCTTCTTATCAGGATGTGAATACATTTCTAGAGCGGGATGCATTTCAATGGGAAGTCCTCACTTGCACAATGCCGGGGCAAGATCATTCTTTCCGACATGTGTGCATCTAGACACCCTACCTGAACTGGCCCCTCACTATGGATAGGCAAAACAAATCACCAGTTTATCCCCAAGCACTCTGGGCTCGCATACAAAGCTGGTTTTGCTCTCCTAGCAAATTGGAATAGAAATCATTGTATTTGGTCTACCCACTATATATTCAAATTCGTGCATTGCAATGGTATTAACAATTCAGGATCCCAAATAAATACTATTCTCCCCATCCTTTCACACACTTATCCCATTTCTTGCTTAGTATATTACCATGTAGATTCCTGGGATGCAAGTAAATTGCTTAGAATATCATTAACAGCCCAAGTGCACAGAAAAATCATGTGGAATAGTGCTTATATATATATACCATCCCAATGGATGTACTCTTTAGACAACCCTATTCATATAGCCCCACTTTTCGATTCATTTTCATCTTTGAAATCACTTTCCCCATGAGCTGTATTGTAGGTATTTGTGTGCATATTTCATTCGCGTTGATTGTATTTGTAATGAGTTACCTCTTTTCATACAAGCATCTGTGAAAGTTTCCCCAAATAATGAATTGTCCATGAAAATAAAAAGTGGTGATCATATAAGAAAGGTCCTAGGATGCGTGGTGGGGGAGGAGAGAAGATTGGTTAGAATATCATCAAGAAAACACATGTGAAAACAGTGCTGAATAGTCTTTACCCTCTCAATGGATGCACTCTAGTTTAGACAACCCTAATCATGTATGACCTTTTTTCAATTCATTTTCGTTTTTACCATACGCTGTGTGTGGTATGTGTAAGCATGTATTTATTTTGTGTGGATATTTTTCACATTGATTTGTTTTTGGAAAGTGTACCTCTTTTCATAAAAGCATTTCTAAAGATTTGTCCCAAATGGTCAATATACCATGAAAAAAAAATTGATCCTTGGATTCCCAATGTGAGAAAAACATTTGGCACCCTATCATTTCTTACCTTTGAGTATGTACCTTGCAATATAACTTACCACACTTAGCACCCCACCTATAATAGTGTGCTGACACCATTGATTTCGCCATGTTTAACCATACCTTTCGAGACAACACATAGATATCACTAAAGGGGTTTTTGCTTCCCAGTGGCCTCGCCACAGACCCAGCAAATAAAAGTCCCAACCAAGAGGGCAAAGAACAAAAACATTGAATTTGAGCCCAGATATGCAAAACCTCCCATCCCAAGTCAACAACCTGAGACTAATCTCACTGTAGGGGGTGAAAAAGAGATCATTTGCTAGCTCCCCGAGCACGCTGGGCTCGATTAGAAAATAGACCAGCACCAATTGCACTGCCTGCTTCCCTTCAACTCAAATGGGCCAACCCCTCCCTAGGCATGAGCCTTCTTATCAGGATGTGAATACATTTCTAGAGCGGGATGCATTTCAATGGGAAGTCCTCACTTGCACAATGCCGGGGCAAGATCATTCTTTCCGACATGTGTGCATCTAGACACCCTACCTGAACTGGCCCCTCACTATGGATAGGCAAAACAAATCACCAGTTTATCCCCAAGCACTCTGGGCTCGCATACAAAGCTGGTTTTGCTCTCCTAGCAAATTGGAATAGAAATCATTGTATTTGGTCTACCCACTATATATTCAAATTCGTGCATTGCAATGGTATTAACAATTCAGGATCCCAAATAAATACTATTCTCCCCATCCTTTCACACACTTATCCCATTTCTTGCTTAGTATATTACCATGTAGATTCCTGGGATGCAAGTAAATTGCTTAGAATATCATTAACAGCCCAAGTGCACAGAAAAATCATGTGGAATAGTGCTTATATATATATACCATCCCAATGGATGTACTCTTTAGACAACCCTATTCATATAGCCCCACTTTTCGATTCATTTTCATCTTTGAAATCACTTTCCCCATGAGCTGTATTGTAGGTATTTGTGTGCATATTTCATTCGCGTTGATTGTATTTGTAATGAGTTACCTCTTTTCATACAAGCATCTGTGAAAGTTTCCCCAAATAATGAATTGTCCATGAAAATAAAAAGTGGTGATCATATAAGAAAGGTCCTAGGATGCGTGGTGGGGGAGGAGAGAAGATTGGTTAGAATATCATCAAGAAAACACATGTGAAAACAGTGCTGAATAGTCTTTACCCTCTCAATGGATGCACTCTAGTTTAGACAACCCTAATCATGTATGACCTTTTTTCAATTCATTTTCGTTTTTACCATACGCTGTGTGTGGTATGTGTAAGCATGTATTTATTTTGTGTGGATATTTTTCACATTGATTTGTTTTTGGAAAGTGTACCTCTTTTCATAAAAGCATTTCTAAAGATTTGTCCCAAATGGTCAATATACCATGAAAAAAAAATTGATCCTTGGATTCCCAATGTGAGAAAAACATTTGGCACCCTATCATTTCTTACCTTTGAGTATGTACCTTGCAATATAACTTACCACACTTAGCACCCCACCTATAATAGTGTGCTGACACCATTGATTTCGCCATGTTTAACCATACCTTTCGAGACAACACATAGATATCACTAAAGGGGTTTTTGCTTCCCAGTGGCCTCGCCACAGACCCAGCAAATAAAAGTCCCAACCAAGAGGGCAAAGAACAAAAACATTGAATTTGAGCCCAGATATGCAAAACCTCCCATCCCAAGTCAACAACCTGAGACTAATCTCACTGTAGGGGGTGAAAAAGAGATCATTTGCTAGCTCCCCGAGCACGCTGGGCTCGATTAGAAAATAGACCAGCACCAATTGCACTGCCTGCTTCCCTTCAACTCAAATGGGCCAACCCCTCCCTAGGCATGAGCCTTCTTATCAGGATGTGAATACATTTCTAGAGCGGGATGCATTTCAATGGGAAGTCCTCACTTGCACAATGCCGGGGCAAGATCATTCTTTCCGACATGTGTGCATCTAGACACCCTACCTGAACTGGCCCCTCACTATGGATAGGCAAAACAAATCACCAGTTTATCCCCAAGCACTCTGGGCTCGCATACAAAGCTGGTTTTGCTCTCCTAGCAATTTGCAATAGCAAGCCTCTGTGAAAGTTTCCCCAAATAATGAATTGTCCATGAAAATAAAAAGTGGTGATCATATAAGAAACATCCTAGGATGGGTGGTGGGGGAGGAGAGAAGATTGGTTAGAATATCATCAAGAGAACACATGTGAAAACAGTGCTTGAATAATCTTTACCCTCCCAATGGATGCACTCTAGTTTAGACAACCCTAATCATGTATGACCTTTTTTCAATTCATTTTCACCACATGCTGTATGTGTTATGTGTAAGCATCTATTTATTATGTGTGCATATTTTTCACATTCATTTGTTTTTTGGAATGTGCACCTCTTTTCATACAAGAATTTCTAAATAAATGGTCAACATACCATGAAACCATCCCATTGAATATGTGCCTTGCAATATACTTTACCACACTTAGAGGATATGTGTACTGTGCGGACACCATTGTTTAACCATACCTTTCAATAGAGCACATAGATATCATTATAGGGTTTTTTGCTTCCCAGTGGCCTCGTCAGACCCTGCAAATATACATCCTAAGCAACATGGCCAATGTAAAAAGAAAATTGGGGCCAATCTCGGTGCATGGAGTGGAGGATGTTGGGGAAAAAAGTGATCATTGGATTCAAATATTATCCTTATTTCTACTTCTATTATGTAGCTTCCTATCATTGACCATTTAATGGTATACATTACCCAGCCTTGCCCCGGATTTTCAACCACAAGTCCTTTAAGAATAAGGATAGGCCTATTGTGCACCCAACGAAACAGTTTGAAAGTATTTTAAATACCTATCTCCCTATACAGAGATATTAAGCTTGCACCGAAGAGATTCTACTTTGTAACCAATACATGTGCTGAAAACAACATCATCATCAGGCAATCTTTTGCAATCATGGCAACATAAACATTTAAAAGATGCACATTATCTTTTGTACCTAAGAAACACAAATTATACTCATAATTATCTATCTCACAACGGCAAAACAATGTTGGATATAAAACGCAATGATTCTTATAACATACCATACGCCTCATGTACCTTTTTTGAATTATTAGTTTATGATCACACAGAAATAATTCATTCATTTTTAATACCTCATATGTCGACTGAAACAAACATGTCAACACCCAACAAACGTATACTCCTTTGTGTGTTGACCCTTTTCAGCCTGCAGAATGTCCCGTGCGACCACTTCCCTAATTGTCCGTGCTGTTTGTGTCTCCACCCACTTCCGATACAGAACTGAGGGCAAGCACCGAGAACAGCAAACCTACTTCCTGAAAATGTATCAAGTAGTCCAAGGGAGGGCAGAGGGGTAAGATTAAAAAACGTCACTATTAATTATATAAGTGAAATGCTTGTGAACTGTTAAGCTAAGATTTTTTGTTTTTTGTTTAAGGGCATGCACGTGAGGCATGTTGCTATTATCTAAAGGGGTTCCTAGCAACCGGAGTGGAATATGAAACGAAGTGGTAGGCCATGTTCTGAGAAAAGGTGTCCGACACCCCGAACCAAAAGAGCTGAGAATATCAAACTACACACCAGGATCTTATCACATCATAGTATAGCCCATTTCCACCGGGATAAAGAATATACAATGAGCGCAAATTGTCTATTTAGCTACAGCCATTAAGACATGGGAGGCGAATGGAGGGAAGTGGTGATAGCGTAGTTGGGAGAACCTGTATTAGTCAGACATTGCAGTCAAGTTAATACTTATATTAACAAGACGGCAAGGTGGAATAAATAGCTAATCATGCGATTCTTAATATAAAAAATATAAACATGTGACAATAATTCATTGTAAAGGATTCAGTATGAGAAAATAGTAAAGTACTTATTTTCGATGTCAACATTCCCACATGTGGTCACCATGGCAACCAAACCCTGTGCACGCCGGGCACATGTCCGCTGGTGTCCACATGAGGGAACATCGGCCAGCGGTCGGTAGCGGACCTCGTGAAAAACCACCCATGTGGAGGACATCAACTCGGCAACTGTTAACCAATGATACCCGGCGCATGAGGAGCTATGAGATATCTGAAATACACACACACATATTGCGGGTAAAGGAAATGAGGAGCCAAAGCCCCGGTAAAAAAAGTTGATCTTTATGCTTTTTCTTTAAATCAATGTTCGGCGAAGTACTTCTCTTGTTCCACGCATCATTTATGTATATGTATGTATGCAAGTATGTTATTTTCACATTATATTTGCAGGGCTACTTTTTCTAAGAGTGTGGGACTAACTAGCCACTTAACCCATCGGTAAATGTTACGATAAGTATGACATTTGTTGTACTACTGGATCGAAGTTTAAGCATTGAGATTGCAAAGTACTTTCAGACAAGTAGGACCTATGATCTGTTCGCAAACGTGACTAACCAGCAGTTTTACCCAGTAGTCAGAGGAAGCTACCCAAAGACATCCAATGTAGGCCTACTATGCGTGGTCGACTGTCATTTTCCCCTGAGCGCTTCAAAATTGTATGGACATTTCTGGTCGTTGAATCTGTGCTGAAACATTACAGAACATTTCGGAAGAACAAACAAGATTTACATCGACAAAGACGGCTAGAAGATTCGGTCATGCCAGTTGGCAACTTGAGCATTATGGTATGTGAAGTAATGTAGATAAATGTCGAAATATTATTTTGGCTTGACAAAGACGGCTAGAAGACTTGGTGTTGCCAGTTGGCAACCTGAGTATTAGACTATGTTATGTAACATAATTGTTAAACATTTTGGAAGATTGCTATGTAAAGTAACGTGGATGGGTCACTCTGCTAAAAACTGGCCAGAAGTGTCACATGGAGAGTAAAAATTTAATATTTGAATTAACATTTTTGTTGTTGCAAATGAAGCTGGAAATCTCCCCTTTACATCCATGTAAAATATAAATTGATGAGATCAAAAATAAAGCTGTAGTCCATGATTAAGCTATATCTTATAGCAGTATAACATGTGTTGCTCAGATGTAGCACATGTCAACCATGTCCCATATGTCATGTTACAAATTGGTGGGGTTTTCTCAATAACTAAAAGGACCAAAGTTGCAGTTTACTTAATTTCCCTTATTTCTTACTTCAAATCGGAACATGACTATTTAAAGTATAAGGAACAAAAATAAGTAGGAAGTTTTTTTATTGACGTTTTAAAATCCCATCCCATGCTGACCAGTTTCCAGGAGAGTGACCCAGATATGTACATGTATTTAACTTGGTTGGCAAGTATTTAATTTGGCTGGTATGACAACCGTAATTACTTGTACCCGGATTTTTTTTCCTTTTCCTTTCTTGGCTTGCTTTTCTTCAGTACGTTAACATTGAAAATCATGTTCTACAGGCTAGATTCAAGTTGGGTTCTTATTGCCATTTCCTGTTTTAAGGCCACATTTATTGAACAAGGGCCAGACCTCACCTTGGACTAAGTTACCTTAGAGAGCAATCACTGATTGCTGGAAGAGATGGACTTTGTACTGGAAGCACCAATTGGAAGCACTGATCTCGCCAAGCCCCATTTCGTCTGCCCGTGCGATAGATGGTTTCTGCAGTCTTTGCTTCCTACTTCTTCCCAGTTAGTTTATGTTCCATTAGATTGATGCCAATGTCGATCATTTCGTACTACTGACTGGTGTTTTACTAAGCAGTGCTCGGTGCTTTAACAGCTAACGAATGTCATTTGTATGGAGATGTAATTTCGGCGAATTTGTCTTGGCTTATTCATCTAATTTGTTGATTTTGTTTTTAAAGAAGTAATATTGACAAGATCAAAATCTTTTCACCAGATATAAGTAAAGTCGCAGTATTATGCGAGTCCATATAGCTGAAAAGCTACCAACACCAAGCACTGCTTGAACTTGCCTATTCCGATGGCTTGCACTGCTTAAACTTGCATAGTCCGATGGCTTTGACTTTCTGCAGTCTTTTTTAGTACATTATGTCTGCGACCCCCCCCCGGCACAAAAAGTAAACATTGGCATAATATATTAGGTTGATGGCTACATATACCGTGTGAAGTAACCGATTTAGAATTAATATTCTAAAGTATAAACATGGCAAATTAATTCTGTCGTGCCTGTCAAAACTAAGCTTCAGCAGAAACAGGTTATATTAAATTGCTTGGCATTCCCTGCTCTGCTACAACAAATGCAGTGGAATAGGTATAATCAGATCTAACTTTTATTTCCAAAATTGTGCTCTCATCGGACTATGTAGCTTTAAGTGATCTTCCTTTATCTTGCACTAAGTTTGCTGTGTTGTTTGTTCCCAAGGACTTGCTCTTATTATACAGGGATGAAAGTGGTCTGACTGAAATGTCGGAAATCCAAGCGAGATGAATTTCCGCGAAAAAGCGGATCTTCTAGACGACTTTGCAGTCAGAATCGCTCGTGAAATGCCGTAAGTGCGGGTCCAGCTATCATTGTTCTGACTATTATCGGCCACACCATAACACTTTCTGGTTTGGGTGTTATGTTCTTGCAACAAAGGTCATATAAGAACGGATTTCAAACTAACCAATTGTTGTTATATACCCTGATTCCTAGTGATTTTATGAACGTTAATCTTCTTTTTTTTGAGAGTGGAAATCGGAGATCTTTCAGCCCTGATTATAAAAGCAAATCTCATAATTCTGTTACGCAGATTGAATCCAGGTGAAATATTGAATGCACCCTCCTTAAGGGGAGACATGGGTGATCGGAACATGAATTTGGGTCAAACTGGGGATTTCTGGTTTTTGGTGTATTCATATAGAAAAACGTTTTTTGGACAGATAATTACTTGACTGGATATTTGTGTATATAATATGGGATTCTAGATGATGATACTGGACTTTACCATTTGAAAGAAACACTTTGTGAACTTTGAAGCTCGTTTTGTCAGAACTGCTTTTCCTGGGGTTTTGCCAATTGAATTCCCCCCCCCCCCCCCCAGGTTCGTCATGTCGGGTCATATATAAATTCACAAACCACCTGCTTGCACTCAACTGGACCAGTTCTTCATATAATAACTTGATTCAGGCAAATCTAGGCATATTCAGTATACTTCCTGGAGGGGGTAAAACTTTGTTGATTTTCTTTTTGCAAGATCCTTCATCATATGACCCCTATTCAATATAGGGCTTTGAAACTCTGCAGATATGCTTCTCTTGATACAAAGAATGTGTGCTGCAATTTTCAAAGCTCTACCTTTAATAGTTTTTGAGATACGGAAATCACCCGTGTCTCCCCTTAACAGTAATTCATTCACGGATATAACTTAGCTGATATAAATCTGTTAGATAAATTCAGTTGCCGTTGTTGATTTTGGGTTGAAATACCTTCAGAGTATATAATACATATATATCAGTCAATTTAATTGCTATTGTGGATATTGATTACAGAATATCACCAGAATGTGGTTCCATCAATCCACTTGGTTTATTATCAAACCACTTGGTTTAGTAGTCGGTTTATTTAGTAGGTTCTTGTTTTTGTTTTTTTTAATGATAAATAGCACCGGAACGATTATTCACTTGCCGTTTTGGAGTATAAAATAGCACCAGAATGTAGTTTTGTCAATGTTGGATATTGAATACCATTATGGATAAATTCACGAACGATCTCACTCCCACTCACTCACTCACGTACACACAGAAGATAGAACGAGAAAATATGGGGGCAGTCTTGAATTGACTGAAAATGCGTTTAATTATTTCTGCGTTATTCAAATTCATTGTAATATTTCGTTGTTTAGTAAGCATTTCTCATATCAGCTGAATATAGTCATGTATGTATGTATGTATCGTTCAAATATCAGTCAGTTCATGCAATTTTCCAAAAACCATATGTATTTTTCTTTCAAATATATTTCGGTCAAAATCTGTGCAATCGCATGCATCACGGATGATCACATTTGATTACTCAGTCGCTAATGGTACCATATGATGCATCATATTTTCCGCCCTCCTACCTAGCATTTAAACTTGGAACGCCCTTCATGGCGCATTCAATACAATGCCGCACCCAATGTGGTGCAAAAAGAGTTCAATAAATGCGTGGGCACGCATAATACAACGGCACTTTATGCAACATAATATGGAGCACTTGTGTACATTTTCAATATAATCTTCGTTACACATGTATTGTATTGCATGGAAACAATGTTCCCAAGACTTATACAACAGTTCATTTCAAATCGCAATTCCATATCACTTTTTTTTTACTTCTTTCTGTTATCTCTTGAGGAGAAATCAACTGTTATTGATAACAGTCGTTCAGTACGTTAAGCCATCTGGTCTGTGTGGTCAAGACCATTCTCTTGGCGCTCTCTACTGTCCAGCAGAGGTCCTGGTATGCCTACGTGTACTTGGGGCGTACACTATTCATGATCATGTGGCCGGGGCGGCGCGGCGCACGCCAGCCATCACGCCACCTGGCGTCGAATTGGGGGGGTACGAGACTGGTCACGCCCATGCGTGGTGTCTGCCATAGGCATCACGGGTGCCCAGCACCTGGTGATAACGCTAGGAACCATTTACGCTGCCTTTAGCCTGTTTAACCAGTCCGCAGGGGAGATAGTTGGGGACACTATCGAAGGTGGTCACTCTTAGCCCATTTTGCAACCCGTGTCGAGATCTGGGGGAGGTTCACGTGATTCCCATGTCAGATGATGCCATCACCTCCCGCCTGAAAGGAACGTCAGAATACCGTAGAACACCGCTTTGTGTGGAATGTGAGTTATAGTTACAGGAAATCTTAGGCAACAGTTACCAACGAATCAGGGGTTAAAGAAGGAATTTGTAGTAAATTTCCTTTTTGTATTAAGAAAAGAGTGGGTTTTTCTTTTAAGGATAAAAAAAAGAGAAAACAAGTATTACTCTAAATGATTATTTCCTAGACAGGTTTTGAAAAGTAAAGGTCCCTTGTCCAATGGAAAGTTAAATTGGTGGACTTTTTATAAATGACTGGAAAATAGAGATAGTAATTTATATTTCTTGTTGCTTGGGGGGGGGGGAATAAAACATTCAAAATAGAAAAATATCCTATTTGATCTGGCTGTGTATACAAAAATACAAACTGCACAGGTAACTACTCGCATTAATTGAGCTCTAAAATAAATTAGTCAAATAGAAATGCCCATAAATGGGATGGGATGTTGCGCCACAAATTCAAGATGGCCGCGAAACCGGTGCGGGCCGGCGGCGTCTGGCCATGTTGAGCGACCCAACTACGCAGTCACCCCGACGCCGCTGGAAGGCAGCCATCTTGAATTTCACACCAAATCACTTTCGCAATCACGATTTCATCGCATAAAACCGGTACAATTTCGTTTTTCTTGCACGGGAGGAATTCGTACATAATACTAGGCCCTCATATCAGTATGTGTTCATTTAGATGAAGTGAAAAGACTTATTTGTTCCAACTGGAAAATTGAATATTAAAGCCATTCATATCATCTAACGTGAAATGATTACCAGATTTTCATGATTTTCTTTCTCAATGCGGATCGAATAGTGTATTACAAAACGTGCACGTAATTCCATCGAATTAACATGATTGAAACATGTCTACATCCATGTCCAAAGAAAAAGGCCAAATTGAGGACATTAATATTATGGGTTTCCCGATATATATATATGGTTTTCCGTTGTATTAATGAATTTGGATAGCACTGGTTGAATCGGGTAGCTCTGTCGTTTTTTCACTTACCTTAAGACCGGGAAATCCGGACTGGCGAATACTCCTCTTCTCTTCTGGGCCATTGTAGCCTCCAACGCTGAAGTCCCCCGCCGCAGTCAGTCCGCTTCCTTCGCTGTGGGCCCTGTGCTGCCTCCAGCCGAGCTCCCCACTTATATACTCAGCAACGTGGCCGGCCGTACTAGACTTGCCCATCACTACCTGCCATTAAATCTAATTCCACATACAACATAATACCTATGTTTTCCCACGTTCATATTCATATATATAGTATTCCACCAATACTATATACAACATATATCTAGTTGTTGTGTGATATTGGTGTTGATAATTTAATGGTTATTTATTTAAGACATATTGGAGGTTTTGAAAATAATGATTCATGGAGTACATTCACGTCTATTATGAGACATGGCCTATTTTTAGATGGGTCGTGTGGCGACGGGTCTGTGCTTGCAAATAACGGGTGGACGTGCAAACAACGCCCGGATTTCGCAATCAGGCAAGCTGGGCGGGAAAATCTCCACACGCAGTAGATGCTTCCTGGTGTGACGTGTCATATACAGTCGTATATCGTACGTTGGTTACAACTGTATTATGAAACGCTACATACTGTAGCACAGCTGTAAACCTCTCAAGAATGAAAACACCAGTCAAAAGGTTCCCAAATCCATAAAATTCAGCCTAGCTACCAATTCTTGCAACTGTGACAGTGTCATAATTTTCGATTTATAAAATGTACTGGTGCTAAGCAAACACTTCAATTTAAACATTCTTTTATTGATGCGAAAATAGTACAGGATTATCAATATAAACATTTAAATATCTGTGTAAAAATACGATACCTATTAGTAGGCCTGCTAATAGTAAGCCTATTACTAAGCCTAGCTCTGGCTATAAACATTCACATCATCAGTATTCAGAAAATACAAAATCAATAGTTATTAATACAAACATTCACATATTCACATGTATATATCATTGGTATTGGTCTATATATTGGTGGTTAAAATACGGTGAAAAACGTATATTGGTGCCTACGCCTATCGTCGTAATTTGTACGGCCAAAACGCAATACTTGACAGGTTTGACACTTGAGTCATAAGCCGTGTTCACACGGACGATGTAAATCGATTCGTAGAAAGCGACTTGTATAGTTCGCCTCACATTTCTCGTGTGAACGGACGTCTGAGGCGGATTCGATTCCTGTGATGCGCATCCTGTAAACCACCTATCGAGGTAGTTTATGTGAGGCGATTTCTGTGATGCGCCTCACGCATGCGCAGTCGACACCTCAGTTTGTTGACTTTCCGGTCGATCAAAAGCGCATATTATATAATTTAATTAATGAAACTGCTATCTATGCACAGATATTTTTTTCATCATTTATTTTTAGGGTTTCACTGACCAGCAGAAGAAGTTTTGACCGTTCCAAACCAATACGATTCAATCCATACATATCTAGGTCGAACCCACACTCTCTCGGCCGACGTCGACGAACCCAAACTGGCGCTGGTTAGTCTGGACTTGCTCATGCGCAGATTTCGATTTCCGGCCCAAGTACTGCCCGTGTGAACGGATGGCTAATTCGCCTCACCTGATTCGATTTGTGTGAGCCTCACATTTTGTCCGTGTGAACACGGCTCTAGTTGGTTTCTGCCACGTAACACACAAGTTGTTGTCTGCGTAACCTATAGATGCTGATAGCGTTTCATCGGAATAACCTAGATGTTGATGGTGTTTTGTCTGAGTAACATAGATGTTGATGGTGGAATTTAGAATTTGGATCTACATTATGTCTGCCTGGAAAGTATATTCAGCTTTAATCTTCGGAATACCTCTGCTTACGTGTATATGTATAGGTCTAGTAATGGCGGAGTCTATACATCCTCTTTGAAGCATCGCAAATATTATCCTACGGTCGCCACCCTCAAGATATACATCATGTTAAAATCGGACAATACATTGGACAATGCATTGGTTTACACTATATAAATAGAAAAGGAGTACAGTGGGAGGATTTTCTGTTTTCCTTGCATTATTTTTCATACAATAGAATAGTACGACAATTAAGGGAGGACAAACAGTATTAAGACAATTTAGCATTAAAGGCAATGTTGGCTTCTTAATCAGCATAGGTAGCATCGAATATAACTACTCTGCAGAATCGTATCTAAATCTAGATGTAGCAATATCTAGACCCAACTGTTAGAAATCCTAAATGTTTTGTGATGTGGGTAGAAATAACGATAGCTGAAGTCGGCCCATTCTGTATTGTTGTTGAGTCAGCAATAGAGGGGGTGTAATAATGTCACAAGACAACTTTCTGTGGCCATATTGGATTACATGCAGAAGGCTGCCAACTGCCTGTTGGTTTATTTGTCACTCTTTTGAGCAGTTTGGCCTTTTAGAAGTTGTGGCTAAAGTGCTGTAAGTAAACACATTGGATGTAAACCGCCCAGAACCTCCCAGAACCCAAGAAAACTCTGCTTTACTGCATCTGCATGGATTCACAACATGGCTAGGGAGGGTGCTCTTAAAGTTGCATAGTCCGATGGTTTGGATTTTCTGTATTTTTTCGGAGATAAATATATTAGGTCGATCACTATAGTATCTACTTCACATTAGTTAAAGTTACTTTTATTTTAAATGGTAACCTTTTGAGATATTTTGAGTGCAAACATGGAAAATTAGTTTTTGCAAGCTTGCCAAAACTCTGACACCATAGACTTCTGCAGTAACAGGTTCTGTTAAATTGACTCATTATTGCCTTCTACGCAGAAACAAATGCTTAATAAGTGCATCAGTATCTAAGTTAGATATGTAAGATCAAATCTAGATAATTCGTTTGGTTTTGCAAATTTGATATTTCATCGGACTCTGCAGCTTTAATCCAAGATGGCTGGCCGCTAACTGTTGAGTGATAACGTCACGTGCACTCCCTCTATAATACAAACAAAACATTAAAGGATCACATACGGAAAATTACGTCTACATTGAACCAACAAAATAAACACATGATGGGGCCTACCGACTATTATTTGTAGTAGCATTTCTTCTAGATTTCTATGTGGGTTTCATTCGGTCCAAATATAGAAAATTATGATAAGAACTTTGTGCGAAGACTCGTAATCGTATGCAAGTCAAAGACCCGCTGAACCTATTATATTAGCTCTTTGTGTGATGAAGTAGCGCAGCAACACACTTTTAACTGATCATAAAATTGTGATGGATTTTTTTACTAGTAATATCAAGTTGACGTTACTAGTTTATTTGATTTTTTGAGTGGTACTTTTCAAACAAAACTTATTAAAGATGTAATCTAAACTACAAACCTTCGGAGTTTGTTTGTTCGGAGAGTGGTGGAAACAGAAACAGAAACTTGCGGAATAACTTCTGATGGTTGACAGGACTTGAATAGTTTGGGAAATCCCATGTGTGCCGCCAGTTCACAACGTGATGGAAACGTAAATGAGTATGCACATGGGTGAAGGAGTGCGGAAGTAACTATAGGGTGTAAAATATCTGAAGAAAAGTTCCTTTGTCCACCTTTTCTTCTTGGCCATCCCTGATGAATGAGAAATAGGACCATATCACTGCAGTTTGCGTTTCTTTACGACCTTCAGATCTTCATATGGTTTTAGATACAGTAAGAGTGGAATTCTAATCGTACAATAACAATGCATTCATTATGCCTTTGTCAATAGCTGTGTTCACACATGCACTTAAAAACAGATGGTATAAAGCGACTTGCCTAGTTCGACGCACATTTGCTGTGTGAATGCGACGCTGTTTCGATTTAGGGCTGAATCGAATCATATAAATCGATGAATGGAAACCACCTCCCTTCGGTAGTTTAGATAAGGCACACAGTTTGTTTCGGTTTAAGTTGGCTGTGTGAACGCAGTCGTTTTAGATGAATCGGTGTATCGCGTCACACGCATGCACACTCTCTCTTTTTCGTTGTTGTTTTCCGGTCAACTTTACGCCAACTTGTCAGAAGCTTTTCGCGCCCGTACAAAACAAGAAACTATGGCAAGTGCGATGACAAGACCGGAAACTACCAGGCGTGACAATTGGGATGACGCCGAAACGCGTACTCTGATAAGTCTTTGGGGAGATGACACTCTACAGCGCGAGCTTGAATCGACGGGAAGAAACATCAATATATACCGGCGCCTCGCTGAACGCCTGATGAGGATGTGTCCCGGAGAGGGCAGGCCAGAGCGCAACGCTAGTTCCTGTCGATCCAAGATAAAAAGCCTAACACAGGCCTATCGCAAGTGCCGCGATAACAACAAGTAAGTATTTTAGTGTTTTACGCTAGCCTTTGCTAATTATTGCTATACGTAACATCCGTAATGTCTGCAAAGTACTGGCACTTGTGGGCTATACAAAAAAACACACACATTGCTGCCAAAAAAACTGTGTGCACGCACGTCATTGCTACATATTATGCTTGTAGTCCGTTCCTTTATCCTGTCGTTTTGTCTGCTACAATTGATATCTAATCCTTTTGGCAGGCTCACTAACTATTTTGCATGGCCTCTATAATTTATGATCACTATTTGCATTTTGAACTGAAAACCCCCTAGATTTAATTCTTTCACCTCATTCACGTGGATTTTGTATTGCACAAAGTAGGCCATAACAACATGAGCTGTATTGCAATTGTGTTACTTTATTAACTGTTTACTGATTTATTGTTGTAGAAATCTGCGCACACAGTAACACATTGTTTTTTGTCTAATTACCCGAGCTTTCTGTTGTTCCAAACTAACTCCTCTTTATTTATATATTCTTCCTTTTACAGCAAAAGTGGCCGCGCCCTTCACACCTTCCGTTATTTTGATGCCCTCGACGCTATCCTGGGGACGTGGCCAACGGTAGCTCCGCTCCACTACATGGAGAGTGATGCAGTTTCCTTTCACGGAGGTAAGAGGATTTTTTTGTTTCTCACATACAATTGCAATGACAACAACAATAAAATTTGTTACATGTTAGAGGCAATTAGGGCAAGAAAACTTGTTGTAAGAAAACCTATATCACAGAAAACAAAATAATACTCAAGTGAAATTTCCGTACACATGCATTTGCGTGACTTGTGACGATGTACACTAATATATTATGAAGGACTCCAAAAAATCTTCTTCCCAACAACATTTCATGTGTTGCTTTTGTTAGTATGTCACTTTTGCCATAACCACCGTTCGTATACTGCTTACCGAGCCAAACTGAAATTGTTGTGAATCAAATAGTTCCGAGTGGAGAGAGTGCGCAATTGGCAAATTATAAATGTCTCACCCTTTTGCCACTAGCTACAATCTTTGTGGCCTGGTTTGTTTATATACAATCCCGCAGTGCGGCATTCGGTTTTTAAATATAGCTAAATGACTTTAATATACAGACGACGCTACGGAGCTAGTGCAGGAAGCGGTCGATCCCGATCTCGAGGTGGAAGTGGAGATCGAAATAGAAACCGAACCCCCCAGCCAATCGGATACTCCCGTCGTTAACAGTCCCTCAACGAGCGAGGCGGGTGAACGGAGACAGCCAGGTTAGTTCCCACCTACCTCGAAGGTTAAAATCTGAAGCACGCAACCTTGACCCCAAAAAGATACACAGGCAAAATGATACTAGCCTGAAAACGAATAATAGGTGACATAAATTTATTTAAACCTAACCACTACGAAAACAATAAATTATTAAATACCAAGCATATCAAACAAATCAATAGATAGCTTATTACTGTATGTTTATCTTAAAGGTGAATAGTGGCAGCCATCGACGTTTGATACCATTCAAGCCATGTAATAGTAGCTCGACGCCGCCTCTTGAATTAAAAAAAAATCCATAACGTTCACTATCGTAACCTAACTACTCGACAATAATAAATATCAAAAACCAAATAAATGCAAGGAAAGGTCTATCCAGACTTTCTGAGACAGGATTTAAACTTAGATAATCAAGTTCTGTGCTGAGTATTGTTCTTTGATGCAGTTATTCCCTTCATTTTTAATCTATTGATTCACGGCTACAAACTTATGCTTTTTCGCTCCCCAGTACCCCCCACTACAGACTTGACAGGATTTAAACTTAGATAATCAAGTTCTGTGCTGAGTATTGTTCTTTGATGCAGTTATTCCCTTCATATTTAATCTATTGATTCACGGCTACAAACCTATGCTTTTTCGCTCCCCCCTACCCCCCACTACAGACTTGCCGTCGGGAGAACAAATTTCTAACATACTTGTACTAAATAATATACAATGCAATACTGTAGAACCATTTCTAGCGCATGCGAAATCGCTCAATGGATATGATTTTCCCCTATGCGAGAGTTGGATTACATTATCATGCACTTTGACCGAGAAAACGTTATTCCTGTAAAAGCTTAACCATTGAACTATGTACAGTGTGCAATATTTGGTACTTGTAGACAAACTTGCCAGCTATTATCAACAATGCTTTATCACCAGTTCTGATTCCTTTTCTAGCTCTGCGCAAACGAAAAACCCGAGGGAAGAATCAAAATGGGCTGGAATCAGTTATATCAGAGTTTGTCTCAGCTCAGAGGGAGGCCACCGCCCTCTTCCACGAAACAGAGGCCAAACGCCTGAAAACACAGGTTGAAATGGAGGAATGCCGGCACGAACGCGAGATGGAGGCTAATGCTCAACAGCGCAGGCATGAGGAGAGAATGCTACAGTTACTAGTTTCCCTCCAGCCTCATGCTCCTCACCAGCCACACTACTAGGTTTAGCACTCAAAGCCCTACCAGAGACTTGATGTCTGCTGTAATTAGGTGTATGTTATGTAACTAACTTTAGAACATTTAATAACAAAAATAAAATAGAAGACTTTTTTCACCTTTCTCTGTCACTTACTAAATGGCACTACCTTAAAGCTTGCAGAAACCTTATTTGTTGCCACTTCCATACAATAAACAGTTATCTCTGGTTTACAACTTTTGTGTGTTGTTATATCTGTTTTAGAGCTAACTGCAGCGACGAATTGCCGAGTGTGTATTTCGGATGAAGCGTAGTATTGGATACGTATTACTTGCTGCAACTTTGGCCGCACAGCAAACATATCGCTAACAGATTGATAATAGAGTAATTAATATTAAACAAACAAAACAAGTAAGATTACTTATAATGAGATGACATGCGTTTTAAATGTTTCTAAAAATGGTAAATGGTTGCTATAAACTATCAAGTAGATTGCGTTTACGCCTGTTGCATACTTTGAATTTGTGCATACATGTGAAATTGTGAATTCACGTTCAGCGCCTTTATGAAGGTCAGTAATGGAAATTAAGAGCTGAAGTACTCGACGTAGGCCTGTCTGATTTCAGACCCGTTTCCCTCTGCATCGATAACATTAGCCCTATTTTGAGGTTCCTCATTAGGGCCCGCATCCCAGTCGTCGTTGAACACTTCCTTGTGGATTTCACAAATGTTGTTGAGAGTGAAAGAGGCCAGGATCACTGTGGTCACATCCTCTGTTCTTATATCAGTGCGCCGCTGCAAAATGCGCCAGCGCGCTTTACACCGGCCGAAGGTGTTCTTGATGGTCATGCGCGCGCACGATAACCGGTAGTTAAATAGCGTCTGTTCGTGGGTAAGGCGTCCTGTGTCCGAAAATGGTTTCATTAACCAAGGCCTGAGCGGATATGCCGGATCACCCAGCATGACAACAGGCACAGTTGCGTGACCTAAATCCTTGGGCCTGTCGGGCAGCAGCGTACCAGCCTCACCTTTAGCGTACAAGGAAGAATTTGCTAACACGCGTGCGTCGTGTACCCTCCCCGGCCACCCTGCAGCAATGTTTATTACTTGATACTCATGGTCACAAACCACTTGGGCGATGATAGAATAGTACCCTTTCCGGTTATGGTAATCAGTGTGGTGCAACTGCGGAGCAATTATGGGAATGTGAGTACCGTCAATAACGCCACCACAATTGGGAAATCCAAATTTAGCCTCGAAACCATCGATTATTTCCTGCCAGCGCGCTTCTGTGGGCATTTTTATGTATTTAGGCATTAGAATTTTTACAATCACCGCGCAAGTTTCGTGGAAAATTTCACAGCAGCTTGATTTCGCTATTCCGAATAGGTGGCCAACGCCACGATAGCCCGATCCCGTCGTGAGCAACCAGAGTGTCACAGCGACGCGCACTTCGACGGTTATGCATCTGGAACAAAACACAAAAGCACTGTAAGGGAAATATACCTATGTATTTAGCATGTACTGTCTAATGTTTTTCGGGGGATGCCAAGTTTTAACTTCCAGAAATTATTTCATTACAGCCCCAAACAGGTCACAAATAAATATTTCACCAGTACTGGTTTTTGCAATGTCCCTGTGCTTAGTTTAGGTTGATGGTAGCTACGCGTAGGTGACGATATGATTAAATATCGTTCAAGACTCATGGAAATCTGTAACTCTGACTACACAGTTTTGTGTGCGCACAGAATTGAGGCAAGGATATAATAATTATATAAGCAAGGGCCGCAACTGTATTGTTAACAGTAGTTGTGTCATAAGTCATGTGCGATAGATATGTAATGGAAAAATCAATAGAGGGAGACAAAAGAAAAAAAACTTACCGTCGCATATGGGTGTCTGCCCGCCCGATATGCACTGCAAGTTCGGCGACGAGATGTTGAAACGTCGCCCTGCGCATTCTAAAGTTGGCCAGCCAGTCTCTGTCCCCGAAAGTCTGATTGACTATCTCGGCCCACCAGTGGCCGGACCTAGAAAAATGGACAGGAAATAAATAACAATTACCTATGTTTGTTTCCCAATTTGCATGAGTCCGCATTGCCAGTAGTTGATACTGTATGTTATTATCCCATCTCGCATGCTGATTCGACTGAAAGGCTGTGTTTTAATCATGGCTAAGCATTAGCTGGGGTTACTTTAAAATGAAATGCAATACTGTAAAGCTGGGGCACGTTTCGGATTAGCATTTACAATGAGTATCAACATGATAAAAAAGCGAAAGATCGACAAATAACACTCAGATTAGGCCAACTTTAAGTATTTGCGCTTATTCAATATTTCAAGGGAAATTAGCTATTAGGTTACAAGAAAAAGCTGAGATCTTCCTCTTCAATCACGCATAGAAATATTTGTAATCGAATCGATGAAAGTTTTTAAAATTATTTTACAAGAATAAATGATGCCCATAGAAATAGCACTGCCGCAACACAGCACTGCCGCAACGTAGCGCAGGCTTTTTTTTATCTTCCGAGGGAAGATTTATGGGGTTATCACGTCATGCCGACATCGAGAATAAGAAACATGAGACAATATCGCTAGCCTACGTGTGCCTACCTTTCCCTGGTCCAAACTTGCCTATGCGGTCCGTCACGGAATGTGACCAAGGTCAGAAGTTGCAGGAGGAATGCTGACAGCTCGTTCGCCTGCAGACGAAGGAAATCATCTGTGCGCCGATTTGAAGCGTCGAATATTTTCGCAATATTGGCTCTTCTGCGGGCTAGCCACGCGATGGTTCTCCTATTATTGCGACAAGTGAATAGCATGAACAGTCCTGTGCCAACGAAGTCCGCCATTGTTGATGCTGAATATGCGCATGCGCATATATCAACTTCCGCCTTAAAACGGAATAAGAGCGGTATGTGTGGACGCGACACAGTTTACAATGAGGTGTGTGTGAATGCGTCAGTAAATCGATTCATATAAGTCGGCTTGCCTAATTAGATTTAAAATTGCATGTGTGAACACAGCTAATGACAATGCATGAAAAGGTAGGGCTACCCAGTTTTTACCCTTTTTTTTTCAGGAGTCGGGGGGTCGTGTATTATTATTATGTATACATAGTGATGTTTTTGAGTCGCAATAAATGTTGTGAGAGCAGGTATGGGTTGTGAGGTATTTATTTTCGATGCTAGAAAGCAAATGAATTGAAAGATGACTGTATTTACTTATGTATACATGCACATGCGTTAATGTTAATTTATTATATGAGCCTATTCAACTTTCCAGTTTTCTTTTGTCCATTGTAACGATTGACACAAAACAGCACAGAAACGGTTACACTGAAAACACAAGGACATTTGCTTCAAATCAATATGTATTCTATTGGGATTATGAAACACCATGTAAAAACCAAATCAGTTTAAGCAAATGCATAAGCAGATAGTCTGTTGATCATTACAATGGACAATGTTTTGCCCCATATTGCTTAGCACCTTTTGAGACAGTCTCATATATATTTTTTTATTTGGTGTTCTATGTTTCAAACAAGGGCTGAGATGAGCTGAAATTAGCACATTTCATAGCTGCACCAAGTGTTTTAGGATTGGCCATGTGCTTCGCGGGGGTTTGTATATCTTCCACGCATCCCACAATGCACCGCGTGGCTGGAATGGCGATGTAGTCTATTGAATTTATCATTTTCGAAATGTTCAATCTGCCAAAACTGTCAAATGTACTAGATCTGGGCCGCGTTCAGGGTCTGTCTCCGAGATGTCTCCGCAATCTTTTTTTGGCTTATTTCCGTTCTGGGTGCGTCTCTGATCGAGGCGTCTCCGAGACGTCTCCCTTTTCAGATAGGAGACAAAAAGCGCCTCGAAAATGGCTTCTTTTTCATTGCAAATGGCTGCCCCCCCATGGGCGTGACCATTTTCGAGGCAACCAACTGCTTTTGCCGTTCAGACTAGCATGACGTCAGGGATTTCCCCAAGACATGGAGGCATACCCTGTATGCGGACCAGGGCCGCGTTCAGGGTCCGTCTCGGAGGCGCCTTGGAGGCGCCCGTGACATCACGCTAGTCTGAACCACAAAGGCAGTTTCTTGTCTCGAAAATGGCCGCCCCCATAGGCGGCGGCCATTTGCAATCGAAATGCTGTGCTCTGATTGGATGAAACCACTGCATGCGGCGGCCATTTTCAAGGCGCTTTTTGTCTCCAACCTGAAAAGGGAGACGTCGCCGAGACAGACCCTGAATGCAAATAGACCAAAAAGCATCGCCGAGACGTTGCCGAGGCGTCTCCGAGACGGACCCTGAATGAGGCCCAGATCTCGCCGAGTTTTTGTCACGGGTGTGTCACCATTTAAAGTTGCATGGTCCGACGAAATATAATTATGTCAAAATTAAAACAATTACTTACATTTGATCCTATATATCCAACTTAGATACTGGTGTATTAGCTAATGATTTAGGACAGCATATACAGAATAACCAGTAAATGTATAACCTCACCCCTTTGAACACTCAGTTTGAAACACCCATTATGCAGGGAGGCCATTAACCAATTAGGCCAATCTCGTGACCTCATTAGGCCCCCCCCCCAACAAAGTAGGCCTACTGTGCAGCGTCATAGAGGGGAAGGGGAAATGAGGTGGATGTTGCCCCCCCCCTCCATGTTGGATAGTCAATGCTGTTTGGTCAATTCTATCAATATAATTATTCAATTAGGGTAATATAAATTGTGAAATTAATATATATATATATATATTAGTATTGGGTGATCAATATATATATATATATTTTGGTCCATATATATATATATAACGATAACGGTTAATCTACAACCGGTTAATCTACAACAATACTGGAGGATAGTAAAGAATGCAAGGAACGTCTCAGTCCACCTTCACAAGAGCTCACGACTTTATTCTTACCATAACTAACAAGGATACCAGCGAAATACGTATACCTATTAAAGGCGTAAATAACTCCCTTTCCCTCCCGTGTGATTTGATTACATTAGTTTTAGAATTTAGATGAGAAAAAGACCAAATATCGGCTGAAATGACAGAGCGTGAATAAACACGTCTGCCGGGTCAGGCCCCGAACGCCCGACCTTCTTCCGTTGCTTAGCTAGTCGCTAAGCAACGCTTTACCCCCGCGAACCCTCGCGTGCACATGCGGAAGCAATTTGCGCGCCCGTTGGACGAGTGCGCAAATTGCTCAAGGCGAGTAGACACGCCCACTTCACTATCTAATGAATTTGCATTTCTTATATATGGGTCACTCTCCTGAAAACTGGTCAGCATGGGATGGGATTTTAAAACATCAATTAAAAAAAATCCTACTTATTTTTTTCCTTATACTTTTCATATTCATGTTCAGATCTGATGTAAGAAAAAAGGGAAATAAAATAAACCACATGCAACTTTGGCCTTTTTAGTTATGCAGTGTTTTTGTACCCCAAAAACACATTTTACAGTCAGCCATTTGTAACATGACATATGGGACATGGTTGGATCCTTACTAACATCTTGTATTGCATTGATATATCAAACAAAACAGTTCCCAAATCAGAAGGAAGTATTTCGTAACATGTATGCATGTTTAAATTCCATTATACAATGATAACATAAAAGAAGTTATCAAGAAGGCAAACCACAAAATCTGGATATTAGCGAATACCAGAAAATACCTAACTACAAATATGGCTATTAAAATCTATAAAGGTATGATACTACCATACTTCGTCTATGGTAATGTAATATATATGGGGGGTAACAAAAAGGATTATGTCTTCAGAAATAACATTACAAATTCCCATCACAGATGTAACCAGTGGTGTCTGGATGCCACACAAATATTGTAACTAATTATTCAGTGAATAAAGCATGGCTGGGAATTACTTTTTTTTAAATAATATAAACACTACATATTTCTGTATATTATGCCATGATTAATATGCTTCTCAGTATGAAATTATTTAATTCTGCTTAGATTTTTATTAAGCAGACTGTGGACCCCTAAATAGGTTCCAGGATTAGTAGGTCATCTCACATGACTTGATGTCCACGAGATGACCATCTAGGTCATAGCCACAGGAGTTTTGGCAAGCTTGTCGAAATTATTTTGGGTTCTTTCAGCTCAAATTGCTTCAAAACTAGTCATTTTTCATCAAAATGACTCCAAACTAATGATTAGTAGCTCATAATGATCACTTTGATATATTTATCTAAAAAATAACACAAAAATTCAAACGCCATCGGACCATGCAACTTTAAAAGGCATTGAAAATAAATGGATAAATATAGAAACTATAATCCAGCTCCAAGCGACAGGAAAGAAACGTAAACAATGTTTGTTGTTGTTTTACACCCTAGCAGCATCTAAGGTCATATCAGGACGGCGTAAACAATGTAAACACACCGGTTATTTTCAAATAAAAATTTTCTATATATTATAGGCCATATTTCAGTGTGAGGCAAATTTCGAGAGCATTCTGGGGCCGCCATCTTGGTTCTTTTTACATCCTTTGACATTTCACCAACTCTAAGCCAATATAGATAAAGACTTTGATACTGGATCCAGGAACTCTACATTTTGTTTATACAGAATCCGTATTTAGATGTGGTTGTCATGGGGAGTAGGGGTAAATATTTTATCAAGGCATTGCTGCGCTACATACTGCCACTGGACAGGTGTCGCAGTTTCAGCGCCCGGTCAGTTTCAGCGGCCCGTATAGACTCAAACTCAAGGCATTGTCAATGGTCGTGAGCAATCTTCATACAGAAAATACAGCAAAAGTGAAATATCTCTAAAACTACACCACCTATTAACAAATCGCTTGGTACACATATAGAAAACATCTTTACCAAAAAGACTGTATTAAATTTATAAGGTTAGGGTTCTTGATTTGTATTAAATTTGAATAAAACTAAGGTTTTGCACTGCGCGTACCGTCAAACTCAAGGCATTGTCAATGGTCGCCAGCAATCTTCATACAGAAAATACAGGAAAAGTGATATATCTCTAAAACCACACCACCTAGAAACAAATCGCTTTGTACACATGTAGAAAACATCTTTACCAAAAACATTATATTACCGACCCACCCATGGGGAGGCTAATGACTAACATGTGTACATATATATACATAAACAATACTTGTATTCATAGAGGTGGGGAATGACATCACCAAAATCCAGCAAACGGAAACGGAAATAGCCCCCTATGGGCGCCGCCATTTGTAAACTCATGTTGAAAAACAGAATAATACACGATAACACGGTTTGGCCTTATATGGGCATGTCCTAATTTCGCGAGAACGAGGCCACTTCCGGTTATAGGTAAACAAAGCCTGATAGCATTGAGTATGCCGGTACGCGCAGTGCAAAACGTCAGTTTGATTCAAAACTAATAGAAATCCAGAACCCTAACTATATCAATTTAATATAATCTTTTTGGTAAACATGTTTTCTATGCATATTCCAATCAGTTTGTTTCTAGGTGTTGTAGTTTTAGAGATATTTAACTTTTTCTGTATGAAGAATGCTGACTGCCATTGACAATGCATTGCGTTTGCCGGTACGCGCAGTGCAAAACGTTAGTTTTATTAAAGATTAATAGAAATCCAGAACCCTAACCTTATCAATTGAATATAATCCTTTTCTTAAACATGTTTTCTATGTGTATTCCAATCAGCTTGTTTCTATCTGGTGTGGTTTTAGAGATATTTAACTTTTTCTCTCTGAAGATTGCTCACTGCCATTGACAATGCATTGAGTATGCCAGTACCAGCAGTGCAAAACGTCAGTTTTATTCAAAATGAATAGAAATCCAGAACCCTAACCATATCAATTTAATATAATATTTTTGGTAAACATGTTTTCTATGTGTATTCCAATCACTTTGTTTCTAGGTGTTGTAGTTTTAGATATATTTAACTTTTTCTGTATGAAGATTGCTCACTGCCACACTGATGATACTGCCATGTTCGTTTGTGTACCTGCAAACAGGAATTAGGTCAAGATGGCCACCAAACCGTGTTTAGGTGTATCAAAATCCAGCAAACAGAAACGGAAATCGCTCGTGGAACTTCGGTATGCAGCAAGCAGGGTGGACGACAGCGATTGGTTAATAATAGACTATGGGCTTAATGCCTTGACAATCCGCCGCCGCAGAGTAGCACATGCCGAATCAAGGAACAACTACACTGGTTCCTCGCTACATATCTTCCATATATGGTGCGATGACGTCACTGGGACCAGTGTACATGTTCCTCCACGCTACTCTGCAGCGAGGCTGTCAAGGCATTAAGTCCATAGGCCCAATTGACAGTATTCGGGATCAGCGATTGGTTAATAATATATCAAAACAAAAGCCCGTTGTGATAGAATTTGCCGATATGCGCAGTTCAAAACATTGATTTTATTCAATATTAAAAGAAATAAAGAACAATTTGGCATAAACATGGATGCACAAATGCAATATTAATAGTTTATTCCGCGGAAACAACGATCCTATTCGATTATCACGAACGCGACTCGGGTCACCCGAGTTGCTAGAATTTCAAATCGAACACCGCGAGTGGAGTAAAAAAAATACATCTATAATAATAAAATACTTTGCTGTAGTTATATCGGGGGGTCGGTCCTAAGCATTGCTTATTCATATACACGATAACACGGTTTGGCCTTATATGGGCATGTCCTACTTTTGTGAGAACGAGGCCACTTCCGGTTATAGGTAAACAAACACTGATAGCCTTGAGTTTGCCAGAACGCACAGTGCAAAACGTCAGTTTTATTCAAAATTAATAGAAATCCAGAACCCTAACCTGATAAATTTAATATAATCTATTCGTTGAGTATGTTTTCTATATGTGTACAAAGCGATTTGTTTCTAGATGGTGTGGTTTTAGAGATATTTCACTTTTTCTGTATGAAGATTACTCACTGCCATTGACAACGCATTGAGTATTCCGGTACGCGCAGTGCAAAACGTCAGTTTTATTCTAAACTAATAGAAATTCAGAACCCTAACCATATCAATTTAATATAATCTTTTTTGTAAACATGTTTTCTATGTGTATTCCAATCAGTTTGTTTCTAGGTGTTGTACTTTTAGAGATATTTAACTTTTTCTCTCTGAAGATTGCTCACTGCCACTGACAATGCATTGAGTATGCCGGTGTCATGGTATACAACCCCTGCCTGATCGCAGCCCCTGTCGTGAAGACAGTTGACTAAGCATTTATTTTTGTAAAATAAATTAAAAGACTTTCAGTGGATCGATTAAAAATATCTTAATGCGCGATTGAAGAGGAAGATCTGAAGTATTTAATGTAACCTAAGAGCAATTTATGCTGAAAGTATTAAAAACAGAGATAATAGACTAAATAGTGAAAGTTGGGATATTCTGAGTGTCAGTGCAATCTTCATACAGAAAAAGTGAAATATCTATGAAACTATACACCACCTAGAAACAAACCCCCTGGAACATATATAGAAAACATATCCAACGAACAGATTATATTAAATTTATATGGTTAGGGTTGTGCATTTCTATTAATCTTTAATAGACACTGGCAGTGTGTAGTCGTTTCTGCAGCCGAGCTGAGCTTGTTTACAACCTCTGCGCATGCGCAGAAGCCACGACAGGGGCTGCGATCAGGCAGGGGTTGTATACCATGACACCGGTACCAGCAGTGCAAAACGTCAGTTTTATTCAAAATGAATAGAAATCCAGAACCCTAACCATATCAATTTAATATAATCTTTTTGGTAAACATGTTTTCTATGTGTATTCCAATCAGTTTGTTTCTAGGCGTTTTACTTTTAGAGATATTTAACTTTTTCTCTCTGAAGATTGCTCACTGCCACACTGATAATACTGCCATGCGCGTTTGTGTACCTGCAAACAGGAATTAGGTCAAGATGGCCACCAAACCGTGTTTAGGTGTATTAAATTTATAAGGTTAGTGACGATGACGTTAGATTTTGACGCATGCGCATGAAACTGACCGGGCGCTGAAACTGCGTAAAGCATTCAGTATGAGAAAATACTGCTGATACGTTTGGGAATGGGGCGCCACCCACATTCGACAGAATGCTTCGAAGGTTCTCGTCAGGTGGCGGCATGTGGTGCTGAAACTGCGCACAACTCGTTGACCGCAAAGGAAGATCCTTCACCACCATACCCCAACAGATCTCATAAAAAATAAACAGCCAATGTATATTTGCCGGTCTCTTACTGCGATTATTTATAATTAGCTCCAAATGTAGCGGGCGTAAGGTCCATAAGATAATCAATACTTTCTTTTAGTTTTTTGTGTGTGATTGATTGATTATTCTGCTCATAACGGCAGAGAGCGTGTATATAAACAGGAAATCTGTCTATATACACGCTCTCTCATAACGGTTATAGGTGCATGCACTTGTTTTCGCCTCTGTGCAATAGTGGTCATAATCCATATGGATTGAAAGCTGGCTCTGGTACACCCTGGTCAGAACGAACATCCCCCATCCAGTCGGCCTTCCTGCTTCTACACAAGTCACCATCAACCGCTTCAGGACTGGCTACCACCGTTGGATTGATGTCCCCAACCTCCAGCGCTGTCCCTGCGGAACTAATATCTTTAATGTGGCCCACATACTCGCCTCATGTGGCGCCATCGACAGATCTGCCATCAGCGACTTCATGGAGGATGCTGACTGCCAACTCAGCGACAATAGGGCCGCTCTGGCTATCCTCTCCAGGATTTCCAAGTCATCCTGGAACGCACTTGCGCGCTTCTACCGCCAGAATGCAGACATCATCAACACTGTCGGTCGCCCAGTTCATGACATCGGGGACTAGCAGGCCCCACCTCATCGCCAAAGCTGACTTGGTGCCACTACTAACTAACCACTAATTTTCACTGCAACAAACAGGTAACCCCACTCTCTGCCTAACTAATCCCATCCTCACTTCACTTCTTCTCTGGCCTTGGCCGGACTTACGGTGCATACCGGTGAATCTGGAGGGACTGAAGTTTGGATCCTGGTAGAGTCAAACCAATGACTTATAAAATGGGTACCTGTTGCTGCTCGGCGCTTGGCGTTATGAAATCAGGACAGGGACTGGGCGCACAGTGTCAGGATAATGTGACTGTGTGGGACATCGGGTCATGGCGCCGGCGGCCTGATTTCCCAGTGGGGCAGGACTATAAAGTCGCCATGAGTGCGCGCTGTTACAAGTCGGTGCACATCCTGGTATGGCCTAGGGTCTTACTGGGGTGTAAAACTACACCAACCACCCAGCCTCCCCCGGCCCTCTCAGAGGACTGTGGTTGGACTCTTAGGCTGCCTTGTTCCTCCTCCGCCCCCTCCCCCCTCCCCCTCAATTCCTCTGATCACTACACACCGGAACCCAACTCCCGACCACATGGGACTGCTTTCAGTGGTGCCCATTCAGTGCTGCAGATTTGCAGCCTTCAGCGCACCAATGCGACTGAAAACTCCCCAAAACAACAACATATGGATTGATTGTCTATGGTGTAAAATCGGGGAGCTTCCAATTCGTTTTTTATTATATTTTTGTGGATAATTTGTTTAGTATGGTGTCTCCTATTCGTTTTTTTTATATTTTCTGGCTTACCTACCGTTTATCCCTGATCTATTACTTTAAGTTAGTATATATTTCTTTATCTATATTTTAATTCGAACCTTTCTTGATTTTCGTTTTGTATTCTTTTTGGCTATTCCAAGCTTTTATGCTCACAGCTATTACGCTTCTGTCAAAGCACCCACAGTTGGATCTTTCTTTTCTTAGCACAGGTCTAGTGACTTTTCTACTTGTTATTTTGTATTTTTCTACATAGTCAAAATCTAGTATTCTGAGGCGTGTTTCGCTTCTAGTTTCGAGCATGCAAATATTAGCCTGTTTGTGCAGGTCTATTGTAGGATGTCTGTTTTCTAGGCCCAGGCATGGTTTCAAAGCTATATTTTGTGGTCTTTGTAATTTCATTAGTGCTTGGTTGTTTCCACACATGTAAATTACATCCCCATAGTCAAAGTATGGTAATATTAAATGATTTGTAAATCTGGATAGCCAGGTTCTTCGTCATATATTTTCTTATCTTACTGGATAACCATAGTTTGCCATTGATATTCTGTATATCATATATGCAAAGATTGTAATTCAAATGCTCATCTAATCTAAGTCCTAGATACCTGTATTCTGTTACTCTTTCCAGCATTTTACCACCCAGTGAAGAAGCTTTGTTTTCTTGATTTTTTCTACCACTGTTATTGAAGATTAGCATTTAATTTTTTAACATTGATGGTTATTTTATTTGCATTGCACCAGTCGTTTAACTTTTGTAGTTTATGGTTCAAACTGTTTACGACATCTTTTTAGTTATTACCTATTGAGTATATAACCGTATCATCAGCGTATAATTGAATCGTCTGTTTTTAGCCAGACATCTAGGTCATTTATGTATATGATGAACAATAATGGACTCAGTACTGAGCCCTGTGGCACTCCACATTTGATTGGTAGTTGTGGAGGTGAACTCCTGTTTGCCTTAGTTCTCCGTCTTCCCGATAGGTAGTCTTCTATCCACGCTAGTGTATTTCCTCTTATGCCTATCTTATCCAATTTTTTAAACATGATTGTGTGATCTACTGTATCAAAGGCTTTGCTCTCAGCTGGTAGTTATGGTGGTGCCTGATGAGTCACTGATGCGTCCAATGTCTCTTTGTTTCTTGGTGTTTTGCATTTTGGCAACATGTAATGTCATATCAAGATAGGTACCAACTTGTAAAAGTGCGCACTCATGGTGACTTCATAGTGCTGCCCCACTGGGACACCAGGCCACCAGCACCATGACCTGATTTCCCACTCAATCACATCATCCATATACTGAGCTAACCTCACTTTGTCGTATTCTAGTAATATCGATCACCAAGCTAGGTAGCAACAAGTATAAATTTGGTAAGTCATTGATTTGACTCGACCAAGTTTCTATCTCCTGACCTTCTGCATAGAAAGCCTGTGCTTTACCAATTCGGCCAGTGCGTCTGGTCGTCCCCACTTTTAATTTGTGGGAAAACGATTTGTTTCCAGTCGGAATAATATGTAAAATCTTCTGACATTTTTATCCAGGTTTTGAGCCGAAATTAATGTATGTATGTATGTGTATGGACTAGTAGTTTGTAGCTGCATGGTTAATATCGAAACAGAAATATAAATCTTTTAACTTGCAGGGTTCATAACCATATAAAATTCCAGGAATTTCAATGCAAACAATTCCAGGACTTTTTAAAGATGTGTCGTGGGGGTGATGAAAATGGGAAATACTGTGCCTAGAGCGGGACTCGAACCCACATCTCTTTGCATTCCGGGCCAGTGTGCTAACCATTACACCACCTAGGCTCCCTGATATCAACACACTCCCCACGCCTACCTGTCTATGTGGTTACTTGCCTGAGAGGTCAGTGCAGACCACTACACTCGTCCCCCTGGAATTGTAAGTCTTGTAATGCTTACAATTACATACATACAGGCAATGCACTAACACATACATACACAGGGTAGGTTCAACAACCATACAGCGCAAAGCTTGTACAGGATCCTGATCACGGCAACCAGTGTCGTGGGGGTGATGAAAATGGGAAATACTGTGCCTAGAGCGGGACTCGAACCCACATCTCTTTGCATTCCGGGCCAGTGTGCTAACCATTACACCACCTAGGCTCCCTGATATCAACACACTCCCCACGCCTACCTGTCTATGTGGTTACTTGCCTGAGAGGTCAGTGCAGACCACTACAGATGTTTATTAAATTAGCTGTATTCAGTCAATTCACTGGATAAGGTCTTAATAAGATTGAGAAATAAGGGCTATATGTATGGTTTTAATATAAAAATCAAGAGGTAGGAAAACAAATGCACAAAAAAAATCACTTTTAATAAAACATCACTGATTAAACTTTGGGGACATTAGTGAAAATAGGCTTTACAAAATTATGGTAATGATTTTCTATTTTCAAGGACGTTCAATGATATTTAGACAAATTCCATGACTTTTCAGGCCTGGAATCCTGAATTATCAAATTCCACGACTTTCCAGGTTTTCAAGGACCCGTACAAACTCTGCTTTGGATAAAAGACTGAAAGCAAAGACAAAATTAGAAGGCAGTGGAAACAGGCTAGACATAGAATAACATGTACAGTATGTATCAAATTTGATGTTTAATTCAAATATAGATTTCTGTGTGAAAATGCCATGAACATTTTTTGTTAGTCAATATTTATTGAGTCAAATCTGATAGGCTGCAGTTGAATATTAAATGGATTTAGAGCCTACAAATTGTTATCAATATGAAACAAATGTTTGGTAGAATAGCAGTAACTTCTATCTTTAATAATTGATCAAATTTTGTACTATTTAACCAGGTTTTGAACTCAAATTTACGACATATTAAAGTGCATATATGTATTGATAATCCCAAACCAGTATTTGGTAGTCTTATTTTCAATGACATGAAAGACTACACACAGAAGGAATACGCAACAAAACCTTGCATTGAACCTGAAGAGTTCTACATATGTAATGGTTCTTAAGTGCTCATTTAGTTGTTGGATGTTAGTTTACGATTATTGAGTTACAACTTATAACAGGCTTGGCTTCCAAAGGACATGTTTGCTTCCAGGTAGCCTATCCCTTGGGCTACACCACTGACAAGGTTATCTGACTGCCAAACCATTCAACACAGTCTAATGCTATTTATTCCATGACATGGCAGAATATATAAATACATGCTTAAATGCGATATTCTATCAAAGTTTAAACCCACCGGTAGTTCTTAAAAGTATCTACAGGTGGTACCAATAACTGTTTCCATGGCCTGCAGTTATGGGTGTATGCTTGAGGAACTAATTAGAACTTGCCCCAGAAACTGTAAGATATTGCTATTTACCCAGGGGGCAAACACCCCATTTTTTTGTGAAAACAGACATGGTCTGCTATAAGAGGTTGTTGTATACGGTTGGATTCCTTAGACCCCCAGCAACAACTTCCAGGCGGACAACCTTTCCAACAGGCTACTCTAACTGCAATTCAAAATGGCCACCATATTTTTAAATCTCCATATCATCATCAATTGTTATCTTATTTTCCTGTGTAAGACTTCGTTTTTCTGGTTTTCAAGGTCAGGGAATCTATTTATAATGGTTTCAGCGTGATATGATGTGTTTTATACCATGTACTAGGCCTAATATTTATTACATGTTAATATATTATTTTAAGGCGACAATGACACAGAAAATCTACAATAACAATACGCAGTAGTTTACTGTTGTTGTAAGAACAATAATGGTACAGAAAGGTACTAGTTACCAAGAACAGATTACATAAGAAATGAATTACTGCATGTGCTTCACAGTTTGGAATGCAAGCCAAATGGCTGAGGCAAATATTTGTAAAATTCATGTCAGTGATACACACCACAATGTTGCATCCTATGAACAGGTTGGTTTGTTTGTTGTTGTTTTACGTCCTAGTTACATCTAAGGTCATACCAGGACGGGTACCGACTTGTGACAGTGTGCCCTCATGGCGACTTTATAGTGCTGCCCCACTGGGAAATCAGGCCGCCAGCACCATTACCTTATATCCCAATCAGTCACATTATCCTGACACTGAGCAAACCAGTCCTTCCCTATCCTAGTAATGCCGAGTGCCAGGCTAGGAAACAACAAGTATAATTTTTTAAGTCATTGGTTTGACTACGATCTCATGGGTTCGGAGTCCCCGATCTCCCAAAACAGGGGACAGACACTCAACTCATTCGGCCACCCTGTCTGCCTATGAACAGGTCTACCACTCAATATAATGCTGGTATACAGTTAATTGTCACTGTTTGAGTCACTGCTGTCACTGCTGTTAAATGCTGCAATGTATTTCATTTAGGCTCTAAGCTTTCCAAGATCGCAGTCCTCAAAGTCATCAGATCTGTTAGTGTACACAGCAATGACAAGTTTGCATGCCTGGTTGATGAGGTCTGATGTGATCTGGTTGCGGTTCTGACCTTGATCACCAAAGTGTTCGAGCTTAGTTATGATTGATTGATTGATGGTTGCTTTACGCCGTGTCGGCAGCATAGGCCATATTCACGGCGAGAAATGTTTGTTTTTTGTTCAAACCATCGCTTTTACATGTAAAAGCAGACAATCAATTATGTGCCAATGGACACTAATTAAATTAGAAAGCTCACAATCATATATCTGTGGTCCAGGGAAACAAATTCCCATAGAAAAAGAAAAGTTTCATTAATAATTAATAGAATCCATTTAGTAAACTATATAAGGTGGTACAGTCCAGCTGCCCTCAAAAAGGCTAAAATGTTTTCCTGTTTTACCTTAGTAAAAAGGTCATGCATACTGTCTGCAGTGTAGAACCATTGGCGCAGGGCCAAAAAATCAACGCAACTTAGTAAAATGTGTTTGAGTGTCAGTGGGGACTGACACCCAATACATTCAGGGGGAGGTTCCCCCTTGAGCAGAAAAGCATATGTAAGCCACGAGTGGCCAACACGGCAGCGGCTAAGGACCACTTGGTCCCGCCGACCTCCCGCATGAGTCTGTGGTGGCTTTCCCACAGATGGTTCAATTTCTTTAAGTTTATTGATGTTTTCATCCCACTCATGTTTCCATTTGGATTTTATGTGGGTGGCTATTAGTGGTTTCAGATCAGACACGGTTCAAGATCACAGTTCAGGGCCTTCTTCGCAGCCCGATCAGCTCGTTCGTTTCCTTGTATGCCAGCATGGCCAGGCACCCAGCACAGGTGGATATCATACCCATCTGTTGTCAGTTGGTTCATTTTATAAATGACCGTTGCTAGAATAGGGTGATTCGTTTTCAGTCCAGCAACAGCCAGGAGGCAAGAGAACGAATCACTGTATATAACATAGTTAGTGTGGTTGGATACCTCGATACACTCCAAAGCGAGAAGGAGTGCTCGGGCCTCTGCAGTGAAAATCGAGCTCTGATCGGGCAAACGTACACCAAATTTTTCCCATCGGCAGATTGCCGCAGCAGCTACCCGCCTTTGGTCTTTCGAACCATCAGTGTATATGGAGAGGTGGTCTGCAAACTGGCCTTGAATCTCTGCATGCAGTCCTTGGTACTCGAGTGGATGTGTCCCAGATTTCCTCAGTTCCGTGAGTCGGAGGATAACCGATGGCTTTCTCAACGACCACAGGGGATGTTCTGGGACTTTGGCATCCTCCAACACGTCCAAATCCACGCCCAAGGCCTCCAAATGAGGTTTCATTCGGAGCCTCAGTGGCCGGATGTAATTTGGCCTGGCTTCATACCTGGATTCGTCATGTTGCTCGAATAGACAATTGTGTGCAGGATTCAATGCATTAGTTTTTATCTTGACTACATATTGCATGGCCAGTTTGATTCTCCTGTTATTAAGTGATGGTTCATTGGCTTCGACATAAAGGCTCTGAACTGGTGAGGTGCGGAAGGCCCCAAGGGCCAGGCGCAGTCCCTGGTGGTGGATCGTGTCTAGCAGCCCAATATATGATTTCCTTGCAGAACCGTATACTATGCTGCCGTAATCCACTCGTGAACGAACCAAGGTTCTGTACACGGAGAGCAGAACATCTCTGTCCGCTCCCCACTCTGAGCTGGACAGCACCCTCAGAATATCCAGCGCTTTCAGGCATCTTGTTTTCAGGTACTTTATATGTGGCACAAAAGACAGTTTTGCGTCGAGAATGAGGCCCAGAAATTTGGTTTTCTCAATGACTTTAATGGGATCCCCATCCAGGGTCAGCTCCGGTTCCGCATGTATTCTACGCAGCAGGCAGAAGTGTATGCAGACTGTTTTGGTCTTGGAAAATTTGAAACCGTTCAGAACTGACCATCGATGGATCCCATTTATGCTTGGTTGTAGCTGTCTCTCTATGACATTCATGTTAGCACCGCTGTAATATAAAACAAAGTCGTCCACGAAAAGACTACAGGAGACCCCCTGCTTTACAGCAGCAGCAATACCATTGACCTTGACCCCGAAAAGGGTCACGGCCAGTATGCTGCCTTGAGGTGCTCCTAGTTCCTGTGAGTCTAGGCGGGAATAGGTAGTCTTGACACGGACGCGGAAATGCCTGAAGGCTAGAAAGTTCCTGATGAAAATTGGCAAGTGGCCACGAAGGCCAATCGCATGAAGATCCTCCATGATGCCATGCTGCCACGTTGTGTCATAGGCTTTTTCGAGGTCGAAAAAGACAGCCACAACGTGCTCCTTCTTAAAGTTGCAGTCCGATGAAATATAATTTTGTCAAAATTAAAACAACTACTTACATTTGATCCTATATATCCAACTTAGGCACTGGTGCATTAGCTAATGATTTGGGACAGTATATACAGAATAGCCAGTGAGTTTATAACCTCACCCCTTTGAACACTCAGTTTGAAACACCCATTATGCAGGAAGGCCATTAACCAATTAGGCCAATCTCGTGACCTCATTACCCTCCCCCAACCAAGTGGCCTACTGTGCAGGGCCATAGAGGGGAAGGAGATATGAGGTTTATCTGTGTGTATGTGTCTGTGTGTTTCCTGACCTGACTTTACAGAGACACACAGACAGACATACACACACAGACAGACACAGGTCACTCTCCTGAAAACTGGCCAGAAGTGTCACATGGAGAGTTAAAATTTAATATTTGAATTTTTTACATTTTTTGGTTGCAAATGAAAGCTGGAAATCTCCCCTTTACATCTATGTAAAATATAAATTGATGAGATAAAAAATAAAGGTGTAGTCCATGAATAAGATATCTCTTATGGCAGTATAACATGTATGTCACACGTGTAACACATGTTTAGGACACCACACAGTCTGCTTAATAAATATCTAATCAGAATTAAATAATATCATACTTAGAAGCATATTAATCATGGCATAATATACAGAAATATCTAGTGCTTATATTGATAAAAAAAAAGTTATTCCCAGCCATGCTTATTCACTGAATAATTAGTGTACAATATTTGTGTGGCATCCAGACACCACGGTTACACGTGTGACGGAAATTTGTAATGTTATTTCTGAAGACATTAAATTTTTATTTTTTTAAATTTAAGCATGCATACATGTTAATAAATACTTCCTCTTTGATTTGGGAACTGTTTTGTTTGATATATCAATGCAATACAAGATGTTAATAAGGATTCAACCATGTCCCATATGTCATGTTACAAATGGCTGACTGTAAAATGGGGTTTTTTGGTACAAATGCAGTTCATTACTAAAAAGACCAAAGTAGCACACAGTTTTATTTTATTTCCCTTATTTCTTTCATCAAATCTGAACATGAGTATGAAAAGTATAAGGAAAAATATAAGTAGGAAGGTACATACATACACACACAGACACCCACATACATACAGAGAAACACACAGATAGACACACACAGACATACACACACACAGATACATACAGACATACATAGACAGACACAAGCAGACAAGACACACATTATATTTTGTTAAAAACCCTAGTGCCATGGGCCTATGGCACTAATCCATTTCCAGAATGTCCCCACCCAACCAGGAATATCTACCTACAGTCCTGTAAGGTTCCAGGTCATCTCACATCACGTGGTCACCGCGAGATGACCATCTGGGTCATAGCCACAGGACTTTTGACAAGCTTGTCAAAATTATTTTTGGTTCTTTCAGCTCATATTACTTCAAAACTAATCATCTTTAATCAAAATCAATCCGGACTAGTGATTAGTAGCTTGTAATGATCAATTTGATATATTTATCTAAAAAATAAGACAAAAATTCAAGTGCCATCGGACCATGCAACTTTAAGGAAAGCATCTCTTATGAAGGTCTCCATGCGCACCAAATGGTCGAGGGTGCTGCGGCCCCGTCTGAAGTCACATTGAAGGTTGGACAGGTGGTGTCCTGACTCCAGTAGCCAGACGAGGCGGTTGTTTACCATACGCTCCATGGTTTTACAGATGCAGCTTGTAAGGGCTATGGGACGATAGTTGTGGGCTTCACTCTGGTCTTTACCAGGTTTGGGAATCGGTATTACTGTCGCCTCCCGCCAAGAGGCGGGGACGACACCCGACTCCCAGATGTTGTTGAAGAGTTGAAGCAACAGTCTCAGTGCATGTTCAGGGAGATGTTTCAAAAATTGATAATGAATTCCATCAGGTCCAACTGCTGTGTCATGCGAGCTTTCCAAAGAACACCTCAACTCACCGATACTGAATGGGGAGTTGTAGTGCTCCTCGCCATCGGAAGAAAAGTCCAAGAGCTTTTGCTCTTGGCGTTCCTTGACCACCCGAAAGCCCGGGAGGCAGTTTGCCAAAGACGAGTTTCCAGCAAAGGTGCGAGCCAATTCTTCACTTATTTCGTCGAGTGATGTGAGAATGGTGCTGTTGTGTTTCAAGTGCTGGACTACAGAAGAATCACCTCCCCTTCGTTTGATTCTTCTGATCATTGTCCATACTTTGCCCAACGGCGTGTGCATGGTGATGCTAGAAACAAATTGTCTCCAACACTGCCTCCGTGCTTCTTTGATTGTTCTGCGAGCGCGAGCGCGCAGAATTTTAAAGAGCGCCAGATTTTCAGCAGTCGGTCTCCTGTGGAATTTACGCTGAGCTTTCTTTCGTTCCTTAATAGCCCTCCTACAGCCGTCATCTAACCATGGAGGCGTCAAACGCTTGGGAGTTGCCGAGGTCTTCGGAACAGTTTTCTCCACGATCCATCTCAGCAAAGGCATCGATGTCACTGATGTCTGGAGTGAACTTCTCGCAACATAGGGTCTGGAAGGTGGGCCAGTCGGCTTTACAAAGCCGCCAGCTCCTCTCTCGCTCTATGGGAGATGCCCCCCCACAATTAAGAATAATTGGGAAGTGGTCGCTCCCGCAGAGGTCATCCCAGACCCTCCACGAAAAGTCCAGCGCCAGTTCTGGTTCTACAATGCTGAGATCGATGGCGGAATATGTTCCGTAGCCGGGATGCAAATATGTGTATGAACCATCGTTCAATACACACAGAGCATGAGCGACCACTTAGTTATGTCTGTGGTATAGTTACGGTTCAACCAGGCTTTTTGCCAGTGAAGAATAGGTAGCTGGTCGTATCCCTTCCACTCAGGCTGTGGATGAAGGGAAGTACACAACATTTTGAAGGTCCTGGTGACCTAGCGATTTGGTGAATAGGCAGATATGTCTCTGCAGCAGTTCTTACCCACAGTTCAGGAAGATCTTCCAGAATGCTGCCAGAATAGTAGATACAAAAGATGATTATATCTGTGTCATTGCCATGAATGACCACCCTATCAACATCTTCATTCTGGACACTACAAATTGCATGAAGAATTACTCTGGTATCAGCCTCCTGCTGTGTAGACTCCAATGCAGTGATGTCGGTGGCTGACCCCTCAGTGACCAGCATGCTCTTGGTTTCTTCATTGAAGCCTCCACCTAAGTAAAGGCGAGTTGAGCCCAGCGTAGGATTTAGCTGTTCACTCTTGCTCCATGTCTCACACAGGAAACTCAGAAGGGCTGCTTTGTTAGCTGACACAGAGAAGAATTCCTGTGGTTCAGGGGCTTTGTGTTGCTCACTGAACTCAAACACCTTTGCTTGCCTGGATTGGCCATACCTGTGTTGCTGTTCTGCTGATTTGAGTCTTTGTTCACTGTCTCGGTCGCAGCAGAAATGTAGTATGATAGGCACATCTTTCAGCAGCTGCTCCTTGTAGCGATCAGCAATGTTTCAAATTTCTCATTTTTCTTGAAAGACCAATGGTGTATGGCATGCATTGCATCAACCACTATTGTCATCTTCTACGTCTCCTTGTGGCAGAATATCAGCACTGGTCACTTGAGTCTCCTCCTTCAGGGTTTTCACTAGACTAGCCTTTGTACCTGCAGCCCTCATGGTTCCATCTTCATTGAATAAAGATGGGAGTACTTTACTGCACTCGTGTTTGGCAATAAAGTTGACGACATTGATGTTTCCACCACTGGCATTGATCTGTGTTATGCAAAGAAGGGCAGTGACTTGCCTGTTGCATTCTTCCCTGTCAAATCTTTTGGCTTTGCATTTTGGGTGTGGAATGTTTTCAGTTTCACAATGGTTGTTTTCTTCTGATCACCAGACATGGAACTGGACAGTGCTTTCAGACCAAGTTCCTTCACACCTGTGAGATAATCCTGCTGTCCTGTCGATATGTTCACGAGAGCTGTCATTGTTGCTGAGAAAGGATTGGTCTCAATGGCTTCTATCACTTTTTGGACCATATCTGCATCCTTTGCCACTCGGGTTGGACCAGACTCATGATGTGGGTTTGAAGTTGTGAGATGCAGCATTGACTTCAGTTCGGCAGAGATCGTGTCCGTAACAGGTTTAGTGTAGACCCATTTGGTCTGGGCAGCCTCATTGAGTGTTATTCCATCCAGCCCACTGGCATCTTGCATTGTAGGTCTGCTCAAGGAGCATGTCAGGAGATACAGCTTGTGGATGCCAGTAGTTCCCCTTCCAACGAATGCTCCTTGCATCAGTGCCGTGTGAACTTCAGGAGCAGTGATGGGCAGCTTCATCTCAGACAAATACAGAGGCAGAGACTGTTGACCATACCTGAAGTGGCCTGCTGCAGTGAGATAGGGGAGCATCCTTGCTGACTCACACAGGTGGCCCATCCAGTTGCCTTCTCGTTGATGGTAGATGAATCGGTGCAGAATGTCAACCATATCCAGGAAATTAGACCAGAATATAGCTGAGGGATAGTGGTCTAGGGATTTCTGGGAGTCCCACATCTGATTTTAAAGAGCTGCTATTTGTGGTTGGGACTTTTCGGTCATCTGCAGCTGCTCTGTTGTGGCAGCATTGTTATCAAGCAGCTTCTCCATGAGATTTTCAATGCCATAAAACACATCATATGACTCTGAAACCATCATAATTAGATTCCCTGACCTTGAAAACAAGGGAAACAAAGTGTTACACATGAAAATAAGATGATGACAATATGGAGATTAAAAAATATGGCGGCCATCTTGAATTGCACAGTTACAGTAGCCTGTTGGAAAGGTTGTCCACCTGGAAGTTGTTGCTGGGGGTCTAAGGAATCCAACCATATACACCAACCTTTCATAGCCGACCGTGTCTGGTTGACCACTCTTTCACCCTGGGTAATTGTAATGGCCGTTTCTCCAACATATAGTAGAATTCCCAATAAGAACATATTCGGTAGAGCATTTGTCGGAGTATAGAACTTGTCACACCAATCCATATCTAGCACCGTTAACGCCATTGTACAAATAATATAATTGACAAACAGCTTTTACAGATGTGTAGGCATACTCGTCCAAAAGTCAGTTGAGAGTAAAATTACCCCACAAACAGAATTATGTTGCATACAAGTATATATCAAATTCATTTTTATTGCACAGGTACATATTTCATTACTCACCAGGCACTATATTCGAGTGACTGTTTTAATTCCTTTTAAATTAAAAAAATAAATAAAAATGTTTTTTTTTTTTACATTAGTTGATTAAGCAGGGTAAATTTCAATTGAGGACAATTGGTCTTCATCAATCCATCGCTCCTTGCACTATACTAATAATGCTAGAAATTCCAGGCTAGGTAGCGACAAACATCAATTTTGAAGTCATTTGTTTGACTCAGTCAGCGTTCGAATCCCATGACTTCACAAAACGGGAGACGGACGCTCAACTCATTCGGCCATCCCGGCTGGTACTTTATATGGTACTAATGCATTCAACCACACAGCAGTATGTACCCATGTATGTAGGTATATAAAAATATATTGCATGCAATATCCAAATTCTATCTTTTGTTCAGGATGATATATTTTTAGATATGGATTTGGCCATAAATAAACAATCAAAGTTTGGCCAATTCAATGATAACAATAATTTGGTACACTTCACACATTTCAAGCAGCAGATTTGTTTGCTTGTTGGGCTTTTACATCCCGGTAATATCTAAGGTCATATCAGGATGGGTACCGATATCCTACTCGTCACATTATTCAGTAGCAGCAGCAACAGCAACAGAAGCTTCCTGAGAAATTGAAGATAATTATGCAGGAATAGGCTAACATCTGGGACCAGCGATACCCCCCCTACCCACTAGGTACACGCGAGGAGTAACAGATAACAGGAAAGTGGGATGATGCCATAACAAAAATACAGGAGCAATTCTTAACCGAAACAAGTGATAGGCTTACCACTGAACACACGAAGAGGTATACATAATATATAGACATTGCTTATAGTTGCATAGTCCGATGGCGTTTGAATTTTGGCATAATTTAATTTAGATAAATATATCAAATTGATCATTATAACCTACTAATAATTAGTCTGCAGTAATTTTGATGAGAACTTGCTAATTTCGGAGCGATTTGAGCTGAAAGAACCCAAAATAATTTCGGCAAGTTTCATCTCGATATTGACATCTCGCGATGACCATGTGATGTGGAATAACCTAATTCAAATATAGGCTGGTTGGAATGAGGGCAAGACCTAATAGGTTAATGGTGTCCCTCGTAAATGGTGTCCAAAGGGATGGGATAATAAATTCACTGATTATTCTGTCCATGCTGTCACAAAACTTTAGCTAATGCACCAGTATTTAAGTTGGATATATATAATCAAATGTAGTTAAGTATTTTGGTTTTGAAAAAAATGTTTCATCGGACCATGCGACTTTAAACCAGGGCAGCATTTCCCCTACATGTGCAAATAGGGACTTTGTGGTGAAGAAACATTCATATTTGCAACATAAGTACTCTCAGACTGCACAGAGGTGGTGGTAACTACCAATCCTTCGCCATCCTCCTCAACCACAGCCTCCCCAGGGCTGTTAACTTCTAAACTGATACCCAACTCGTGCACCATAACAATGCCTGACACATCGTGTCCTGTTGAGTCCAATGTCTCAGCATCACTCCGTGTTTGCGTAGTTTCAGCTGGAACTGCGCCACATGTTGCAATGGACAGTGTTTGTTTTGGGGTCTGTCTCGGCATAGTCTCCGGGAGAGTACAGTGAGTTGGATCTATGTCCATCACTAGCTCAGCATCGCTTGGCTCCCACTCCGAGTCTGTCCCCGACAGGTGACTCTGTGCCGGCAGCGGGCGCCGGGGCCCGGTGACGGCGGGCCCGGCCTCGTCAGTCCCGGTAACAGGGGGCACGGACCTGCCAGACCCGGCCTCGCCAGGCCCGATGAAGGCTACCAGGTTCGATCCAGCAACAGGCACGACGGTCACATTCCGGCCCACCTTGTCCGGCAGCCCCGAGAGTCGAGACGCCAGGCTAATGCGTGGTTTTCCTTTCCGAGACTTCCGCTGTAACAAAAAAAAACCTCTGGTATGTAGTGAAGTACACATATATCAGGGATGAAAGATCTCCGCGATTTCGCGGATTTCCGGGATTTTTCAACCCTGCAGCACCATCAGCGGCTACTAATATGCGGTGTGGTGCATACACCGCAGCACTATCAGCGTATACTACTAATAAATGCTTCAAATGCTGCAGCACTACCAGCGTATACTACTAATACATGCTTCAAATGGTGCAGCATTATCAGCGTATACCAATATATATGAAACCCGACTGCCGGACAATTTCTGCGATTCCCTGTCAATGCTTAACATATGGGAGAATATCCGTATTTCCGCTTTTTTCCCCGGAGACCACTTTCATCCCTGATATATAGAAGTGGCTAGGGTGGAGTGGGTGTGGCGCCCCCTATTGCACCGTGAATTGGGCAGAATATTGGAGCGCCAGTTCCGGCTAGTAAGGACTCCCGGAACTAACCTTACTCCATTGGTAATAATACCGGTATATCAAAGTATACATCATGACTTTTTTTTGTATTTAAAAAAAGAAAAGAGAATGGACAGGTAATGCTATGTATTGTAAAATTATTGTTCATATCTGCTTAAAACACAAGATCAAACTTGAGTACCGTACATGCGCGATAGTAGCATCATAGCTAAGAAGTTAAGCTGTTGTTAGGGAATATACAGTAATTTACTTTTCTACATAGAATAATTTCTCGGTAGAGAAAAGAAGACTCTTTAAATAGATTATCATGAACATATTTTCTGCAAGTAATATTACTTGTTTGTTACAAGTAACATTTGCACGACTTGTAACAGTCTGTACTCATGGCGACTTAATAGTGTTTCCCCGTTGGGAGACCAGGTTGCTGGTACCATGGCCCAGTATCCCACTCAAAGTATCTAGATACTAACAGGGATGTGATTTCTCCAGTTTTAACCGGAATTCCGATTTTTTTCTGGCCGCCGAAACAGGAATTCCGTTTTTTTTAAATTTGTTTAATTGTACTCGGGTAAAAACAGCTGTGTCACGAAGACTGCAAATAGTAATATCCATCAAATAGTCAGATTATATGCACTATCTAAGCAAAGCAAAACACCTCTGAAATACACTATTTGCATCCTTCTTGCGACTCAGTGGGATGCTGTGTGTCCCCACGATAACCTACAAAATGTTAAGGTTTTTTTCCTGCACCCAATCACATGCCTGTACTAAGCAAGCCAGTCCCTGCTCTATCCCATTAATGACAGGCGCCAGGCTAGGTAGCGACAGGCATCAATTTTCTAAGTCATTGATTTGACTCAGTCAGTGCTCAATCCCACGACCTCTTGGACAGGAAGCTAACAAGTGCTCTTCTTGATTTAGCCATCCCATCTGGTCTATATGTAATAGATACTATATAACTAAGCATGTACAATAATGGAGCTTGCCGGCGCCCGAGATAACACTAGGTGGCGCTCGTGTACTATCAGTCTGTCCGGATAGAGAAAGGGAGGGAGGGAGGGAGGAAGGAGTAGGTGGAGGGAGACATACATACATACATACACACATAAATAAATAGATACATACATACAGGAAAGGAGTGAGAGAGGGAGGCAGGCAAATAAAGGACTCCCGGAACTAACCATACTCCTGATATACCCGTATATCAAAGTATACATCATGATTTTCTTTATTTAAAAAAAGAAAAGAGAATGGACATGTAATGCTCTGTATTGTAAAGTTATTGTTCCTTCTTCCTATCTGCTTAAAACACAAGACAGACATACAGGCATACATATATACATACATGCAAGCAGGCAGTCATATATGCAAGCAAACAGGTAGGCAGTCATATTTGCAGGCAAACATACAGGCAGGCAGGCAGACAAACAGGCAGGCAAGCAGACATACATGCAGGCATGCAGTCATATATGCAAGTAAACATACAGGCATTCAAGCAGGCAGGTAGACAATCATACAGGCAAGCATGCAGACAGTCATACATGCAGGCAAATATAGACAGGCAGGAAGACAGGCAGCCATACATTCATTTAGGCACGCAGACAAACAGGCACGCAGCCAGTCTATATACATGGAAGCAGGTAAACATACATACAGGTAGGCAGGCAGACAGGCAGCCATAGTACTACACAAAGAGTACGGACTGATAGTACACGGACGCCACCTAGCGTTATCTTGCTAGGCAAGCCCCATTGAAATACTTCACATACAAAAATCAATCAAATTCTATGGAAATGATAACCTTTGTGGATACCATACATCTAGTTGCATACGTACCTTCGGAATGGGACAATTGGGGTCATGCACTTTGCTATGTTGCTGTAGTTTTTGCTGAAAAATTTGAAGGAAATTAAGTAGTATTACGGGAAACTGAAAACTGTTCCTTAAAAACAAACAGGCGAATCGTTCTTAAGACTGGAAATATATAACATTTTTATTTTCCTAATTCAGAAGGTATTTACGTTTTTCTAAAGAAGAAATTAATCAAGTTTTATGATAAATTTGGTAGAAGGATGCAGTTGGTGGGGTTGTAAGATTGGCCTTTAACTTTGAAGTGATTTTCAGGGTAATCTCAGGTTGAGCCCATCGTTTATGTAAGTAAGGTTAATATCGATTAATTAAAATTAAAACGTTAAAAGCCTACCTTTGAAGAAAATGTGCGCCCACAATTAGTGTGTTCACACTTCCAGCGGCTGCCGCCATGGTAGACACGAATGTGGGAGTTGAGATTGCGCATGTCAAAGTACATCCGCTCACAATTGGCTTCCGGACACACAAACATGTCACGTGTCCCCTCATGCGTAAACTGGTGTTGTTTCAGCCATCGCCGAGTCTGAAATGTCTTGCCACACTTCCGGCAAGCGATACCTATTAGGACAACACAGAATTGAGCATTTTTCACTCTGGATATTTCCTCAATTTAATATCCCCCCCCCCCCCCATCCCAGTTGAATATACTTTTTTCTTTTCTTTCAGCACCGAGGCACTGGCTTTCTAGCCTTAACAGCTATGATGCAATTGAACTTTTGATGGATGAGATGAGATGAGATGATAGGAGATGATAGGAGAGGAGATGATAGGAGAGGAGAGGAGAGGAGAGAGGAGAGAAGAGGAGAGAGGAGAGGAGAGGAGCGGAGAGGAGAGGAGAGGAGAGGAGAGGAGAGGAGAGGAGAGGAGAGGAGAGGAGAGGAGAGGAGAGGAGAGGAGAGATGAACAATATAACCAATAAAAGGGAAGGATCAACTTTACAGATATTACAGGGATCTTAGTTTGTACATGTAAACTGGAGGATACTCGTTTGAATTTACAATATACTGTAGTAGACTGCACTGACATTTTATTCAAGGAACCACACAGAAAGGCAAGCGTGCATATGGTGATTGCATTAGGGAGTCGAGGTCGTGTAATGGTTATCATGCTATCCCCGAAATGGCAAGAAGTGTGGGTTTGGAATCCTGGTCAAGACGCAATATTTCCCATTTTCATCACCCACACGACGATATCATTGCTTTGCTGGTCTTACTTGTGAAGATGACATTTTCTGTATTTTGTTTGGAGGCATAAGTCTATTTCCAAGCTAGGAAGCGACAAGTATCAATTTGATAAGTCATTGGTTTGACTCGACCGGGAACCGAACACCCGACCTTCCGCACGCGAGGCCCGCGCTCTACAGATTCGGCCACGACGGCCGGTGAATTAATATCGGCAGTTTGAAGGAAAAGGCATACTTACTCTTAATGTGCTCCTTTGCTATATGTTTGCGTAACAACGTCCACAGGGGGAAATTCTCACCGCAGCCTTCCTTTGTACACGGGTACCCTTTAAACAACGATCACGACATTAAATAATGCAACATTTTTATTGCCCTTACCTGATAGTGAACATACATGCATATTGTCATTAAAGTTGAATAATACCATTTTTTCAGTCTCTTAAATATTTCTTTGTCAAATATGTTAGGTTGATCGTTATAATAGATCTGACTTTTGTTTGAAGTAACTTCTATTTTAAAGGGTAAAGCCCCTGTCACACCTCTCCGGATTGAGGAAACGGATAGATCCCGACAAAAATATTCTAGTCCGGTGTGATTCGGATGTGAAGAATATCGAAACTTGGAACGGACCGCGCCGGATATCAACAGATTTGCAACGGACAGATACTGGACTGTATTCGGTTTCCTCAATCCGACGAGGTGTGACAGCGGCTTTAACTAGTGAGATATTGGAAGTGAAAACATGCCAAATTAATTTTGGTGTGTGTACCCGTTTTATAGAATAGCATACGGGCACCAAACGCCAATAAATGCGTAATGAGTGCAACCGTATCTAAACTGGATATGTAGCAACATGCAGCTTTAATTTATGAGAACAGGCCAAACAATCTAGCATAACCAGCAGAGCTTTAATTTGTAAAATATATATAGAGGACATTTAGGTGACATTTTGAGCGCTTCTAAAAAGGAACAAATTAGATTTTTCTTGACTTAATTTACCTCTACCCCATCGAATATTATTGTCTTATAGCTATTACTCGCACCGACAGTAAACTCAGGTGCACAACATCATGTAGACATGGCAACTGTTGCTAAAGAGAACATACCTTTGTGCACCTTTTTGTGTCGTTCAAGATCTCGGTCTGTGTCAAACGTCCGCTCACACCCCTCAGCATCACACCTTAGATAGAAAATTTAAAAAAACAATAATTAAAAAACTAACGTGATTATTTTCTGCGCACACTTTCAGATAAAGTAGATTCAGAGGTTTTTCTCTAAATACAATTAACATGTACACAAAGGTTCACATGTATACATTTTTCTAAGAATCACCTATATTAGTGTAGTAGTAGTAGTAATCCAATATTATATGCACTTCACTACCACACGGTGACAGTCTTGTTATGCCAGAATGATCGGCAGGTGGCAGCAGGCTAGACTTGGGGATCCAAGCAGTGGACCGTTCTACCCTGTTAGCTGGTTGGTTGGTTGTTGGAGTTTTACCTCCTGGCAACATCTAAGCTCATATCAGGACGGGTACTGACTTGTGACAGTGCACACTCATGGTGACTTTACAGTGCTGCCCCACTGGGAAATCAAGCTGCCGGCACCATGATGTGGCATCCCACTCAGTCACATTATCCGGACACTGAGCTAACCAGTCGCTGCCCTATCCTATTAATGCTGAGTGTCAGGCTCGGAAGCGACAAGTATCAATTTGATTGTCATCGGTTTGACTCAACCGGGAACCCAACTCCCGACCTCCCGCACGCTCTACCGATTCGGCCACCCTGCCCCGTACCTCTGTTAGCGGCCAGCCACCACATGAGGTTATATAGTAGCCGGCTACACAGTGGTAGGTGCCTGTTCATTCTCCTATCAGGCAGTAATTAATGGGGACATCCTTAGGACTTAACGCTTGGTTGATTGATTGGTGGGTCGAAAAGGCCATATTCATGCCGAATTGTTTAACTTGTATTATGTCCATTTTCATTCAAACACTGCTTTTACAGAGTGTAAAAATGCACAATATGTGTCAAAAGTCATTATGAATTTAAAATCTCACAATAATAAAAATTATGGACAAGGAAAATAAAATTCTAGAAAAGTCATTCTTAACAAATTGGCAAAAATTGGTTTGATAAACTATATAAGGTGGTAGAGTCCTGCTTTGCTCAAGGCTAGAATTTCTTATTGTTTTACAGTAGTAAAAAGATCATGAACACTCTTTGCTTTGTAAAATTGTTGTCACAAGATTGAACTTAATCTAAGTTACTGCTTATCATTCCTTAATGTGTAGGAGGATAAATCGGTCCATCACATGAACATGAAGTTATGAATAGGCACAGAAAACCCCCTTCACAAAAAAACAAGTCATATTTTGTATTTACATATTATTTTACAGCTGAATAAAACCGACTGTGGAAAATAGTTAAAACAAGAGAGATGCCCTTTCTATTATGCCGTATACGATGAACTTACTTAAACTGGTTCAATGTGTGTGTAGCCATGTGTTTTCTCAGCTGGGTCCTCTTGAGAAATCCCATGCTACAATCTTCTTCGGGGCACTATAAAAGATAAAAGAGAATGCTTCATATACTTATGCTATCATACATTTTTCCATCAATTCAAGAAATGTTTTACTTCTTTGAGCGTGTGTGGAAAGACCTACTGTTCACCTAGACACTGGAATGTGTCTCAGTGACAGGGATTTTAATGTCAATAATGCTTTTAGACTTCGGGGTAGAACTAGATGACAGTGGCGAACAGGAGGCTTGAAGAAATACAAATTTGACAAAGCACTTTCTAAGGAACCACGAATGGTGCTTTTTTCCCAATAGCATTTGGTAGCCTGGTTAAATGTTGCTCAGAACTCTGCAAATTTGGTAATTGCCAGCATTACATTACTGTATTACTATTAGTATATATAGTACATTTTTATTTTGACAACGGAGAGAACCTGAGAAACTAGGAGCTACAAACATCACATGTCCCGTCAGATATCAAAAAGGTGAATACAAGGGAGGAGCCCTTCTTATTTAAAATATCCTGTTGACTTTGTGGGTTCTTACCGAAAAGCGACTGCGGTCATGTACTCGCTGTATATGTTTATTCAAGTTCTGTGTTGCCTTGAATTTCTGTCCGCAACCTTCATGACTGCAGCTGAAAAATATATATGCTGATATATTATTATATATCATTACGATACAAGTATCTAAATCAAACTTAGAGCTACTCAAAATAGTATACTTTAACGGTAAGCATTGCTGCAGTTTTCTAAACAAAAAAATACAGAATGCTTAAATACTATTATTTTAACTCAGAAAAGAGTAGCGGCAAATCTATTTGTATGGCTATCTTCTAATTTTTTAAAACACTGTCATAAGACAATGACGCTACAGCTGAGAAGAAATAACATTTTCTAAAACAAACCTTTACGGCACATAACGTGCCTTCTAGTCAGCACACCACACGCAGGGTTCATACAAAAGGTCGGCCATCAGATTCAAGAACATTTTCAAAGAGGCACACAACATTTTGATACCAAGACTCAACAATGTAATTACTTAGGTAATTTAGGGAAATTCTACAAAAGTAACCGGCATGAATTTGTCAAAAGCAAATTCATCTCAAATATCCTATGGCATGTTATAATAAGGGTTCACACAAAAAGTTAGCCACCCGATTCTAGGACATTCAGGAACATAAAGAACATTAATGATTCATACAGAATATTTAAGGGTACTCGAAGCAAAAATCTAAATATAATACCGATTAACAAGTCACCAAGTTCAACTTACACGATTAGACCGGACACGATGGCCGAATCGGTAGAGCGCAGGCTTCCCACACATAAGGTTAGGAGTTTGAATCCCAGTAGAGTCAAACCAATGACTTATAAAATTGATACTTGTCACTACATAGCCTAGCATTTGGCAATACTAGGATACGACAAGGACTTGTTAATACAGTATCAGGATAGGGTGACAGTGTGGGATATCGAGTCGTGGTGCTGGTGGCCTGGTATCCCGTGGGGCAGCATTAAAGTCGCCATGAGTGCGTACTGTCACAAGTCGGTACACATCCTGATATAACCTTAGATGTTGATAGGATGTAAAACAACAACTTACATAATTATGGTTGTAGTCTCCTTTGTGGTGTGGCTGCTTTGAATATGACGTTTGAGATGGGCATCGCTGGTGTAGGTCCGGTCACAGCCACTAGAGGTGCACTTGTAGGGTCGCTAAAAATGACAGGACACAAATCAACAATGCCCTATTGCCGTTTTGGGCATTCTTGTGCACTAAATTACCTTGAAAAAGGCACTATCATCAAAATTCACAATTTTACTTAGCATAGCCTTTTTGATTTGATAGCTGGATTTCACATGCTATCAGTAAAAACCATGATGTGCGAAAAGGAAGAAGGCAAGGCAGGGGTGGAAAAAAGAGGCGTTTATTGAGGCGCCTCTGGCAACAGAGGGGGTAAACAAGGCAACAGTGGACAAGCTCAGGAGGAGCAGGTACAGGTACAGGGAAGGTAAGGCTCATGAGGAGCAGAGAAAAGAACAAGAGAGTCTATAACAGGGCTCATACGGAGCAGAGGTAAAAGTTCATGTGAGGGGAGGGGGCGCCGAGGAGCCCTCCACCAGCTGAAAGAGAAGAGAAGAGAGGAGGAGAAAGTTGGGTGGGTGGGTGGGTGGAGGAAAAAGGCCAGCGTGGAGGAGGGCTGGAAGGCGAATGACTGAGAGAGGCCGGCGGGCGGCCTTATAAGGGAGGGCAGGAGGGCGGTGACAGGTGAGGTGCGAAAGCAAGGCCGGGGGTAGGGGGGAGGAAGAAAGCTGAGAGGCGGGCGTCGCGCGAGGTGAGAATGCTGCGCGACGCCGGGGAGGGTCTCTTCCTCTCCACACATCAAGTGCAATGCTTCGCATTACGACCAATTGTGCATGATTTGTGTATATATATATGTCCATTGCTATTAGGCGAAGAGGTATTCAATGGCCAGACTAAGAAAGGGAGTGAACAAAAAATGCACACACAAAAATCAACTGTCCCTTCTCCCAACGGAGCTGTGAATGAAATGTCGATCACGATGAACTGAATCAAACATTTTACGCCCTTTTCGGATAAATTTCAGGCTATTGTAACTGATTGCGGTCAGCTGATATACATTCGGGGGGAAATTAAATATTGTGAGATGTTTACTGTTATGAGATGTTTATATGTCTATTTGTATAAATAAACTATATCATTTTTAGATATCAAAACACAATTACATGTCTGTTATATTTTTTATATACCTCCAGGTATATTAGGTATTTATTTTAATTTGTTATAACATTATTAAACTCAGACAGGTTTATCAGGTTTTGAATGTAATTTGTTATAACCTAATTAAACTCAGACACAAATCTAGTTTAAAATACTTATAATTTATTTCCTCTTTTTTTAGAAGAATTAAACTCTGACAGCATAATATACTATTTTATGTAATACTAATAACACAGCACAGAGAGCGAGAGAGGGGAAGAGAGTGGAGAGGAAGAGAGAGGGGGAGAGAAAGGGGGTGAGAGAGGGAAAGAGAGGGGGAGAGAAAGGGGGTTAGAGAGGGAAAAAGAGGGGGAGAGAAAGGGGAAGAGATAGCGGGAGAGGGGAAGAGAGGAAAGAGAGAAGAGATAGGGCAAAAGAGAGGGAGAAAGGAAGAGAGTACTTGTGTCATTAATATTAATTAGTTTTTATTTTCATTGGCTAAATTCTTATCAGCAGCGTATACTACTAATACATGCTTCAAACGGCGCAGCACTATCTGTGTATACCAATATGTATGAAACCCGACTTCCGGGAATTTTCAGCGATTCCCTGACAATGCTAAGCCTATGCGAGAATATCAGCATTTCCGCTTTTTTTCCCCGGAGACCATTTTCATCCCTGGGTCCTAAGCATTGCTTATTCATATTAGACTTTAAACTAGATAAAAGATTCACCCTGTACTTTAGTAGCTGTACTGCAAGTACGAGGTGAATCTTTTATCTAACTTAGACGGGATGGCCAAATGAGTTAGAGCGTCCGTCTCCCGTGTGGTAGATCGTGGGTTCGAATCCTGGTCGAGTCAAACCAATGACTTAAAAATTGATACTTGTCGCTTCCTAGCCAGGCACTCGGCATTATTAGGATAGGGCAAGGAGCAGTGGATTGAGGAAGACCAATCGCCTGCGACTGAAATTTTCCCTGCTTAAACAACTAATGTACCAACAAAAAACAACAACTTTAAATGTGAAATCAACAGTGTTCTATCGCCGCCATCTTGTCTTTTTGCATTCTCTCCCATTTCATCAACTTTGTGCCGATATAACTTATAAGTAGCCATTTGATACTAGAACATGGTGTTCTACTTCCGGTTCCATACTAAAAGTTTTCGCTAGTGTTTAGAATACATTCAACCATAGAATTGGGGGAACTACGCGTGCTCGTGAGCGATATTAGATCTTGGAAAACTAATTACCAAGTACCTCAAAATCTAATGCTTTATGGGGGAAATGTATAGCGAAGAAATACGCTTACCTCATTACTGTGTGTTCGCAAATGGCACATTAGTTTGGATGGTCTATTGAAGACTTTATCACAAAATTCATGCGGACAAATATGACATGCGAAAGCATTGGCCATTTTCACTTTTGGTTGTTTCAGATACGTTAGGTGGCAGCATGCTAATCTGGTCTCGTCATCTTCTCCATAGATGGCGCCACAAGGGTGTTTTTGTGGATATTCACTACCACCAGCAGAGGGAGCGTGGAGATCCTAACTGGAACTCGACCTGTGTTGAAAGGCCAGGAAACCAGGTTACGCAGTGGCGACCTCTGTTGAAAGGCCAGGAAACCAACCTACGCTCGGTTCCCTTAACCCACAAAACTATCTACCCAATTTTTATTGTATGGTACCTTATTTTCTTCCTTTTCTCAGGAGGGATTAGAAATTCTTCAATATTGCAAATATTATAAAGGTGTCATAAGCAATTCCAGGCAGTTTTAGTAAAGTTTTAAATCCCCCTGACTGGCAAACTGTTAGATACAAGGTTCACCCCGTATGGGGTTGAACACAGCGATGCATCTTTTATCTAGCAAACTATTATGTTTGGGTAACCAGCGTTCCTGCCACATTTGCCATCCGATTTCAGTGATCCACTCCTCCAAAGGCCTGCTATTATTGGTAACAGCTCCATGTGCGTTATTTGTATCGTGTATTCCTCAAGTTAAATCCAGGTAAGTATTCCAGCAACCATTCGCGTCACTCAATTTACTGCATTCGCCTGTATTTAATTAATTAAAATGACTTAGTCCCCAAACTTGACCGAGACCAGTTACTTGCACAACTGAAACTGTAGTCTGTAGGCCGACCGGACCCACGTCAGATTTCTTTGTGGTTTGTTGTATTATACTCATAAGTTTATTATAGTCAATACAAAGGGATCCATGTCATGGCTGGCTGTAATTTTAAAAATGTATGACACATGTGCAACAACTAAATTATCTTCCATGTGAAGAAGGCACTGGGGTTGTACTGGTACACATGACAACCCCAACTGAACTGCACCACAAGGGGGCAGGTGATATGTCACGGCCCACCAACTGGACAGCCCAGGGTGGGATAACCGGAAATATAAAAGCCAGATAACATACCCGACAACAATATAAATCAAATCAAATAAGCGAGTTCAGCATCATCTGTGCGCATGTGCGGGGCCGACTTCCGGTCGTCGGCTGTCGGGATAAACAAAGCCACGTGCACTGCAAACTCAATGCCTATGAGCAATCTTCATACAGTAAAAGTAAAATATTTCTAAAACAACACCACCTGTACACTAACCGCTTGGAACACATATAGAAAACATATTCAACGAATAGATTATATTAAATGTATAAGGTTAGGGTTCTGCATTTCTATTAATTTTGAATAAAATTAACGTTTTGCACTGCGCGTACCGGCAAATCAATGCATTGTCAATGGCCGTGAGCAATCTTCTTACAGAAAAATTGAAATATCTCTAAAACGACGCCACCTAGAAACAAATCGCTTGGTATACATATAGAAAACATGTTTACCAAAAAGATTATATTAAATTGACATGGTTAGGGTTCTGGATTTCTATTAATTTTGATTAAAACTATTGTTTTACACTGCGCGTACCGGCAAACTCAAGGCATTGTCAATGGCCGTGAGCAATCTTCATACAGAAAAAGTGAAATATCTCTACAACCACACCACCTATAAACAAATCGCTTGGTAGACACATAGAAAACATGTTTACCAAAAAGATTATATTAAATTGATACGGTTAGGGTTCTGGATTTCTATTAATTTTGATTAAAACTAATGTTTTGCACTGCGCGTACCGGCAAACTCGAGGCATTGTCAATGGCCGTGAGCAATCTTCTTACAGAAAAAGTGAAATATCTCTAAAACCACACCACCTAGAAACAAATCGCTTGGTACACATATAGAAAACATGTTTACCAAAAAGATTATATTAAATTGATATGATTAGGGTTCTGGATTTCTCTTAATTTTGAATAAAATAAACGTTTTGCACTGCGCGTACCGCCAGGCTGAGTCATGCACGTGGGTTTGTTTATCCCGATGACTTCCCATCAACCACCGCGCGCCCGAGATGCTGAACTCGCTTATTCAAACAAACATAACTCAACCACCTATTACATACAGGCCTATGGACATGTAAATAAAATAGGCTAGTATAGAATTAAGTAGAAAAAAGCGGAAAACTCTTCCCAAGAAAACCCCAAAACACTAACATAGAACCCTAAGAAAACAACTAACATAGTAATAAGAATAGAACAAAAACTCAATGCCAAGAGGGCCCAAAAAAACTAACATAGGCTACTAAACGCACCAACAGATCTATCTGCTACTGAAATGCAGACAATCAAATAACTTATCAGCAGCTACTGCTTGTGAAAGTACAACGTCTGAACACTTTGACTTCTGGTTACTGAATGGTTTATTCACGGCGTAGGGCACGCTTGACCCGCCGGCTAAACTTTCCATGACGTCATCTCATTTGCATATCTCTTTGTCCCCAACTCTGCATATCGTTAACATATATTAACCACAGGTCTAGACGTCTATTACGCATATATCACATCCCCCCCTCAAAGTATTTCTGAAACATGAAATGTTACAAAATAACAATGAAGAAACACAAAATATACAATATCAAAATATATGCGCACTTAACTTGCAAATGTCCGAGTGCACAATGCACTTAAGTCCTCAAAATCCGGCCGTAATGCCTGATATCTCATATTGTCCATATATATCAACAGTAAAACACAAAAGCTGAAATAAACTTAACTGTACATGCACATGTTAATCCTGCAACAGTCGGAAGCACACTGACCTACTATAGATCTAACCTGCTTGCCGGCCTTATCAGCCGACCTGACCTACTTAGATTAACCGTACTGTTTACATTCGGCGTTGACGCTGACCCAGATTGCGTCGCTGACGCTGACCCAGATTGCGTCTGCACGACCAACTCGGGTCGCCCCTCCACTGGCGCTCCAATGATTTGTACTCGGTTACGATATAACATGTTGCCTGACTCATTTAAAATCTGATATTCTCTCCCGGACACCCCAGTCCGTCCCAAAATAACACCTTTTTTCCATTCCCCAGCATTATTTTTGTACTTTATCTTATCTCCAACTTTCATGGGCTTGTGCGCCTTACCGCACTTCCGGTCATGAAACGCTTTCTGACTGCCCTGCCGCTGAGCTGTCTGCCTTTTCTTAGGATCCTGCGTTTCAGGCACCAAAATACCCTTTGCCATAGGTAATCTGCCTCTTAACCTTCTGCTCATGAACAACTGCGCCGGAGATACGTTCAGGACAGGCAACGGAGTATTGCGATAATTCAGCAATGCTAACTGAAAATCAGCTCCAGTTTTCTCACACTTCTTTAACATGTCATTAACTGTTTGTACGAACCGTTCAACCTGACCGTTGCTACGTGGATACTGTGGACTGGAATACACGGCCTTGAACCCGTAATGCAGTGCAAACTCCCTGTACTCATGGCTCTTGAACTGTGGACCGTTATCCGACACTACCTGACTAGGAATACCGTGCCTTGCAAAGTTGTCTTTTAACGCTTCAATAACAGTGACAGACGACGTATCGCCCAAAAGCGTTACCTCTGGAAACTTGGTGTAGTAATCTACAGTTATCAGGTAATTCTTATGATTTAACTCAAATAAATCGGCCCCCACTTTGTCGTATGGCTGACAGGCGATCGGGTGATTTATCAATGGCTCGTTATGCAAATTTTTTCGGTTGTTTTGACAAGTGTCACACCGACTGACTTTATCCTCGATTTGCTTGTTAATATTTGGCCAAAACATACAGTCCCGCGCCAACTGCTTGGACTTAGTCACCCCCAAATGCATCTCATGCAACGCCTCTATCATTTCACCACGAAGAGCTGGAGGAACCACCACCCGATTGCCGTTCATTACAAGATTATTTTCAACTGTTATCTCATGCTTGTACGGAATGTACTGTCTCAGACACGGTGGTGTCTGTATACGTGTAGTGTCTCACCCATCTTCAATGTGTGAGATCAACATAGACATAGATACATCTTTTTCATACTCAGCTACAATTTTACTCAACAGACTCGACGACTGCACGTGCACTGCAGCAACGCAGAACGTGTCATCGAACAGGCTATCATGACCTACTTTGGCGGTATGCGCCCTGGACAACGTGTCTGCAAAAAACATCAAAGAGCCCTTCACATGACATAACTGAATATTGTAGTTCTGCAATCGCATTCGCATTCTTTGCATTTTAGCCGACAGCTTGTGTATTGGTTTTTGCATTATGGCTACCAACGGCTTGTGGTCTGTCTGAATTTGAACTTCCTTGCCAAATATATACTCATGAAACCGTTGGCATCCGAAACATATGGCGAGCATTTCTTTTTCAATAGTGGCATATCCACACTGCGCTGCATTAAGCGCATGAGATGCGAGTGCGATTGGTTTACCATCTTGCATCAACACGGCTCCCAAACCTGACTGACAAGCATCTACCTGAATTACAATAGGCTTCTTAACATTGTAATATGTCAATACAGGAGCAGTTCATAACTTCTCTTTCAACTTATCGAACGCACATTGCTGCTCGACTTGCCAGTGCCACGCCACATCCTTGGCTAGGAGCGTGCGTAGTGGTTTAGCTATCTCGGACATGTTGGGTATGAACTTGTGCACATATCCAACCATGCCCAGGAACCTTTGGACGCTTTGTTTGTCACGAGGCTCTGGCATGTCTACTATTGCTTGTATTCTGTCTGGATCAGGCTTTACACCCTGCTGGGTAAGTTGATGACCTACATACTTTACTGTAGTTTTACATAGCAACGATTTAGCATCATTTAATTTAAGATTAACCGACCTAGCTCAGTCCAAAACAGCTCGGAGCCGCTCGTTATGTTCCTGAACCGTTGACCCATATACCAAAATATCGTCCGTGACTATCCCGATACCGGGTATGTCACCCATGACACGGTGCATTTCCTGAATAAAAATGTCGCCCGCTGTTTTGATGCCAAAAGGCAAGCGTGTGTACCTGTATCGGCCCCACGGAGTATTGAACGTGCACAAACGTGAACTTTCCTCATCCAATTCTATCTGACAATAACCTGTCTTCGCATCCAAAACTGAAAAATACTTAGCATCAGCTGTTTTGGCAATAATCTCATCAATAGTTTTGGTTGGGAACGGCCCTTTTTTTATCGCTTTATTTAATTTAGTCGGATCCAGACAGATTCTAATTTTATTTGTTTTTTTTACGATCGTGATAGAATTAACCCACTTGGTAGGTTCATCCTGCTCCACTATAACACCTAACTCTACCATCCGATCAAGCTCACTGCGTACCTTACTTTGAATTGCAAACGGAATCCGTCTAGGCGGATCTATGACAGGTTGAATAGACTTATCGACATGAATGATAGCCTTTGCTTTAATCAACCCCAAACCCTGAAATACATCTTCGTATTCGCTTACCAGCTTCTCTGCCCCTGCGCTGGAACTGTTCGTCGGTGTGGCAATGTTCGTTGGTTTGGCCATGTTCGTCGGTTCGCCAATGTTCGTCGGTTTGGCAATGTTCGTCGGTATGGCCCTGTGCACCTCATCCACGCGTGCCAGCAGGTTCAAAGTCACACAAGCCTGCTTGCCCAGGATGGGCTGGCAATCCGGCACCACCTGGAACCGAAGCACACTGTCGTTGACATCAAGCAGCGCCTCCCCATCCGGCGTGATCCGGTGACCGGAGAACGTCACCAACGAACATCTGGTGTTCGCCAACCTCCCCGGAGCGACTCTGTCGAAGACGAACCTCGGAAGCACATTTGCCTCCGATCCAGTGTCAAGCTTGAACTTGACAGGACAACCGTTCACCCGAACGATTGCGTGCCACAGCTCGGCATCCCGTCCAGCACCGCGATCGACGGCGCCCACAAACAGATCCGTTGCCAGTACATTGACTTCCGCCGGATCCGGGTCTTGCTCAGCATTGTGAGGGTCGGGCGCTTCGACGTGAAGCTCGTTGACTCTCCCGAGCCTGCTCCTACAGACCTTCCCGAAGTGCCCGATCTTCTTGCAGGCGATGCACACCTTCCCTTTCGCTGGGCAGACTCCCCGGCGGTGCTCATAACCACAGTTCTGGCAGCGGATCTTGAAATCTCCTGCACCGGCGCCGCCGGCAATCCAAGATGGCGATTTCCAAGATGGCGTCGCCGCTGACCGGACCGCCGGTGCACCGGTACGCATATTAGCATAATTCCGAATGAAATCTATGTCTTTACTTTCCATGTCTGATTTGGTGTCCTCCAACAGATCTGAACTGAACTCACTCATTTCACACATACTAATGCACTTTGTCAACGTTAACTCAGTAGTTTGAAGCAATTTGTTCCGCAAATTCACATTCCTTATGCCAGCCACAATTCGATCGCGCAAAAGTGACTCCTCCACCGCTCCGTATTCACAGTCTTTGACTTTGTCCCTTAACGCTGTGATGTACGTCGCCATATTTTCTGACGCTTGATTATGTGAATTAAACTTGTATCGTGTGATAATTATACTGCTTTTACCGACACAATAAACTCGAAATGCTTCAGTTAACGGTTTGATCTTGTCTTGATCGGCGAAAGCAAAAGTCATATTGGCAAATACCTTTTGCGCTTCCTCGCCAGCAACGTGAAGGAAGATGCAGCATTGCACTCGTTCTCCTTTCAATATGACACCTGCCGCAGTGGCGTATATATCATATGCTCTGATCCATGTTTTCCAGTTCGATCTTGCGTTGTTGCTGAGGACAAGCTGACCAGGCGGCCGCAATCCCGGCAAAGTATTTGTGGGCGGCATTCTTCCTCATCTGACACCATGTGAAAGTACAACGTCTGAACACTGACTTCTGGTTACTGAATGGTTTATTCACGGCGTAGGGCACGCTTGACCCGCCGGCTAAACTTTCCATGACGTCATCTCATTTGCATATCTCTTTGTCCCCAACTCTGCATATCGTTAACATATATTAACCACAGGTCTAGACGTCTATTACGCATATATCACACTGCTTGGTAAGACAACACCAACACTACAGCTGGCCAGCATTGAAAACAAGCCTGGATACCCGGGCTTACATGCTATGGACAGTATAAATACAGCCTCAATAAAAAAATAAAAAAATTAATTTTTTTTTTTTTTAAAATGACATGTATCGTGTGTCGATTAATGGTGGCCATTTCGCGTAGTTATTTTCTTCCGACGATAGGTGGCGCATCGGTACTAATGGGCTTAGACAGAGATAATAATATTCAATCAATTCTTTTATTTTAACTCTCTGCAAGGTATGTTTACAATAAATTGAGGTGATACAATAAATGCATACAAATTCCTTACAGACAGAAAGGATCCCAGAAAAGCGATGCTTATCTAGCTGGTCTCCATGATGTGAATGAACAAGTGATGACAATAACAAATTATTAAACTTAAGCTACATTTTTAACTAATGATTATGATGAGATACTGATGCGTCTCTTCACAGTTAGTAAAAAACAAAGTAATGATAGGAATATTATATGGATATTGTGTCATGGATTCATGTACTTACATGCAGTATCAGTAGTTATTTTGCATGTATGTTAATAGGGGTATTATATATATTCTTTACTGGTAATCGATTTAGTATGCATTGAGATAGCTTATCTTTAGTTTTTTACAGAAGTTTTTCAAAGTTTGAAGGTTTCTAATCTCTACTGGTATTGAGTTCCAGATATTGGTTCCTTGGTTTTCAGTTGTTATTTTGCCATATTTGTTTCTAGTGTGTTTGTGATGTATGTTATTTATCTGTCGTGTGTTATGGGAATGGACCTGATTGTTTTCTTTGAAGAGATTATCAAATATTTCAGGGAGGAGGCCATTCTTTTGCTTGTAAACAAATTTTGCAATGTATATTTTATAAATGTCAGTTACCATAAGTAAGTCCAGGTCTTTATGAAGTGATTTAGTAGGGGTGAGATAGTCTTTGCTATACAGTATTTTCAAGGCTCTGTTTTGTTGTGTCTGTACCTTTTTTAGGGTTGATGATTTGGCTCTCCCATACACCTCTATACCATACTGGATTTTGGAGTAAACGTATGCATAGTATAGTAATTTTTTATTTTCCTCATGTACCCGTCGTCTGATTATTTATAATGAGTTAGCCGTTTTAATTATTGAATTATTTAAGTTATCAATATGTTCATCCCAGTTGAGGTTCTCATCTAGAATTATACCTAGGTATTTCACAGAAGGGACTCTCTTTATTGTGTTATTGTTTATCTTTATGTTGTTTAGGTAATCAGGAATGGTTGTACTTCTGCTTTTAAATATTGTGTAGCATGTTTTGTTCAGGTTTACTGTTAATTTGTTATCATTGCACCATGTAAATATATCTGAAAGGAATGTTTTAATTGAATGTTTTAGTTGTTTGGGTGAATTTGAGGTTATGAAGCCATTGGTATCATCTGCAAATAACCTTGTTTTGACATCTTGTTTTGTACAGTTGACTATATCATTTGTGTAGATCAAAAATAGGAGAGGTCCCAGGACAGAACCTTGGGGGACACCATTGCTGATTGAGTTTAGGTTAGATCGTTTACTGTTTATGTATGTAAATTGCTTTCTATTGCTTAGGTAACTCTCAAACCATTTAAGTCCCTGGCCTCGAATTCCGTTGTGCCTAAGTTTTGAGAGTAGGATGTCATGGTTTACGGTATCAAATGCTTTGCTCAGGTCTAAGTAGACTCCTGCAACATGTTTCCCATTTTCAAGGTCTTGTAGTATATTGTCTAAGATTTCAGTCAGAGCCATTATTGCTGAGTGATTCTCTCTAAATCCAAATTGGTATCTGTATAATATTTTGTATTTGTTAAGAAATTGGTAAATTCTTTTGTACATTAGTTTTTCCATTAATTTGTTTAGGGTACTGAGTAGGCTGATTGGCCTGTAGTTATCAACTAGGTATTTCTCATTTTTCTTATGGATGGGTATTACTTTTGCAACTTTGAGATTTTCAGGAACAGTATCATTTGCAAATGATAGGTTTATTATGTGGGAGATAGATGGTGTGAGTAGAGTGTCACACTTTTTGATTATTTTTGGCGAGATATTGTCATGTCCCCTTGACTTATTAGGATTTAGTTTCTTTATTTCTTCTAGGGTTTCTTGTTCATTGGTGGGACTAAGGAAAAAACTATGTGAATTTGGGTGTTTAAGATATTGCTTGTGTGCTATGCTATTACTGGTGTGTTTTGCTGCAAGTTTTTCACCAATTGAACAGAAGTGTTCATTTAATGTGCTGGCGATATCTTCATTGTTTGTCATTGTTTTATTGTTATAGATTAGTTTGTCAATTTGATTTTTCATTTTTGCTTTATGTGGGTTGATGATGTCTCCAAAGATTTTCCAGAGGGTATAAAGATTTTTCTTCTCGTTACTGACTAGTTCTTTATAGTAGCCTTCCTCTGCTGATCGTAGACAAGTGATTAGTATATTCTTATATTTTGTGTGTTTTATTTCGGTTTTCAGCTGTTGGGTTGAGTTTGTATGTTTTGAAGTATCTATCTTTTACTGCTATACAAGTTTTAAGGCTTGATGTGATCCATCTTTTATCTTTTGCTCTTTGTCTTGATAGTTTTGTTATTGGGAAAGCTGCATTAAATGCTGTGTTATAAATCTGGTAGAAGATGGTTAGGGCTTTGTTTACTTCGGTTGCTTTGTAGTACTCTTTCCAGTCTGAGGTTTCAATAAGGTCTTTGAATTTAGCCATGTTTTCCCCCCCAAATATTCTAATAATGGGTCTGTCCTGTTTTTTAATGGGGTTGTGAGATTGAATTGTTATAAAGTTGGGTAGATGGTCAGTGATATCGCAGTAAATATTTCCTGTGGATATATTCTGATTACTTTTTATTACATTGGCATTTATTAGTATATGATCAATAAGTGAAATACAAGACAACATGACGTGAGTGTGTGTGTCAATGTAAATGTGTCAATGTAAATGTGTGACTGTATTTAACTGTTTGTTGGTTAGTTGTTGTTTTGCGTCCCAGCAACATCTAAGGTCATATCAGGACGGGTATTTAACCGTGTGTGTGTGAATGTATGCGAGTGTCAGCGTAAACGTGTGTGACTATTTAACTGTGTGTGAGTGTGAATGTATCATGTCAGTGAGTGTCAGTGTAAACGTGTGTGACTGTCTTTAATTCTGTGTGTGTGTGTGGATGTGTGTGAGTGTGTCAGTACTCAGGACCATGCCATTAGTCATTACAATGTCAGTATACAGGACCATACTGTCAGTATGTCAGTGCACAGGATTACAGTCAGTATGTCAGTCCACAAGACTTCAGTCAGTACTCAGGACCACACGATTAATATGTCAGTACACAAGACTACAGTCAGTACTCATGCCCATACCCCCAGTATGTCAGTACACCCGACTACAGTCAGAACACAGAACCATACAGTCAATATGCCAAACTACAGTCAGTATTCAGGACCATGCCATTAGTATGACTACACAGGACTACACCGTCAGTATGTCAGTACACAGCAGTAGTCAGTACACAGGACCATACCATCAGTATGTCAGTACATTGTACATGTTGCCGGTAACATGCATAATTCATAACTTATTAACAAGAGACTAGACTCGGAAATAAATTTATAATTTATTTACATCATTTAGAGTATTATATCACACTGGTTGAGTATTACCATTACATTGACATTAACCATAAGTACTATACCGTAAGTCGGTGTTGTTAATATTTAACTTTCCCAAAGAACTACACACGCACATGTTATTTATTCACATTTCAAGGTTCCGGGTTCGAAACAACCGAATACCTCTAATACTCAGCCGATATGAAACAGAGGGTGTGAGGGTGGGGAAAAAACTGGTAGGTGTGCACTGTCCGACTGTCAGAAGCAAAGTGATTGATCTATGCAGAGAGTTCAAAAATTTTAGTTTAAAGATGTTCTATAGGTTTCCTTGGATATCACTTTGAATTTTGATATGAATGCTTAGAGACATGTATGTGCTTACACTACCAAGCTTAGCAACCCAATGCACCAGCCCAGGATCACAGACTTTGAGATGAGTGATTATGGCAATGCATTTTGAACTTGTTTACTTTACTTGGCAACCCCATGTTGAATCAATTTCAAAGGTTCACACTCTATGTTATGAATTACCCATGTTATGATATAACATGCACAATTCAAAACCCTGACTATGGGCTACTTAGTGATGCATACCATAGATACTGTGTAGTGTAGCATTCCGTAACCTTGGTCAAAGTTAACTTCCGGTAGCGGTTTTGAAAGCTAGACCATTCCTTACCTGACACTCGTTCAGTACAGACCTGAGAGCTGCAATATTAGCAATCTTAAAGTTTTGGTCGAAGTACAAGAGGATGCCGAGGTCATCCAAGTTGAGAACAGAAGGGGGGTGATACTCCAGGGCCTTGTTGGAGTCGGTTGATGAAAGAAGGAGAAGCAGGTCAGAGCAGCAACGACAGAGGGAATCACAACCAGGTTCATCAGGATCTGGACGCGTTCGTATTTCTAATTTGGCTTCAACGCCCCTAACTGTGCACCCGTCAGGTCAAGGGGCGACGTTGGAGGATATTTCCCATCTCCTTGACCAGAAATTAACTGCGCCGATATTGGTGCGGTTGAGTTCTCTTGAAAATTCCAGGAGTGTGTCGTCGTCATTGTTGTGCAGAGATTTGAGCGGGCCGGAAGTAAACAATGATGACGTCACAGTGAATGCGAGTACATCGGCTGTGCATACTAAACGAAAGTCAGTTCATCCGGACCGCTCGTGCATTGGTTGTGGGGCGGTTAATGGGTCTCTAGTAGGAAAAGGGTCGATTTCTGAGCTTAGTGTGAGTACTGTATCGTGTGTTGACACTTCCGCCGAACCGGCCCATGGCAGTAAGAGGAGTGCAACCAAGCGACAGGTAGAGATCAAATCTTTTGAAGACGGATCAGAATTGGATGATGGGATGATCAAAGACTTAATACGTATAGCTGGGAAGAAAGCTAGGTTGTCAGGTAAAATTAAATTACTTTTCCATAAGTATGTGATTAGAGATGAAAAGAAGGGTAAGGTAGCATTGGGGGATTCTAATTGGTTCGAATATTTGGCAGCCATTAGGCGAATGGTGAAGAGGGGGGATGTGCCGGCTAGTTGGGTAGAGAAGATCGATGAGCATGTTGATACAAATTTGGACATGGCACTATCATATACGTGGGAAACGTGCTTAAACTATTCAGAACAAATATTTAGCATGATAGCTGATAAAAGACTGCCAGACGGGTGGGAGAACAAGCATAAAATAAATGAAGTGCATAGGGATGTGTGTGGTTTAGGGCAAAGGCTGTAGAAAGTTGGGGCGAAGAGTAGTAAGGACTACGGGTCATCAGATTTTAATAGAGAGACAGACAGTAGGCCCTGTATGATTTGGAACTGGGGGAAGTATTGTGGATTCTATGGTAGTCACGGTGAGGGTAGTGACCGTTACATGCATATTTGTGCATTAAAGAAGAAACATTATCATAAAGAGATGGAGTGTAAAACGAAAGTGAAATCCAAGGAAGCAAATGGTGATCAACATGTGAAGTATTTTCACTGAGCAGTCAGCATGGGACTGATTTCAACTCAAGTACAGTGCGTATAGCGTTGGACAGAGGTCAGAGTTGTGAGTGACTTCCACAAGATGGCAGTATCAACACGTCTGCTGAACCACATCAGCGGCCGTCGGTCCCAGTCGTCAGGCGCTGTGACCAGGTCAGTGAGAGCGTTAACGCAGGCACTAAGTCACCGTTATATTTACATAAATCTGTACAAATTGTTAATCCGATTGCTAGCTCTAATGATATTATGAATATTAATGCTGTGCCGCATACTGTGTCTTCTTGTGATATTAATCGTACCCCTCTCATGCCCCCCCGGTCGTTTTTTCATGTGGGATTTTGAAGAATTTTGGAAAAGTACTGCATATGCCGTCTGGCGGAAATTGTAAAAAGCGTAATTTAGAATCGTAAAAAAAAGATGGCGCCACTGGTTCAAATAATAACAAATTTTGGGGCTGTAAGGGGCATTAATGAGGTTTTTGGTGTTATTAATCGGTTTAATAATCGTTCGTAGCACAATTATAAAATTAGAAAGATTAATAATTTTACTGTGGGCTGTAGCAAAAGGATGAGGCAGAGGACTGTAAAATTAATGGTTGATTTACAGCAGACACCTCTCACTGGAGTCACCAGGACGAATGGGTTCCGTAGATGCGGTTGCCATGGTGACAGTCATACACAACGCCTTAACCACCCATGGCAGAACACTCCGCTCAAAACTGACATTAACTGTCATAAATTTTCTGGTAGTTGTACTACCCTTAGAGACTAGCTTCTCTCCTAAAAATTACTTGTGTAAGTTCACCATCTATAGCTGGTCCTGCCACCGGCTCGGTGCTTGGTTCTACCGCTGAACTCACCAGATTTTAGGATTTTAAGAACAATTTAATGTTACATAGAGTTGAATTCATGCACAAATTTCCAACGGGTGTCGACGTGTGGCTCGTACGTTGAACGTATGCTGCGTGTATGTTCGGGATACGTCGGCGTATGTTGGGAGTATGTTAGGGATACGTTGAAATACGTTGCTGCAATTTGGCCGTACGTTCAGCCAGTGGGAACATGCAGTCCACGCCCATTTTTATCCCCCGCCGCTGAAAAGTTTGACGAATCCCGACGTACTTGCGCATTTTCGAACGTTGAGCACACACTGATGCCATACGTCATAGTGTGACAGGGCCTAAAGTCTAAATGGGAACGTTGGCTTGCGCCGTGTTGCGCCGTCACACGCCATCAAAAGGGTAAACGGGCCTTAAAGTTGCATAGTTCGATGGTTTTGAATTTCTGTATTTTTATGAGATAAATATATTAGATCAATCACTAGTATCTACTTTGCATTAGTTCAAAGTTACTTTTAATTTAAATGGTAAACTTTTGAGATATTTTGAGTGCAAACATGGAAAGTTAGTTTTGGCAAGCTTGCCAAAACTCTGACACCATAGACTTCATAGACATTATAGACTTCTGCAGTAACAGGTTCTCTTAAATTGACTCAGTATTGCCTTCTATGCAGAAACAAATGCTAAAAAGTGCATCAGTATCTAAGTTAGATATGTAAAACAAATCTAGATAATTGGTTTGATTTTGAAAATTTGATATTTCATGGGGCTATGTAGTTTCGTATTTAACAGTTCAAATGCTTTCTGCTGTTCTGACTGCCAGTGCCACGTGACATCCCTATTAAGGAGCAATATATATATATGTGCCTCTGATTGTAATTGTATTATACAAGAATGCCGCCTATGTAGGATGCAAGCAAAATTTCTGCATGTGAGTCGTCAACTGCATGCACATACATAATTTTATATCGCAGAAGTAGTCCTTTTGTAAGTTTCATACCCAAATTTGATTATGTAGGATATGTACTTAGTGAAGGAAGACTACTCTGTCTTAAGGATTTTTTGCGGGAGCGTATGGCGGCGTAGGCGCGTTACGTCATATACGTTGGCATACGCCGTATACGCTACGCATACGCTACTCATATGCCACCAGATGCCGGCTTATGAGGCATACGCCGCCATACGCTTTCATAAATTCGTCCGTCCACATTTTTTTGTGCATGCTAAAAAAATCTCGACCTATGAGGGCGTATGGCCCATACGCTGCTCATACGCTACTCATATGCCGGCATACGCTCTTCATACGCCGGCGTACGCTCCTCGTATGCTAGGGGTACGCCGGCATAGGTTTTTCATACGCTCAACTTGCGTCACCGGCGTATCTCTAGCGTATGTAGCGTACGCATAACCTACGAGTTACGTATGGGAGCGTACTCCTAGCGTATGCACAGCGTATGCACGCTGCTCATATGCTACGCATACGCTACGCATACGCTACTCGTACGCTACTCGTACGCTCCACATGCCAATCAAAACCGTCAAAAAATGTCACAGCACGCTCCCATACGCTCCTCATACGCTCCTTGTACGCTCCTCATAGGTTCCACATACGCTCAAAACCACCCGAAAGGTCACCAAAGGTCATCATAGGCTGGCACGCGCAGGACCTACGTAGGTTTTCAATACGCTCCCACCATACCCTGTAATGTGACAGGGCCTTTAGTCTTGTTCCTTTTGGTTCTTGTTATTTTGTAGAATATATAACAGTGGAGAATCATTCGAATGACCCCTGGCATATGGATAAACTGGTAAACATTTAATCCGATTCACGGCAAAAATCGCGATAAAATTTACCCAACTTGCTGAGTATAAGATCGTAATTAAACCCATATTTGAAAGTATTATAGGTAAATTGCTAATTAATTTCGAAATTCATTGGAAATTGCTAATAAAGGTTAAGAAAAAACCTAAATGTTCTCTACTAGAATTGGTCGTGAATAATAAGGCTAATTGCGGTTGCTTTCTTTTCTTTTCAGAGAATGAAGAGGTTCTCAGTGAACATTCTGGGGAAATTTGTGGGTATTATTTGTGGGAGTATTCTCTTAATGATCTCTCTGAGGCATTGGGCTAACTCCACAAATATAACCATTAAGAGAATTTGGATACATAAAAGTAATGCTTCATATAACAACTGCTGTTCAAATCTCTGGTGGCCTGGCAATGAGAATGGTCTCGCACCGCCGGTCAGCCTAGCAAACATCTCCAAGTCTATTGATTGCGTTGATGTCGCTACACAGAAATCACAGAAAGCATGGCTTAAAAATGCCTGCAATAAGTTTAAGCGTCGTATTCATGCACTCTCAAGGGTGGTTGCGCAACCCGTTAGGCACCCGGTCAAGAATAACCTCACTGGCAGGTTCCAAGTTATCGACTTTACACTGGGATATGTTGTATCAGCCTATCTCGACAAGCGCTTGAAACCACCGAAGGTTGCTATTTTTCTCATCTCAATAGACAGGGCTGAGCGTCTCTACTGCCAGGCATGGTGTGATCAATGCTACACGAATGTGGTGGGGACACTGACACGTCTGAGCTCATTCACAGAGGTCAGCGATAATTGCATTTGGCAACAGTATCTACTTCACTGTACATTTCCTAAAAGATGTAATGTGGAAATCGTCTCTGTGACATCGTCACCATGTGTACAACCAACTAACAGCCTCAACGTCAACGTGATTGAGAACAGTTTGATCCCAGTTCAACCTTACCAGCTGGATGTATGCCTCAACACTCTGGTCAGCAAAACCTCGGCAGACATAGTCAATATTATCCGTTTTATGGAAGGCTTTCGCCAAATTGGAGGCAATCTAATACATATGTATGGTTATGATGAGAACTCTGAGCAGGTGCACGAGGTTATGGAATATTACCAGAGCCTTGGACTACTCAAATACCATAAGTGGTCCATTCCACCTGAAGTCACATCAGTGTATTATTTTGGTGAGGCTCTTCAGAACAATGACTGCCTTTATAGAAACATGAACAATTCAGGACATATTATATTCATGGACATGGATGACATGTTCTTCCCTCTTGAAATGAATAGCCATTTAAATATTTGGGATATAAAGACATCACTTTCAGTCTCGCGAATGAAAACAAACTATTTCTCTGCAAATGCAGATATAGTTCATTATTGCTATCACCCACTTGGTAGGCCTATAAGTGTTCCCTACCAGACTCTTACTGTAGGAGGCCGTACCTTGTTAACTCCAGTTCAATCAAAATATACTTTTCCTACGTTGAGTTCATTCACAGGTGTTATCTTTCATACTGTAAAAGAAGAGTGTAATATTTCATGGGAAAACCCTGAATCATTTCTCACACAGGAATTCAACAACGCTTTGAATCAAAAGAGATATCTAATACAAACACGCGTTAATGATATAGTAAAAGAATTGAAGCAGTTTGATCTTTCATACAACCCTGAGTATACTCTTTAGTGTAGATGAGCCTATCTCAAAAGGTGATAAGTAATTTGGGACAAAACTTTGTCCATTGTGATCATCAACATACTATCTGCTTATGCATTTGCTCAGGATAAACTGATTTATGGTGTTTCATAATCCCAATAGAATACATATTGATTTGAAGCAAATGTCCTTGTGTTTCCAGTGTAACCGTTTCTGTGCTGTTTTGTGTCAATCGTAACGTGGACAAAAAAAAGAAGAGTTATCACCTTTTGAGACAGGCTCTATTTCTTTTATCTGTATGTGTAGGGTGGGTGAATGTTGTGTGTTGGAACCAACCAGAAGTATTTAATTAAAATTTGCTGTATTAAATAAATAGCGCATGGTTTTGTATTTTATGATATCGACACCACCCAATGGTGGGGGGGGGGGGGGGGGGGGGACCACTGGCCAAATTACCAGATAACAATACTAGAGTTTAAATCTAAAGATGCATAGTCCGATGAAAACAACATTAAAAAAACTAAAACAATTACCTAAATTTAACAATACATATCCAACTTAGATACTGGTGCACTTATTAAACATTTGTCGCCACATAGAAGGGAATACCGAGGCAATTGAATAGAACCTGTTACTGCAGGACTTGGCCTACTTGCCAACATTAATTTGGCATGGGTGCACTTCAAATATCTCAAAAGTTAGCCACTGAAAATAAGTTACTTCAAGCTACAGTAAGGTATATTATAACGATCAATCTAATGTATTTATCTCACAAAATGTCAGAAACTCAAAACCATCGGACTATGCAACTTTAATTAAAGTGGTCCTGTTATCAGCACATATTGAAAGGTTGTTAGGAGATTATTGCGCCATCATTACAATTCCTTCATTTCTGGTTTTCTTCACTCTAACTGCTTATTTCACAAAGTGTAGCTTCATTAATATGCCCATCGGCAGGTTCAATTTCATACCTGAGCTTTATCGTGAATCGTATAATGAGCAGATAAGTAAGTTCACGATATATGTTATACAATAACATCCTGTTTAACCTCTAGATATGTCCCCGAAAATGTAGTGCTAAATGAATCAGAGCTATGCGGAGGCATTATAACATAGCATAAATAGACATGCACCAAATCACCTAAAATTATTCATCTTTTACCGTTTGTTGGGGTTTTAGATCCTCGCAATATTTATGGTCATATCAGGACGGGTACTGACTTGTGACAGTGCGTACTCATGGCGACTTTATAGTGCTGCCTCACTGGGAGACCAGGTGCCTTTATAAAACATTCTGATAAATATATCGAATGAGCGATGTTTTACAGATACAACATATAGGAAAATGATGGCGCATAACCAAGATAAAATAGACTCTTCTCGAAATTGAGCTATCTTTGAAATGATCTTTTGGGTGAATACACAATTTCCGCGACTAGTACGACACCTGGTGATAGGCAATGACATTCGTGTTGTGGGTTGACCGTGTGTCATTGTGTTGTTTTACACTGATGATCAAGCTTTTCAATCAATCAATCAATCAATAGGATACAACTATAATTATCAAAAATGGTAAGTATATTTTCTCTATAAATCCACATTTGTGCCGAAAAGACTGTCAGTTACTCAATATGAAGCCAGTATTAAAAGAGCCTCAATTGCCTCTCCACAGACTCTGTGACCCACAAGTCCAGTCTGGATTACGCTCTGCACATGCGTCACGGAAATCATGTATTGGAGTTCCTAGCAGAATAATGTCCCGTCTGAGGGGTATCCCCCTTAGAGGTCCTTGCCCTCCTTCCCTGATTGTGTATTATACAATGACATTGTGCAATGAATAAAAAAATTGCAGTGCCACTAATGTATATCTATTCATATTTGATTTATTTGGTAGATGTTTTATTTTCATAGCAACATTATATTTTTGAATATTTAGACCACAATGTAAATGTGATAGATTTACATAAATAAAATGAGAGGATTGATAACTTATAAGTAAGTACAAAATATCGTTTATTTTAAAAACAGTTCAGCATAATACAATGTGTTCTAAATCGGTATATCTTCCAAGTGAGTCCACTAAGATTCACTTTCACATTATGGAATATCGAATACGATTTGGGGACAGTAACCTCAAGGAGCACAGAAGAATGTATGTAGGCCACATGAAAATCAAGTTTGGAGGTAAGTGTCCGTTCCTTGTCTTAATTAATTCACTTTGCTCGGCAACATGCAAAACAGTAAGAAGCTAGGAAAAGTTTAAGTTATCTTTATTTAAGAAAAGTAATCATTGCCTAGTGTAGGCTGAGCATAATCAGATAAATCGCAGCTAGGAACCGGATGTTCTTGGATTGCTTGAATTGAACGATTGCATGGTCGAGGACCACAGATTCAGTATAGATTCAGGTAGCGACATCAGTGATCAGGTATTCAGCGAGAGAGGACAGCGCTCACCCCCGAGAAAGAGGGTGGGTGGGTGGGGAAAAGTTGTAAACAGTAGCAAGCACTGAGGCAGAGTGAGTGTATTGAGAACTGAGAGAAGTGAGAAAGACAGAAATAGCAGTGAACCAGGTACAGACATTGCCTCGCTCGCAAATTAGTCATGTTAGCCTCGGGCCAACATGCATAATATGTTTAGGTAAATATGTACAACAAGGATTGGGTGCATTGCAGGCAATCAACATCAAGCTATAAGACCGTGCATAATTATTATATTTATTCCATATTCCCACAGCATTCCCCCTCTGTGACATGGCTTAGAATCTATGTCGCTTTATTAAAATAGTATCTCATTTGGCCATAGCTAACTAGACCTTTCTAGTTAGCTAACTAGACCTTTCAACCCAGGAGAAGTCATTACTAGAACCCATGAGAAAGCTAACGTTTTTGGGGTTTGAGCTAGATTCGGAGAATGCAGATTAAATTACCAGTAGAAAAGAAAGAAAATATGCTAGAAGCAATAGAAGAGGTGTTAGGAGAAGAAACAAAATTAGGACAATAGCTGGATTAGTGGGCCTAATGGTGACATGCACAAGGAATGGAATATGCAGGAGTACATTTTAAGAGTATTGAAAGACATAAGATTTAAAGCTCTTAAGAGGAGTAGAGGAGACTGATAGTGAAATGTGGATTTCCAAGGAAGGGTTAGCAGACATTAATTGGTGGCTAAGGAACTTAGATAATAGTAGGAAAATTAGGAGAGACGACCCACAGGTGGAATTATTCACAGATGCGTCTAAATCAGGATGGGGGGGCCCACACAGACACAACTGAAGCTGGTGGGCGTTGGCATCCAGATGAGCTTATGCACATAAATGTTCTAGATTTGAGAGCCATATATTTTGTACTAAAAAGCCTTTGTAGGTATTGCAATACCTCAGGGAGTTTAAAGAAAAGGCAATCATGGTGGCTATTTCCAAGTCTCGTAACATGTTTAAGGTTTCCAATCATTTCCTCCTCATTTGTGATGATGAGATCTAATATATTTGCAGCCTGGTTACCACGCTTATGTGTTGGTTCTGTGACGTGCTGGAAAAGGAAACAGTCTCTAAGATTTTCAACAAAGAGTGTTGCTGGATTGGTGTTCGCATAGGTTGCCAACTGATTTCTGGATAATTGAAGTCTCCCATGATTAGGAGGTGGCTGTGGTTTAGGGCTGAGGCCTTTTGGATCATCTGTCGAGTTTCCTCATGGATACTGTTGGCTGTTGGATGACCTGTAGATGCATCCAACAAGCAGACTGTCCCTGTCGTCTAGCTTAATCTCGCACCATATCGCTTCTGTTTAGTTACATAGGAGTACATTTAGAGGGATTGCATTAAGTTTGCATTTAGTATTTATGCACACACCCCTTCTCTCCTCATCGATATTGCTGAAAATATCAAATCCATTTATGGCAATCTCACATAGCTGGATTGGATCTTTTGGTATAACTTCACTAATTGCAATGATATCTGGGTTGTAAATTGCAATATTTGCTTCCAGTTCAGCTCACTTGTTCATAATTGAATCTGCGTTGGTATACATACATCTCAGGCCATTGATAATTTTATGAGATGTGCTGATATGGATTCTGTTTTTGTTTGAGTTTGAGTTATGATTGTGGCCCCAATGATACTTTTGTGTTATACAGGGTTTAGGTTTAGTTGTTTCTTGCATATTTCTGATGTTACAGTTGATGTTACTTCGGCTGACATCTAAACCTGGGTGCGTGGTCTCACTTTCACTATTTTTTGTTCCCATGGTGGTCCTCTGACACGGAATACCCAGTTTTTTGCCTCTTCTCCCAGTTCAGTGTCCAACGCCATGTCTGCTGTTTTCTTTTTGGCTTCCTCTACCAGGAGTTTTGTTTGTTTTCTTTCTTTTTGCGTCATATCATGGCCAATGCTGATATTCTTGTACTGGTCGATACCTCGTAGTTTAAAAAGCTGACTGAACAGTTGGCGTTTTGTTTCTTCAGAGTTTACAGTGACAAGCAGAGGTCTAGCAGAGCCATCGTCATGGATCCTGCCCAGGCGATGTGCCTGGATGACTTCATTTTCACACTCTTGGTCACACACCGTCCTGAAAATGCTGTTGAACAGATTGACGTCATTTGCTTTCGTCTCTTCTCGGGATTCACCTGTTTGCTCGGCTGCATTGAAAATGATAATGTTATTCTTCCATGCAGAGTTGTAAACCACTGCCTTGTGGTACAGGTTCTTGACAGAACCGAAGGATAATGGAGCAAACCCTGAACAGAAAACCATGTCACTGTGGCAGCATCAAGGGCAGTTGATGTATGGAACTCCCAACATCTCCCGACCAGCCACTGCAGGGACAAATAGTTTTGCGCCTGTCTGGACATGTTCTTGCTGGTGTGAAACCTGTATTTGCTCCCCTAGAGAGTGCAGCTGGTAGCTTGCAAAAGCCAGCAGCACTTCAACACTTTTGCAGGCAGCTTTCATGAAATGTACTTAGCTAAATGGAGAGTGGCAGTCAAGTAATGAAAGCAGTCTTTATCGCATCGCGACCGACAGCATGATGATGATGAACTAGACCTTTCTGTCTTCATTGTGCAGTTTCATGTTTGTCACTGTTGACACCACCTTTAAAATAATGTTCTATATGGAATTGAGTGGCATCATTATCATGGTATGCCATACTTGCATAGTTTACTCATAAAAAAAAAAATCCTACCACAGATGTACTAATTTATTTAAGTTATTAGTGATGAGAAATTTCCGATTTCGACGGATTTCCGATTTTTCTTGGCCACAAGGATCATTTCTGAGATTCGTGTAAATCAAATGTAAAAAAACTGGGGCGGGGGCTGTCCTGACATAAAATATATCAAGTAATTTACTGCCAAATTCAGAAGGAGCTTTACTATAGAAACAAGTGAAGTACCCTTGATGCTGATACAGGATTTTATTTTTGGAAAATTATCCTCCTACAACCCATGATGATGAGTTGTAAGGCAGTAAGAGGATATTTTCCCATAGAAAAATGACTTCAGCTACAGCAAAGTAGTCCCAGGTTGTCTTAAAATAGCCCTGAAATTACACCAAATTCAATATTTTCTCGCTGGGGGGCGGAGGGGGGGGGGGGGGCGGGGGGCTTATACAGTGCCCCCCCATACCCCCAGCTGCGTGGGACTCGCTTCGCTCGTAAATATTGATGAAACTTTTCAGACTTTTTTTTGTCACAAGCTACTCTCATCTTACTCTTTGGTTTGCAGACCTAATTTATTTGGAATTTTTTCACTTCAAATATCTCCAAATTTTAATCAATCAAATTATTTCAAATTTAGGTAACTTAAATTATGACGGACAAGCTAATATATTTATTTGTTAAAATATGGCAGAAACTCAAAATCATCGGATTGTGCAACTTTCAAATCAAGACCATGCTCGTTAGGTGTCAATGTGTGGAAGTTCGAGACTAAACCTTATGTTTCATGCGTACTTCACATGTGCTTGATTGTCAAAACATCTTGATTGACATTTACTAAGTATAAGACAACAAAAAGAAGAAAAAAGCCCGACTGTTATTCTAAGCATATTTTGCCTACGTCTTTATAAGGCACTTTAATTTACAATGGTTCCTGATTTCAGCCTTGCTAAGTGCAAACAAATTGTCAATGTACGATTTTGTATTTGTCTCATTTGCTCGATAACAGAGTGATGGATATCCAATAACAAGACCTCTGCTATGTGAGGACAATATTGGTCTGGATGTACAATTGCCTTTTAAAAGCAGTGCTACTGTACACTTATTCTCGTGATGGGAGTTATTGCAGGTTAGTTGCTTGGAGTTTTACATCCTGGCAACATTGAAGTGCCGACTAATACAATGTTATCAGCATTCTAGTCAGCCCCTTTAAATTGTAAGCAGTAGAATACCATTAAGGTGGTTTCAGATAAACCATTTTGTTATTTCCAATGAATTTTAAATGTGTCGTTATACTTTTTCTAAACGCAAAAAACCCTAAAATAACCCAACAACTAGCTATTAATCTTCAACTATGTGGTATGATTATTAAGTCAATTAAAATTAAAGCACCATTTCCAAGCCAAGATCCATTGAGAACTAAATCCATATGATTAGTTAATATATGAGACTACTCCTTCTATCAAACGAAACTAATTACCGTCTGAACTTGGTCATAGAGTTCATATATGTACATAATTAACTCTAGCTTGATATAAAACTACACGCTTATTATAAGTTAGAGCATGATATATTTCTTTGTAAGCGCTGAAATGTGTAGTAATCGTTTCACTTGGCTCTTTCGTACATAGTACGAAAAACTACACATCTGAAAACAAGATAAAACAACACACATAGTGTTCTTATGCTCTAATTTAACTTAGTCAAAAGAGCTACAATAAACACCAATGGAATTTTAACTGTCATTGTTCTTAGATTTATATAAACACCATTACATCAAGAAATCAGAAAAGGTTTCCATTTCTCTCCGCTCCTATATATCTAATATATATCTAATATAGTTATATGATATTTCTGGCCATTCCAGATTTACACGCACTTGGTCAGTTATCTTAATCAGAGATTATAATTCACTTTCCATGTAATATGTAATTTTGTTGCATTGCATAGGATTCAAATGTAGGCTGTAGTACAAATCAAGTAGAGAACCTACTATTCCGATATCTTGTATATATATGTATGTATATATATATATATATTATTAGTTACATGTGTAACAACAAGCAGACTCGAATTTCATTACGTCATTTCCAAAAGTGTCACAGGTTGTGGGATTCGAACCCGTGGGGTTAAAAACCGGCCAATTAAGACCAATACTTGTCGCTACTTCGGCATTAATGGGATCGGGCAAGGAGCAGTGGAATGAGGAAGACCAAATGTACACGATTGAAAATTCCCCTGCTTTAGCAACGAATGTAATTAAAACAAAATATTGGCATTATTATTTTTTTCTTTGATTAAAGAAAAAGGTCACATGCAGATCCGATCTTAATCTATTTAGTAAGGTATTTATACTATTTTGAAGGATTTGTGTATGCTTTAAACACTGGAATGAACGCGAAGATTAGGGATTTACTAGAAAACACGACGAACAGTATCATGTAGAATATAACATGGTGATATTTGTGCAAGAACCTTGCACAATTAGAAATGTACATGTATATCGGACAATATTGAGATTAAAAACCAAACTTATATTAAAAACTATTTCGAAATATCCCATCCCCGAAAAAAAGAGTCACGTGCTGTACTATATGTATCTGCTACATGGTCTATAATAAAGACAAAAAGTCCTCCGACGCGAGTGAGGTTTCCCCGCGCATACAGGTACGATGGAGTGCCGGAGGTGGCGCCACCAGTCATGAGAAATAGAGGAGGCAGTCCAGAGTGTCGGTGTAATAATACAATCAGAAATAAATCCATTCCGCGCCTTTATACTTTCATAAATGCGTTATACATCACATAACACATGCATACTACCAGTACTACCTTCAAGCACACTGCTAAACGCTACTACTGTTGTCACGTCGGCTGGTAAGTGAGCTTGTACAGCTGTTCCCACGACCCCCTCTGAACCAGCCCGAAGGCCTCTCGTAGTGTTTGCAGGTAGGTTTTAACATTGGGATTGTCCGTCTGCGGCTCGCTGGGGTCTGCAATGCTGGAGTAGGCGGGCGTGTACTCTGTGAACTGCCACTGCTGGTAGGGCGACGTGAAGTTACAAGTAGAGAGCCGCAACCGGTATGTATCCTTGTCCGTGGAGAGACAGCGCCGACTTGACCACTCCATGAGAGGACCTCGCTGCAGGCGAGAAGAATGAACGTGGGGAAGTTCTTTAATATTGTATTTTGTTAAAGGTTGGTTGTTGGAGTTTTACATCCTGGCAACATCTAAGGTCATATCTGGATGGGTACTTACTTGTCACAGTGCACACTCATGGTGACTTTATAGTGTTGCCCCCACTGGGAAATCAGACCGGTGGCACCATGACCCAATATCCCACTCAGTCACATTATCCTGACACTGAGCTAACCAGTCCTTGCTCTATCCTATTAATGCCGAGCACCAGGCTAGGAAATGACAATTATCAATTTTATACGTCATTTGTTTGACTCGACCGGGAACCAAACTCCCGACCTTCCACATGCGAAGCCCACGCTCCACCAATTCGGCCACCGTGCACGCTTTGTTAAAGGTTGATTTGCGACATGGGTGTAGAGAGATCGCAAGGGGCATGTCGGGGCAAGCAGCTGGTCGAGTGGACACAGTGGATAGAGAGATGGGATGTAAACAAGGGACGTTTGATGAGTTGGTGTGTAATGGGAGCAGGGGTATGTAATAATTTAAGGACGCAGCAGGTGAAGGGACCATGCAGAATAGTGACAATGAATTGACCTCGGACATCTAAATGACTTGAGTTCAGCCAGGGTGGACGTTATACCATATTGAAAGCAGGGGTATACATGTAACAACGCAAGGACCCAGCAAGTGAAGGGACCATGCAAAATAATGACAATGAATTGATATCGGACATGTAAATTCAGGCAAGGTGAGTGTTGTACCGCATTGAAAGCAGGGGTATATAACAACGTAAGGACGCAGCAGGTGAAGGGACCATGCAAAATAACGACAATGAATTGATATCGGACATGTAATTTAAGGTATGGTGAGTGTTGTACCATATTGAAAGCAGGGGTATGTAATAACAAGGACCCATCAGATGAAGGGACCATGCAAAATAGTGACAATGGATTGACATCGGCAGGTAAATGACATGAGTTCAGACAAGGTGGACGTTGTATCATATTTAAACCAGGGGTATGTAACAACGCAAGGACCCAATAGGTGAAGGGACCATGTAGAATAATGACAATGGATTGACATCGGACATGCAGATAAAATAAGAAGTTGCACCACACGGAAAGCATGGGTGTGGAACAGCACAAGGAACAAGCAGGTGAATGGACCATGCAGAATAAAATGGATTGACATCGGACATGCAGAGAAAGTAGAAGTGGTACCACACGGAAAGCAGGGATGTGGAAGAACAAGGACCCGGCAGGCGGAGAGACAGTGCATACGGACCTTCCAGTGGATCCACTTTGAGAGCGTGGAAGTGTTGAAGTAAGCTATCCACTCGTCTGTGCGCAGGGCCGACTCGGCGTAGCCTCTCACAGCGCTGAAGGCATGCAGTGGGAACCGCAGCTCGCCTGTTAGAGACCAGGAGAATTCCTGCCGAAAGACCTTCCACTTCAGTTAACATTCTCTTATTAATTGTCTATTTGCCCTTTCATTTTGAAAGTCCACCCATGTTCTTTCTGCATATACAACGACAAGCCACATTTTAAGAGAAAGGTACATTCTACAGATACCCTCATTTTTCTGCCTTTATTATTTTAAAGACCTTTTATAAAGATTCCTATGATATAATTAATGATAGCTTAGTTTTTATAATAATAACCAACACAATTTATAAATCACTTATGTGACAATACGAGGGGCCTAGGTTGGGATTTTAAGGTAGTACGCAGATGGAAGAAAACTATACTGGAATAAAACAATGGAATAAAATGCTATGAAACATCAATTTTAATAATAATGGTTACAATAAAAATTGTAATCTTGGGTGGTACGCATCTGCATACCTGCATACAGCTAGGCCCCTGAATAAGGTGATATCTATTTGGAAACAGGTTCTCATTTGATCACTGGAGTTAAGTAATGCTGAACTTTGTAAGTACAGAATGGTGACCTTGAACAAAAACAAGATGCAATGGACATGCTGATGCAGTGATACAGGCTTATAACTAACTAAATTAGTAATGGCTAATTATAATAAATCTTGGAATGATGCCATGATATCGACAATACTTTCAATATCGAAAAACAGTAGACTTCAATCCTAGCGTTTAAAGTCGCCAGGTATACCTCACCCAGATACAAACGAATCCAGCATCAAAAGCTCTCCAAACATACCTTTGCTTAGTTTTTTCATTTCCTGCAACTGAACATGTGGGAGGAGAGTGTTGAGGTCTGTGATGTATGAATGATATCATAGGTGGGATTCCCTCATCACATGGCCTAGAGGGGTTCCCCACACACAGGGGAAGCCATGGCAACCACCAAGATGGCAGCCACAGAAAGCTCTTAATTCAATTTTCAAGGTCTATTAATCTACATAATGTAATCAATTATTTACATAAAAAGTAGCTGGTTATGAGAAATAAACATTTGAACTTTATATTTAGCATTTTAGATTGCAAATCCTAACATTTTTCTCTATATGGTTGTCTAATAGCCTTGTCAGTGCTGCTGGACTAACTACAAGTACAACACAACAGGAGCAACCAATTTCAGCACTCTCCCCCCACGTATACAGTTACATAAACTAAAAAGCCACAAATGTATGTTTGGAGAGCATTTGTCGGAGTACGGTTCATGTCTCATCAACCTATACCGGGTCCGTTTAATGTCTGAATCTCGTATGCATTTGTTTTAAAACCATGCTAATGCATGTTTTAACTTGTCTCAACACATGCTGCATATATGTAACACCTAACAATAGTAACATAACAAAATATATCTTTTCCATGGAATATGAAGAGTGAGGAGCTACCCTTAACTTTAGTTCTTTCCATTACCACCAGAGGGCATGTTGGTAGTGGAAATCCTCTAGAAGACCTTTACCACAGAGCAGGCCACACACTGAGCTGCTACTCACTGCATTAAGGGCTGTCACACTATGACGTATGGCCTTAGCGTATGCCGACCTATGCAAATTTTGACCAACATGTCGGCATACGGCGTCATAGGTTACGTATAGGTTGGGCATAGATTGAGCATGCTCGGGATAGGTCGGCGTAGGTCAAGCCGCTAAAAACATTTTGTGCATGTTCAAAATTGTCAACCTATGCCGGTGTATGCCTCATAGGTTTCTCGTATGCTCGCCGTATGTTGGCGTACGTTATGCACACATTAGGGGTAGGTTGTAACACGTTAGCCGTAGGTTGAACTGGCACCCTTGGCGTATCTCTAGCGTATATAGCGTATGCATAACGTGCCTCTAGCATGTGCTGGTGTACCCCTAGCGTATTGCGAGTGAACGGCAAGTGTGTTGGCTGTCGGTATAGGGGCTGTCACACTATGACATATGGCCTTAGTGTATGCCAACCTATGCGAATTTTGACCAACACGTCGGCATACAGCATCATAGGTTACATATAGGTTGGGCATAGGTCGAGTATGCTCGGCAGAGGTCGCTGTATCTCGACCTATTTTTATTTTCAAATTATTTTGACATGTTGCGCACACGCCGCCGCCATACAGGGCCTTTAGTTCTGCCACTGTTGGTGGAAATCCTCTAATGCGGGCGTTTTGGTAGAGAGAACAACATGCCACCTGGGCCCGTATGCATGAATCGGAGTTAGGCTTAGCCGGTGCTAGGTGCTAGCTCTTGGGTAGCTTCCACGGCTAGGAGGTCAAGCCGTATGCATCAATGTCTAAGCTGGGGCGGATAGCTAACCATGAAGTTATTTATAGATTTGGGAATTCCCTCGATTTGACATTATTAATATCGCCGTCGTTGTAGCAGCGGCATTACTTTCGGTTCGTTTTTGCGGTTAATTTGTTAAAATATCACTTGTACAGTATGTAATTCTGTTAAATATGACAGCATTTAATAGATTTGGGCCTAATATATTGCCGCCGATACGGCGGCGATGGCGACGGCCATGTTTAGTTGAGGTTGGACAGTATGGATATCGACGTAGTTGTGGCGGCGGCGATTTGTTTACTTTACATTCGTCGATTCGACAATATGCATAATGCCAATGCGGCGGTGGCGTTAATATCGGTTCGAATTTAGGGTTAAATTGATCAAATTTCACTTATTGCGTGTGTAATTCTGTTAAATATGATAGCATTGAATAGATTGAGACCCACACACGCACACTAACGGCGCGGCTAGCAGTTAAACCTGACTTGAAAGGAGGGTAGCTTAGCCTAGGCTACGGTCAGCGGCTAGCGCTGGCACCAGCTCATGCATGCAGATTTTCCAACGTTAGCCGGGTGGAGCTACCCTAGCCGCGGTTAGAGCCCTAGCACCAGCCCATGCATACGGGCCCTGGGGCCGTATGCATGAAGCGGCGTGTGGTGTTATCCCTCTAACTCCGGGTACCTATCTCCGGTTATCGGCGTCGTAGAGAACTATGTCAAGCCGTATGCATGGGCGCTTAAACGGTGAGTGTTAGCTAAACGTGAATGTATTTAAAGATTTGGGAAATCCCTCTGCGTTTGTAGCCATATATTAGGCGCAAATATATTAAATGCTATCATATTTAACAGAATTACATATGCAATAAGTGAAATTTTATCAATTTAACCCTAAATTCGAAACCTCCTTAAGGCTACCGCCGCATTGGCAGTGATATTAATAGTTATATTTTCGAATCGACGAACGTAAAGTAAACAAATCGCCGCATCGACGTCGCTTTCCATACTGGCGGCGGTGGCAGTTTCTTGACTGTATACGATCTAAAACTGCCCGTTTCGCACATAAAACTGAGTTTTAGTCGTTAGGTGTGCGACCCCCGCGCACACTAGACGCTTGCGATTCGCGTTTAAAACTAAGTTTTAGGGCTTACAACTCGAATCGCAACCGATTCGAAAAACGAATCGGCCCGTTCGAGAATCGGTATATGTGAGCGGTCAGTTGTATCGTATACGGTAGGTGTGTGCTAGTCGGCGATCGATCGCGTCGGGGTTTTAACGCGTCAGCCAATCGCCAGGCCGGGAAGGGTCATGTGACCGTCATGTGACCGTGTCCATACAAAAATGATAAAAATGGCGGACTGGACGAACGAGGCGGAGGTTGCGATGGTCGAGATGTGGCAAACTATGCCGTGTCTGTTCGATGTGTCCTGCCAAGAGTATTCTAACCGAGTCAAGAAAGTTGGTGCGTTGGCGGCGATCTCCGCAGAAGTCGGACAGTCAGGTAGGCCCGTTTTTCCCGATAATATTGTAGTTTTAGTTTGTCATCATTGTTGTGAAATGAGCCGGTGGTTGAAAATGGCGTCTGCTTACGTCGTCGCTCTCACATGAAAATTACATTAAGTTATTGGTTTTCAACTCAAAGTTAGTGGGCTATCATTAACACATCGGTAGAGAATAAATGTTCTTTCTTTATTTGTCTTATTCACGAAAGGGCCAGTTTTTGTGTCCTTAACAAGTTTACAAGAAATGCAACTGCAAATTAGCTGTAACAATCGCGAAACGTTATCGCGGAACGGCCATAATGGCGATAAATAAGCAGATAAATGACCATGGATAATTGTTCTAATCGCGAGACGGCTCGCGTTGTATGTCAGAGTGCTGAATAAAATATGGGGTGCCAGGTTGTAGCATTTATTATTTGTCGGGTTTCTTACTGCTATGTTTCCCTAATATACAATGCAATACAAGACGGGTATAATTTGTTTTTACAGCGACGTCCATCCAGAAACGGATGACGAACCTCCGCACCCAGTACACACGCTTTCGTAAACAAGCGGCGTTGGGTTCTGAAGGGAAGCGTCTGACCGCCAGGCAGAAATGGATCCAGAGCTCGCTGTCGTTCCTTGCACCACATTTGCAGCGACGGCAGAGTGTCACCAACCACCTACTACTGTCGCCAAGATGCAGTCAAGAAACTGCTCAGGTAACGATGCTTATCAATACACACACACACTATATAAGTTCTAAATTATAAAGTAATGGTTTATTTTACAAATATACAAAATATACAAATATACATATATCAAGTCCTTTTGTTTACATATATACAGGCTACTTTTCCGATACACTACGTACGATCACAGATCGAAAAGTCTTGCTGGTAGTCCAAAAGTGTTACACTAGTTATCATATATACAGTCTAGATCATGGCCGACTGCCACGGGACAGACCCTGTCGCAGAGTTCACGTATTCTACGAGGTAATCCCGTTGGGTCTTGGCCCGTTGCATCGAGTTGGTCCCCGATGGGAATGTAGCCTGACGTAGCACGCGATCATTCTCCATGACCCGGGAGTAACCGAGTGCGTCGCTGGGTCTTCGTAGTCGATTGGTGCTGTGGTGCTGTGGTGCCCCATCACTAACCCGGCCGTTGCATCCCACATCGACAAAGATGAACCGATAGTTGGCGTCAACTAGGGCCATCAGTACGATGCTGAATGTGTGCTTGTAGTTGTAGAATGTCGACCCGGAGTGCGCTGGGGGTTTGATGTGGATGTGCTTCCCGTCCAGGGCGCCCATGCAGTTGGGGAAGTTCCATCTAGCCTGAAACTGGTCCGCGACTTTCCTCCACTCCTCGGGGGTCGATGGGGTCTGCAAAAACAAAAACACAACGACACTTAAATACAACAATACAACACTACAACAATAAATAAATCTACAAGTTGTTTGCGAAAAACTAAATTGTTTCTCTCTTCACGCTCGCAGGTAATCAGTGCACAGACGGTTGTCAACGCCGACGAGGAGACAGGGACTGACGCCGATACCCATAGTGTGTCGTCTCAAAATCTCAGTAACGTCGGAGACGATCCCGCAGAGGTCGGATCCTACCGCACCAGCACCAGCACCCCAATGTCCGGCCAGGATTGGCTGAACAAAAAAAACCGCAAGCGATGGGATGGCGACGCAGGAGATGACGATCTTATGCATCTGGTTATTAAGAACCTGGAAGACACACATGCCCCTCCAGACGACGCGCTCACGACATTTGGCAAACATGTAACCAATAGACTACGAACGATCACAGATCCAGAAGTGTTGATGGTAGTCCAAAACTACATTGATCAGGCTTGCTTCCGCGGGAACATGAAAATCACCGCGGCGCGAAACGCGGCGCGACAAAGAACCCCACAGGTGGACAGTGGAAACAGACCCGGACCATCGGGGACCGACGTGCATAGGCCCGTTGCTGGGTCCTTTTCGTTCGTAAACATGTTGGAATCTGATCAATATTCCGAGTATGACACTTAAATTAGTTGGTTACCGTATTTTAGTCGGTTCCATTATTCAAAATTAAGACAAAGATGTAGCTCATGGGCCTGTTGCTGGGTCCTTTTTCGTTCGTAAACATGTTGGAATCTGATCATTATTCCGAGTATGACAATTAAACTAGTTGGTTAACGTTTTGTAGTCGGTTCCATTATTCAAGTTTAAGACAAAGATGTACCTTAAGTTTTAGTCGGATCCATTTTTTTTTACTCACACTGTGTGTACTCACACTGCTAAAGATTGTTTCTGCTGTTGCAGAGGTGTTGTTTCTAGAAAGTTATTAGTCAGTTTTAGGGTTTAGTCGGATCCATTTTTTTTTACTCGCACTGTGTGTACTCACACTGCTAAAGATTGTTTTAGGGTTTAGTTTTAGTCGGTTCCATTATATTTTACTCACACTGTGTGTACGCACAGTGCTAACGATTGATTCTGATTCTGCTGTGGCAGAGTTGTTGTTACAGTATTCTATACCTGTTACGGTATTGTGAAAAGTTGTGTGAAAATCAATAAAAGAAACGATATAAAACAATCTTACCTTGAAATAATCGTTCTTCAGCGACTGGTAGATGGCGTCACAGGTCTCGGGGACAATTTGGCCGATGGTGGTCGCACCCACACGAAACAGGTAGCTGAGACTCCGGAAGGATTCACCTACAAACAAGGACAAAGACTACATTTGTTTGCTAAAATAAATTATTACTTAGATATTTCGGTTTATTAAAATTTCTAGTTGTATTGATTTAAACTGGTAGCTCAGAGCAACGATATCGTAAATCAGACAAGGAGAAAAATATGTTGAAAATAAAGTTAAGCCCTTACCAGTTGCCAAGAATCGCAGGGTGACGGCCAACCTCTCCGCAGCCGATATCGACGCTCGATATCGGGTGTTTTGGCGCGTGATACGATCCTCTACCAGGCGCAACAACTCGTCAAACTGATCCGACGGCATGCGGCTAAAGTTGGTGAAGGCCTGTGGCTCGTCCCTGCGTAGACCAGCCATTAGGGCATTGAATGCTCCTAGTTCCGATCTTTGAGCGATGTGTGGCCGAACCCACACATTTCGAGCAATTTTCCGACGTCGTCGGTGGCGGCGTATGGCAAGCAGAGCAAGCCCAATAGCCACGGCTCTCTTTTGAGCAGTTGAACGCGGCGCCATTTTGCTCAGTTTAAACGGCTCAACATGGTTCGCGGCCTCGACGCCAGTCGCAGCGATAAAAAACAACTTGGCGCCATCTAGCGTTGCTGGCCGACGGCCGATCAACAACTGCTAGGAGGCGCTGATGCGAGTGTAGTTCACGCTAAATACACCAGGTGCGTGGAACGCAGTCACGAAACGGACGGTATATGTGCGCACACCCGGTCGGTATATGTGAGCACCCCCTGTCATCAGTTTTAAGTCGCAAACGGGATGCACCGTGTCGTGACGCGTTGCGTCGGCCAGACAGTTTTAGTGTGCGAATCGTATATGGTAGGTGTGTACCGGGCATTAATCAACTAATGTACTAACGTAGATATGTTGCGAAAAGTCATTTATGCCTCAATGATTTGTTGGCAAATTGTCAAGTGATATATTAGTCAGTGTTTTGTCTATAATGTGTGTCTGTATGATATGCAGGAGGGTGGGGCAGAATGTAGTAGAGTGGGGCAGTATCTAGTAAGGTGGGGAAGAATGCAGTAAGGTGTGGAGGTATGCAGTAGGGTGGGGCTGCATGAAGGAGGGTGGGGTAGAATGTAGTAGAGTGGGACAGTATGCAGTAAGGTGGGGCAGTATGTAGTAAGGTAGGGAAGTATGCAATAAGGTGGGGCAGTATGCAGTAGGCTGGAGCAGAATGCAGTATGGTGGGACAGAATGCAATAGGTTACATATTGCGGCACTATAGCTCCCACTGCCGTGTCATGACAGTGTTTTGAACTTGGGTAGTGTTTTGAATGTATGTAGGGGTAGTGTTTTGAACTTATCCGTAATGTTTTGAACTCAAGTTCAAAACACTACTGTAGTGTTATGAACTTAGGTTCAAAACACTACCATAGTGTTTTGAATGCGGTGATGTTTTGAACGTCCTACACCGGCACCATGACCCAATATCCCACTCAGTCACATTATCCTGATACTGAGCCAACCAGTCCTTGCCTTATCCTAATAATACCAAACACCTGGCTACGATGTGACAAGTATCAATTTCAGTCATTGGTTTGACTCGGCCAGGGTTCGAACCCGTATGTGGGTTCGAATCCCACAATCTACCAAAATGGGAGACGGATGCTCAACTCATTCGGCCATCCCATCTGATCTCGTTGGGGAAGCCACCTTACTACATGTTTCTAGTCAAAGTTGCATGGTCCGTTTGAATTGTTTTACTTATTTTTGAGATAAAGAGTTCAGGTTGACCATTATAACCTAATAGTCACCAGTATTGAGCAACTTTGAAGAAAAATGGCTAATTTGGGAGCAATTTGAGCCGAACGAACTCAAAAATACTTTCGACAAGCTTGCCAAAAGTCCTGTGGCTATGACACAGATGGTCATCTTGTGAAGGCCACGTGATGTGAGCTGACCTACTAATTTCTAGGTAGTCTGGTCTACTATTTTCCACTGGCTAAGTCAGGTTCATCCAGCTGGTAAGACTCATCTTATACCATCAAACTTCCACTATGTGTCCTAGAACCTGGCTAAAGCCATATATGCTACTGGTAATGAGGGCAAGACTTGTCAGGTCATGAGATTGACCGAATTGGTTAATGGGTTCCCTGTCTGATGGCTTTCTCAAAGTAGGTGTCCCCAGGAATGAGGTAGTAAATTCACTGATTATTCTGTGTATGCTGTCCCATATCACAAGTTAATGCACTAATAGCTAAGCTGGGTATATATAATATGGTTTTGAAAATTATATATTGCGTCGGACCATGCAACTTTAAATAATAACTGTGATTATGCATGGCTCGAAGATAGTGCTTTGTCACTGACACAAGATTATTCAAAAGGATAACAGAATATTGACCCAAAAAAGAAATGTAATGCTAGGACGTAAAACCCCAATAAACCTAAGCATAAGCCGAGCTGCGAGATGGCGCAAATGGACAGGCGTGCCAAGTAGGCGTGAAGTTTTGAAAAATGGCGCACTGGTGAGGCATGACTGCAGACAAGATGCCCGTGTCACAGCGCGCCAAGCGGCCAACGCGCACCCGATGAACCCCCAGCCGGGCAGCAGTCGTAAACCTAAATTAACTCGGCGGGTAGGATAATAAAGGCGGGCGGGGAGGGCGAGATGGGAGGCAGATAGACTTAATGGGGGTGTTACCTAAATATCATCACCCTCACTGCGCCCCACGCTCATCCCAAACATGGAGCAGGAGAGGAAGCGTGGGGTATGTGGTTGTGTGTGTGTGTGGATTGGGGATCCGGGGGCGGGGCAACTCTATTTCCATGTTTAATCAATTTCTATTTCCGAACCTGGCCCAGCAGTGATCAAATATTGCAATTGCCCAATGGTCCAATAACACACAAGAAGGAGGAAGGGAGGTCTGACTTTGAGCCTTCCTTGTTGACCTTTACACTTTACAGCATGACAACTAGATCTGAGTGCGACACATAATTAAGGCTCATTGCCTTTGGGAATCCATAGTCGCTGTGCCCTTGAACGGTGGGTGGGGAAATGTTGATCTACATCTAGTTGAGTGAAGAACTGATTAAATCATGTAGATTAATGGAATGTATCAATTTATTATACGCATATTGTTAATTATGTAATTGTCTTATTATTGTAATTGCTATCTACTCTATTTGTAATGGTGCTGATATATGTCAACTAACTACTATAACATTCAACTGCTATTTGAGCTCGTTGAGGGAGGCAGTGAGCAACCTGGGGATAGACTGGTGTGCTACTACTATGCAGGAGGCACCTTTCTGTTTCCCACTTCTCCCTCCAGGTGCTGCTGCCATCACTCTGTATCTGCCCATTTCCTCATCGAACCATAAATTAATAATATACTATAAACGATGAATTGAGAGCATTCAGGGTTGTCATCTTCGGTTTTTACCTCATTCTCTTCCATTTCATCAATTCTACTTCAACATAGATAAACATTGGATGCTGGAACCAGTAGCTCCACTTCTTGTTTACAATTAATTCATACTAAAGCATACTAAAGTTTTTGCTTGGATTTAAACATGGTTGTCATTCACCCTCACTTTTAGGGGTTGATGTTACTTTTCGATCCAATCTACACAATATTCAGACTCTACTCGAAACCTTCAGACAACTTCCCCACTGTTCTATTATGTGTAACATTGCGCCAATTCTGGGAATGGTAACCATACCCGAAGGTAACCTGGTTAGACCACTAGCGCATGCGCCAGAGCGCATGCATTACTTGCTATTAAGATGGAAATATTCTCCGGCTGAGTTGGCGAAGATTTAGGAACAACTCACAAGGTGTAGCCAAGTATTACTGATACTCCAGTCACACTACTGCTTGTGACCACTTTGTGACCACTACTAAAAAGGGTTGGTCGCAAAGAGGTCGCAAGTGTTCACAAATTGTCCACATGTGATTGCAAAGTAGTCTCAAGGTGGTCCTCAATGGTCGCCGACCTCCCAAAGAGGTTGCAGCTACTGCACAAAAACACCATTTTGGTTGCAAGGAGGTCAGGCGACCATTGCTCTGTTCGCAAGGAGATCGCTGGTGAATGTGGGTTCTTTGGTCCAAAGTCATCACAAAGTGGTTGTAAGCGGTCTCAAGCCATAGTGTGACAGGGGCTTGAGTGAACACCCTAGGGATGTCACCATAAATAAATATACAGTTCCATCTAGTAAGGATGTATATCTGGCTCATGGGGTGGGTGTGTCTGTGGAGGGGTGGGGACGTTAATGTCGAACAGTTAAAGGCCAATATCGCTTTGGAAACACCGGTTCTCAATGGATCACCAAGGTTAATACTGCATAATCCGATGGAAGCATAACATGTTTATATCCACCTTAGATACAGTGCACACATTAAACACTCATTGCGATTTGGTGCTCTTGTGCTACGCTGCTACACTCGAAAATGAGCTAAACAGTGCTTAAAAATAGCATTTCGGTTTGCACACAATATTAAATTTAGTATGTTTTCACTTAAAAGATCTCCAAGATTAACTCTTTGAAGATGATGAGACTTTTGGAAATCAAGATTTCGATTTGATTCTACATATGTAATTTAGATACCAGTGAATTTATTAAGCATGTGTTGCTGCATAGAAGTGAATACTAAGTCAATTTAATAGAACTGGTTACTGCTGAAGTCTATAGTGCCAGAGTTTTGACATGCACACCGAAATGAACATAAAAACAATCGGATTGCAACGTTACTACATGATAAAAGTCACTTCAAACTAATGCAAAGCGGATTATAAAGATCAAACACTAGATATCTATTTAGATATTTATCTAAAGTAAGAACCCCCCAGAAATTCTAAACCATCGTATTAAAGTTGCATAGTCCGATAGTTTTGAATTTTGTATTTTTTTCTAAGATAAATATATTAGATCGATCACTAGTATCTACTTTACATTAGTTCAAAGTTACTTTCATTTTAAATGGTAAACTTTTATTTGATATTTTGAGTGCAAACATGGAAAATTAGTTCTGACATCCGTGCCAAAATTCTGATACCATAGACTTCTGCAGTAAGAGGTTCTGTTAAATTGAGTCAGTATTGCCTTCTATGCAGAAACAAATGCTTAATAAGTGCATCAGTATCTAAGTTAGATATGTAAAATCAAATCTAGTTGATTGGTTTGGTTTTGAAAATTTTGATATTTCATCGGACTATGCAGCTTTAAGTAACTAGAAGAAACATTGATCCCCATCAATACTTGAATATACATGAGGTGCTGTAGACATCCTGATCATCACCATCATCAATCCCTTAACTTTGCAACCAGTTTTCTCCATTTCCATGTTCTGCATTTCCCTCTGGTTCTTGCTAAACTCCAGGCCTGTGCATTCCCTTATATCTTCCCAACGGTTCTTTTCTCCGCCTTGTCCTTTTCCCTGTTTTGTTTTGCTGTGTGAGAGGGTTTTAACCTAACCTGATGAACATGAAATATGACCATACCACTGAAGTTTGCGCCTCTTTATGATTGTCAGATCTTTGTATGCTTCAATTTCTTGCTGGATCTTGGCATGGACTTCTTCATTAGTAACATGGTATTTGTATGAGATGCGTAGTATTTTGTGGTAGCACCTTATTTCCAGGGTTTGTATTCTTCTTTGGAGCTCTGCTGTCAAGGTCCATGATTCACAAGCATACTGGAAGATGGATATTACAAGGGAGCACATTGGACATATCTTGGAGCTGCGCGAAATACTCTTGTCAATCCAAACTGATTTCAGGTTTGTCAATGCTGCTATGGTCTCTGCTATCCTAGAAACCCTCATCAGTTATAACTGAGCCCAGGTGTTTGAAGCTTGTGATTGTCGAGATAGAGAGAGATACTGGGTTGTTTGTAACCTTACGACGGTTACCAGTTACAGAACTGCAACATTGTAGAGAGGCTCTGGTAAATCGGCCCAATCTTTGGTTGAAGAATAATCTTCTGGTGGGACGGTTGTAGAAGCTGGGGGATGTCCTTACAATGATTAAATGATGAGTCGTTGGGGTGGTCCAGAATCTTCAGTCCGGCGGTAGCACAGCACTTGTATCCAGCAGACAGCAGCAAGGATTTCCGAGGAAGGGAGGGTAAAGATGGGTCCAGTGGTTCCAGCAACGAGAACAAGGCGAGAGAAACCTAAAGGTAAAGGGCCCCACCCAAGCACACAACTCCCTTGGTCAGGGGGAGAAGTATGCCTGGGGGGGAAAAAAGGGTAGAGTCTAGGAAAGAGAAATGAGAGTTTAGTCAAAGGACCGTGTCTATTTGCTCTATGGCGACCATCCAGTGAGCCAAAGACACGGACAGAGTAGAAAGTGAAATGCTGGCGGGCTCCCCTTCCTGGATTTCTTTTCAGATATATAAAGGAGGAAGGAGCAAGGCCAGCAGAGAGGAGATAGAGAGAGGTGTGGACAAATTGCAGTCCGGATAGCAAGTGTGTGATTGTCACAAGCCTCTGTCCATTTACTTTGATCTCTGTGTTGATGCCACTGGTGTTGTTTGTCAACAACTTGGTCTTCTCAGCACTCATCTCCATGCCATAGCCGACCAAAACCAGGGATGGCTAAATAACCTAAGGAATATCTCCCAAAAATAAACAAAACAAGCGTTGCCAGATGAAACCACAATAGTAGGCCTACATCTTCCAGTTAACAATTCTTTTGAAGCACGACAATGCAAATGCTAAATTACAAAAAGTGGGAGAGATGGAGAGGATGAACAGTTGCGGGATGTAACTCTACTGTAATTTGTGCAATCTACTTACTGTCTTATCTGGCCTCTTTAGGACACAGTCCCTGATGACTGGCGTATACGGAGGCGTGGCGTATAAGCAAAATTTGGAGCCCATATTCTTCAACTAAAATCAATAAAATTGTGATTAAAACACACACAGACACACACAAAGATCTACGAGACAGCATTCTGCAATGTAACAATTGGTTCCTACCGAACTTAATGTAATTTCATGCCTATAATAGTAGTGATATGATCTTAGATGTTGCTAGGACGTAAGCTCTCTAGCAAAGATCAAACGACAGCATTACAATCGAAATACATGATTTTACATGTAAGGAGTGATTTCAAATGAGCCGAAGCTGAAGGCTGAGACCCATTAGAAATCATTTGTTTACATATGGTTATTATGTGGCCTACAAGTCACGTCTTTTAAAAAATTAATATATATAGTGAATGATCGGGACAAGTGGAGAACCATTGCATCCAACCCTCGACTAGAGGACGGAACTATTGATTGATGAGTGAATGATTTGTTATAAAACTATATTCTAGTGACTTTAAACAGTCCTAGTTGTATTAGGCTGACAGAAGGCATTTCTGTATAAAATGAAAATATACACAATAAAAATCCATCTCACGCTACAATGCATAGCATATCACCACTCATCATATACAGGTATTTATTTAACCATGCCGCCACTTAGATATTCGACCTATTCTTCACCAAATGCCGCTTTGTGAAATAAGTTGGTGAAAACATACACTGGGCCCTGCTTTTCAGCCAACATTAGCTTTGCTTACCTGCTGCTAAGCAGGGCCGTCCTGATATGACCTTAGATGTTGCTAGGACGTAAAACAACAACAAACAAGCTAAGAAGGGACCTTGTGGGATTTCCGCATCTGTACCCTTCTCACTTCTGTCCGAACAAAGGTGTAGTGTCGGAGGAACACGTTAACTTGTTCAACGGGCTAGGACTAAAGGATAATGTGTGCATATATATATATATATATATATATATATATATATATATATATATATATATATATATAAAGTAATACAGCGGTTAGTGAAGTTAGACCCTGCGTGTTGGTGCCACCAGTATTGTTAACTGGATGATCAAAGAATAATGCGTTATTTCGGTACTTCCTTTAATTTACACTCACATAACTCCACATACACCACACACACACGCATATATATATATATATATATATATATATATATATATATATATATTATGTGTGTGTTGATAGTACCTGGTCTGTTTCTTATATATATTTGTTCCGTACTTACCCAGCCCCACGCATATATATCCTCTCCTGGTATGCCAAGTTCCGGAAACACGTGCTCAAGATACCACCGGAAGTCATGCACCGCCTTCTTCCGCAATGCATGTCGGGCGGAGAGGTCACCGGGGGCAATGTCCTAAAAAGTAGACAAAGCTGATTTAAATCATTATAATATTATTTTAGTTTCCAAATTGTACTGATGTCCTGTGACAGATCCCCCCCATCTACCAATATAGTATTAGAATGTAAATTCCATTTTCTTTAAGGATTCATAGTGTTGCACCATTGGGATGCCGTACCACCATCACCATTATCCCTAACACTGACCCAACCGGTCCATAGCCGGTGTTAGTAATGCCGAGCATTTGGCAAGGTATTGAGTCAAAATTAAAAATTGTGTAAGTCTTTAAAGTTTAATATTACTCATCCAGGGGTTGATCACTCGAAGTCCCTCCGGGTCTATGCAACAGACAGTGTACCACAGTGAGTAGTGTGCATACTTCCCGCATGGGAAGTCATGGTGTGATATTTACTGGAATGCCTGGCCGTCAGAGCCCCAGAAATACTACTTACTCTTCCCAGGTGCGTTCTGACAACTGTCTGTCAGTTCACACCTGATGCCCCTCTCCAACAAACTCATAAGCAAGAAAGGGAAGACAAGTCGTGCAAGATTGACAGTGAAGAAGTTGTGCTTTATTGGCATCAACTCCTGTTCACCTACTAGCAACCTATCACCCTGACTCCTTACCTTCTGTCCACACAGAGCTTCATTACTCTCTTTAGTATGTATAGTAATCAGTGCCTACAACAAAATTGAATCGGAGTCTCATGGTTGTTGCACACAGCTCAGTTTGTATATGAAAGGTGGAACCTCAGACAGAGTGTCTGGGTCCATGGCCAAAAGAAGAGTGTGTTCACTTCAAGAGTCCATCCAGAAGTGTGTCTCTCTCAAGAGTCAAGAGTAGAGTCGTGTTCACTTCAAGAGTCCATCCAGAAGTGTCCTTCAGTAGTGCCTGTAGCAGCATATATATCAGAGTGTCTAAAATAATCAATATCAAAATGAGGCTTGTGTGGTCAGGTGGGGCAAAGGTGTGCAGTTGACTGGGCCTCCCACAGCCAGCCAATCAGACACCATCTACAGCCTGGGGGGTGCTGTCACTCAACCCCAGCTGCAGGTTGTGTTCATAATGTATGCAGAGTGGCTGGGTGTGCTTGCCCATCGGTCTGGTGTTAATAGGTAGTTGCAGACAGTTACAATAAATATATATATTAAAAATGTTCTTCTCCTCCACTTACACCCTTACTGGTGCACAGAGGGAACATTTCACCAAACATTTACTGTCTCTTATATAGGAACATCTCGTCATAATCTCGGGCACTATGTTTTAACATATATTTCGCATAGCCTAATATGTCATACAGCGAGTGGGGCACCCATTGCTTTTCTATTACATAACCTTGGTCCCCACTCCGTCGCCCGAGGATAATAATGCTCTCTGCCAATATATAATTCCGAACCGAAAATCCGTATATTTTTACAATGGGATCAATCACCGGCCGAGTCAAACCAAAGCCTTATATTATAATATAAGATTGGTATGCCGAAGGAGCATACAACTGTGGTAAAATCACAAATAGTTGATAGTAACCCTTATTTTAAATGGTTAAAGTTGCATAGTCCGGTGAAAGCATCAATCTTTTCAAAAGCAAAACACTGATCTGGATTTGAACCTACATATCTAACTTGGATATTGGTAACTTTCCTGGCACTCTGTCCTACTAACAGAGGACAACATATTATGATGTGTGTGTTGATAACACCTGGTGAGTCGCTGTTTCGTAAACCGTCAAGATAATGTGACTAAATGGGATATTAGCTTCAAGGTACCCACACGTCACAAGGCGGCACCTATATATGTCATGACATCAGACGTACTAGGATAAAAAAAAGCCTCCTCCCCAATAAATCAATGAAACCGATGCATTGCAATACTGTATTGCAAACGTGAGGCGATTACTGAATTGGTAAGCGGCCTGGTACTCGACCTGATATGACCTTAGATGTTGCTGAGATGTAACCCCCCCCCCCCACACACACATACACTCATTGTGACAATTCCGGTCCCCTACCTGATTTGTTTGTTTGTTTTACGTCCTAGCAACATCTAAGGTCATATAAGGATGGGTACCGATTTGTGACAGTGCACACTCAGGGTGACTTTATAGTGCTGCCCCACTAGGAGACCAGGCCACCAGCACCATGACCTGATATCCCACTCACTCACATTATCCTGACACTGAGCCAACCAGCCCTTGTGTTATCCTAATAATGCCTGGCTAGGAAGTGACAAGTATACATTTTAAAGTCATTGGTTTGACTCGACCAGGGTTCAAACTCACGACAAACCCATGGGTTTGGATCCCCCAATCTCCCAAAATAGGAGACGGACGTTCAACTCATTTTGCCATCCCGTCTGGTCGCCCGAACTGATATGACCTTAGATATGCTATGGACTGTATAAATACAGCCTCAATTTAAAAAAAAGGAAAAAAAAAAAGATGTAGCTGTGATGTGACCTCCCCGATCCACACACACACACACACACACACACACACACACAATCGACATACAGACCTGCATGGCGGGCTTGTAGCGGTAGACGTGGTGGCGGTACTCTCCGAGCCACACGTCGGCCACCCGGCGGTAGTTGCGCACGATGTCCGTCTGCCAGCCGAGCCGGTATTGGCGCTGACCACGCTCCTCGATGTGCGCCACGTGGGAACAGGGCACGTTCACCACGCGCCCCCCGAACATCCACACCTGCAGCGACGCACATCATCATCATCATCATGCTGTCGGTCGTGATGCGACAAAGACTGTTTTCATTACTTGACTGCGCGTGGTTGTACATTCCATGAAAGCTGCCTGCAAAAGTGTTGAAGTGCTGGTGGCTTTTGCAAGTTACCAGCGGCACTCTCTCCGGGATCAAATAAAGGTTTCACACCGGCAAGAACATGTCCAGACAGGCGCAAAACTATTTGTCCCTGCAGTGGCTGGTCGGGAGATGGGAGTGACATACATCAACCACCCTTGATGCTGCCACAGTGACATGGTTTTCTGTTCAGGGTTTGCTCCCTTAGCCTTCGGTTCTGTCAAGAACCTGTACCACAAGGCAGTGGTTACTCAAACTCCCTGTGACGCACATTTACTTTTATTTGTTTGCTTGTTTAACGACCCACCCCCACCCCTGCCCCACCCCCAGCGCAAAAGGTAAACATCGCCTATTGGGGGTCATATAGACCTATTTCATATGATGTCAGCATGAGTATTTAGGTCAGTGCGCGCGCTGCTTGGCTGCAGGACGACACACTGTCACACTGCAAACTCAATGGCTATGAGCAATCTTCATACAGAAAAAGTGAAATATCTCTAAAACCACACCACCTAGAAACAAACTGCTTGGAACACATATAGCAAACATATTCAACGAACAGATTATATTAAAGTTGCATGGTCCGATGGCTTGTGAGTTTTCCCAAACTTTTTGAGATAAATATATTAAATTGATCGTTATAATCTACTTACTATTATTACCCTGAAGTGGTTTTGATGAATGCAAACTCATTTTGAAGATATTTGAAGTAAATCCATTCAAAATAATTTTGACAAGCTTGCCGAAACTTCCGGGCTGGAAACCAAGGCTGTGACACCATTCCCAATCTCACCATAGTCACGTGGTGTACTGACCGCATTACCATACTGAACTCACAACTTTGAGACATTTACCACTACGAAGCATAGCGGGAACGTAGCATAGAGTAACATAACATACTGGCATTGGAGTAAACATCCTGATTCCTACACTTTCAGTTCAATATCAGTGACACTTTATATGGTTAAATATCAAGTGAGTGAGATAACACAACTAATAATGTAGCTAATGAGAAGAAAAACAGATAACAGAAGCCGTTTCTGGAGAGTGCCTCAGTCTTGCTCAGGCTGATCACGTGGTGTGTGAAACTAGGCCATGACCACCGAGAGCCTCAGAGAGGTCACAAGATTGACCTACATCTTAGAGAGTGAGTTCTGAGGCACATGGCTTCCTCTAGTAGTGGTGTGAAAATACATTCTCGGATTTATTCCATAAATACAGCATCAATTGATTAGTGGGGGCACCAGTATCTAAGTTAGATATGTAGGATCAAATGTAGCGAAGCGTTTTAGTTTTGAAAATATATTTATACCATCGAACCATGCAACTTTAAATTTATATGGTTAGGGTTCTGCATTTCTATTAATTTTGAATATAATTAATATTTTGCACTGCGCATACTGGCAAACTCAATGGCAGTGAGCCTTCGTTCTGTAGCCAAGCTGCGTGCGCATAGACAATGCTTATAAACATTGAAATGGGTCTATAGAGGTTAAACATATCTGAGTAAAAAATTGACATTTCAAACAGGTAAAATAAAGCATAGAAATAAATGCCAAATGAGCATACAACTGTGGTAAAATCACAAATAGTTGATAGTAACTCTTATTTTAAATGGTTAAAGTTGCATAGTCCAGTGAAAGCATCAATCTTTTCAAAAGCAAGACACTGATCTGGATTTGAAGCTACATAGCTAACTTTGATATTGGTACACCTATTAAACATTCGGAGCTACATAAAAGGGGATACAGTATAACCCCGTTAAACCAAACTTGAATGGGCCCTAGAAATTTGTTTGGATTAACTGATCATTGGTTTAACCGAGCTTTGACTTTGACTTGACTTTGGCAAAAACGGGGGTGCATTATGAAGGTACAATGTATGTGGACACTATGATTATTGTTTTTTTTATGTATATCCAGTTAAACCCCATTAAACCAACCTCGGTTAAACAAAACGATCGGTTAATCCAAACTTTTTTCGGCGACCTGTCAAAATACTACCATTTTTCATATAAAAAAGTCTCAGATGTCCTTAAAACCACATGAAAGTTTGGTTTAACTGTACCGGAAGTGGCCTGGGGTGGACAATCTTGTTTGGATTAACCGATAATTTGGATTAACTGACTTTGGTTTCACCAACTTTTTTATATGATAAATGGTAGCATTTTGCCGGGCCGCCGAAAAAAGTTTGGATTAACCGATCGTTTGGTTTAACCGAGCTTGGTTTAACGGGGTTGTACTGTACTAAGTCAATTTAATGGAATCTGTTTCTGCCGAAAACTATGAGGTCAGAATTTTGACAGGCAGGAAGGTTTAATTAATTTTGCATGTTTACATTTCAAATACCTCCTAAGTTAGTCATTTTATAGGAAAGTTACTTAAATCTAAATTAAAGTAGATTATAAGTAAGGGTCTGGAAAACTTATTTAGAATTTCCTCATCTTTCCCGGTTTTCCAGAACCCTTTATGGATCCTGATATAGACTTGTGGAGCAAGTAGGTGAGGTGTGGCACATTGCCTTACATCTTCTGAATCAACATATTGTTATTAACTGCCTGAATTATATACCAAATTCTGAAAATAAAACAGACAGTATTAACAAGAATAAATCAAAGAAGTAAAAAAGAACCCAAAATAAAAATAACAGAATTTACTCGTAAAGGCAGGTCCAGGTTTTCGCCGCCCCATCCAACCATTTGATCATCAAATTCACCGATATCCTTGAAGAATTGTTTGTCAATCGCAAATATGGTTCCTATGGTAACCGGGGATCTGCAAAAATAAAAAGAAGAAAATAGATCCATGGTCAAATTCAGATATGGGTTTCTGTGATCTCGTGTGGAGAATTTAAAGTTATCTAATTCAAAGCATTCATTCATATAAGAATCAAACCTGGGTTCTTTCCACTGATCTCAGCCATGCACATGCGGGCCATCTAACTATAACACAATCGATCATTGAGGCTGTCACAAAACGATGCCCATTCTGATATTCCTTAGCTGTTGTTAGGATGTAAAGCCCCACCAAACAAACTCCATAGTATGAGCTGTCACAAGTCGGTACCCATCCTGACATGACCTTTGATATTGCTAGGATGTGAAGCTCTATAACACAATCGACCATTGAGGCTGTCACAAGTCAGTACCCATCCTGATATGACCTTAGATGTTGATAGGAGGTAAAGCCCTACCAAACAAACTCTATGTATGGTATATTATAATGACCCCGTATAGCGTTGGTTCGTTTAGCGCTTCATTTCTAGGAAGGTATCTAGACCATTAACCCAGATATTTCTATCTATCTATCTATCTATCTGTCTGTCTGTCCGTCTGTCCGTCTATATATATCTATATATATATCTATCTATCTATTCACAGAAAATTACCATAATGCCTTGCAATTGTATTTATCAAGCGGTAGCAACCGCTACTATAGCAACGAGTTACTATAAACTAGCATCACACAGGGAGGAGCTATCTCGGCTACATTTAGTTAGTGACCCTGGCCCTGTCTCCCTAGCCAATCCCCGATCCTCGTCCCCCGACAACGGTGCATGTAGGCCCCGCCCCCCGGCCCCCTGATCACCGTTCACCGTTCACCGTTCATCCCCTCCGGTTCAGTCAACCCCTCAGCCTCATTTTGCTTATTGTCTTGTCATTGTCTATCTATATTGTTGTATATTTGTATACTGTGTAGTGGCAATTTTCATTAGGGCTGGAAGACCAGTTTTTTAGAACTGACAACATGTTATTCAGAGGAACAAGAACACTTGAACAAAAGAAAACCCCACAAAATTTAATGGAACATTTATGTACATCGAATGGTAAGGTATTGTGATGGACCGTGTCCTACTACACTTGAGGAATAAAAGGAGAAACACTGAGAAGCTTCGAACCCCAGGGCAGTCCCTGGTTTATTCCGTCAAGGTCAAAATAGAGAAGTGACCTCTTACTGTCTAGCCGGGTAACACGCAACCTCCTTAGTCGGGGTGACCACTAGCAATGGTTCTAAGAGACTTGTTTCTGCTAGCATGCTGCCACCTGTTGCTACTTCTTAAGGCCCTGTCACATCATGATGCCAATGCATAGAATCACTTTTTTATGTCAAGATGCGTCAAACCTTTCGGTGCAGGGGGAAAAGTTGGATGTCAAAGCAACGTAGTGGACATCAGCATAGCCTCGGTCTGACATAGTGGTAGTTTATGTCGACGCATGAGAAAAAAACAAAAAAAGTGTGGCTAATGTGCCTCTTACGCGTGCGGCATTTACATAGCGTTGGCATAACGCACTCCCAATGTTCCACGAGCAAACGTGTTGTACAATGTATGAAAGCATAGTGCCAGCACATGAGCAACGCATGTCCAACGACAGTCCAGCACATTTCAGCATTGCGCCAGGGTGCACCCGACGAACGTCGACATACATTGACGTATACCAACGCGCGCCTAACGCATGCATAACACATAACGACGTATCCCGACTTGGCGGCATCAAATCACATACGTCGCTGTACGTTTGCGCGATGCGTTGTAATGTGACAGCCCTATTAGCAAACAGGGGCCAGCATAGTCATTACCACCACTGTGTGGTAGTCAGGCTCCCTATGTTCTCTCTTTCTTTCCACCAGTAACATCACAGATTTAGAATCAAGGAGATACACCACAGCAATACATGTTTCAATGGACAACTCCACATCCAGACTTATGTTCTCCTGACATGACATAGCAGATCTCCTGTCACCAAAGGGAGAGTCAAATGAGACAACATAGGGGCTTCACCAATCGTAAAGGTGAAGCACCAGTTACACTACAGCTTGCGACCACTTTAGGCCAAAGAACCCATAGTCATCAGTGATGTCCTTGCAACCAAAACAATGGTTGCCGACGTCTGGGCATCACTGGTGACTGTGGGTTCTTTGGTCTAAAGTGGTCGCAAAGTGGCCGCAAAGTGGCCGCAAGTGGTTCCAAGGATGTCACTGGTGACTGTGGGTTCTTTGGTCTAAGGTGTGTGACTGGTGCTTCACCTTTACGATCGGCAAAGCCCATACGCTGTCTCATTTGACTCTCCCTTTGGTGACAGGACATCTGCTAATGGCCCTGTCACATTACAACGTTTCGGCCCAACGAGGGTCGACGCGTGCTGACGTGTTGCAATTTTGGGCGAAACGTCGGTATATCTCCATTACGTTACCGGTATGTTACCGGGGCGTTTCCGGCGCGTCGGTACATAGCAACGTGTGAATGCAGACGTCGGCGCGCGTCGGTCCGCCGCGAAAGTGTTGTGCTTTCGTCCGCCGCGCGTCAAACCTCGTTGGCTGCGCGCTAATACCATGCTACTAACCCGTCCAGTTTTCTCCCAAAACGCCGAAAAGTTGGACGTCTCTTGACGGGTTGCAAATATTGTGTGCGTTGCCAGCACGCCGGCAGAAACGTTGTAATGTGACAGGGGTATTATAGTGCTATGTCATGTTACCAGACTCATGTCCTACTGCATTTTTAAACTAAACAATTTACTGAACTCACGGAATTGGGTCGACTGGATTGCGATGAAGCTTTGCAATGGAGGAGATGTCTTGGAAGCCAAAGGTGAACGTCCAATCAAAGTAGGTCTTCCAAGTGCTCGCGCCGTGACGGTACGTCCACATGTTCACTGTAGACGTAAGTGCACAAAGGTCAACAATACAAGAGTGCGTTCAAGGCATGATCATTATTGGCATTCCAAGTTCCGCTGGTTCCTCAGAAAGAACTGAAGCTGGTACCCAGCATGCCGTCTCGCAGCTTCAACTTACACGACGGAAGGGGGTTGGTTGTTGGAGTTTTACTTCCTGGCAACATCTGATGTCATATCAGGATGGGTACCGACTTGTGACAGTGTGCACTCATGGATACTTTATAGTACAGCACCACTGGGAGACCAGGTAGCCAGCACCATGACCTGATATCCCACTCAGTCACATTATCATGACACTGAGCTAACTCTCAATAATGCCGAGTGCCTGGCTAGGAAATAACAAGTATACATTTTTAAGTCATTAGTTTGACTCAGCCAGGATTTGAATGCCCGACGTACCACGCTTGGCATTAACAGGATAGGGCAAGGACTGGTTTTTCAGTATCAGGAAGACGTAAAACAACAAACAAACAAACAAACAGTATCAGGATAATGTGATTACGTGTGATATTGGGCCAGGGGCTTGGTTTCCAAGTGAGACAGCACTGTGAAGTCGTCATGAGTCCGCACATATCTTGATAATACCTTCGATGTTGCTAGGATGTAAAGCCGCCAAAAACAAATGGGATTAAAATTGATCCTTTCTAGGTGATTCTAAATGAAGCATCAAACTGAATGTAAGAATCTTGACAACTTTTCTACTCTTTAGTAAAAAATCCTCCTCCCGTCCCCAAAAGGAAGAAAAGAAAGCCAGGTACAGAGTAGGCAAGGCTTCTGTCTCTGTTCTGAATAGCTGCTTTGTAGATATCATACCTAGTAGTACAGATAGTACTCTAATTTCCATATTCCGCGACATACGTATAGCCGATCGCACATATAGACTAATGTGTGGTAATGAAGTAATCGGACCATCGCTTTGTCACGTGGCTAATGGCCGTGTCACACTATGACGTAATGGGGTAGTGAAAGCCGACGTAGGTGAAATTTGGCCACTACGTCGAGATACGTAGAGATACATTACTCGTTCGGTAAGCCTACGTCGAGATACGTTGAGTTACGTCGAGGTACATTGAGGTACGGTGACACACGTCAAGGTTTTGGACATACCCAAAACTTTTGACGTAGCTCGACGTAAAGGCCATTACATTGGGTCACGTTGTGCTCACGTTAGGCTTACATCGAGATACGTTAGGCATTCGTTTGAGCTATGTCAACTTTGGGTAGACTGATGGAGAGCTGGGAGGTACGTGCAGCCCGTATGCTGACAATGTGGTGTTAACGTATCTTGACATAGGTCTAACGTGTCTCTGACGTGTGTCTAATGTTAATCTAACGTGTCTTGACGTATTCGACATAGTTGATGACCGGCTGGCGCGCGCGTAACATATGTAATGCGCTCCAGTGTTCTTTGAACGTAAGCGAACCTGCTGTGAACATGGTGTGAACGTTTTGCCTCGGTGTCAATATGCTGAACATGCTGGACTGTCGTTAGACTGATGGTGCTCACTCGAGGGCCTGACTTTGACTCACATTATGAATTACGCAAGAGTCACACATAGCTACGTTAGGCCTGGCGTAATTATGTGAGTCCTACGGTGAGCCATTGCTAGGGTTTCACTAGGCTGACGCCGTGCGTGCTGGAGGCTCGTTAGCCTTACTTTCTTTTATGTTCTAACTCGTTGAGACGTGTTACAACTACGCTGAACCAATGTTTCGCCTATGTCCACTACGTTGCACTGACGTCCAATTTGGCTCTGAAACACCGAGAATTTCTATGTATCTCAACATGAAAAAGTGATTTTTACGTTGCCCACTCGCTGGCCTGTTACGTCATAGTGTTACAGGGGTATAAGTACGATGCTGATGACGTAATCAAGTGAACGTGGTGGCGCAATGCCAACAATAAAGCAGTTTCAAATTAGAACGCGTGGTGTCCACTTGTCCATCCTCTAGTACAGCCCATATGTGTCGGTATAAACAGCATACTTACTAGTTTGGTCGTACTCCATCCAGTCCAGGTAACTCGCAGCCAACGTCTTAGGGTTGAGATGGATTTCTAAAAGTAAAGGCTCCAACCTGTGAAAAGTAACCAGGTAGACAACCCATCCATTAGCAGCACCACACATCGTTGACCAGTAAAACAAAGTGTAGGTTTATAATAAATAACTAAGTATGGATAGTTTACATTTGAACTTTCAATTCATACATGGTTAACTAGTGTAATAAGCCATACACTTTATAAAACAATATAGATGGTTGGTTGATATTTTCATTTTCTAATCATACATGGGTAGGAAGCAAAATAAGCCATAAGCCTATAAAAAAACATGGCATCGATGGCCGAGTGACATATTCATTTCCTAATCATACATGGTTAAGGACCATAATAAGCCATGAGTTTATAAAACAATATAGTATGGTTTGTTGACATTTTCACTTTCCATTTCTACATAGCTAAGTAGAATAATAAGACACGAGTTTATAACAATCAGATAGTATGGTTAGTTGAGATTTCCATTCTCCAATCGCACATGGTTAAGTCGCATAATAAGCCATAAGCTTATAAAAAAAAACATAGTATGTCTAGGTGACATTTTCATTTTCCATTCCTACATAGTTAAGTAACAGACTAAGCCGTAATCTTATAAACACAATATAAATGGTTGATTCACATTTTCATTTTCCAATCCTACATGGATAAGCAGCATAGTAAGCCACACGCCTATAAAAACAACAAGGCCTGGCTGGGTAACATGTTCAATTTCCATTCATACATGGTTCAGTAGCATAATAAGCCATACACTTATCAAAATAACATGGCATAGCTTGGTGACATTTTCAATGTCCATTCAGTCATACAAGGTTGACCACTGTAACAAGGACTATGCATGGGTTTAACTACCAACAATTACCAGTTATCCTGCACCTCCATGTGGCTGTCCATGAGGACGACCACCTCACCCGCTGCCAGCCTCGTTCCGGCGAGCCGCGCACCAATCAGACCCTTCTTCAACCAGTTCGAGTGCACCGTCACTTTGGAGCCGAACACTGACTTGACGTAGATCTGCAGGATCTCCTTGAAGTCCTCTGAAACCCGATGCAACGGGAAGGTTTTATTTGATTGGTTGTTGCAGTTTTATGTCATGGCAACATGGAACTTGGTCTTCCTCATTCCGTTGCTCCTCATATGTTGAACAAGGAGCAACGGAAGGAGGAAGACCAAGTGTACATAATTGAAACTCCCCCAAGTTAAAGTTGCATAGTCCGATGAAAACATCAAATTTTCAAAATCAAAACATTTATCTAGATTTTATTCTACATATTCAACTTAGACACTGATGCACTTAGTAAGCATTTGTTGCTGCATAGAAGGGCATAATAAGTCAATTAATAGAAATTGTTCCTACTGAAGTCTATGGTGTCGCCAAAATTATTTTGGCATGTTTTGACATCAGATATCTCCAAACTTAGCCATTTAAAATTAAAGTTACTTCAAACTAAAGTAAAGTAGATTATAACGATTAGTATAATATATTTATCTCAGAAAATAGCAAAAACTCAAAAGCATCGGACTATGCAACTTTAATAAATGAATACATTAAAAAAAATAAAACTAACAACACAACTTTTTAATACACTAACACCAAAGTTTTGAAACATCCTCAAACATTCGGAGTACTTTTAGCCCTTCTGTCCTTTTTGTGGTAAATGACTGCGGAACTGTTGGTACCACAGCGTTGCCTGCCAGACGAACTGTTTGAGTTCGCCGGGTACCAGCGGCCCGCTGTGACTAGTCCGAGGTGCATGCGCTGGTACCCTGCATGTAGGGGCGCTGTCATTGTGATGGATCGGCTGGAGTTGATGTGGTACTTTGCCTGGTTCCGCCCCACTGCACAACCACAACCACAGCGTCCGCCCTATTGCGTGTACACATGTAAGATGCACTCATGCATACTAGCTGCTTGGCACAGTTTTCAACTAAACTAAGCTATAATTAGCGCAGTTTTCACAAACTACTGTAGCTAGGTGCAACGGGTCTCCCCTAGTGAAATGCCACATACACAGGTAGGGGTGGGTTGATTGGTTGGTTGTTAGAGTTTTACGTCCTGGCAACATCTAAGGTCATCAGGATGGGCACGTTGGTTGGTTGTTGGAGTTTTACGCCCTGGCAACATGTAGGGTACCGACTTGTGACAGTGCACACTCATGGCAACTTTATTGTGCTGCCCCACTGTGAGACCAGGCCACCAGTTCCATGACATGATATCCCACTCAGTCACCTTATCCTGACATCGAGCCAACCAGTCCTTGCCCCATCCTAATAATGCCGAGCACATGGGTAGGAAGCGATGAGTATCAATTTTGAAGTCATTGGTTTGACTAAACCAGGGTTCGAGCCCATGGGTTCGAATCCCACTATCTACCAAAACGGGAGACGGAGGCTCAACTCATTAATATGATAGAAAAAGGACTGGTTAGCACAGCATGAGGATAACGTGACTCTGTGGGATATCGAGTCATGGTGTCAGTGGCCAGGTCTCCCAGTGGGGCAGCACTATTAAGTCACCATGAGTGTGCACTGTCACAAATCGGTACCCATGCTGATATTGCCTTAGATGTTGCTAGGATGTAAAACAACAAACAAACCAAACAAGATAACATGTGTTGACTGGTATGTGTTTCACATGTGTGTTTATACTTTGGTGAGACCTGCTAGAGTTGTCTATGTGAATAGGATATCGCACCAATTTGTCACCTTCAGTCCACCACAGACTCATGAGACTGGTTACACTTTACTATCAGGAATGGGAAGATGAGAAGCAACCCCCTGCCGCCCCCGCCCCCACCCCCCCAAAAAAAACGCGCAATGTAGAATTTGGAAATGTGGCTTCTCCAATTAAATCTCAATGCATTCACGAACAATCGCACTGTGCATCATTTATTGGTGGTCATTGGAGACCGGAAATGGAAGAGAACGCCACACATATTGAGATTTTGAACAGGTGTCATTGTTAGGGTGGTAGGGTGCGTCAGCGTTGTATAATTTATTATGTGGGTATAAATAATTAATATGATCCTACCACTATTATCTATTCCCACTTCTGCAGTAAAACTCACATTTACCTGGAGTTTATCCTGACACTAGCGCCGCCACCGGACAGTTACTACAGTATATAACCCCGTTAAACCAAACTTTAAGGGACCCTAGAAATTTGTTTGGATTAACCGATCATTGGTTTAACCGAGCTTTGATTTTGACTTGGCTTTGGCAAAAACGGGGGTGCATTATGAATGTACAATGTATATGGACACTATGATTATTGTTTTTTTTTATGTATATACAGTTTAACCCCATTAAACCAACTTCGGTTAAATCAAACGATCGGTTAATCCAAACTTTTTTTGGCGACCTGGCAAAATACTACCATTTATCATATACAAAAAGTCTCAGATGACCTTAAAACCACATGAAAGTTTGGTTTAAGTGTACCGGAAGTGGCCTGGGGCCGACAATTTTGTTTGGATTAACCGATACTTTGGATTAACCGACTTTGGTTTAACCAACCCTTTTATATGATAAATGGTAGTATTTTGCCGGGCCACCGAAAAAAGTTTGGATTAACTGATCGTTTGGTTTAACCGAGCTTGGTTTAACGGGCTTGTACTGTATACTGTAACCATCCTCTGTACAGCTTTACCACTCGGGACTGAAGATGTTGAGGAGTGTAGCACATACACACATATATAAATATATATATGCTGTATAATCTATTATGGGAATATAAACAAGGACACTGCCATCTTCAGTTAAATTGTATTGCGAATCACAGCTAGCGTATGACATCGTTTAGTTCCAGGTTTGGCCACGCGGCGCCACCCGTCAGGGGCTCTGACCTCATATAACTATAAGCCAGCTGTGTCTCATTTCTCCCAGGCACACTTCTTCTTCTGACCAGGGTAGTTGTCTTCATGGGTGGGGCCCTTCACCTTTACGATTTCTCTGTCTTGTTCTTGTTGCTGGAACCACCACTGCTCCCATCTTTACCCGCCTTCCTCGAACCCCTGCTGCTGACCAGATTCAAGTGCTCAACTACACCTACAGCTCAACTACCGCCGGACCGAAGAGATTCGCTGCCGCCCCAACACCTCGCCGTTACAACATTGTGAAGATGTCCCCAGCTTCTACAACACTCCCTACTGAAGTTAAGTCTTCAACCACAGATTGGGCCGATTTATCGGAGCCTCTCTACCAATGTTCTCTCTCTATATATATACATATTGCCCCATCTCACCTTTAGTTAAGTAGGATTAATTAGTACGATCTCTCTATAGATACACACAGTGTCCCACCTCAACTTTATTTGAGTAGTCATCTATTAGTACGTTCTATCTCTATATAGAATCTATACACACAGTGCCCCGCCTCACCTTTATTTGAGTAGTCATCTATTAGTATGACCTATCTCTATATACACACATAGTGCCCCGCCTCACCTGTATTTGCGCAGTCATCTATTAGTAGCCTACAATCTACCTCTATATATAGATCATACACACAGTGCCCCGCCTCACCTTTGTTTGAGTAGTCATCAATTAGTATGAGCTATCTATATATACAGTGCCCCACCTCACCTTTATGTGAGTAGTCATCAATTGGTATAATTGATCTCTATATGTACACACAGTGCCCGGCCTCACCTTTATTTGAGTAGTCATCAATTAGTACGATCTATCTCTATATATGCACACAGTGCGCTACCTCAGCTTTATGTGAGTAGTAATCTATTAGTATGATTTATCTCTCTATATGTACACACAGTGCCCGGCCTCACCATTATTTGAGTAGTCATCAATTAGTACGATCTATCTCTATATACACACAGTGCCCTGCCTCAACTTTATGTGAGTAGTCATCTATAAGTATGACCTATGTCTCTATATGTACACACAGTGCCCCACCTCACCTTTATTTGAGTAATCATCTATTAGTACGACCTATCTATATAACATAGACACATTGTCTCCCCTCACCTTTATTTGAGTAGTCACCAATTAGTCCGATATCTCTCTATGCGTACATACATACGTACATACATGCATACATACATACATACATACATACATACATACATACATACACTGCCCCGCCTCACCTTTATTTGAGTAGTCATCTATTAGGATGATCTCCTGAAGTAGGTCGGGTGGCGTCCTCTGTATGATGGAGTGGGCAGTGTGCAGGATTCGCGACAGCTTCTCACTTTCGTGGAATGTGATGACCACCGAGGCCTTCTTGGGGTTTTCTGCCATGTATGTTCTGTTCTTGCAACTGAAACCACAACCTATCAGTCAGCGCAATCGATTTAAAGTTGCCAAGTCCGATTATTGTGAGTTTCTGTCATTTTTTGAGATAAATATATCAGGTTGATTGCCATGATCTACCTTACTTTAGTTTGAAGTAACTTTTATTTTAAATGGCTGACTTTTGAGATATTTGAGATGGAACCACGCACAATTAATTTTGGCAAGCACACCAAAACTCTAAATACCATTGACTTCTGCAGTAACAGACTCATTTTAATTGCCTCAGTATTTCCTTCTAAGGTCGTGACAAATGCTTAGTAAGTGCACCACTATCTAAAATAGATATGTAGAATAAAATCTAGGTGATTATTTTGGTTTTGAAAATTTGACATTTTCATCGAACTATGCAGCTTTAACTTTTTAAGCAAAAGGAATCTTTGTAATATCTCAGCAACCCACATCACTGCAAATAAATCGGGAACGTCGTCTATGGTGGTGCATGCATTACACATATAACTCTTAGGCGCTAAAACATTGATTTTCGTGTCATCGGCTATAGAGGGGGTGTAATGACATCACAAGACAACTTTCGGTGGCCATATTGGATGACACACAGAAGGCTTGCAACTGCCTACACTGTGCTTATTTACTGATTTGTTGGTTTGTTTGTCACTGTTTTGAGTAGTTGGGCCTCAGAAGTTGTTGCTAAAGTGCTGTGAGTAAACACATTGGATGTAAACTGCCCAGAACCTCCCATAACACAAGAAAACTCTGTTTTACTCCATCTGCATGCATTCACAACATGGCTATGGAGAGTGCTCATAATCCAATATGGCAGCCCACTGACCGTTGATTGCTAAGTAATGACGTCACGTGCACTCCCTCTATTGGACCTTATGTGTTACCTTAGATGTTGCCAGGATGTAAAACTCCAACAAAAAAACTAAACAAAAAACTAATACATACGCAACCGGGTGCGTGCCCCACGGTGCCATGTGCTTCGTTCTCAGCATCGTTGATACCATCGCCTTCACCCAGGTGGCGTCGATGTCGCTCAGGTTGTGGCTGCTGGGTGCGTCGCCTAGTCCTGTTTGTGGATTCCATTTTGGATTCACCACATTGACGCCGACCCTACTGCTCGCTGCGTCCTTCAGCCGCTGGTCATCCTTCTCCTGCATCCGGAAGTGCTCCTCCAAACTCTTGTACACGCCGGTGACCCCCGTGCTTCTGCGGCGGGCAGACATTCCCGAGACACCGGCCCCGGCGCGTACGCCCGCGTTCCCCAGCGGGGCTCGGTGGTTCACCCGGTCTCGCGCCTTGGTGCCCCCGCCGGGTCGCGGTTTACTCGGCTCCTGGTGGACCAGTGTCACCTCTGGAAGACAAAAATCATGGCTATTTTCAACTGGCACTGGTGATTGCTTTGTTGCTGCTAATGGTAATCGGGTCATTTTTAATTCTAGCAGAATCCATGTTCATATGATGGTTTTCATGATGTGCACTTTTATCAGAGTTGAAAAAACCCCCAAACAATTTCACTTTTTGATTTTGATCTTATACAAAATATGGACTAGACGGGATGGCCGAATGAGTTAGAGCATCCGTCCCCCGTGCTGGTAGATCGTGGGGTCGTGACTTCGAACCCTGGTCGAGTCAAACCAATGACTTAAAAATTGATACTTGTTCCTTCCTAGCCTGGTGCTTGGCATTATTAGGATAGGGCAAGGACTGGTTGGCTCAGTGACAGGATAATGTGACTGAGTGGGATATCGGGTCATGGTGCCAGCGGCCTGGTTTCCCAGTGGGACAGCACTATAAAGTTGCCATGAGTGCGCACTGTCACAAGTCGGTACCCGTCCTGATATGACCTTAGATGTTGCTAGGATGTAAAACAACAAACAAACAAACAAATATACAAAATATCACTGGTGCAACATGGAAACCAAACACAGATCCAGAACATCATATTAAAGTTGCATAGTCCGATGGTTTTGAGTTTCAGTCATTTTCTGAGATAAATATTTTTAAATGATTGCTATAATCTACTTTACTTTTATTTGAAGTAACTTTTATTTTACATGGTTAACTTTTGAGATATCTGAAGTGCAAGCATGCAACATCAAATTGAACAAGACATGCCAAAACTCTGACAGCATTGGCTGTAGCAGTGACAGGTTTCTATTAAATTGGCACTGTATTCCCGCACATGTGGCAATACATGCTTTAAATGTCCATCTGTATTTACATGTAAGTTAGATATGTAGAAATCAAATGTAGATAATTAGGTTAGGTTTGGAAATTTGATGCTTCATCGGGCTGTGCAACTTTAATCGCAATATCGGGTAGCATAGTGTGTTCATCAATTACACAACCGCCCCTTGGTGGTAATTTTATTTAAAGTTGCATAGTCCGATGGTTTTGAATTTCTGTATTTTTTCTGAGATAAATATTGTAGTGGTCTGCACTGACCTCTCAGGCAAGTAATCACATGGACAGGTAGGCGTGGGGAGTGTATTGATATCAGGGAGCCTAGGTGGTGTAATGGTTAGCACACTGGCCCGGAATGCAAAGAGATGTGGGTTCGAGTCCCGCTCTAGGCACAGTATTTCCCATTTTCATCACCCTCACGACACTGGTTGCTGTGACCAGGATCCTGTACAAGCTTTGCGCTGTATGGTTGTTGAACCTACCCTGTGTATGTATGTGTTAGTGCATTGCCTGTATGTATGTAATTGTAAGCATTACAAGACTTACAATTCCAGGGGGACGAGTGTAGTGGTCTGCACTGACCTCTCAGGCAAGTAACCACATAGACAGGTAGGCGTGGGGAGTGTGTTGATATCAGGGAGCCTAGGTGGTGTAATGGTTAGCACACTGGCCCGGAATGCAAAGAGATGTGGGTTCGAGTCCCGCTCTAGGCGCAATATTTCCCATTTTCATCACCCCCACGACACTGGTTGCCGTGATCAGGATCCTGTACAAGCTTTGCGCTGTATGGTTGTTGAACCTACCCTGTGTATGTATGTGTTAGTGCATTGCCAGTATGTATGTAATTGTAAGCATTACAAGACTTACAATTCCAGGGGGACGAGTGTAGTGGTCTGCACTGACCTCTCAGGCAAGTAATCACATGGACAGGTAGGCGTGGGGAGTGTATTGATATCAGGGAGCCTAGGTGGTGTAATGGTTAGCACACTGGCCCGGAATGCAAAGAGATGCGGGTTCGAGTCCCGCTCTAGGCACAATATTTCCCATTTTCATCACCCCCACGACAATATATTAGATTGACCACTAGTATCTACTTTACATTAGTTCAAAGTTACTTTTATTTTAAATGGTAAACTTTTGAGATATTTTGAGTGCAAACATGGAAAATGAGTTTTGGCAATCTTGCCAAAACTCTGACACCATAGACTTCTGCTGTAACAGGTTCGGTTAAATTGACTCAGTATTACCTTCTACTCAGAAACAAATATTTAATAAGTGCATTAGTATCTAAGTTAGATATGTGAAATCAAATCTAGATAATTGGTTTGGTTTTGAAAATTTGATATTTCATCGGACTATGCAGCTTTAAACAAAATGCACATTTTACTCCCCCCCCCCCCCCCCCCCCCCCCGTCCCATTATCAGTAGCAGGCTGAGCCAAGCAACGTTGACCAATCCAGACATTGCAAGATCCCTGCGCAAAATGGCAACAAGTATCAATATTGAAAGTCTTTACTTTGACTCTGTCGAGGTTTGATCCCATGAGAAGCGGGGCCCCAACCCTCCCCTACCCACTCAGCCGTCCTGTTATAACTGTGGGTGGGAGTGTGTGTGTTTGATGGAGTCACCCACAAAGACCTGGCAAGTCTTTCTACTCCATCACTCCTACATGGCTGTTCAACCTCAGCCTTAAGGCCTGCTCAACACACATCCCTCAGATGTTCAAATATCCCATGCATCATACATGTTCGTCAGGAAGATGAGAGGACTCTCCTCATACCAGCCACAGCTCCAACCTTTTACCCAGAACAGAAATTTATATAATACATATTATACTTATACAGTATAACCGTGTGCGGAAGGTCGGGACTTCGGTTCCCGCTCGAGTCAAACCAATTACTTAAAAATTGATACTTGTCGCTTCCTAGCCTGGCGCTCAGAATTAATAGGATAGGGCAAGAACTTAAACCAAACTTGAAGGGACCCTAGAAATTTGTTTGGATTAACCAATCATTGGTTTAACCGAGCTTTGGCTTCGACTTTGACTTGGCTTTGGCAAAATTGCAGGTGCATTATGAATGTAATATACAATGTATGTGGACACTTTGATTATTGTTTTTTACGTGTATACAGTATAACCCCATTAGACCAAGCTTGGTTAAGCCACACGATCGTTTAATCCAAACTTTTTTTGGCGACCCAGCAAAATACTACCATTTATCATATAAAAAAAGTTGGTGAGGTCTCAGATGACCTTATAACCACATGCAAGTTTGGTTTAACCATACTGGAAGTGGCCTGGGGTCCGACAATCTTGTTTGGATTAACCGATAGTTTGGATTAACCGACGTTGGTTTATCCAACTCTTTTATATAATAAATGGTAGTATTTTGCCAGGCCGCTGAAAAAAGTTAGGATTAACCGATCGTTTGGTTTAACCGAGCTTGGTTTAACGGGGTTATACTGTATCCAGAATGTTGAGTGCGATCGCAAACGCATCAACTCACCATTATTTGAGTAGTCATCAATTAGGATGATTTTTCTCTCTCGCCCCCCCTATCTCTCTCTCTCTCTCAACACACCCACACACATACACACATATAATATATATATATATATATATATATTTATGTCCATCATACTGATTGAGACTACAGAGGCCTATATATGTGCGTATATATCTCTATCTATCTCTATATATCTCTATATTATATATCTCTATATATCTATATATATCTAAGTCTCTATATATCTATATGTACATCTATATATCTATATAATGTATACCTATATATATATATATCTATATATGTATATCTATATATGTATATATCTATATATGTGTATCTCTATACATGTATATCTATATATATCTATATCGATATATCTGTATATATCTATATATCTATTTATATATCCATATATATACACATATAGACATACATATCTATATCTATACATATATATCTATATATATATATCTATTTATATATATATATATATACATATATAGACATGTATAATATATGGAACTGGTCTATATCCCCATACTCTTGGCTACGCATGAGCACCAGGAGTGATTTATTTCACTCAATGCCGTGGCGTTTGTCACTGACGGGTAATTTGATATGTGGCGAGGAGTCACTGCTTGTCACTGAGTGATTATTTGAGGGCAGATACACACGACACATGATCGCCCTTGAGCTGTGCTGCTAAACTCCCCAATAAGGCCCACCAAGGCAGCAGAAGATCGCCAGCTTTGGGAGACTTTGCTAAGGAAAATCCCGGCGTGTTCTTAAAGGGGGGGGGGGGGGGTCTTATTTTGGCTAAACAGGATCAAACTATGGACATTTTATTTACCCCCAACAAATTAAAATCTTAAATCGACAAGATTGATACGAGCGGGTTAAATTGACTAAATTGTATAAAGAGTCTTCAATGTTCACTAAAAAGTCTTCCGACCGAGAGGCGATTCCCGCCCCGAGCACGGGGCGGGGGGAGGGTGAGGTGTATGCTGGGCCCCCCCCCCCCCCCCCGCCCACGGGGGGGGGGAACCACTACAGAGCTTATTACACTCGATAAAGGGTTTATCAAGATCCATATTTTATCTCAGCCATTTTAGTCAAGCGTAACAATTTTAATGTTACATTTGTTGAATAAGCAGGGACAATTTTCCACAATAAAGTCGCCATGAGTGCGCAGTCATAAGTCAGTACCCGTTCTGATATGACCTTAGTTGTTGCCAGGACATGAAACCCAAACAAACAACAGCATGCCTATGTACACTATGATATAATGCCACAATATAGTGCTGAGGAGAGGGAAATAACTGGTTTGCTCTGTATCAGGATAATGTGACTGACTGGGATAACAGGTAACGGGGCTGACGGCCTGGTCTCCCAGTGGGGCAGCACTATAAAGTCGCCATGAGTACAAGTCGGTACTGATCCCCGTCCTGATATGACCTTAGATGTTGCCAGGATGCAAAACTCCAACAACCAGGCCACCAACACCTAATATCCCACTCAGTCACATTATCCTTACACTGAGCCAACCAGTCTTTGCCCTATCCTAATAATGCCGAGCGCCTCACTAGGAAGCGACAAGTCTCAATTTTTAAGTCATTGGTTTGACTCGACCAGGAGTCGAACTGGTGGGTTCGAATCCCACGATCTACCAAAACGGGAGACGGACGCTCAACTCATTCGGCCATTCTGTCTGGTCGCTGACCTGGTTGCCAGACATGATGACTTACAACTCAGTCAGCCATTCTGCTCCTCTTCACGCTGTTTACATGCACTTTACATACCACACTTTGACTAGGCAGCCTTTAAGCCCCAAGGCAGTAGACCCAGCCATCCGTCTGGGAGGGTTTATTAAAGGACACCCATATGCGCGACTATCCATCTGTAGACTTATAGCTTAAGGGCAGTGGCACAAAATGACATTCTTAACAAGCAGCCATTGTCAGGAAAATATCTGATTATCACACAGCGACACCAAACCGAGACCAGAGTTTGATGTCCTGGCAACATCTAAGGTCATATCAGGAAATGTACTGTTTTCTGACAGTGCACACTCATGGTGACTTTATAGTGCTACCCCACTTGGAACTCAGGCTGTGGGCACCATGACCCAATATCCCACTCAGTCACATTATCTTGACACTAAGCTAAGCAGTTCTTGCCCTATCCTATTAATTCTGAGCACCAGGCTACGAAGCGACAAGTATCAATTTTAAAGTAATTGGTTTGACTCGACCGGGAACCGAAGTCCCGACCTTCCGCACACGAGGCCAGCGCTTTGCCGATTAGGTCCCCACGCCCGGTGACTAGACAGGATATTTTACTGGTGTACAGCAGACTCATAGACTATCGGAGGTGGTGGGTTCGATTATAATCAACCTAATATAACAAGTATATATGGCAGAAACTCAAAACCATCAGATTATGCAACTTCAACAAAATGATGCCACCTTGCCTCGCGCTTGCTATCACAAGGACAGGGCAAGGATCGGTTGTCTTAGTGTCAGAATAAAGTGACTGAGTTGGATACCATGACATGGTGCCAGCAGAATTTCATCTCAGTGGGACGAACAACATTATAAAGCTGCCATAGATGCACGCTATGACACGTCGGTACCTATCATGCTATAACCTCAGATGTTGCTAGAACCTAAAACTGCAATCATTCATATTTGAGCATACACTTTGTTGTATGTCTATTGTTACCAATATATCCTAGCAAAACGTAACCAAATGTCAAAGTTGTCACATTTTATGTATCATATGAACAACAATATTCCTATCTGCTTTTAGGTGATAAAAGTTATGGTTCTGTAAATTCAGCTTACCATAGTTGGTCAGAAGATTGCTTGTTTTGATTTTACATCCTAGTAACATCTAAGGTCATATCAGGATGGGTCATAACTTTTGACAGTACACACTCATGGCGACTTCATAGTACTGTTACATGGAAAGACTATACTGCTACTGCTAGTATCATGACCTGGTATCCTATTCAGTCACGTTAGCCTGATAGCATAGGATATTAATGTTGAGTGCCAAACTAGGTAGTTTTTTTTTAGTTTTTTTTTTTATTGAGGCTGTATTTATACTGTCCATAGCATATAAGCCTGGGTATTCAGGCTTGTTTTCAATGCTGGCCAGCTGTAGTGTTGGTGTTGTCTTATCACACAGTAGCTGCTGATAAGGTATTTGATTGCCTGTATTTCAGTAGCAGATAGATAGTTGGTTGGTCTGGTTAGTACTATAGTAGTCTATAGACTAGCCTACTCCTATTTACATATCATAGGCTTGTACGCAGCTGTGAGGTGTGTTATCTGGGTGCTTTTGGTATGGTTACCTTCCATTGGGCGTCTCGCTGGTGGGCCGTGACATGTATCACCTGCCCCTTTGCGGTGCAGCTTAGTTGGGGGTTCCTAGCCTTATTTTGCACAGATATTTTTTGTATGTTTTTAGGTCAGGAATTTGTCGTTCCTTTACTGTTTGGGCATTCCACACCTTGGCAGCCATTTCTAGCGTGCTTCTCTCGTGAGCTTTTATTTGGCTTCTGGTCTGCTTTAGTAGTGGCGCATTATTTGCTCTAGTTGCCCTTTGTGGTTTTGTTAGGAGTTTATTGTCTTGACTATAGCTGTATGCTAATGTTTTCAGATGAATTATTCTCCTATTTTCTAGCAATTTTACTTTGGTTCTTTTGTGTATGTCATAGGTGGGGTGCAGCTGTCTACTCTGAGGCAGATTTTCAGGCTCTGTTCTGTAGTGTTTGCAGTTTTTTTAGAAGTTCTTTCTTTGCACCCATGTAGTTTACATCTCCATAGTCAAAATAGGGTAGCACCATGCCCTTGAAGATTTTTATTGACATTTCTTGTGTCATGTAGTCTCTTAGCTTTGCAAATAGCCACAGTTTGTGGTTTACCTTTTGGACAATTTTGTTTATACATAGGTTGTAGTTTAGTTGGCTGTCCAACTCAAGGCCTAGGTATTTGTAATGGTCTACATTTTCTAGTGTTTGGCTTCCTAGCTTACAGTGTAGTTTTCTTTCTGGCATTTGTTTATGCGAGAAGAGAACTGTTTTTGACTTGCTTGTGTTGATGGTTATTTTGTTGGACTCACACCACTCATCCAGTTTTAGTAGGAGCTTGTTTAGTTTAGTTATTACCTCCTCTTCTGTGGTGCCGTTTGCATATATGACTGTGTCATCTGCATATAGTTGGAGGCATTCGGTTTGTAACCATTTTTCAAGATCGTTTATGTAGATTATAAAGAGCAGTGGCCCTAGCACTGACCCTTGGGGTACACCACATGTGACAGGTTGGTTGTCTGATAGTGTATTGTTTATTTTTGTTCTCTGTTGCCTGTCTTTCAGGTAGCATTTTATCCAGTCCATAGTGTTGGATTTTATGCCCATGGATTCTAGTTTTTCCAATAGTATGTTATGGTCTACTGTATCGAATGCTTTGCTGAAGTCAATGAAGGCTGCTCCAACTAATTGTTTTTGGTTCATTGACGCCAATATGTCATTTGTTAGGTTAGCTATTGTTTTAGATGTGGAGTGCAGTTTCCTGAAACCTCCTTGTCTTTCGTTTAGTATATTGTTTTTTTCCAGGTGTTCATTTATGTGTCTATGTAGCACTTTTTCAATGAGCTTGCCTGGGGTTTGAAGAATCGATATTGGCCTGTAGTTTCCCATGTTTTGTTTGTCTCCACTTTTGTGGATAGGGGTAATGGTTGCCATTTTCCAGGCTGAGATAAAATGCCCCTGTTCAAAGGAGATGTTGAATAGGTCGACTATAGTGGCTGGGATGGCTTGGAGTGCCTCTTTCAGCATTTTGGTTGGTATTTCGTCTATTCCACTTGGTTTATTTGTGTCTATGTCATTTATTAGTTTTTTTACTTCTATTATATCTGTTTTGCAGGTGGGGATTTCATTCTGCACAGTTCCTGATCTATTTTCCCACCTTTTTTTAAATTTTCCTGACAGCGTTTGTCCTATTGTGGCAAAGTGCGTGTTCAGTTTGTTTGCTGCATCTTTGTCTGAGAGTATTGTCCCTTCGTTATCTTGGAAGGTTGTGTGCTCTTCTTTGTTATTTTTGGGGAATAATAGGTCTACATTCTTCCAGAATCTGTTTGTATTGCTTCCCCAGTCTCTGTCCTGCTTTATTATGTATTTCTTTTTTGCTGTTCTCACAGCTTTGAGAGAGTGGTTTCTGGCAATATGGTAGGCCAGTTTGTCTTCTATAGTTTCTGTGAGCTTTGCTTTATTACCCAGTTTACTTTTGGCTATGATGAGCGTTAGCAGGTCATTGTCTACCCAGGGGTCCTGGTTTTTTTGTATTTTTATTTTCTTAATGGGGCACATCTCGTCAGCTGATTTTCTTATTTCTGCGATGATGTTGCCCCAATAGATATTAACATCATCTCTGTTTTGTGTGATGTTGTTTATGTTTTGGTGCAGATGATTTTTTAATGCATCTTCTGAGTAGTTTTTTAGGGACCTGCCCATCTTATACTCATAGTGATTTGTGCTTTTTAGTTTTTTCCTTGTTACATATATTAGCTCATGATCACTTATACCCCAGCTCCTGGTGCCCCATTTAGTGGCGTGGTTTGAGTTGGTTAGTATTAGGTCAATTGTGGTGCTATTTTTACTGAGCCTTGTTTTTTCAGTGATGAGCTGTTGTAGGCCTAAGATTTTGATTGTGGTTTGCAGCATTAGTTTGTTTTTATCATTGCTGTTGTAATTTACATTAAAGTCTCCTAGTATGAAGATTTCTGCCTTTGTCAGTTTTTTTATGGTGTTTATGCTCTTCTCTAGGGCTTCAATGAAGAGTTCAATTTCCCCTGATGGAGGTCTGTAGAGGCTTGCTATGGCTATATTTGCTTGCTTTTCATTTTTTATTAGGCACCATAGTAGTTCTATGTGTTCATTTGATAAGTTAGCTGTTATTAGTGCTTCAGGATCTAGAATTTTGGTGTCTTTGCAGTAAAGGGCAACACCTCCACCCTTTTTTGTTTGGTTTAGTGTGTTATTTTGCTGCCTATCATTGCGTACAAGCCTATATCCATCTATGTTGAGGGTGTTGTTTTTGTGGTTGTCAGTGAACCATGTTTCTGACAGTGCCAGTATGTCGAGATTTTCTCTTTTTAGGTGTATTTTTATTGTGTCGATTTTGTTGGATGCACTCTGGCAGTTTAGGTGGGCAAAGTGTGTGCCCCTCCCCAGCTTGCATTCAATTTCTTCTACCATATATATTTGTGCTTTTCGGTGAGTGGTTGCTTGATTTCGCGAATTTTACTTTTTAGTTTTAGTTAGATTGAGTTTGTGTGTGTGTGGGTGTGTGGGGGGGGGGGGTGGTGCTGGTGCATGCAGCACACGCATCTCCCTCTGGTGGGTAGTTGTGTAAGTCACTGCACTTATTACCTGTTTTGTGTGGAGGATGGCATATTTTTAGTAAAGCGTGTTAGTGAGATAGTAAATTTGTGATATTCATGGTTTGGAGCCCTGGTTCCTTTCCCAGTTCTCCCCGATCTGAACATTTGTTATAGTTTTGTTTATTCCTTATTTATATTTTTCCTTTTTATTTGTTGGCATTTGTCAGGGTTTCCTTGACTTTTTGGAGGATGTCCCCCATTTTATTTTTGTAACCTGGTTTTATCGTTTCTCCTTCACTGGCGCTGTCCAGGTACCTTCCTGACAAGTATAACGTAATGCTGCAGTCACACTACGACGCTTCTCTCCAACGCGCGTCGACGTGTGTCAATTTTTGGCGAAACGTCGGGAGACATCGGGAAGCGTTACGCGCGCGTCAGGCGTGCGTCGGTACACGTCAGTACACCTTGATGGAAGTGGACGGTCGTCGAGGATTGTCGGTGTGCGTCAGGGCGCATTGAAAGTTTTGTGCTTGCACAAAACTTTCGACGACCGACAATGCGCATCAACGCACGGGTGCCAATATTATGGCGACGTCCGAAGCACGTCGACAGCGCTGGAAGATCGTTAGGCGAACGGTAAGCACACGCCTCGCACGTGAGGGTCGTCTCCACACGTTGCGCCAAATGGTTGCTTTGTTGTTTTACGCCCTAGCTACATCTAAGGTCATATGATGATCTCGCGCCAAACTTTTTTCTTTTTTTTTCCGAATGCGTCGACACACATTGGCCGCGTGCTACTAACACGCTGTGCTGACACCAAACTTTTTCCCAACACCGCCGAAAAATTGGACGTGTCTCGACGTGTACAACTTATTTTGCGCATTTGCGGCGCGCCGGCGAGAAGCGTCGTAGTGTGACTGCAGCATTAGTAAGCCATCGGTTTGATTCAACTGGAATGTATGCCCGTGTTTCTTTCGCAATGTCTGCACAACAGAAACCCACCACTCCACATTTGTGAGTATGTATGAAGAGTTCAGGTGCAAAAACCGACAAATCGATCTTAGTCTTCTGGAAGATAGAATTTTATTGTTGTATTTCCAGTTCAAGTCTATCAATTTCATATTGAGTGGGGTATTATATAGGAGATGTGGCTGCTTCTGCGGGGGGATAAACCACCCCAAAATAAACAGATTTGATTATCGGAATGATGGCAGCCTTGGCTCAAATGTGGTAGTCATGGTTTCATTTCGGCCCGGATGGTGTTTGTCGGTTTGTGCGCCTGAACTCAAATGTGGTAGTCATGGTTTCAATTCGGCCTGGATGGCATTTGTCGGTTTGTGCGCCTGAACTCAAATGTGGTAGTCATTGTTTCAATTCGGCCTGGATGGCATTTGTCGGTTTGTGCGCCTGAACTCAAATGTGGTAGTCATGGTTTCATTTCGTCCTGGATGGTGTTTGTCAGTTTGTGTGCCTGAGCTCAAATGTGGTAGTCATGGTTTCATTTCGTCCTGGATGGTGTTTGTCAGTTTGTGTGCCTGAGCTCAAATGTGGTAGTCATGGTTTCATTTCGTCCTGGATGGTGTTTGTCAGTTTGTGTGCCTGAGCTCAAATGGGGTAGTCATGGTTTCATTTCGTCCTGGATGGTGTTTGTCAGTTTGTGCGCCTGAGCTCAAATGGGGTAGTCATGGTTTCATTTCGTCCTGGATGGTGTTTGTCGGTTTGTGTGCCTGAGCTCAAATGTGGTAGTCATGGTTTCATTTCGTCCTGGATGGTGTTTGTCAGTTTGTGTGCCTGAGCTCAAATGTGGTAGTCATGGTTTCAATTCGGCCTGGATGGCGTTTGTCGGTTTGTGTGCCTGAGCTCAAATGTGGTAGTCATGGTTTCATTTCGTCCTGGATGGCGTTTGTCAGTTTGTGTGCCTGAGCTCAAATGTGGTAGTCATGGTTTCAATTCGGCCTGGATGGCGTTTGTCGGTTTGTGCGCCTGAGCTCAAATGTGGTAGTCATGGTTTCATTTCGGCCTGGATGGTGTTTGTCAGTTTGTGCGCCTGAGCTCAAATGTGGTAGTCATGGTTTCAATTCGGCCTGGATGGCGTTTGTCGGTTTGTGCGCCTGAGCTCAAATGTGGTAGTCATGGTTTCAATTCGGCCTGGATGGCGTTTGTCGGTTTGTGTGCCTGAGCTCAAATGTGGTAGTCATGGTTTCAATTCGGCCTGGATGGCGTTTGTCGGTTTGTGTGCCTGAGCTCAAATGTGGTAGTCATGGTTTCATTTCGTCCTGGATGGTGTTTGTCAGTTTGTGTGCCTGAGCTCAAATGTGGTAGTCATGGTTTCAATTCGGCCTGGATGGCGTTTGTCGGTTTGTGTGCCTGAGCTCAAATGTGGTAGTCATGATTTCATTTCGTCCTGGATGGCGTTTGTCGGTGCGTGTGCCTGAGCTGAAATGTTGTAATCATGATTTCATTTCGTCCTGGATGGCGTTTGTCGGTTTGTGTGCCTGAGCTCAAATGTGGTAGTGATGGTTTCATTTCGGCCTGGATGGCGTTTGTCGGTGCATGTGCCTGAGCTGAAATGTTGTAATCATGGTTTCATTTCGGCCTGGATGGCGTTTGTCGGTGCGTGTGCCTGAGCTGAAATGTTGTAATCATGGTTTCATTTCGGCCTGGATGGCGTTTGTCGGTGCGTGTGCCTGAGCTGAAATGTGGTAGTCATGGTTTCATTTCGGCCTGGATGGCGTTTGTCGGTTTGTGCGCCTGAGCTCAAATGTGGTAGTCATGGTTTCAATTCGTCCTGGATGGCGTTTGTCAGTTTGTGTGCCTGAGCTCAAATGTGGTAGTCATGGTTTCATTTCGTCCTGGATGGCGTTTGTCAGTTTGTGTGCCTGAGCTCAAATGTGGTAGTCATGATTTCATTTCGTCCTGGATGGTGTTTGTCGGTTTGTGTACCCAAGCTCAAATGGTAGTCATGGTTTCATTTCGGCCTGGATGGCGTTTGTCAGTTTGTGTGCCTGAGCTCAAATGTGGTAGTCATGGTTTCAATTCGGCCTGGATGGCGTTTGCCGGTTTGTGCGCCTGAGCCCTTCATACTGTGATACTAAATTGAGTACCACCTGAGTCTGGGCGGCGACACACTGGCACGTGAATGGTCTCCAGTGACCCCGCTAAGGACGGGTGAAAAGGCATATTTATGGCGCCCCATTTCACACTGAAATAAACAAGTAGCATCGCATTAACTCCCCGACCTTCCGCCCACCTTGTTCATGTTTGGTTGTTGGAGTTTTACGTCCTGGCAACACTTAAGATCATATCAAGACGGGTACCGACTTGTGACAGTGTACATTTATGTCTGTTTGTTTTGGTTGTTGTTTTACGTCATAGCAACATATAAGGTCACATCAGGACGGGTACCGACTTCTGACGGTGCACACTCTTGTGTCTTTATAGTGCTGCCCAACTGGGAGACTAAGCCACCAGCACCATGACCTGATATCCCACCCAGTCACATTATCCTGACACAGAGCCAACCAGTCCTTTCCCTATCCAAATAATGCCGAGTGCCTGGATGGTAAGTGACAAGTATACATTTTTACGTCATGGGTTTGACTCGACCAGGGTTCGAACCTGTGGGTTTGAATCCCACGATCTAGACGATCTAGACTCATTCGGACATCCTATCTGGTGGCTTGTTCAAGGTGGGCACTGCCGAACATCCCCATACACTCCCGTACACCCCATACACCGCCACACACCCCCATACATCCCCATACACCCTCATACATTCCCACACACCCCCACAACCCCCATACACCCCCTACATCCCCATACACCCACAACCCCCACACAGCCCCATACCGCCCCATACACCCACACATACACCCATACACACCTATACAACCCCGTACATCCTCATACACCCCCATACACCCCACACCCCCATACACCCCCCATACCCCATACACCCCACATCCCCATACAACGCCATACAACCCCGTACCCCCCTGTTTACCCGCACAGAGCCGTGCGAGGAGGAGCCATGCAGCATGATCACGGGACACCTTACAGATGGTCATGTCAGATTCTCGCTGTGAGCATCCATCAACACTTTGTCTTCCAGACACTCAAGTACACAAGTCGAGAATCTGACTTCCATTATCTCTGAATACACACGTTTCGTTCTATGTGATGTGTTCTGAATACCCCCACCCCCCCCCACCCCGCCCCCCAACAACCTGATCAATGAAAGGAGGGATATTCTGGGTTATTAATATTATACTCGTATAATTCTAATACATCGTATATATACACATATTATGCAGAGAGTTGGGGAGAAATAAGAAAACAACTCAACACAAGCACAGTAGAGTGGAGAGTGGAGAGTGGAGAGTAGAGAGTGGAGAGTGGAGAGTGGAGAAAGGAAACGGAGGTGGCGCTAGTGTCGAAGGTTGGCTACACTGACAGTGGTAAAGGCGCTGTCACACTACAACGTATGGCGGCGGCGTGTGCATAACGTGTCAAAATAATTTGAAAATCAAAATAGGTCGAGATACAGCGAACTTTTTGCACTGCAGGTGGTCTCAGCGACATATGAAGCGTATGCACAGCATACGCCTGGCATATGCCTACCATATTCCTAGCGTATGGTGATGTATGCAAAGCATATGACAACGTATACTCGGTGTACTGCCGACGTATGGCCACCGTATGCCTAGCATAGCAGCGTATGAGTAGCATATGAGTAGCGTATTCAAAACTTATGCATAACATATGCAAAGCGTATGATGACATATGCTATCGCCGTTAGGCCACGCCCCGATCACTCCGCCCCCAGGACTGCCAGAAGAAGCCTGGTGGTGCCTTTATATACCAAGAGGCAACACGCTGGGCATATGCTCGAAATACGCTCGGAATACGCTAGGGGTATGCCAGCACATGCTAGGGGCACGCTCGCACACGTTACCGGTATGTTAGGCATATGCTATGTATGCCAGTGATATGCGGAGGGCGCCAGTTCAACGTACAGCTAACCTATGCCAACCTACCCCTAACATGTGCATAATGTATGCCGATGTACGCCAAGCATACACCCATCCTATGAGAAACGTATGAGCCATACGCCGGCATAGGTTGACAATTTTTGAACATGCACAACATTTCTTTTGCGGCTCGACCTACGCCAACCTACACTGACCTACACCGACCTATGATGCCGTAACTCAAGTGTACTTGACATATGCCCAACCTATGCGTAACCTATGACGTTGTATGCCGATGTGTTGGTCGAAAATGGCATACGTCGGCATACGCTAACGCCATACATCGTAGTGTGACAGCCCCTTTAGCCTGAGACAAATGGTGTATGGCACACGCTGATGGGTAAATACAGAACCATTCACCGGCAATTTTGACCTTTAAATTGTTTGTAATGGTAGGGCTGTTTTTGCTCGACCAAAGTCGAAATAAAACCGCTTCCACCAACGCCTCGTCTCGTTTGTCTTGCTTCCTGGTATAGCTGATATGCATATATGTGCTGGCATGAGGTTCTCGTGAACCCCGCATGGTGTGTGCTTGGCATAAGTGGGAAAGTCACAAATTTGGATGGTGACCTCATATAACCTGCGTTTGAAAGGATCTGCAGCTATACGAGTTGTGCATCAGAGCTTGGAGAAGTGGCATTTGTGAGGTACATTTGTGGTGTATAGAGTTCAACACAGCAGGGAATTTTATATAGGAATTAATTTGGTTGGTTGGTTGTTGGAGTTTTACGTCCTGGCAACATCTAAGGTCATATCAGGACGGGTACAGGACTTGTGACAGTGCACACTTATGACGACTTTATAGTGCTGCCCCACCATGACCTGATATCTCAGTCAGTCACATTATCCTGACACTGAGCTAATCAGTCCTTGCCCTATCCTATTAATATCGCATACCAGGCTAAGAAGCAACACGTATCAATTTTAAAGTCATTGGTTTGACTCGACCGGGAACCGAACTCCCGACCTTTCACACGTGAGGTCAGCGCTTTGACCGGTCCTTGCCCTATCCTATTAATGCCGAGTGCCAAGCTACAAAGCGACAAGTATCAATTTAGTAAGTCATTAGTTTGACTCGACCGGGAATTGGATTCCCGATCTTCCACACGGGACGGCTGCGCTCTACAGATTCCTCCACCGTGGCCAGTAGATATAGGAATTAAGTCATTGGGAGAAACTGAGTGAAATGCCGTGTGACCTGATCTGAAATATTGCAGCACATGCCAGTGGAACTACATTTATTTATTCATAATCCCAACTGCGGATACAGGGGAACATTAGAACTATAGTAGATCATTCAATCTGTAATTATTGAATTATTCCACACTTTTTACTTGTACAGAGAATAACGTCATACGCAAAATGCTTAAAATGTACTTTAAATAATGTCTGGTTTGCACTACATTCCAAGTTTGTAAGTATTTGTTCCCTACTTGACATCATTATCATGAGGCCAACCATGAGGTTTGAATGACAATGATAGCCATATATTCACCACAGAGAAACTCAAGTCCCAAATAAATCTTAGTAATGATTTCAGGTTATACAACAGAGCGGCTGTGACTAGTCACAATTGACCATTCCCAGGAACCCAAAGCCCCTGGCATCATGCCCCGATATTAGCGACTAAGTCTACATCTGTGAGCTCTATTGTAGTTGAATGTCGGTTTATGTGTGACCCTAATAATAAACTCAGTCATGCGTGTCGTATTGAAGGTAAACGCCTCCTCAACAAAGCAGACGGGTATGCGATTAGTGCATGGGTAAAGCTAGCATTCCTTACACGCGGTATGCGGCATGCGAATGCGAATGCGAATGCGAATGCGAATGCGGCAAAGAATGGAAAAGCATCTAAGTGAATAGGGGGGCTTCCATGCCTCCGAATGCGAATGCTAATGCAAATGCGGCAACTGAATCGGTCCCTGTAGCCATCGGTGCGGCATGCGAATGCGAATGCGAATGCTGCTGTGTTTGCCATAGAAACCATTACTATTCCTTCACACATTTGGAGGAAAAACCCCAACAAATGTTGGGGGTTGGCATATATCTATGCCGCATATACGACATTCGCATGCCGCATGGCGCATACCACATATAAGGAATCTTAGCTTTAAACAGGTTCTGGTTAAAGTTGTATAGTCCGATAGTGACTTGAGTCTCTGCCATTTAAAAGATGAATACGTTAGGCTGATTAGCAATATCAGGACGGGTAGCGACTTGTGACAGTGCTCACTCATGGCGACTTTATAGTGCTGCCCCACCATGACCTGATATCTCAGTCTGTCACATTATCCTGACACTGAGATAATCAGTCCTTGCCCTATCCTATTAATGTCACGTACCAGGCTAGGAAGCAACACGTATCAATTTTAAAGTTGCATAGTCCGATGGTTTTGAATTTATGTATTTTTTCTGAGATAAATATATTAGATCGATCACTAGTATCTACTTTACATTAGTTCAAAGTTACTTTTATTTTAAATGGTAAACTTTTGAGATATTTTAAGTACAAACATGGAAAATTAGTTTTGGCAAGCTTGCCAAAACTCTGACACCATAGACTTCTGCAGTAACAGGTTCTGTTAAATTGACTCAGTATTGCCTTCTACGCATAAACAAATGCTTAAAAAGTGCGTCAGTATATAAGTTAAATCTGTAAAATCAAATCTAGATAATTGGTTTGGTTTTGAAAATTTGATATTTCATCAGACTATGCAGCTTTAAAGTCATTGGTTTGACTCGACTGGGAAGCAAACTCCAGACCTTTCGCACGCGATTGTCAGCGCTCTACCGATTAGGCCACCGTGTCGGGTCTATATAATGTATGCATATCATCTTTGCCCTGTGTACAAAGCACCCCATATGTATGGCTGGGACCTCTGTGTTCGGTTCAACAAACAATTCCATGACTGCCCAACTTAATGTGTCCATACAGTACATCTGTGTCATATCAACTCAAATGAACCACTAATATCAAATTAAAGCTCTCTTCAAAACGAAACAGAATATATAACTCACAAGGAGCAAAGCGTTGCAAACTACATATCTCTATCAGAAAATATAATTTCAAGGAATGATAAGCGAATTGTTGGGGATTTGTTAGTTGAAAGTGCCCTTATGGATCAGAGTGTCAGTGAGGGTAAATCTTTGTTTGCTCTTATCTTATTGGTAATTCATCTACTTCAAGCCTCAAAGTAAGGACGGTCCGGGGTTTCTGACCTTTTCCTGGCGGCCTCCACTTGTGACAATGCTCGACCTATTCTCTGTGACAGGTGAGGGAGGGGGAGACGGGAAAACCGGATGTCAGTGACAATAATGGTGGCTCCGGGGGTTGAGGGCAAAGATTGGCAGGCATTGCAATGGGTAATAAATACCCCAGTCACACTATGCTTGCAACCACTTTGTGACGACTTGGCGACCACACAAAACAAGTGGTCGCAAAAATGGTCGCAGCCGCTGTACCAAAAACCTCATTGCAACCAAATTGGGCACTGACCATTGTCATATTATAATATTTCTGAATGCCCGGCCACGTTTGGGACACCAGATAATACTACAAAAACTCTCCCCTTCATATCACTTATCTATCAACTCATTAACTAATGCCCGGCACACACCTCCCGTTTACGACGTAAAACTGCCCGTTTACGATGTAAAACTGGGTTTTAGTCGTTAGGTGTGCGACCCCCTAGCACACCAGAGCCTTGCAATTCGCGACCTAAAACTCAGTTTTAGGCCTTAAAACTCGAATCGCAAGGGATTCGAAAAACGAATCGGGCCGTTCAAGAAACGGTAGGTGTGCGCGGTCAGTCGTATCGTAAACGGTATATGTGTGATACCCAACGTCCGTTTGCGATCCAAGTCCTCTGTGTCTCTGTGTGTCTCTTTGTCTGTGTGTGTCTGTGTGTGTCTCTGTGTGTGTCTCTGTATGTGTCTCTGTGTGTGTCTGTGTGTGTGTCTCTGTGTGTGTCTCTGTGTGTGTCTCTGTGTCTGTATGGGTGTCTGTGTGCCTATGTGTGTGTCTGTGTGTGTGTGTCTCTGTGTCTGTGTGTGTGTCTGTGTCTGTGTGTGTGTCTGTGTGTGTGTCTGTGTGTGTGTCTCTGTCTATGTATGTGTGTCTATGTGTGTGTCTCTGTGTGTGTCTGTGTGTGTGTGTCTCTGTGTGTATGTATGTGTGTCTCTGTTTATATGTGTGTGTCTCTGTGTGTGTCTGTGTGTGTGTCTGTGTGTGTGTCTCTGTGTATGTATGTGTGTCTCTCTGTGTGTGCCTCTGTGTCTGTGGGTGTGTCTCTGTGTATGTGTGTGTGTCTTTATGTGTGTATCTGTGTCTGTGTGTGTTTCTCTGTGTCTCTGTGTGTGTCTCTTTGTCTGTGTGTGTGTCTGTGTGTGTCTCTGTGTCTGTGTGTGTGTCTCTGTGTCTGTGTGTGTCTGTGTCTGTGTGTGTGTGTCTGTGTGTGTCTGTGTCTGTGTGTGTGCCTCACTCTCACTCTCAGTCTGACTCTCACTCTCAGTCTGACTCTCACTCTCACTCTCTGTGTGTGTATCTGTGTGTGTGACTCTGTCTCTGTGTGTCTCTAGGTGTGTGTGTCTGTGGTGTCTCTGTGTGTCTCTGTGTTTCTGTGTGTGTGTCTCTGTGTGTTTCTGTGTGTCTCTGAGAGTCAGACTGAGAGTGAGAGTGAGACTGAGAGTGAGAGTCAGACTGAGAGTGAGAGTGAGAGTCAGACTGAGAGTGAGAGTCAGACTGAGAGTGAGAGTCAGACTGAGAGTGAGAGTCAGACTGAGACTGAGAGTGAGAGTCAGACTGAGAGTGAGAGTGAGAGTCAGACTGAGAGTGAGAGTCAGACTGAGAGTGAGAGTCAGACTGAGAGTGAGAGTGAGAGTCAGACTGAGAGTGAGAGTCAGACTGAGAGTGATAGTGAGAGTGAGAGTGAGAGTCAGACTGAGAGTGAGAGTCAGACTGAGAGTGAGAGTGAGGCACACACAGAGACACAGACACGCACACACAGACACACACAGAGACACAGAGACACACAGACACAGAGACACACAGACACAGACACACACACAGACACACACAGACACACACACAGAGACACACACACACAGACACACACATAGAGACACACACAGAGACACACACAGAGACACACACAGACACACACACAGAGATACACACAGACACAGAAACACACACAGAGACACAGATACACACACAGACACACACACAGAGACACAGAGACACACACACAGACACACACAGAGGCACACACAGAGACACAGAGACACACACACAGACAGAGACACACAGAGGCACAGAGTAACACACACACAGACACACACAGACACACACAGACACACACACAGACACACAGAACACACACACAGACACACACAGACACACAGAAACACACACACAGACACACACAGAGGCACAGAGTAACACACACACAGACACACACACAGACACACACAGACACACAGAAACACACACACAGACACACAGAAACACAGAGACACACACAGAGACACACACACACAGACACACACACACAGACGCACACACAGACACACAGAAACACAGAGACACACACAAAACGCTAGGAGGCGCTCGGGTAGCTAGGGTAGTTTGTGCTAAAGACACCAGGTGCGTGGATCACAGTCGCAAAAACGGACGGTATATGTGAGCGCTCCAGTCGGGAAACGGGTCGGGTCGGGTCGGGTCGTCAGTTTTAGTGCGCGAATCGTAAACGGTAGGTGGGTGCGGACAAACGGTAGGTGTGTGCCAGCCATAATGCTAAGGAAGAATGAAGACAAGTCACACAGATAAACAGTGGAGAAGTTGTGCTTTAATAACACCAACTCCTGTCCACCTACCAGTGACCTATCATCCACACCCCTTGCCCTCTCGCCACACAAAATATCATTACCTCTTTAGCCTATATAGAAAGCAGTGCCTACAGCCCATGGGCCAGGAGTCCTATGGCTGGGTACACACTCAATTGGAATAGATGAATTTTGATAGCATCAGACAGAGTGTCTGGGGTTCCTGCTCAAGAGTAGGTGTGTCTCACTCAAGAGCCAGGAGTAGAGTGATCTCTCTTCAGTGTGTCTGAAGCAGAGTCTAGAATAATTCTCTCAAAGTGAAGCTAGTGTGGTCAGAGGGCCAATGGGGTGCAGGTGACTGGGCAGTCCACAGCCAGCCAATCAGGCACCTCCACAGTCTGGGTGGGTGGCATCCCCCAGTAGGGGTGGCTGTCACTAAACCCAGCTGCAGGTGGTGTCCTGTGTGTATATATGCAAATTAGGCTGGTGTGCCCACACAGTGGTCATGTAGGGACAGAGCTGCATACAGGTACAATAGATCTCTGTTAAAATGGTCTTTTCTCCAATTGCACTCTTTATGGATGCATAGAGAAACATTTCAACAATTATGACTGAATCTCATATAGGAACATTTCTTCATTAATTTCAGGCATAATATATGAACATATATTTCGCACAGCTTATATCATGTCATCATGGGAGTGGGATATTATTACTTTTAGTTTACATAACATTGTCCCCACTCCGTCGCCCAAGAATAATAATGCTCTCTGCCAATATATAATTCCGAACTGAAAATCCGTATATTTTTACAATATGGTGGGAACCAGTTGGTGACCAGTCGGCGAACAGTTGGTGTCTAGTCGGTGACCAGTGGGTCTTTTGGTCGCAAAAGTGGTCACCAGTGGTCACAAGCCCTAGTGTGACTGGGGTTTTAGGAACAGCGGGAGAGAGTGGAGATTGGATGAACTGTATGGACAACAGGCAGCATGATGATGCTAGGATTGAGTTGGGATGTTGTGGAGGTCAGAGGTTGATGCGCGTTAGAACGATTGTGGGAAGGGGAGAAAAGAGAAAGGGGGGGGGGGGGGAGGAACACAATGGGGGACTAGACGGCAGGAGTAAACAGTGGGGAAATAGATCTACATGTCATCGAATGGGGAAGGAGGAAAAGTAAAGCTTGTTTTATTTAACGACACCTCTAGAGCATATTGATTTTTATCATCGGCTATTGGACGTCAAACATATGGTCATTCTGATATATTTCTTTGGAGGAAACCTGCTGCCACCACATAGGGTACTCTTTCCAATAAGCAGCATGAGGTCTTTTATATGCACTTTCCCACAGACAGGACATCACATACCACAGCCTTTGATGGACCAGTTATGGACCACTGGTTGGACCAGAAAATAGTCCAAATTGCAAATTGGTCCACCGAGCGGGATCGATAAGATGACCGACACCTTCACAGGTGGACACTCTACCAACTGAGCTACGTCCTGCTCCCCTGGAGGAGGACAATGATATGCCCTATATAAAACCATCAGGTAAAAACCATCAGTTTTCAAATAAGAATTAGAACACGCCAATATCAGGTAAATGCGCTGTATCGGGTTAGAACCCGAGCCCGTTCTTACCAGACACTGAATCCGATACAATGTGCATTTCCAGATGAATAGATCATTTAGATGCCACAGTAAGGCACCCCACCCCACTCCAGGGTTATATTGTCAAATGTATATTATTGATGATGATTTTAAATATTCAAGGAATATATAGGATTATGTTCCGAAAACATTTAATGAAAATAAAACCATGTATTTGATATCTAAATATACCACGGATACAATTATTAAAAAATATAACCAGGACTTTAATATTGAAGGAATATAGATATATATATATATATATCTATACACAGATATATATATCTATATATCTATATCTATACACAGATATATATATCTATACACAGAAGATATTTAATGAAAATATAGCTAGTCAATATCTTTCACAGTCACGGAATATATAGAATTCTATTCCAAAGATATTTAATGAAGACATAACCAGATCTTTATTATTTAAGGAATATACAGAATTATACTGCGAAGAAATTTAACGAAAATAAAGATATATATAAATAATAAAACATTTAGTGGTTCTGTGCAAACATGCGGACACCCCATGTCTAAAGCGGGTGTCGAACCATGTTAGGGTGAGCATCCCGCCATTTCACGATGGCACCCCCTTCTGAAGACAATCCTTTATTCAGGTTTTGCTTTGTTGTTGTGGGTTTATGTTCTAGCAACATCCAGGGTCATATCAGAATGGGTACTGACTTGTGAAGCCACAAGTATAAATTTTTAAGTCATTGATTTGACTCGACCAGAGTTCGAACCACTTTTCAGGTGGGTTCGAATCCGACGATCTACCAAAACGTTTGTTCGTTGTTTGTTGTTGTTTTACGTCCTAGCAAGATCTAAAGTCATATCAGGATGGGTACCGACTTGTGACAGCGCGCACTCATAGCAACTTTGGTCGTAATGCTCGCATTGCGGTTGATGCGAGGCGAGGGAGGACCCCCCCCCCCCCTCCTCCTCCAGCCGTTGGCCATTACCTAATCTCCCGCGCTTCCCGCCCTTAAAACCAGCCCCGTGGCCGCCTCAGGCCACTCGCCCTCCTGCCTCCAGACACTCTACTCCTCCAGTCCTTTTTCCCCACCCACCATCCCTATACACCAACTCTCCATCATAGGGTGGAGGGCTCCTCGGATCCACCTCCCGGACCCAACTATTAGACATTACTCTTATTGACATTCACATATTTCCATGCTGATACCTCATATATGTCATTTTCCATGCTGATGCCTCATATATTGCACATTATATTGATCTCTGATACTCATGCTTGATGACTGCTAATTTATCCATGTTTATCTCGGCATTTCTGAATAAAATGCCTTTTATCCACACACACTTCCTCGTCCTTCCTTGTCGCTCATCATAGTGCTGTCCCACTGGGAAACCAGGCCGCCGGCACCATGACCTGGTATTCTACTCAGCCACATTACCCTGACACTGAGCACACCTGTCCTTGCCCTGTCATAATAATGTCGAGCGCCTGGCTAGGAAGCGACAAGTATCAAGTTTTAAGTAATTGGTTTGACTCGACCAGGGTTCGATCCCACGACCTCACGATCTACCACTAGTACCAGCAAGGGAGACGGACGCTCTAACTCATTCGGTCATCCCGTCTGGTCCTCTACCAAAACGGGTGACGGGCGCACACGTGTATATGTATATATGTGAATGCATAAATATATATATATATACCATCCGAGCGGGTCTGGCAGCGGTAGTGACCAGACGCAGCTGGTATCCGGGTGGCCACGAACCACTCACAGGTGGCACCCTAGTGGCAGAGGCAGGAACTAACCCCTACGGAGTAGTACAGTAGGTAATAACTAAGTCCTATGACAGTAGTACAGTAGGTAATAACTAAGTCCTATGACAGTAGTACAGTAGGTAATAACTAATATAGAGAGAACTGATAAGTGATAGTGTCCTTGTTTATATTCCCATAATAGATTATAGAGCACATACATACATATGCAATGTTGTGCAACCACCGCTTATTATACAACTCAAGCATGTGTGTGTTGATATTGGGCGGTGTGTGTGAAAGGGCTGTCAACGTGACAGACTGGAACGTGGACCCCCCCCCCCTCCCCCTCCCACACCCATCCCCCGCCATACCCTATGCTATTCTGCAGATCCCGGTTTGCCCTCACTGCATCCAAAGGCAACTCTACCACCATAAACACCTGCATGAATGCAGGGTAAATAGACTCAACTATAGTTTGAGCAGACAAATTCCAACCATTCTCCAGCGGAATATTTATGTCTTTTGATGTTTATATCTTACAGAATCATAGACAGTTATGTATTTGATTAATACTTTTATTTTTCATTTTAAAGATTATGTTGGATATTTAGAACTACTGATATTCAGTAGCTAAATTGCCCTCCTCATGTATCACACCTTCACACACCATTAAGCACAGTTCGAAAAAGCAATCAATTAATTGCCTTAGAATCCAACTAAATGTTGCATGGCATTAGTTGTAATCACGTTTTCGTGATTGATGTGGTCAGTTGCCTCACCAGCAGACCCTGCTACTTTGGTGTTACTTCCGGCATGGCTCCGTGGGTTGGTTGGTTGGTTGTTGGAGTTTTACGTCCTAGCAACATCGATGGTCATATCAGGACGGGTATCGACCTGTGACAGTGCGCACTCATGGCGACTTTATAGTGCTGCCCCATGACCTGATATCCCACTCCATAGAAGACTACAGTTTAATTATATTAACATGAAATAAAATTGTCTGATGATGACGATACTGTGAACTCAAAAGTACATGGTCATAGGTTACCATGTATAATATATATGTTAGTTGGTTATTGGAGTTTTACGTCCTGGCAACATCTCGGAAATTAGGTTGCCTGCACCATGACCCGATATCCCACTGTCACATTATCCTGACACTGAGCTAACCAGTCATTGCCCTATCCTATTAAAGCCAAACGCCAGGCTAGGAAGCGACAAGTATCAATTTGATAAGTCATTGGTTTAACTTTACCGGGAACCGAACTCCCGACCTCCAGCACGCGAGGCCCGCGCTCTACCGATTCGGCCACCGCGCTCGGTGGCTCCGAGGGAGAGTGGGGCCTATGTCATTCTCTTCCCGGCCTCTTAAAGTCTTACATTCACTCAAGTCTGAACATGCCATTGCCTCAGTTATCGATGGGACGCCTTTTGTAACCATAGCAATTTTGTTACGGAATTAAGCATATATCTATATCTATCAGGAGTTCGGTTCCCAGTCGAGTCAAACCAATGACTTATAAAATTGATACTTGTCGCTTCCTAGCCTGGCACTCGGCATTGATAGGATATGGCAAGGGCTGGTTAGCTCAATGTCCCTATAATAATGTGATTGGGTGGGATATCAGGTCATGGTGCTGGCAGCCTGGTCTCCCAGTGGGGCAACACTATAAAGTTGCCATGAGTGTGCACTGCTAGCCGTATGTGTATAGAGGCCAATAAGAACTTGCTAATTATCATCCATGATAAGGGGGCTTACCAGTATCCATATATGTACATATTTATAGGCAATGTGAATAAAACTAGTAACAGAAACTTACATAATGTTTTATATACTCATTCGAGTACATACTTCATGTTTCAAATACGCCCTTTACTATTGCATGGCATAAGTGTTGGCTCTAAGTCAACGTGGTATCTTGTCTTTTATCCATGCGGCACACATCCTTTTCATTCAGCTAATGGCCTTGTCATATTACGACGCATCTCGCAAGTGCATGGCCAACGCATAAAATCACTATTTCACGTCGAGATGCGTCAAACCTTTCGACACCGGTAAATGTTATTTAGGTTATTTGATCACCAGAACTACACCTCATATGTTACATACGTCAAGACACTGTGGAGAAATGCAAAACGTACATTAGACATATGTTCTCCATATGTTGACAGTATGCGGACTGTATGTTTCCAACTGCCTTTAACGTAGGTCAATGTAGTGCAACGTAGTGAACAACGTTTGTCTAACGTATGCCTAACATACATCGATGTACGCCTAACATATACACCCAGGCGTTGTCGTATGTCGGAAGTTTTGTGCATGCACAAAACTTTCGCGACCCCCTACCGAGTGACGCCGTATATCGACGTATGTTGACATACATCGACGTACATCAACGTATGCATAACAAACACATAATGCATTACGACGTATCCTGACATAGCGGCCAAAAATCACATACGTCAGCATAAGTTTGCGCGATGTGTCATAATGTTGCAGCACCATAAGACCTGTCAGCCTACGCACATGCGTAGACTCTACATACACATATGCGTACATGTATGCAAATTCACGTGGTTGTTAATGTTTTATGTAAATGTGTGTATATATTGAGGCTACATATATATGCATGTCTGTTTATATATATATATATATATATATAATTTAAAATCCGTCCTGCTGAGAGGGAGCGGTAGTGGTAGTGACCATGCGCAGCTGGTATCATGCGGTCATGAGCTGCTCACAGGTGGCAGTGCAGTGGAGAATGAAGGAACTAACCTAGTCCTATGGTAGTAATAGCTCAGTGACATTAGGGTATAGAGTAAGTAAGGGAGAGAACTGCTAGGGGGTAGTGTCCTTGTTTATATTCCCATAATAGATTATAGAGCACATATATATATATATATATATATATATACACATATACATACATATATAGATATATATACATATATACAGTAAACTTCTCTAAATCGATCGACCATGGGACCGACTTTAAATGGTCCATTTGGGAAGGTGGTCAGCTTAGGGATTTTTTTAATCGATACACTGGTATTGTATGGGCGATCATTTGGTACCTAAATACAACGATTGATAAAGGGGAGTGGTCGATCTGTAGAGGTGGTCGGTTAGAGAGGTTTTACTGTATACAGTAAAACCTCTCTAACCAAACCACTCCCCTATATCGAACGCTTTGTTTGGGCCCAACAATACGATTGTAACCATATTCTAACTCCCTAAACCGACCACCTCCCTAAATGGACCACATAAAGTCGTCCCAAGGTCGGTCGATTTAGAAAGGTTTTACTGTAGGCCTACACATATACATATATATATATGTGCATGGTGACTTTTTTTCCTGCACTTTCATTATAACCCGGTGATTTCTCTAACCCGAGAGGGATTGGGGCGAGGGGTGGCGTCGTATGGCGGGCGATAACCGGAACCGGAAGTAGACCGCCCCCCTCTACCCCTCACCAAACCTCGCCCAGTTGGGGTAGCGACTCATCAGTCAACCCAATATCTAAAGCAACCTGAATGCGCTGGTCATCCATTATTTTGAATCCCTCTTGTTCATCCAGTACCCCATCTTCTACCTATCCCTACCAAGAACCCGCTTTCCGCTCATCTCACCGCCTCACCCCCCACCCCTCCCCCACCCCTCCGCTCAAACCAATCCCTCCACCAACCACCACCAGCCACCACCACCAGCCACCACCACCCCGGAAAGCTATTCACACGCACCCTACAGCCGAATCCATGTCACCCACCTCTCGTCAATCCAGCCCGGACCAGCACCCACAATCTCACACACCCTACATCTCGTCTGACGGCTCATAGATCACTGCCTCCCACTCACTGCCTTCCGCCGCGTAATACAAAAGCATGGTCCACCCAGGGACTTGTGATGGACTGCTGAACTGTAGCCCTTCCCCCCCCCCCCCCCCCCCCCTAATTCGCCTCAATGGTGTGTTCACATGGATGTTCTGAGGCGACTTAGATTAAGCAAACCAGTTGAGGCGACTTAACGTGTGTGTGTGTGAACGGTGCTTTAGATACTGGTGCACTTATTAAATATTTAAATATAGTCTATTTAATGCAACTTGTTATTGCATTTAAGCTTATGTTATGGTGTCAGAGCTTTGGCATGCATGCCAAAATTAAATTCCCGCATGCTTGCACTTCAAATATCTCAAAAGGTAGTCATTTAAAACAAAATTACTTTAAACTAAAGTAAGGTACATTATAACAATCAATTTAATATTTTGATCTCAGAAAAATGACAGAAGCTCAAAACCACGGGACTATGCAGCTTTAATGTCAACATGACACCCCAGGGCCCATATGCATGACGCGGTGTTAGCGAACCAAAACGGGTTTTGGCCGGGATTTCCAGTTTAGCGGCGAAAAGTGGCATGCAAGAGTCAGTGATAGGCTAACACCAGGACCGTAAATGAGGGTATGCAAACCCTGTTCCATAGCAGCTTAACAGGCAGTGTTAGGTATTGATTAGACCCAAATCTAGTCAATGCTATCATAATTAACAGAATTACATACGCAATAAATGAAATTTAATTAAATTAACCCTAAATTCGAAGCGATATTAACGCCGCAGCTACATCGGCGGCGATATTAATATTGTCGAATCGATGAATGCAAACAAAACAAATCGCCGCAGCCGCCGAATCGGCGGCGATATATTAGAGTCAAATCTATTCAATGCTATCATATTTAACAGAATTACATACTCAATGAGTGAAATTTCAGGAGATTAACCCTAAATTCCAAGCGATATTAATGCCGCCGCCAAATTTTGGTCAAATTAAACCAATAATGGAACCGATAGTAATGCCAACGCCGGTTCGGCGGCGATATTGTCAAGTAGCGGTGCTCGCTGTCAACAGGCTGACCTGTAACAAGGCTGCTGGTTCCCGGCAGCCGAATCGGCGGCGATATTGTGCAATACCGGTGCTCGTCGGCAACAGGCTCACCAGTAACAAGGCTGCTGGTTCCCGGCCGCCGAATTGGCAGCGATATTGGGAAATAGCGGTGGTCGCCGGGAACAGGCTCACCAGTAACAAAGCTTTCTGGTTCCCGGTGGGTGGAGAGGCAATATATTAGGCCCAACCAGGTGCTCGCTGACAACAAGCTCGCCGAGATTTCCCAAATCTATAAAGAGCTACAATGAAAGTGTTAAGTGCCCCTACATACTGCGTGCCCTGGGCCCGTATGCAGGAGTCAGTGTTAGCGGGGTTTGGTGTTAGAGCCTGTTACCGTTTAGCTATCACCGACGTTGGGAACTGTGTCAAGTCATATGCAGGAGCGCGTAACACTTTCATTATAGCTAAACGTAAATTTATTTATAGATTTGGTAAATCCCTCTGCGTCTGTACCCATATATTAGGCTTAAATATATTAAATGCTATCATATTTAACAGAATTAGATACGCAATAAGTGAAATTTAATCAATTTAACCCTAAATTCGAAGCGTTATTAAGGCTACTGCCGCATTGGCGGCGATATTAATAGTTATATTTTCGAATCAACAAACGTAAAGTAAACAAATCCCCGCCGCCGCCAGTATGCAAAGTGACGTCGATGCGGCGGCAGCGGCGATTTGTTTACTTTACATTCGTCGATTCGAAAATATAACTATTAATATCGCCGCCAATGCGGCGGTAGCCTTAATAACGCTTCGAATTAAGGGTTAAATTGATAAAATTTCACTTATTGCGTATGTAATTCTGTTAAATATGACAGCATTGAATAGATTTGGGCCTAATGAACTCGCTAAACCTAATATTTTTCAGGAGTAACGTAACAGCTGTTAAGCTTTTGGTGTTAGGCCTAACACTGACTCGTGCATACCATTTTTCGCCGCTAAACCGGAATTCCCGCCAAACACCGTTTAGCCTCGCTAACACTGAATCCTGCATACGGCCCCAGATTCCCCACCTCGGTGATAGCTAAACGGTGTCAGGCTGTAACACCAAACGCCGCTAACACCGCGTCATGCATATGGGCCCTGCTCTAATGTATGTTACAATTATTGTGCAGTCCTGGTGAGTTGGCTGCAGCCGGCCTTGTCAAAGGACAACACTGATGGACAGCTAAGGCCATTTAAAGCTGCACAACCCGATGGCTTTGAGTTTCTGCAATTCCTTTTAAAGATAGAATTGGTCACTGTAACCTACTTTATTTTACTTTGTAGTAACGTTTTTATTTTAAATGGCTAGCATTAATTACTTTAAACTGAAGCAAGGTAGATTACAATAATCGACCTAATCTTTCAAATAAAGGAAGAAACTTCAGCCACAAATCCATGAAACACTAAATAAAATCTTTTAAGAAGGTAGACTCTTAAAGCCACAAATCTATGAAACACTAAATAAAATGTTTTAAAAGGGTAGACTCTTAAACCACAAATCTATGAAACATTAAATAAACTGTTTACCAGTACTAAAAAAGTGTTTTGTCTAAGTATTATTTGGACTGTTCATAACGTACATCCTTGATATGCGAGGTGAACCTACTACCTTCTCCTTCGTCTCCCAATTTACAATACAACTCCGCCAGTAAACCAGTATTTTTGAATACCTGCATGTACCGCAAGACCATTCTGAGCGGGCATCATTAAATTCATATCCGTCTAAGAAATTCAATGAATCCTAGCTGAGCTTGCATCAATCACAATTGATCACAGCTTGAATTTGCGAGCTGTCCTCCTATTGGATCGTTTATCACCATGGCAACGCACTGAAAACTCCACCACAGGACACCCACCAACACTCAAAAAAGAAGGCGCACAACAATGAATTATTCCAGCCCGTATTCCTCTTCTGTGTCGTGTATACTGGAGTTGGATTGCACTCATAGAAGGATTGTGTCAGGCTGAGTCCAGATCCATTAAGCACTTAATAAAAGTAATATATTTTGGTGGCATACTCAAAGCTTAGTCTAATTCTGTGGGTTAACAAAGAAGACATCATGTCTTTCTGTTTGATTTCTTTGTTTGTGTTTTACATCCTAGCAACTTCTAAGGTCGCATGAGGATGATTACTGACAACTGACAGTGGGCACTCCTGGTGACTTTATAGTGATGCCCTACTGGAAGACCAGGCCAGAGTCACTGTGCCCCAATATCCCACTCAGTAGTGACTTGTGACAGTGGGCACTCCTGGTGACTTTATAATGATGCCCCACTGTAAGACCAGGCAACTGGCACTGTGACCCAATGTCATATTAATGACTGATCCTGATACTTAGCAAACCAGTCCTTGCCCTACGCTAGTAAGCCTGAACACAAGGCTAGGTAGCAACAAGTGTCAATTTACCACTGTGATTAACGTACAGCGTCATCAAAGACCAGTTGCTCTCATACCATGTCTATGTGGTGTGGGAGGTTATAAATCCTGTGGGTTGGTAAAAGTGTAGGCTGGGGCTTTCTATCGAACAAATGTCTAATGGTGAAAACAAGCCTATTCAGACTTAGCCATGATAGACAGTATACATCTTCCATTAAAAAGGAAAAAAAAGTGTTATGTCATTGCATCAACTTAATCTAGGTTTAATGACACAACCTCCCATATAAGAAGCCATGAACGCCTTTACACCCCCCATCACACCAAACTAGTTCTCAAAACGTCCGACCGTGGCCGCTGAAAACGTGGCCGCTGAAAATTTTGAACACGCTCAAAGTTCTAGGGCACCCTTCCGTCCTTGCCCATCCATGCAGTTCATAAACAGTTAGTAAACAGTTGCTACTATGTTCACTATGTTCACTATGTTCACTATGTTCACTATGTTCACTATGTTCACTATGTTCACTATGTTCACTATGTTCACTATGTTCACTATGTTCACTATGTTCACTATGTTCACTATGTTCACTATGTTCGCACACAGTTTGAACCCGTTCGGCAACATTTTCAAGCACATAGTAAGAACTACTTTGGTGTGATGGGGGTATTAGCGATTCGACCACCCCGTTAAGTATTCTAGAGGGTTTCATGTAACATATCCACATGGTAGCGTGTGACATGTGAGCAAGTTTCTTATGAGAAATGTTTTCATTGTGTAGTTCTATCCATCCGTAGAGGACACGACTAAACGACGTATTAACAGCCGCCTAACTGCGACACGACACGGGTGTAACGTCTTCTCCGTTCTGCTCCCTGTCATAGGCGAGCCAGTCGGTTAAGGGTATGTCACACTACGATGTATAGCCTTTGCGTATGCCGGCGTATGTGATTTTCGACCAATACGTCCGCGTACATCGTCATATATTATGTATACGTTGGGCATATGTCGGGTATGTCATTATACGTCATCTTACATCGCCGTGCGTCAAGGCTCCGAAAAAATGCTGTGCATGCTCAAAATTTTCAACATGTGTCGACATGTGGCTCGTACGTTCCACATACACTACGTGTACATTAGGGGTACGTCAGCGTACATTAGGAGTATGTTAGGGATACGTTGGGGTACATTGGTACACGTTAGCCATACATACAACTGGCACTTTGCGCATGTCGCTGACGTATATAACATACTCACAACGTTCCATAAACGTGCAGGAAGTGTGTCAGGACATCATCGATTAGTACCTGGACTAGGTAATGACATGCCCCATGACTCCACGAGGATGGCGTGCCATCGTTGACCAATTCCTGGAGAAGTGGAACTTCCCCAATACCTGTGGCACTCTGGATGGGAACCCCATTGCCTGCCGGTGCCCTCCAAAGAGTGGGTCACTCTATTACAATAGACGGGATCATGGTTCCGACTGTGCATGCGTTGAAAATGGTGTTGGCAGCAAAGCAAATGCGAATGGCCATTGAGTTTGTCGATACGCACAGGGAAAAACTTCGATGTTATTCAAAATGAATAGAAATACATAACAATTTGGCATAAACATGTATGCACACATGCAATATAATGACCTGATGAATATAGCTAAGACAAAACTAGCCATAGTTAAACATTTTGAGCTAAGAAACATACAATTCCACACAAAACAATCAGTGATATCCACATCACCATTATTAATTCTTGTTCTAAATGTTAAAATGCCAAATGTGTCAACATACACTTGTTTCAGAGAAATATATAACCAATATCTGATTAACCCTACTAATTTTCTAGTTCTACATATGTCATTAACCACAGGATATAAATAAAAACATTAATAAAATAAGTAAAACTGAACCTGGCTATGGCTCTAACACTAGTCTCAGTGGCCAGATTTGTCTAAATCTAAATGCACATGGCATGAGATGTGCATATTATATTGATGTAAATGTAATGCTGGATAAAAGATTAATATCTTAATCTATTACATATATATTTTTAGTTGGTATTCTATGTTTCAAACAAGAGCTGAGATGAGCTGAAACTAGCACATTTCATAGCTGCACCCAGTGTATTAGCATGTGCCATGTGCTTCTCGCGGGTTTGTTTGCTCTGACGCATCCCACAATGCACTGCGCCCCTGGAACGGTGATGTAGTCTATTACAACGGGTTTTACTCCGTGGTCCTGTTGGCGCTTGTAGATGTGGACTACAAGTTCATCTGGGCAGATCTTCGGGGTATGGGCTCCGCATCTGATGCCCAGATCTACAACGACTCGGAGCTGAAGGCGGGCACTGAAGGTGGCACCATCAATTTGCCAGACCCCGAACCGATCGTGAACGGCCAGAAGGATGTGCCGTATTTCCTCATCGGTGACGATGCCTTTGCCCTGCGGCCGACGATGATGAAGCCATACAGCAGGAGGAGGTTGACAAACTCCCGGCTCTCCCGAGCTAGGAGAGTGGTGGAGAATGCCTTTGGCACCCTAGCCAAACACTTCCAAGTGCTGCTGATGACTATGCAGCACCACCCCTCCACCATGAAGGTCATCATCACCGCATGCATGGTTGCACACAACATGATGAGGATGCGCTACCCAGGGCTGCAGGACCAGCAGCTGGATCGTCCAGCGACTGGGAATCACAACTTTGTCCTCGGAGCGTGGAGAGAGGACCAAAACCTGGCAGACATTGACATTCTTCCTAGCCCCAACACCATTTTAGTCGCAAGGTTTTTTGGTGCAGCAGCTGCAACCTCCTTGTGACCATTCTGGTCGCACTGAGGACCATTTGAGACCACTTGGCTACCACTCTGGGACTACTTATGAACACCTCCCACCTCTTTGTGACCAACCCTATTTTGGTGGTCTCAAAGTGGTCGCAAGCAGTCATAAGCATAGTGTGACTAGGGTATAACGGATACTTGATGCATATACACATCCACAAGGACCATATAATGTCTGCACATAACATTAAGGATACCATCAAGAGAAACCTGAAGCTGAGAGACATTAAGACCGACTCATGGACATCACTCTCACAGCAGAGAGCTAAATGGAGAGCGGCAGTCAAGTAATGAAAGCAGTCTTTGTCGCATCGCGACCGACAGCATGATGACACAAAACAACAATCAGACATCTCAAGAATGTGTGAAAACCCAGCCGGGAAAGACACACTTTAAAGCCTGTCTACACCGGGCGGGATGGTCGAGTGGATAAGGCGCTAGTATCCCATGCGGAAGAGCATGGGGATCGATCTCCGTCCTAGCAGACTGATACCATTGGTACGTGTTGCTGCTACCTTTCCAGGAGCTCACCATTACCAGGATAAGGTAGCTAAGATTGGTTGGCTCAGTGTCAGGATAATCTGACTGACTGGGATATCGGGTCACGGTGCTCATAGTAGTGCATCCCAATAGGGCAACGCAATATAGTTGCAATGAAGGCTTAGTTACAAGACGGACGTTGTCATACTGTGACCTCAGTTCTTGTTAGGACATAAAACCCCAGACCCTGACTCAGTAATCTTTGTTTACAGATTCTTAAGAGAACATAAAACCTCAGACACAGACTCATGACAACAACATTCCACTGGGCGCCTTCAATATCACAGTGAAAGATAATAGATGATTTCCACCACCAAGCTGCCCTCTGACGGCAGAGAAGGAACTAATATTGCGAATATTAGCTCATCGTGTTACAAGTTCTGTGGAAAAGGTCTTATATAGGGGATTTCACCATGAACCTGTCCTCTGATGGCAGTCACAAGAACTAATGTTGGCGATAGCAGTTTCGTGGAAAAAGTTGATGAGGTACAGGATATTAGATATTAAGATAAGAGAATAATGTTGCCCATACATTACATGAACATTTCTCACGAAACACTTTAATCGGGGATCGGAAGTGATTATATATGCAAGAAGATTATTCATGAAACGTTTTAATACTAATAATAGAGGATCGGAAGTAATTCTATATAAGTGCCACGTGTAATAATATTGGCAACTTGTCAGAGCTTGAGTGTTCGGGTTGTGACTCCCATACCACAACCCCATCGATGAATCATTAGGCTTTAAAGTTGCATGGTCCGATGGTTTTGAATTTCTGTCATTTTCTGAGATAAATATATTAGGCTGTTCACTATAATCTACCTTACTCCAGTTTGAAGTAATTTATTATTTTAAATGGCTATCTTTTGAGATATTTGAAGTGCAAACATGCTAAATTAATTTTGGCAAGCTTGCCAAAACTGTGACACCATCGGCTTCTGCAGTAACAGGCTCTAATAAATTGACTCAGTGTTTCCCTTCTATGTGCTTACAAATGCTTAAGAGGTAGACCAGTATCTGAGTTAGATATGTAGAATAAAATCTAGATAATTGTCTTGGTACCGGACACCACCGGACAAAATCCGTTGGTGTCCAGTGTCAAAATGTACTGAAATGTACCGAAATGTACCGAAATGTACCGGATGAAATGAACGCTAAACGGACAAGGAACGTACATTAACGAATAGCCACCGGACAATAACCAGACGATAACCAGACAACAACCAAATGTATAACGGACGGACCGGACACCAACCGGACACCAATCAGACACCAACCAGACACCTACCGGACACCAACCGGACCCCTACCGGACTGTTCATGGACGCACCAAAAACCGACGGACCGAATTCCCGCAGCACCGTCAATGGACTCTTCAGGATACAAACCGGCCACCTAACGGATGGGTACCGGACATGAAACGGACAAAACGGACACCAACCGTACACCTCAGTCCGGCGGTGTCCGGTACAAGTTTTGTGCATGTTCAAAACTTGTACAGGGCACCGCCAGACACCACCGGAGATAGAACGGACACGCCAGATGGGTACCGTACCTGAACCGTACATTGCCGTATTTCACCGGACAGTGTCCGGTTTCTGTCCGTTTCCTCAATCCGGTGAGGTCTGACTGGGGCTTCACCGATCACATGCTTCCGGACACATTATCGCGTTGTGTACGGCGGTCTTCTGGCCTCCTGCCTCCTGGATTGAAGAGACGCCCCCGCAGACGGTATTTGCACAAGGCTGCCACAATATGGGTATTCCGAATTCCGCTGGTCCCCCAGGAAGGGCTGAAACTGTAACCTATCATGCCGTATGACAGCTTCAGCTTACACACCGGAAGTTGTGGCCGGTGCTAATCCCAGCCTTGCAACCATATATATGCAAGCCTGCAAACCTATATTTGTTGCACCGATAAACACATGGCTTTTTTTTATAACCAAACTTGGTAGGATTCTTGTCATACATTTGTACACTGAAGCACTGCGCATGGTGGCATAATCTTTAGAGCGTTGACCTCGCGTGTGGAAGGTCGGGAGTTCGGTTTCCAGTCGAGTTAAAGTATTGACTTTAAAAGTGATACTTGTCACGTCCTAGCCTGGCGCTCAGCATTAATAGGATAAGGCAAGGACTGGTTTAGCTCAGTGTCAGGATAACGTGACTGAATGGGATATTGGGTCATGGTACCAGAGGCCTGATTTTCCAGCAGGGCAGCACTATAAAGTCACCTTGAGTGCACACTGTCACAAGTAGGTACCCATCTTGATATGATCTTAGATGTTGCCAGGACGTGTAACTCCAACAACCAACCTAGACTGAAGCTGTGACCCGGCATGCTGGTTCCCAGCTTCAGTCCTTCCTGAGGAACCAGCGGAATTCAGAACACCTGTATTCTGGAGTCAGCGTATAATTGAGCAATTTCCCAGCAAAGCCTCATGAATCAAGGCATGTACTCAGAAATCTAATAAGGCCAAAACACTATGGAGTGCACTTTATAACTCTGCCAATTTCATGGATTAATTGATGAATTTCGCCCCAAATGATATTTTTCATTTGCTTTAATACATATTGAGGGATATTTAAATTCGCCAGGCATAGTGAAGAAATATAATTTTTTTAAACCACCAGAAAACCATATACTTCGTCTTTGAAATATGCCTTTTACCTCTATATGTCCTATTTGTGTTTTAAAGCGTATGACCTATAGTGAAGAATGGGCCTGAGAGGGGCAACAAACCCAACTTCCGGTGGGTAAATACACTATATCGCAACTTGCCCTTCCTCAGTAACTCCAAAGACCCTATAATACTAAGACGGCTCACTCAGCCTGTAATGTGTAATCAAAATGATCAAACCCACCACTTGGAGCGCTGGCTGTCCTCTTGGTTAAACAGTTGCTATATTATATGTATAAATGTATATATGAATGTGAAAGATGTGTGATGATGGCGAAGCTGATGATGATGCTGATGATGATGTGTATTTGTTCATAGCAATTTCATATTGATGTGTATTCATACTTACCTATCTCATGTATAATATAATTGTATGTGTTTACATGTGAAACACCAACCAGCAGCTGGGCTGATCAAACCCACCACAAGGTGACACTGCAAAATTTACATTACCATGGGAGAGACAGGGAGTGAGCCGTCTTACTATTACAGGGTCTTTGGTAACTCTGAATACCTGTATTTACTGACCCCCAAAGCCGGTGAGACAATTAATGACCAGTAATGTCTAATGTAGGGTTGATATGGGGACGGGGAGTGTTGGACAGCTATCGCCTGAAATTAATATCAACGCCTTTGCTCATGATGAGCCAATATGTGAATGTTTTGAAGTTAGACTGTTTATGCATGCTTTTTTAAATCATAAAAATGATCCAATTCTATTACTTGTACCAAGTCACCTCACGTGCTACGTTTCTTCCTGTGTGTATCCCTCAATGGTAGATAGATTTTGTTTGTTTGTTGTTGTTTTACGTCCTAGCAACATCTAACCTATCAGGACGGGTACCGACTTGTGACAGTGCACACTCATGGTGACTTTATAGTGCTACCCCACTGGGAGACCAGGCCGCTGGCACCATGACCTGATATCCGACTCAGTCACATTATCCTGACACTGAGCCAACCAGTCCTTGCCCTATCCTAATAATGCTGAACGCCTGGCTAGGATGTGACAAGTATCAATGCTAAAGTCATTGCTTTGATTCGACCAGGATTCGAACCCATGACCCCATGGTCTACCAACACGGGAGACGGACGCTGGTAGATAGAAGGTATGGGTGAATGGTAACTATGTCTAAGTCACAGAAAGTTCCCGATTTAAGTTCCAAAGTCTATTAATCTACATAATTTCATAAATTCGTCACACAAAAATAGTGGTCTATGATAAGCAGACATTTGAACCATATATTTAACCATATATTTAACATATATTATGCAAATTCAAACGGTTATGAACACTTTTTTCTAATGGGTTGCTCAGCAGCTCTGTCACAAGAGCAGGGCTTTGGGAGTAACTACTTCATTGGATGAGAGCTATTATTAGAAATGAATCAAAACAGTGCATCCAGCAGAAGTGCTTTGTTTATGTTCATCAGGAATACTTACAATTCATCGACATAATAAATTTGACTTTACAAATGGCTATGCGCACACATGGCATTTGACCATCGCCATACATGAATAGCGCAGACAGTTCGCGACAATACAATTTCAAGCCTGAAAAGTAAAGCTTGTTTTATTAAACAACTCCTCTAGAGTACATTGATTTTCGTATCATCGGCTATTGGACGGCAAAAATCTCAAACCTGATTTCAGGTGGATAAATGTTAGTAAATTAGGACCTAATGGCAGAATTACTAACTGATTGCCGGCATGACTACATTTTGTAAAGTGAACTCCCATTGCAACAACAAAAAGTACTTTAATCTCACGAAAACCAGCGCCAGTGACTGATTGGTTGGCTATCGATCAATGCAATGAAGATTTTTTATATTTTTTACATTAGTTGTTTAAGCAGGGGAAATTTCAGTCGCAGACGACTGGTCTTCCTCATTCCAGTGCTTCTTGCCCTATCCTAGTAATGCCGAGCGTCTGGCTAGGAAGCGACAAGTATCGATTTTTAAGTCATTGGTTTGACTCGACCAGGACTCGAACCCACGATCTACCAGCACGGGAGACGGACGCTCTAACTCATTCGTCCATCCCGTCTGGTCACGAATTACCAGAATTGATTCACTTGTGAAACAGTTTATCTGAAATTACTTTTGGGTCATTCAATAATTGTTTGACTAACACTTTGCCGAAGATGCCTGTTGTGTGTGCTCCACGGGAGCTAATCTGTGTGCGACCGACAAGACTGACTGCTCAGTTATGGGTCTGTGTGTGTGTCAACTGTCACCTGTGTATGCAGGTTGGATGGTTGTTGGAGATTTACATCCTGTCAATATCTAAGGTTTCATCTAATATAATATCTAAAGTGATTCAGGATGTGTACCAACTTGTGACAGTGCACACTCATGGCTACTTTATAGTGCTGCCCCACTGGGATACCAGGCCGCCAGCACCATGACCTGATATCCCACTCAGTCACATTATCCTGACACTGAGCCAACCAGTCCTTGCCCTATCCTAATAATGCCGAGCATCTGGCTACGAAGTGACAAGTATAACTTTTTAAGTCATTGGTTTGACTCGACATGGGTTCTAACCCGTGGGTTTGAATTGCACATTCTACGAAAACGGGAGCGGATGCTCAACTCATTCGGCCATCCGGTCTGGTCATGTGTGTGTAGAAGGGGGTGGGGGAGGGGGAGGAGGGTGGGGGGTTCTGGTTGGTGGGCGGAGGTCAGGCCACCTGGGGAGGAAAAGGTACCAGGAGGCTAGTGTCATATGGGTTGCTTTTCACGGGTGAGTGGGTCCATGACCTCACCATTTGTAATCAGAGGACTGTCTCCATTTCATGTACTTTACTAACAAATCATAGCAAGAGACCCGCCATCTGAACCGGATATGGGTGCTACATATGCGCATTGGAGTGTTTCCATAGACTAGAGAATTGGGCGGGGATAGGTTGAGTGGGGTGGGTGGATAGGGATATTGACTGTGGGCTAGGGAAGAGAACAGGAAAGGGTACATGTAATAAGACAATACAGTTAAAGAGCAAAAGTACACAGCAACTGAGACTTGCTTATTCTCTGATACATTTGTGTGCTTATAATTCAAAACCAGACACCGATAATCTTTTTTGTTTGGGCTAATAAATTTATTAATCAGGCTTAATAAATTTTTACAAAGCCTTTCCTACACCTTCATGAACATCTTTTATCAGCCACTCTCAATAATACAATTGAGGCTATTAGCTTTAAATTACTTTATCTTCAACAGGTAGTACAACCTGTGCATTTCTATGTTTTACTGTTCATTACTTATGTGCAGGTCATATGCCGGTTATAGTTACTATTTCATTTACTTCATTACTTATGTGCAGACATACTTTATGATTGTACTATCATACTAACATATGATATATTTCTGTAGATACTGTATTCATTTCTGTAGATGGAACTTGAAAACAGAAGACATGAGGCAGCAACTGGGGCAGATCACGGTCACACGGTCAGCTTACATCTGGCACACTCACACACATTTCCACATTCACGTTCATGAGCGACATTCATTTCACGGACATAAGAACCATTATCTCTCAGCCAAATTTTGGGACAGGAGAGATAATGGTTCCACTTCTACAACACGTTTTTATTTACATAGTCAAACACGCTGTTGGACTTCCATCTACCGAGTGTTCTTATGCAATCTAAGGGCATGCCCACTCTTGCATATTCTTGGGCTCCCCCTCGCCGAAGACTATGACACGTCACCAGTGGCCACCAGGGAAGCCCACCGGCTTTCAATGCTAACTTCATGCATTTGCTGAAAACTTTTGCAGTCAGCGGGTCCCCATTGTTCATCATGAATGCTGGGGCACCCTCGTGTGCAGGGGTCAAACGGATGTATGTGTTCCATGCGTGCACCGGGCAGTAGGTTGGACTTGCCCCTTTTGGTAGATCGATGCTGTACGCATCCTCAGGCATGTGTGTCGTCTTCGTACTCCTGACTGTTATCGTCAGGTGTGTAGTGTGCGCCTTGATGTCTCCGCCAAGCAGCCTGTGACCGCCATCCCCCGTTACCTCGGAATAGAACAGATTTGACTGTCTTAGCAAACATAGATATCCAATTAACAATGCAACAATTAACACAAAGCCATCTTCTCCGATCTTGTTGAATTTTGCGATTATCATTTTAATATGCGTGGTCTTCAAAGGAAACGCCCTTTTTACAGTGTGATTCTTTAACTTACATATGCCAGCTTTAATTATCGACATAGCGTAACAATCAAATGCCTCAGTATCTCCCTTTAGTAGTCTTACCCATGTTCTCGCCCCACTCATATAGTTTTTTACAGCACCATCAGTAATAAATTTATCATTTAAGTATAAAGCATATAACATTACCGTTTTCAATTTGGGTTTTTTAGGGTTATCTTTTCTGCTCTTACAAAACATCAGATACTCTCTAAATTGGACCCTTTTATTTCTCCAGGTCCCTTCCGCTAGTCCCGCCGAAAAGTACACGCTTAGTCTATGCACCAGTTCCCGTTTTTTCTCTGCAAGTTGATAAAGGCAAAACAAAAAATTATCAACGCGCAGAGCACTATAAGGACAAGTCTAGGACAGGCACGTCGGGAGGAACATGTATTTTAGTCAACAACTTCTCCTGACATAAATCATCAGCTATCGTTCTGAATGTATCATCAAAAAACAACCTACTTAGGGCATCTGCTAGCACTAGATCTTTTCCTGGCTTGTGTACAACCTGTACCGCACAAGTGTAAGTGGCGGCAAATCTCCAGATTTCCCGGGCACAGGCGCACAAGACAGGATCTCTTCCAGCACCACTAGACAGCACCTGTTGGGAAGCAGCATTATCTGTATTTATGATAATTTGATAATTGTGTGGTTCTGGGGGGGACAAATGTTTTAACGCCACTACTAAGTTAATCGCCTCTAATTGGGCAATATGAAAATTATTTCTCAAAGAATTTTCGGAGTACAAATTTGAATAATAATGAGTCTGACTGAATGCGCCCCCACCAACCAATGAAGAGTCACACTCGATTACCCATTTTTTGCCAGGTAGATGATGTAACAGTACTAGCCTATTATGACCTTCTGCAAAACGTAGGAACAACGCGATGTCCCTAACCAAATTTTGAGTAACACAAGACTTCCCTATAAAAGGTGTCTCTCTAAGAAAGTCTAAAATCCTATTCATAAATACCCGTGCAGGGATCACACATTTAGAAATAAATTGTAACCTTCCCACCAGTCTTTGAACATTTTTTCGTGTGACCTTCCTGCCAATTTTCCACTTTTGACATTCTAACAAGATATCTAACAGCTTCTCGTCTGGAATACGTATTACCAAATTCTTAGAATTTATTTCATACCCCAGCCATATCAAGGTAGTTGTGGGGGGTACACATTTTTTAATTGAAAGTTTCAAACCCAAAAACTCTGTTAATTTTAAGATGTAATTATATGCTTGGTGTGCCTTCTTAAGTGTTGATTCTACGCCTACAAAATCATCCAAAAAACACAACGTGAAAAACCCTTTTAATTTCATTAAATGAACCACCGCCGCTGTCGTCCGGGCACAAGCCATGCTCGATGTCCTACAACCGAACGGCGGAGCAATGTCAAAATAAAGTTTTCCATTTACCTTTATTCCGAACAACGGCACACTCAAGGGGCAGGTCCTTAATTGCCTGTATGCCCTCGCGAGGTCGATCGACCACATATAACAACATTCCCCCAATTTATTAATCTGTTTTGCCAAAGACATTATTGTTGGCAAATTGTACTTATAAAGTTCTCCTTGATACCAGCCCCTATTTATTCCTGAATTTACACTACGCCCCTTAGGGTAACTAAGGTCGACTATAATTCTACGTTCATTAGTATTTTTCTTGGGGCGGGTCATAATAGGGCTAACCTGTGCCCACGGGCAAAAAGGAGGGCTCTCAAACGGTCCCAACAATGCTTGGTGAGATAATTCAGTCTTCACATAGTTGTCAATCCAAAATAAATCTTCCTCTGACTGAGCATGGTTACAAGTTGTTGGGGTAGGAACAAATGTTCCCGTAAAATTGGCAGGCCAGCCAAATTCCAGAAATGGGATAAGACCAATATCATCATAATTTACTAAGATGGATTTCCAATTTTGTATTAAAAGCCCTGACGGGATAGGAATCTTGGCCGCAAGATAATTTGGCAGCCCTGTTGCTCTAACACTTTTATAAATTGACGCATAATGTCCAAATGAGTTATAAGTATCAGCCAGCATAGGCCAAATATTTAATACATGCAATTTATAGTTTAATGGTGAAGTATCACAAAATACTGCGACATCATCCTTGTATGCTACTGTCATGTTATTGTCGTCCATCAATGGAACTGGCAGCACAACGGGAAGGTCTATACCCTCTTCAACTTTCAACGATGAACCAACTTTAACAGGAACAGTAATAGGTGCCACAACTTCAATCAGAGGCAATAAACGCTTAATGGGGTCTCGGCTACCACTACCTCCTCCCGTATTAGTAGCTAAAAAGTGTGTTTCGCCCAACATGGGGACCCCGGTAATGTCATCATTAGCACAGTCAGTGCAGATCTCTGCACAAGCCAAATCTTTTGCATTGGAAGATTTAAGTACAGTACGGCCCTTACCAACATCTTCATGAACAACAACAGGGGATTCAACATTAATCAACAATTCAGGCGCATGGTGATGACGACAAGACAGTTGGCAAGGGCTATAAGATGAAGTTCTAACTAAGTTAGCGACTGGGCTAACTATATGATTATTGGGTAAGTAACAACCGTCCCCACATGTACAGTCACAGTCAGCAAAGCATGCATTCGAGCCAGAGTTCCGACATTCATGGGACCTGTCCAGAGGCAGCAGCCTAGTAGTCAGTGAATCAGCAACAATAGGATCACTTCCCGAGCAGCGGGACTGATACGAAGCAGACTTGTCGGCATCAACCGACTGGCACGTCATGGGCCCAGTCGGCAGCAAACTGTCAGTCGTCGATGTGCGATGTGTCACTGTACCTAATGCTACTGTCACGGGCGCACCATTCTCAAAACATGTATCTCTAATATTATTCCAGCTACGCCGGCTCCTATTGAACCAAACATATTTATATCTACTGTTAGGACGAGACGAAAACCATTTACAGTTCTGTCCGGTAGAAACATATTTAGAATACTCATTTCTTGCGTCACATTCCGAAGTCACTACATCTGACGTACAGTGCCGTCTGTTAAATTTAACTGAAAAAACATTATTATTGAGACTCACGTGTACACTTGGTGATCGTACTCGCCTTATATTAGTACCCACTTGTTCACCCTTCTGACATACATTAGAGTTAATGTCGGTACTGAGAACGGTAGGTGCTAACAGTAGCTTAGAAGGTCGACATGACACCGACGCAACAAATTGACCGACCTGACTGTGACACTTGCCGACTGGGCTACTTGGTTCTGGACGGACGGCGGTGGCGACATCTGTAGAGCAATCGGGAAACTGGCACACGCCGACATCTGCTGTACGCACTGTCTCTTCAGTAATCGCAGCACCCGGCCCACTGCGTATTAAAAACTTTTGACATGTTCAGTATCATCAGTGGCAACTTCCTTCGCACGTTGCTTAGATCTGCAATCAGTTTCTTTGTGTGAATGCTTACGGCGCAATTTAAATGCGCAGTACGCACAGATGTGCATGAATTTGTTGATTCCATCTCCATGGTCACCAGTGAAGCCACACGTGCCACCCTTGTTCCACACAATGCAAGGTCTTGGATCCACACCCTTCCGATATTCAGCATATTGTGACCACGCCCCTTGTTTAGGTGTCTGTTCTACACGCTTACCCAGCCCACAGATATCTCTCCGTATTTCTATGATCTTCCCTTGATCCGACCACCCTTCTGGCAGCCTCTTGTCCGCAATCATGTTAAATATTTTTTCACTAAAGTTCAAACATGTCTGCCACGAATAATTTTGGGCCATATCTAACAGTGTATCTATGTGGTCTTCTATATGCTGTCCCCAATCCACTGGTACATCCCCTCGTCTCACCATTCTCCTCATAGCTGCAAGGTACTCAAACCAAGTTGCTTCGCCTTGCCCTACTTTCCCCTTTTTTTCATTTCTAATAATATATTTGTGCGGTAACAATTTAAAAGTTTTAGATTTACGTGCCTTCTTTCCTGCTAATCTAATCATTTCCAACATCACAGAATCATCGCTATCCGATCCATCCACATTAAATTGTTCATCATTCGCACAACGCTTTCGTGGTACGATAGAAGAAGACGAATTATGCACTTTACCTTTACTCGTGCGCATCTTGGGCGTCGAAGTTATTGCTTGAGATGGACGAACCGGAGTATTACATCCCGACCGTATATCGTCAGTCACATCCTCCATGACGTCATCCTGACCCACATTTGCCGAATAACTATTACGTGCTGTTTCCAAGCACTGAAGTCTTGCCAAAACTGGCTCTTGGGCAGCTGATAACTTTGCATCCAGAAGTAATGCAATTTCCTCCAATGCTGCTCCTCCAGTCCGAGATGTTGATGGTATCGGAGATCCTCCATTCAAATCCGCCATCTGCATCCTACTTGACGACACCTTACGACCAATATGTTTGCCCTCCTTTGAGCCAGATCGCGAATCTTCTGAATCCTCCATAGATCTCAACAACGCCTTTGAATATCTACCGACAACACTTTTAATCCTACCAACTTTCGGCATCGCGAACAAACAAACAATTTTCTATTCATTCAGTGATCCGTCGACGACGGTGGCCAGGTAAGGACTGGACAAGCCTTTGAATCTACTACCGGAAGTTAACATTACGCGTAGCGACGCGCGCTACGAACTGTCTCTATGGTATTCATAATATCAGGCCCGTAGTCAGGGATTTTGAATTATGCATGTTTCCGGCAACATGGACAATGTATATATATAGTGCTGCCCCACTTGTAGACCGGGTCGCCAACACCATGACCTGATATCCTACTCAGTCACATTAATATTACACTGACACACATATATACATAGAGAGAAAGAAGCGTCTATGTATTTATAACTAAGTAGAGGGCACATGAATGCGCAATCAAAGTTGACTATTGTCTGGGGGTGATGAAAATGGGAGATACTACACCCAGAACAGGGTTTCAACCTACACCTCTTGACATTCCGGGACTAGCGTGCTCACCATTACACTACCTAGGCTCCCTGATGCAATCACCTTATCCACACCCACCTACTTATATTGCCTGAGGTCATTGCATACTACTATACTTGTCCCCCTAGAATTGTAAGTATTCTAAATGGTTTGCATTCACACGTTATTCAATACTCACAATTACATGCATACAGGCAATGCACTTACAGTTGCATACACATGGGAGGTTCAACAACCATACATCATGTAGCTTCTGTAATGTATGTAGTTGACATCAACATATGTGGTGTTCTCTGTGGCGGAGTGGTTAGAGTGTCTGACTTTTTTCTAGGTCGGACTCCTAATCTGAAGGTAAGTGGTTCGATTCCCTGTGTCCCCACCTCTGCCAATTTGGATTTCCACCGCTGTGTATAACTTACAGCGTCATCAAAGGCCAGTTGCTCTCATACCATGTCTATGTGGTGTGGGAGGTAAAAAATCCCTTGGGTCGGTAAAAGTGTAGGCTCAGGCTTTCTATCGACAAACTGTCTAATGGTGAAAACAAGCCTATTCAGGCTTATCCATGATAGGCAGTATAAATCTTCAACAACAATATATTACAGCTTCCACAGGATCCAGGTCATGGCCAGAGTGTCATCGGGGTGATGAATATGGGGGAAATTGTGCATAGAACAGAATTGAACCGACACTTCTTGCCATTCTGGGGCTAGCGTGCTAACCATTACCCTACCTAGGCTCCCTGATGCAATCACCCAATCCACTCCCACGCGTCTGTGTGGTGCCTTGCCTGTGACATCAGTGCAGACTACTACACTATTGTAGATTCAAATGGCAAAAGATAATAAGCAAATTGTGCAAGTAGTATTGTCTGTATTACCAGTCAATGAGACAATGTGACTGTTGATACCAGGATGACTATACACAGATGTCCTAGACTTTAACAGAGATAAAACATAATAGAGTTATGTACGAAAGCAGCAATAACAGGAGTAAACTGTTTTCAGTAGTAATCTGTATAGATGGTGGTGACTACCAAGTACCAGTCTGAAGTTCTTCGAGTGAACTTTAAAGTTGCATAATCCCAAGGTTATGAGTTTATGCTATATTTATATTAAACAAATATCTTAGGCTATTTGCTATCAAATACTTCACTTTTGGTTGGGGGTATCTTTGATCAAAGTTGGTTAACCCTGGAGATATTTGAAGTGAAAACAAGCAAAGTAATTTTGGTCTGCACACCAAAATGCTGGACAGCATACGTTTGAATGACTTACAACAGTGACATGTTGAGATAAAATGCCTTAATAATAATATTCCGTATATTCAACAATAAATTCGTAATAAATGCACCAGTATCTAAGTTGGATATATAGGATCAAATATAGGCAAGGGATTTCGTTTCGAAAATGTTAGGCTTTCATCGGATTGTGCAATTTTAGTGTGACAGTGATGTGAACATTGAGCTATGCTAGTATTTACCTCGTTGGCTAAGTATATGGTGTAGGCGTACTATCAGCCTTAGCTACCGATATATCATGACAAGGCTCGGACGCGGTAATAGTGCATGGATTAGCCAATTACTGCCGCCACTATAAATACCGTGTCTCACCATCTGAAAAGCAGTCAAACTTTTGTGATTATCATATTTGTGTTTCAAAGCGGATCTATACAATTCATTGAGTAATACTAATACGCGACGGCGAAGTGGGTTGAACGTCCGCTTTCCATGTGGCAGGTTGTGTGATTCAAACCGATGGGGGTTCAAAACCCTGACCGAGTCAAAGCAGTGACTTAAAATGTTATACTTGCCACTACCTAGCCTGATGTTCGGCATCACTAGGGTAAGGCAAAGAGCAGTGGAAGGAGGATGACCAATTGTTCACGATTGAAATTTACCCTGCCTAATCAACGAATGTAATTCAATTTCAAGAAAATAAAAACCCATGGAAGGTATATCAAACAATTGAGCCAAGGTTGAAATCTGTGATTAGTTGCATAAATCTGAATCTACTTCACATCGTTTCTAAGCAGCGTTCGAAATAAGAGCTTGTCCGCTTGTGCGGGCCAAGTGAAAATTCACAAGGAAAAGTGCAAATCGCACCAGACTAGTCTGGTGGACAAGTGCAAAATATTGCTTATTTCTATCACTGTATATGTATCATCAATCAATCAATGGGTGCCGTCTTCTCAAAGAAGGTTGGCTGCAATGGACCTCCATCTCTTCCTGTCATTCGTTCCTCTCACGCATTCCGCATAGCTCATTGCTGTCTACTCAGTGATGTTGTCCATCCATGTTGTTCTCCTTCTCCCACTTGGTCTTTTCCCTTCTATCTTCCCTTCCAGTATTCTTCTCTGTGATTCCTGGTGTCGTATCATGTGGCCAAAGTATTTAATTTGTCTGTTTTTGATCGTTTGTATTATCTGTCTCTTTATTTTCATTCTTGTTAGGACCTCCATGTTGCTTATCATTGCTGTCCATGGAATTTTTAACATTCTTCTGTATTGCCACATTTCAAATGCCTCGAGCTTTGTTGTTATTGCTTTCTTCAAAGTCCATGTCTCACAGCAATATAAAAGTGTAGACCACACATAGCATTTTAGCAGTCGGAGTCTTGTTTTTATATTTATGTCTCTAGATGTTAGTACTTTCTGCATCTTTAGAAATGTTGTTTTGGCAATGTTTATTCTCCGTTTAATCTCTCTTTCACATCCGCCATCACTAGTTATTAAATGGCCCAGATACACAAATGACTCTACCTGCTCCAAGATTACACCATTAACTTTTATCTCTGCTCTTGGTTTGTATTCCTTTCTGCTGACAACCATGAATTTTGTCTTCTTTACATTCATTTTGAGGCCACATCTCTCACTTTTTTCTTTTACTTCATCCACTATATCTTGTAGTCGATTTGACGTTAAGGCTAGCAGTGCTGTATCGTCTGCGTATCTTGTGTTATTGATATTTCCACCTCCAACATTTATTCCTATGATGTCATCTATTTCTCTGAAAATCATTTCCGTATAAATGTTGAAAAGACTAGGTGATAGAACGCATCCTTGTCGCACTCCACATTTGATCTTCACTTCTGGTGTCAATGAGTCTCCAATTCTTACAGCAACATACTGTTCCCAGTAGAGGTTGGCCACTAGCTGAACGTCCTTACGTCTAGACCGATTTTTTGTAGAGCTTCTATGAGTTTCTTATGATGTACTTTGTCAAATGCTTCAGCGTAGTCTATATAACATATGTATATATCCTTATCTACTTCTAGGTGTCTCTCAATTATTGTTCTCATGTTAAAAATGGCTTCCCTTGTTCCACTGTTTGGTCTGAATCCAAATTGCTCTTCTGATACCTCTCGATTAATTTTTCTTTTAATCCTTTCTAGTAGTATTTTGAGTAAAGCTTTAATAACATGGCTCATGAGGCTTATTGTTCTGAAATCTGAGCGCATACACCAGTGTCATGACCACTGGTGCTACCCTGAATCTTTTGTGAACTCACTAACTCCTGACACTCTCTGTCCGGTTAATCTCATGGTATAGGTGAGGTCATATCAGTATGGATACCGACTTTTAAGAGTATGCATTCAAGGCGACTCCATAGTGCTGCTGCCCCACTTGAAGGCCAGGCCGCCAGCACCATGATGCAATATCAGAGAGGGAGAGGGAGAGGGCCAGAGAGGGAGAGGCCCAGATACACAAATGACTCTACCTGCTCCAAGATTACACCATTAACTTTTATCTCTGCTCTTGGTTTGTATTCCTTTCTGCTGACAACCATGGATTTTGTCTTCTTTACATTCATTTTGAGGCCATTTTGAGGTTAAGTGAAGATCAAATGTGGAGTGCGACAAGGATGCGTTCTATCTTGGAGCAGGTAGAGTCATTTGTGTATCTGGGCCATTTAATAACTAGTGATGGCGGATGTGAAAGAGAGATTAAACGGAGAATAAACATTGCCAAAACAACATTTCTAAAGATGCAGAAAGTACTAACATCTAGAGACATAAATATAAAAACAAGACACCTCTCCTATACCCCCCCCACCCCACCCCCCCGGATTAGGGGGATGGGGGTCCGGAATGCACTGCTCCACTATACCGCGTCTGAGCCTTGTCATGATATATCGGTAGATAAGGCTGATAGTACGCCTACACCATATACTTAGCCATCTAGGTATATGTATATATATATGCATATATATATCAGTGTTCGAAATAAGAGCTTGTCCGCTTTGTCTGGGACAAGTAAACATTCTGACGGACAAGTGAAAATCACACCAGACTTGTCCGGTAGACAATTGAAAAATTTGGCTTATTTCTATCACTGGAAGCAGGAGAATGGTTGAACTAACACTGTCAACTCTTATTTGGAAGTAGGAGAATGGTTGAAATCACACTGTCAACTCTTATTTGGAAGTAGGAGAATGGTTGAAGTCACACTGTCAGCTCTTATCTGGAAGTAGGAGAATGGTTGAAGTCAAACTGTCAACTCTTATTGGGATCAGAAGAATGGTTGAAGTTACACTGTCAACTTAAATTTGGGAGTGGGAGAAGGGTCGACGCCAAATTGCCGACTTTTATTTGTGAATGGGAAAATGGTCGAAAACTGGCTTCCCCTGTGGGAATTTGTGTGTCTGACAGAGTCAAACCAATGACGCAGGCAGAGTCATACCAAAGACTTACGAAATTGGGATGGCCAAATGAGTTAGAGCATCCTTTTCCCGTGTGGTAGATCGTGGGGTCGTGGGTTCGAATCCTGGTCGAGTCAAACCAACGACTTAAAAATTGATACTTGTCGCTTCCTAGCCAGGCACTCCGCATTATTAGGATAGGGCAAGGAGCAGTGGAATGAGGAAGACCAATCGCCTGCGACTGAAATTTCCCCTGCTTAAACAACTAATGTACCCCAACAAAAATTGATACTTGGCACTACAGACTGTGCTCAACAATACTAGAATAGGTTACAAACTGGTTAGATCCGTGACTGAGTGGGATATTGCATCATGGTGCTGGCGGCCTGGTCTTGAAGTGGGGCAGCAGAACTATGGAGTCGCCTTGAATGCATACTCTTAAAAAGTCGGCATCCGGCCTGATATGACCTCAGATATTGCTAGGACATAAAGCCCCAACAAACAAGAATCTACTCTGAGCAAATGGGATGAAACGCCATCGACGTAGTCATAGATACAGCTGGGCAGATGCCATCTTATGATCTAAGATAACGGTGAAGAACTTTGGTAGAATATAGAATTCCCATAAAAAGGAATATATATATAATATATATATATATATATATATATATATGGGTAGTGATAAGCCCCTTACCGCCTGTAATAAGCTCTGTAGTCCCTCCTCTCCTATACCCCCTCCCCGGATTAGGGGGAGGGGGGGGGGGATCCGGCATGCACCGCTCCACCCCCTGCGCGGGGCTTGACACTCCACTCGCTCAGAAGTTTACATATATTTGCAGATCCATAGTACTTTATGTAGAGTTTGTCTTTATGGGCATATATATACAAGGGTGGGTACATGCATGGAGGAATAAAAATATATAGTGTATACACCTGATTATATACCATGAGATTAACCGGACAGAGAGTGTCAGGAGTTAGTGAGTTCACAAAAGGTTCAGGGTAGGACCAGTGGTCATGACACTCGGAACGGAACAATTAATTGAAATAGAATAATATAATCAAATACAACCGTAGGGCGAATAATAAGTAGATTAATGTATTGAGATATGTCAGTGCCTTGAGCGAGTGGTTTCAGGCGTGAGGCGAGTGTCAGGCAAGGAAGACGCAGCAAGGCGGCACCACCAGGCGAGGCAGAAGGCCTCATCAGTAGATGACTGGAGGAGTGTCAGTTATTAATGGAACAACCAGTAGAAGACTGCTGGAGTGTGAGATAAGATGAATAAATAGTCGGTTTCCAGATAATTATACTCGTATAATTGTTTATACGGTACATATATGTGATGTATAAGCATTATGCGAGTATAAAGCCGCGTAAGGGAATTTCTATGTCTTTGTTACACTGTATTATGTTATTCCGATATTATATTATTGGCCAATGGGCTTCCTGCATCTATTTGCTTCCTACTCATACGGCTACCAGTGGCTCCACCACCGCCTGACCATACTTCCGCCGCTACTACTGTCACTTGCGACCGGAATTTTGAAGCGTCAACACCTCCTCCGCCACCTCCTCGCCGCCGCCGCCTCTACCACCCGTGATGTCGGCTGTCTACTGTTCTCTCTGTGCGTCCTCGCACAGGGAGGGTGACCTTGAGGCCTGCTCCCGCAACCAGATCGAGAGCGAGGTCGACGGACAGCCATCACGTCTGTCACGAAGAGCATCGGCTGAGCGGCAGGCGAGATCTAAACAGGAGGGGGACGTTTCTTCAGCCATGCAAGGCATGTCTCTGGAAGACCAGGTGAAGGAGGCGAAGGAAGACATCCGGGAAATGGAGCTGGAGGAGGAGATGGCGAAGCTGGACGAGCAGAGGGAAGGCCTGCGAAGACGCAGGGCCGAGCGCCAGGCGAGGAACGCGGACGCACTGGGCCCGGAGGCGCCTAAGGGGCCAAGCGGGCACTCCAAACATGGACCGACGCGCCAACAGGAGAGGAAGCCGAGCCCAACAGAACACTCCGCCTATGGGACACGCGCCTCCCGCCACCACTCCAGGGGGAGGAGATCCCGACGCCACAGCGACTCCAGGTCTGGGAGTCGGTCCAGCAGCAGCACGAGGAGACAGAGAAGTAAGTGGTCCCTTCGTAAATTCACTGTTGCGCGCAAAGATGTTAAGAAGCTAAACCCGCACGAGTTAGTCGCTGCCTCTGCCCTATGGTGCTTGGACATTGACACTGACTCTCTCTCAAAGAAGGACTATCGTACCTTCCTTGAGCATATCCATTTCCTATCTGTGAGAGCCATGACCGATGATTTCAAGGACGCAGCCCACGTCGCTTATGACTCGGCTATTAGGAAGAAGGCGGAGGAGCATGGCTTCGCCGCCTTCTCTGAGGCATACCAGGGCGCTAGCGTGATACATTACGGTGCGCAGCAGATGAAAACTAAGCGGGGGACCACTTACAATGCCAAACGTAGTAACACTGGGGGCGGTAAGAAATCTTGCTACCAGTGGAACAAGGAAGCTGGCTGTTCCCGGTCAGAGGAGAGCTGTAATTTTGCTCACAGCTGTGGAAAATGTGGTAGCCGCTCTCACAAGCAATTCAAATGCACTAGGGATTGACGACCTGGTGAACACTGCCGACTAGTCAAGGGGGCTGTTGTGAGGACTTTTGAGAAGATTAATACTGTTGTTACTGTTGCTCTAGATCACAAGATTGGACCGGGCGAAGCCTGCTCCCACTTTAAACATGTATCGATTGCAGACAGGGTTGTTGACACCGTCGTTGATCCTGACCGTGCTAATGATGCCGACACCAGACACTCATCTTTTGAAAATGTTTCACACGTTCCCGCCCCGCCTGTTGACAATTGTGCTACGGTGGGATCTGGCGCCGCCGCTGATAAAAAATGTTTCAGAAGCGGAGGCGCTGAAGCCGGTGGTGATAATGGTTGCGCTCCGTCCGTGAATTATTTCAGGAGCGGAGTGGGGGTTGCTAAGATTGAACCTGATACATGTACTCGTGATGCTAGGATTGAACCTGATGCATGTACACTTGATGCTAATATTAATTTCAGAGACGCTGGTCAGGGCCGCCCCCATGCCGAATCCCCAGAAGGGGGGGGGGACGCTATGACAAATAATACAGTCGTCATTAATGTACCCAAAGTTGTGGGCAGGGCCGTCCCCATATGTCATCCCGAAATACGGGGTGGGGGGAACGCCAAGATAAATGATGCAATCCGGATTAATGGTACCCACAGTAGTGGCCGGGGCCCGCCCCCATTTTGATTTCCATGTGAGGGAGGGGGACGCCGTAATGACCGCATTTGGCGGGAAAAGATGCCCACAAGTCGCTAGGACTGCTGGCGCGCACAGCCCCCACGACACCGCTGTCTCAGCCTGGCCGTGTGATGGGAGTGCTAATGGCGGGAGGCCAGATACGGGTGAGGGCGATGACAGGCAGATTAGCGCTGGCGGACAAATGCTACACCCACACACCCGGCGCCGCCACAGCCTCAGATGTTGCCGCACACAGCGGGACGGACGCCAGCGCCTCTGATGTCCCTAATTTGCAAAGGGCAGGCAATGGATTAGCTGTGACTATAGCCGGCTGGGCTGAGCTCGATGGTCATGAGGGCGGGGGCTGGCTGTCAGTGGTCTATGTGTATCTGGGCCATTTAATAACTAGTGATGGCGGATGTGAAAGAGAGATTAAACGGAGAATAAACATTGCCAAAACAACATTTCTAAAGATGCAGAAAGTACTAACATCTAGAGACATAAATATAAAAACAAGACACCTCTCCTATACCCCCCCCACCCCACCCCCCCGGATTAGGGGGATGGGGGTCCGGAATGCACTGCTCCACTATACCGCGTCTGAGCCTTGTCATGATATATCGGTAGATAAGGCTGATAGTACGCCTACACCATATACTTAGCCATCTAGGTATATGTATATATATATGCATATATATATCAGTGTTCGAAATAAGAGCTTGTCCGCTTTGTCTGGGACAAGTAAACATTCTGACGGACAAGTGAAAATCACACCAGACTTGTCCGGTAGACAATTGAAAAATTTGGCTTATTTCTATCACTGGAAGCAGGAGAATGGTTGAACTAACACTGTCAACTCTTATTTGGAAGTAGGAGAATGGTTGAAATCACACTGTCAACTCTTATTTGGAAGTAGGAGAATGGTTGAAGTCACACTGTCAGCTCTTATCTGGAAGTAGGAGAATGGTTGAAGTCAAACTGTCAACTCTTATTGGGATCAGAAGAATGGTTGAAGTTACACTGTCAACTTAAATTTGGGAGTGGGAGAAGGGTCGACGCCAAATTGCCGACTTTTATTTGTGAATGGGAAAATGGTCGAAAACTGGCTTCCCCTGTGGGAATTTGTGTGTCTGACAGAGTCAAACCAATGACGCAGGCAGAGTCATACCAAAGACTTACGAAATTGGGATGGCCAAATGAGTTAGAGCATCCTTTTCCCGTGTGGTAGATCGTGGGGTCGTGGGTTCGAATCCTGGTCGAGTCAAACCAACGACTTAAAAATTGATACTTGTCGCTTCCTAGCCAGGCACTCCGCATTATTAGGATAGGGCAAGGAGCAGTGGAATGAGGAAGACCAATCGCCTGCGACTGAAATTTCCCCTGCTTAAACAACTAATGTACCCCAAAAAAAATTGATACTTGGCACTACAGACTGTGCTCAACAATACTAGAATAGGTTACAAACTGGTTAGATCCGTGACTGAGTGGGATATTGCATCATGGTGCTGGCGGCCTGGTCTTGAAGTGGGGCAGCAGAACTATGGAGTCGCCTTGAATGCATACTCTTAAAAAGTCGGCATCCGGCCTGATATGACCTCAGATATTGCTAGGACATAAAGCCCCAACAAACAAGAATCTACTCTGAGCAAATGGGATGAAACGCCATCGACGTAGTCATAGATACAGCTGGGCAGATGCCATCTTATGATCTAAGATAACGGTGAAGAACTTTGGTAGAATATAGAATTCCCATAAAAAGGAATATATATATAATATATATATATATATATATATATATATATATGGGTAGTGATAAGCCCCTTACCGCCTGTAATAAGCTCTGTAGTCCCTCCTCTCCTATACCCCCTCCCCGGATTAGGGGGAGGGGGGGGGGGATCCGGCATGCACCGCTCCACCCCCTGCGCGGGGCTTGACACTCCACTCGCTCAGAAGTTTACATATATTTGCAGATCCATAGTACTTTATGTAGAGTTTGTCTTTATGGGCATATATATACAAGGGTGGGTACATGCATGGAGGAATAAAAATATATAGTGTATACACCTGATTATATACCATGAGATTAACCGGACAGAGAGTGTCAGGAGTTAGTGAGTTCACAAAAGGTTCAGGGTAGGACCAGTGGTCATGACACTCGGAACGGAACAATTAATTGAAATAGAATAATATAATCAAATACAACCGTAGGGCGAATAATAAGTAGATTAATGTATTGAGATATGTCAGTGCCTTGAGCGAGTGGTTTCAGGCGTGAGGCGAGTGTCAGGCAAGGAAGACGCAGCAAGGCGGCACCACCAGGCGAGGCAGAAGGCCTCATCAGTAGATGACTGGAGGAGTGTCAGTTATTAATGGAACAACCAGTAGAAGACTGCTGGAGTGTGAGATAAGATGAATAAATAGTCGGTTTCCAGATAATTATACTCGTATAATTGTTTATACGGTACATATATGTGATGTATAAGCATTATGCGAGTATAAAGCCGCGTAAGGGAATTTCTATGTCTTTGTTACACTGTATTATGTTATTCCGATATTATATTATTGGCCAATGGGCTTCCTGCATCTATTTGCTTCCTACTCATACGGCTACCAGTGGCTCCACCACCGCCTGACCATACTTCCGCCGCTACTACTGTCACTTGCGACCGGAATTTTGAAGCGTCAACACCTCCTCCGCCACCTCCTCGCCGCCGCCGCCGCCTCTACCACCCGTGATGTCGGCTGTCTACTGTTCTCTCTGTGCGTCCTCGCACAGGGAGGGTGACCTTGAGGCCTGCTCCCGCAACCAGATCGAGAGCGAGGTCGACGGACAGCCATCACGTCTGTCACGAAGAGCATCGGCTGAGCGGCAGGCGAGATCTAAACAGGAGGGGGACGTTTCTTCAGCCATGCAAGGCATGTCTCTGGAAGACCAGGTGAAGGAGGCGAAGGAAGACATCCGGGAAATGGAGCTGGAGGAGGAGATGGCGAAGCTGGACGAGCAGAGGGAAGGCCTGCGAAGACGCAGGGCCGAGCGCCAGGCGAGGAACGCGGACGCACTGGGCCCGGAGGCGCCTAAGGGGCCAAGCGGGCACTCCAAACATGGACCGACGCGCCAACAGGAGAGGAAGCCGAGCCCAACAGAACACTCCGCCTATGGGACACGCGCCTCCCGCCACCACTCCAGGGGGAGGAGATCCCGACGCCACAGCGACTCCAGGTCTGGGAGTCGGTCCAGCAGCAGCACGAGGAGACAGAGAAGTAAGTGGTCCCTTCGTAAATTCACTGTTGCGCGCAAAGATGTTAAGAAGCTAAACCCGCACGAGTTAGTCGCTGCCTCTGCCCTATGGTGCTTGGACATTGACACTGACTCTCTCTCAAAGAAGGACTATCGTACCTTCCTTGAGCATATCCATTTCCTATCTGTGAGAGCCATGACCGATGATTTCAAGGACGCAGCCCACGTCGCTTATGACTCGGCTATTAGGAAGAAGGCGGAGGAGCATGGCTTCGCCGCCTTCTCTGAGGCATACCAGGGCGCTAGCGTGATACATTACGGTGCGCAGCAGATGAAAACTAAGCGGGGGACCACTTACAATGCCAAACGTAGTAACACTGGGGGCGGTAAGAAATCTTGCTACCAGTGGAACAAGGAAGCTGGCTGTTCCCGGTCAGAGGAGAGCTGTAATTTTGCTCACAGCTGTGGAAAATGTGGTAGCCGCTCTCACAAGCAATTCAAATGCACTAGGGATTGACGACCTGGTGAACACTGCCGACTAGTCAAGGGGGCTGTTGTGAGGACTTTTGAGAAGATTAATACTGTTGTTACTGTTGCTCTAGATCACAAGATTGGACCGGGCGAAGCCTGCTCCCACTTTAAACATGTATCGATTGCAGACAGGGTTGTTGACACCGTCGTTGATCCTGACCGTGCTAATGATGCCGACACCAGACACTCATCTTTTGAAAATGTTTCACACGTTCCCGCCCCGCCTGTTGACAATTGTGCTACGGTGGGATCTGGCGCCGCCGCTGATAAAAAATGTTTCAGAAGCGGAGGCGCTGAAGCCGGTGGTGATAATGGTTGCGCTCCGTCCGTGAATTATTTCAGGAGCGGAGTGGGGGTTGCTAAGATTGAACCTGATACATGTACTCGTGATGCTAGGATTGAACCTGATGCATGTACACTTGATGCTAATATTAATTTCAGAGACGCTGGTCAGGGCCGCCCCCATGCCGAATCCCCAGAAGGGGGGGGGGACGCTATGACAAATAATACAGTCGTCATTAATGTACCCAAAGTTGTGGGCAGGGCCGTCCCCATATGTCATCCCGAAATACGGGGTGGGGGGAACGCCAAGATAAATGATGCAATCCGGATTAATGGTACCCACAGTAGTGGCCGGGGCCGCCCCCATTTTGATTTCCATGTGAGGGAGGGGGACGCCGTAATGACCGCATTTGGCGGGAAAAGATGCCCACAAGTCGCTAGGACTGCTGGCGCGCACAGCCCCCACGACACCGCTGTCTCAGCCTGGCCGTGTGATGGGAGTGCTAATGGCGGGAGGCCAGATACGGGTGAGGGCGATGACAGGCAGATTAGCGCTGGCGACAAATGCTACACCCACACACCCGGCGCCGCCACAGCCTCAGATGTTGCCGCACACAGCGGGACGGACGCCAGCGCCTCTGATGTCCCTAATTTGCAAAGGGCAGGCAATGGATTAGCTGTGACTATAGCCGGCTGGGCTGAGCTCGATGGTCATGAGGGCGGGGGCTGGCTGTCAGTGGTCTATGTGGACAAGGGCCTCTCAGTAACTGTTCGCGAGACCGGAGATGAACTTTCCTTTCGCGTTTATGATAATTGTACGCAGGGTACTTGCTCCTGCACACACACTATAGCGGGCTGTACTGTCCAACTCCGCCCTTGCAGGATCTTCAGCGAATTATTTTTGAGGGGCGACTCCGACCCTGATAGCCAATATATCCTGACCGGGGCTGTCTTCGGATACAATGTAATTAACCCTGACTGTGACTTAGCATACACAACTAACTGTAGGGTTCCCCGAGGCTCAGATGACAGGTCGGCGATTTCAGACAAACTTACCAGCGAAATCGATAGAGGCGGGGTCTCCGTAGTAGACGAACCACCAGCTTGTATCCACAACTTATTTTGCGTACCGAAAGATGGGGGTGGATCTCGGACTATTGTAGATTGTAGCCGCCCGACTGACTGCTCTGTTAACTCTTGCACTGATGATGTTTGTATAAAAATTTTGCTACAAGAGTGTCGATTCCGTGGTCGAGGTTATGGAGAGGGGGGACTTTATGTCCACAGTTGACATTAAGGACGCTTACCGTGCCGTATCAATACACCCCAGGGACCGGGAAAGGCAAGGCCTACACTGGCACTTCGGTGCCGACGGTGGCACTAAATGCACCTACATGAAGGACAATAGGCTATGCATGGGTCTCTCCTCCAGCCCTTATGTGTTTAGCAAGATCTCTGACTTCGTCGTGAGATGTGCGATGCGAGAAGGGGTAGTTAGAGTTATTAACTACCTCGATGATTTTTGCATAGTTAGTCCGAGCCTCGCTGAGGGATGTAGGGACCAGGAGAAAATCATAGCTATCCTCAGGAGGGTCGGGTTCTTTGTAAGCTTCGGCAAGCTGACCTCCCCAAGCACCACTGTCCGCTTCCTGGGGATCATCATCGACTCGGTGGAGTTGGAGATGAGGCTCCCTGAAGATAAACTGTGCAGACTGATCGCGGTCCTCAAGGGCGTTAGCGGCCGGCGTAAGGTGTCTCGGAGGGAGCTCGAAAGCCTGGGCGGCTTGCTTGCACACTGCAGCAAGGTAGTTAAGGGGGGTAGGACATTCTGCCGCCGGATTTATGACGCGATTAACAGCGTGAGAGAGCCACACTTTAAGATCAGGCTATCTAAGGGCTTCCGTGATGATGTTGATTGGTGGCGTGGCTTTGCAGCCCGATTTAACGGCAAGGCCCGAATACTGGGACCATTCGCTGCACACCTCTCAACCTACAGTGATGCCTCCAACTTTGGCTATGGGGCCCTTCACGGCCATGATTGGGTAGCAGGCGCTTTCGCCCCAAGGGATGATGACAGGTTAAAAATGAGCATTGGTGCTCACCACACCCCTCCCGATGACCACTCCTCCTCCGCGCATATTAACGTGCGCGAGATGTGGGCGGCCTATGCTGCCGCTCTCAGATGGGGTAGCCTTTGGAAAGATTGCTCGGTTGTCATGGTTACTGACAGCACAACCGTAATGGCCGCTCTCAACTCTGGTCGCTCCAGGAGCCCCGACATAATGTTCTACCTCAGACGCCTCTTCTGGCTAGCATCCGAGGGGAATTTTGAGTTCTCTTCCGTATTTATTGGAAGTAGTGATAACGTCATATGCGATGCTCTGAGCAGGCTGGACGACCCCACCAGTGCTAGCCGCATCTCTGAGGCCAACCCGACGGGCAGCCTATGTTGTGCAGGGCTCTTCAGTGAAGTCTTCTCCTCCCCTTGCAGGGTTGGAAGAGCTGCGGAGGGAGAAGGTGACGTTCCAAAACCGGTCGTACGCGCCCAACTCAATCACGACACGTGGGGTCCAGGTGAGGAGGTACCTGGAGTTTGTGGGGGGCTACTCGGAGTCACTCAGCCCGTTGCCATGCCCGCCAAGGCAGGTGGCTCTCTATGCCACATGGCTGGCGCGGACGATGAAGTACTCATCAATCCTGAACTACCTCAGTGGGCTGAACAACTTCTTGAGACAGAGGGGCTCGGAGCCAATAGCCTACACTAACTTCGAGATTGCCTCCACGTTAAGAGGTATCCGGAGGGAGTGCTCCACGGCTCCAAAGCAAGCCATCCCTATCCTGCCCGAAACCCTCCTGAGCATGTTCCGCTTCCTATCCTCGAAACCGGGCCATGTGGCTTGGAGAGCTGCTCTGCTATGCAGCTTCAGGGCCCTGCTGAGGAAATGCCAGGTGACCGCGTCCGATTCCGCTCTCCTCAGGGGGGACTTCCGCTTCTTCCCCTGGGGGATGATTATATCCATAAGGCGCTCAAAGACTATACAATTTAAGGAGAGGGTCCTGGAGATCCCAGTCGCTCGCTGCCCCAATACCCAGATCTGTGCAGTTCATTGGACAGAGCTCCACTTTGAGCAGCTCCCAGCGACTCAGTTGGAACAGGCTTTCCGGATTCCGGGCGAGGGCCACTCCTCCCACCCCCTTCCTTATAAAGTCTACCAGTCGACCCTGAAAGTATTCGCGGAGAAGGTGGGGGCATATGTTTGTGAGGTGTGGAGGTGTAGGAGTGTGTGGTGAGTGGGTGTGGTGGGGGTGCAGGGGTGTCTTGTTGAGCGGCACCTCACAATCTTTAGCATCCCTACACCCCCACCACACACACCTATACCCCCAGTACCCCTTACACCCCACTACAGACCTAAACCCCCACCAGTCCTACACCCCCACCTACACCTCAACCACATACACCCCCCACCACACACCATTCCTACACCCACACTTACACTCTTCTCTCCAACTATGGCCGTAATCGATTGGCACTCCTTGACTTATGATATGGGTTGGGGTATCTTCGATCTTGGCAAATATTCCCTATGCCAGAGAATATATTATCTCAACCCACATTCATTGTCTTCCTCTCTTTTGTACTGTAGCTTGTGTTTATGTGATGTATAAGCATTATGCGAGTATAAAGCCGCGTAAGGGAATTTCTATGTCTTTGTTACACTGTATTATGTTATTCCGATATTATATTATTGGCCAATGGGCTTCCTGCATCTATTTGCTTCCTACTCATACGGCTACCAGTGGCTCCACCACCGCCTGACCATACTTCCGCCGCTACTACTGTCACTTGCGACCGGAATTTTTTCCTTTAGGCTAGGGCAAATATTCCCTATGCCAGAGAATATATTATCTCAACCCACATTCATTGTCTTCCTCTCTTTTGTACTGTAGCTTGTGTTTATATATATATATATGTCATTGGAGTGATGAAAATGGGAAATATTGCGCCTAGAGCGGGACTCGAACCCACATCTCTTTGCATTCCGGGCCAGTGTGCTAAACCATTACACCACCCAGGCTCCCTAATATCAACACACTACCCACGCCTACCTGTCTATGTGGTTACTTGCCTGAGAGGTCAGTGCAGACCACTACACTCGTCCCCCTGGAATTGTAAGTCTTTTAATGCTTACAATTACATACATACAGGCAATGCACTAATACATACATACACAGGGTAGGTTCAACAACCATACAGCGCAAAGCTTGTAAGGATCCTGGTCATGGCACCAGTGTCATGGGTGTGATGAAAATGGGAAATATTGCGCCTAGAGTGTGACTCGAACCCACATCTCTTTGCATTCCGGGCCAGTGTGCTAACCATTACACCACCTAGGCTCCCTGATATCAACACACTACCCACACCTACCTGTCTATGTGGTTACTTGCCTGAGAGGTCAGTGCGGACCACTACATATATATATATATATATATATATATAAATGAATAATAATAATAAAAGACTTCACCCATTTATATGCGCATAATACATTATACTTAATATAAATCTAGGACATATATATTAGAGTTGCGTTCGGGAGTCAATACTGCTAGTGCTTAGCATCTGTGGGATGAAAGGAAATCTGATATAACATAACACACTCCAGATGCCACGAAACAAATGACTGCAGCAGCAAGTGGTCCTGGTTTTCATCGACCTGCATGCACCCTTCTTTCTACCTAGATTCGCCACTGCCTCGATATCACTTAATATCAGGCTATAGCGAACTGCCTTGAGAATAAGGTGGCCACTACAACTGCTGCACCTTCTAATCTAAAGGCAGCCATGTGAATGAGAGCCATCAGACTGCTGAGACAATAGGAACTACCGCCATGGCAGCTTTATTATGTACATCAATATATTGATATATGCATATATAAAGGGCCCAGCAGCAGGAGGGAACCTAGCCCACACTAGCCAGATTACTGCACTTCCCAATTACGTACAGGCCTATGACATGTAAATAGAATAGGCTAGTCTAGAATTAAGAGTAGAACAAAAATATTATCAAGAAAATCCCCCAAAACTAACATAGATTACGAACCACAGATTATAACAATAAGAATCACAAAACAATCACTGCCCAGCATTGAAAACAAGCAAGAATACTCGAGCTTATATGCTATGGACAGCATAAACTCACATCACACAAAAAAGGGGGGAAAAAGGGCCTTTAGAAAGAGTTATGGTTTGGCTCTTTTATTACCATATGTATATATATGTATATATATCTGGTCTGCCCAGTATTCAGGAAAGGGTTAGCGGGAATCGGTAGAATGGATGGCGGGAATCGGTACAGCTGGTTTCACTAGGCAGTATGTATAAGTTGTACAACTTACACTGCCAACGGATGGTGGGCACGCCATCCCTTATTAATATTATGCTACATAGTGAGGCCCCTGATATATATATAGATGATTAATTGGATATAGGTCTAGAGCCATTGCATTGGAATGCTATAGATATGTATCATCATCATCAGGGAGGGGCTGTATGCAGTTAAATGTTGCAGCACTATAAGCGTATACTAATTAGTAATACATTGGTAAACCCTGCAGCACTATCAGCGATGCGACAAAGACTGCCTTCATTACTTGACTGTTGCTCTCCATTTAGCTCTCTGCTGTGAGAGTAATGTCCATGAGTCAGTCGTAATGTCCCTCAGATTCAGGTTTCTCTTGATGGTATCTTTGAACCGGAGACAAGGGCGCCCTCTCTTTCTGTAACCAGAAGGCAGTTGAGAGTAGAGGATCTGCTTTGGTAGCCTGTCTGATGACATCCTCATGAGGTGTCTAGTTCACCGGAGATTCTTTTTGATCAGAAGATCTTCCATATATGGCAGACCTGTCCGTTCGAGTATTTCCTTATTTGTCACTTTGTCCTTCCAGGTTGGCCTCATGATCGAAACGCAGAGGTCGCATCATGAAGGCATGCAGCTTTTTCACCTATCGTCTGTACACAGTCCAGGCCTCGGCTCCGTATAGTAGGGTGGATAGCACGATTGCACGGTAGATCTTGCCTTTGACCCGCATGGACACATGGTGGTTGTTCCAGAGTCTTTGGCGGCCGAAAGATGCGCTAGCCTTGGCCATCCTCCTCTGTATTTCAGCGTCAATGTATACATCACTTGATATAGTGCTTCTGAGGTAGGTGAATTCCGGAACAGAGTTCAGGTCTAGAGCCATTGCATTGGAATGCTATATTTATGCATAGCATTCCAATAAATATATATATATATATATATACACATATATTTCGATAGTTAATATTTCCATTACTCATTATATGCGATCTAAGTTAGGTTCTCCGCAATGTGTGACTATCTTACAGATCTGACCACCTGATTTTGCCATGTATTCCTTAGATGGATGTTCGATACATCTCCTAACAAAATATTGAAATTCTAAAAAGAAATATTAACCTCCTTACACTTAGAATTAATTATTAATGACAGCCATGGGGTACTAGTCGTACGGCCGATATTATGACATCATGCAGGGAAGGGGTAGGTGCAATTACATAGATTATAGAAAAAAAAGTCTAAGACTTTAAGAGCTTTAGATGTGCTATTTAATCAATGTAGAGGTGTAGTGTGAGATTATCCACTCAAAGCATAGCAACCGAATGTTGTACACTTACGGAGAAGCACCCAAAAGGTTGGGGGAAAGGACTACATGACACAATATACACAGCAGTAGGGCCTAGTACTAGTAGTCTGCACTTAGCATGTGTGCTGCCTGCATTCTCACTTGCTATCCGGACCGCACGTCATCCACACCTCTCTCTATCTCCTCTCTGCTGGCCTTGCTCCTACTTGATAATGTCTGAAAAGAGTTCCAGGAGGGCGATCCCGCCGGCATTTCACTTTCTACTCTTACTCTGTCCGTGTCTTTGGCTCGCCGGCTGGTCACCATAGAGCAAAGAGACACAGTCCTTTGACTCAACTCTCCTCATTTCTCTTTCCTATACTCTACCCTTTTTTTTTTCTCCGAGGCTTACTTCTCCCCCTGATCAAGGGAGTTGTTTGCTTGGGTGGGGCCCTTTGTCTTATCATTTCTCTCGCTTTGTTCTTGTTGCTAGAACCGCTGAACCCACCTTTACCCGTCCCTTCCTCCTGAACCCTTGTTGCTGTTGACCGGATACGAGTGCTCTGCTACTGCCGGACCAGAGAGTTTTGGGGCCGCCCCAATGACTCGCCGTTTGATAGATTGTAAAGATGTTCCCAGCTTCTACAACAGCCCCACCAGAAGATTAATCTTCAACCAAAGATTGGACTGATTTATCGGTGCCTCTCTATATTGCTTTAGTTCTGCAGCCGGTAACTGTTGTAAGGTTACAAACCCACCAGAAGTCAAGTCAAGTGTGTGTGTGCACGTATGTGCACGTGTGTGCATGACCTCTGTCACATGCAAAGTTACCCAGTAACTGTTACACAGTTAGTCTCTTTGGGTGGCTCTGGTTGGGTGCATATTGCACTCGTTTCCATAGCTCCATTCCCATTTCACCCAGACGACTTATCTCCGACGCGCACACTGCATATATATAAACTTCCGAGCGAGTGTCATGCGAAAGGCCCGAATATGGGGGTTGGGGTGGTGGGGTGAAGCATGCCGCTACCCCCCACCCAGGAGGGGGGGGGGGTAGGAGCAAGACACTACAGAGATTATTACACGTGAAAACAGTCTCATCACTATCCATATATATATATATATGTAGTTTGGTTCGTAGATTTCTTCTACATACCTTGTAATTTAAGGAATTCAAGTGAAAATCGTGAATTGTGAGGGTAAGCGTAGGGAGGGTGGAATCTGAAACTAACTTAAAGCGATATGGGCTTTTTTTCTTAGTAACGAAACTCATGAATTTAAAGGTGTATAAACCGATGAAAACAACACATTTCCCAAACTACAACACATTCCCTAGATCCTCATAATCTCGTGAGCAGGACCTCACCACTGCCTCTTATCTGGTCTGGTGGGAATACACCCACCACCATATATAATACTTATTACATAACCTCTTCATGATGGCCTCATCACTGCCTCTTATCTCCCTTCCCACAGATTACACACTCCTGGTACGCATCGTGATATATAATCATAACAGATTAGAGCTCTTTCATCTGCTTGGATTTTGAACTGTAACACCCCCATCACACCAAACTAGTAGTTCTCAAACCATCCGACCCCATTCTAAAACAACCTGTGGTCGGGGTAGAACGTGGCTGCGAGACAATTTTGGGCATGCTCAAAGTTCTGGAGCACCATTCCATACTAGCCCGTCCATTCCATTCGTAAACAGACCATAAAAAGTTGTTACTATGTCCAATCCGTTCGCACACAGTTTGATCCCATTCAGCAACATTTTCAAGAACGTAATGAGAACTAGTTTGGTGTGATGGGGGTATTACATCTAATAGGTAACATGAAGAACAATATCTAGCTTCCTAACAAGTGACATGAATATACCACAAAGCACCTAATAATACAGGTTCCTTCTACACCCAGGTAATGCCCATACTACATTTACATTTCAGTGGAAATAAATGGAGGTAATAACATTTTTTATTGTGAAGAGACAACAGTTCCCGGGCCAGGCCCTATTGAAAGAAGCAACCATTGGCAAAGTAGTAGGGTGTAAAGGTGTGCACATTGCCAGCTTGCCAAGAAGTGTCAAGAAATGGTGAGCATGGGAAAGTGGCCAATCGGATGGATGGACAGTGGAGGAAGCGACAAGTATCAATTTTAAAGTCATTGGTTTGACTCGACCGGGAACCAAGCTCCTGACCTTCCGCACGTGAAGCCCACCCTCTACCGATTAGGCCACAGTGCTCAGTGGGGCAGTAGGCAGTAGGGTGGGGCAGTAGGCAGTAGGGTGGGGCAGTAGGCAGTAGGGTGGGGCAGTAGGCAGAAGGGTGGAGCTGTATGCAGTGAGATGGGGAAGAATGCAGTAAGGTGGGGCAGTGTGCAGTAGGGTGGGGCTGTACGCAGTTAAACGTCGCAGCACTATCAGCGTATACTAATATGTTGGTAATCCCTGCAGCAACTAATACATGGTGCAGACGCCGCAGCACTATCAGTGTATACAAATATGTAGTGCAGATGCTGCAGCACTATCAGTTTATACTGTGTACTAATACGTTTTTTAACGCCGCAGCACTATCAGCGTATACTAAATGGTTGTTAAACCCCGCAGCACTATCAGCATATACTACCAATACGTGCTTCAAAAGCCGCATCACGGTCAGCATATACCAATATTTCCATATTGGTGTATACTGATCGTGCTGATAGTGTTTTGAACTTGAGTAGTGTTTTGAAAGTACATAAGGGTAGTATTTTCAACTTAAGTTTTGAACTTAAGTTCAAAACACTACGGTAGTATTTTGAACTTATATATATATTTATATGTATAATGATCAACCTAATATATATATAGAGGAGAGATGGAGGACGTCACTCCTTCACTTAACAGAGTAGTAATATGAAGAGGACACACAATTTAATATAACCTGCAACCACTAAAGCGTATGGTGTCAACGTTTTGACATGCTTTCCAAAACTAGTTTTACATGCTTGCACTTCAAATATCTAAAAACTTAGCTTTTAAAATACATGTTACTTCAAAGTAAAGTAAGGTAGATAATAACAATCAATTTAATATATGGATCTCATAAAAATTACAGAAACTCAAAACCATAGGACGATGCAATTTAAAATACTGCACAACATCATATTTACCAGGTGTTCACCAGAGTACACTGCCAAAAACGCACAAAGCATTTATTGGCAGAAACTGGCAAAGGAAGTTGAATCATTTGGACAGCTATCAAAGAACCATACAAAAGGGACTGTCTGGTTCTAGTACCACCTTCAGTACATCCATGAAGCTATTTCTGGTAGCTTGTAAAGCAAGCCTAATGGCCCTGTCACACTACGACGCTTCTCTCGGCGACCCGTCAGCGTTGAAAGTACTATTTTGCGCGTCGAGAAACGTCAAACTTTTCGGTGGTTTGGGGGAAAAGATCGGCGTCAGCGCGGCGCGTTATGCGCGCGCGGCCAACGTGTTTCGACGCGCTGGGGGAAAAAAAAAAAAAGTTTGGCGCGACGTCTTCATTTAACCTTAAATGTTGCTAGGGCATAAAACAAAAATGGCCCAGTTTGCGCAACGCGTGAGCAACGACCCTCCCGCGCGCGCGCCGTCTTCCTATCGTTCCCATAACGTTATGCCGGCGAGTCCAACGCAGCGCGACGCGCGCCTAACGTCCTTACCCATATATTTGCGCGTGCTGGCGGTCGTTGGGTTGTTTTGGACAGGTTCAAAACCTTGGGCGACCTGCAACGCGCGCCGGCACTTCGCGCCGACCATCAACGTCAACGATAATGTACCGACGTGTACCGACGCGCGCATAACGCGCCCCCAGCGCGTCTCGATATTTCACTAATTATCGCCCCAAAACACCACACGTTGACGGGTCGCCGGCGAGAAGCGTCGTAGTGTGACAGGGCCATTAGCAGAGAGTCTATACCGGAGACATGTGGGATGACAAATTATTACACTCTCAGAGCAAATAACCTGTCACTTTCCATGGAGTATCTTATATCATATATCTGTTGTCTAATGCACACTAGAGAGCATAACTTTGTAATTCAGTAACAATAATAATGTACCAACCTAAGCGCTGACGGCTATATCATATTAAAGCTGCACACTCCGATCGTTTTGAGTTTCTGCCATCCTATTAGATGGATATATTACGTAGATTGTTATAATCGAGCTTACTTTGGTTTGACGTAACTTTGATCATAAATGGTTAAATATGGAGACATTCGAAGTGAGAACATGAAAAAAATATATATTTGTGCGCGTCAAAAATCCTGACCCAATAGGCTTCAGCAGTAATAGGTTCACAAACACCGCCAATACCAACAACAACACCCACCACCAATACCAACACCACCACTACCAACATCAATGCCACCTTCGTCAACACCAACCCTTCAATTCCAACATCGACATCATCAATACAAACACCACCAACACAAACACCACCCACCACCAATACCAACACTACCACTACCAACATCAATGCCACCTACATCAACACCAAACCTTCAATTGCAACATCAATATCGTCAATACAAACACCACCAACACCAACAACACCACCTACCACCAATACCATCACCACCGCTACTAACATCAATGCCACCTACGTCAACACCAAACCTTCAATTCCAACATGAACATCGTCAATAAAACACCACCAACACCAACAACACCACCCACCAACAATACCACCACCACCGATACCAACATCAATGCCACCTATGTCAACACCAAACCTTCAATTCCAACATCAACATCGTCAATGCAAACACAACCAACACCAACAACACCACCCACCACCAATACCACCACCACCACTACCAATATCAATGCCACCTACGTCAACACCAAACCTTCAATTCCAACATCAATATCGTCAATACAAACACCACCAACACCAACAACACCACCTACCACCAATACCACCACGGCCGCTACTAACATCAATGCCACCTATGTCAACACCAAACCTTCAATTCCAACATCAACATCGTCAATAAAACACCACCAACACCAACAACACCATCCACCACCAATACCACCACCACCGCTACCAACATCAATGCGACCTTCAAACTAACGCATAGTAGATTATAGTGATCAAGCTAGTGTAAAGAAAGTATACGAAATAATAAATAATAATGATACTCCGCCTATTTATATCTGCATAATTAATTATACATCCCATATTTTTTAAGGCAGGAACTCAAAACCACTTGACTTTACAATTTTAAATTCAAGTGACAGATATACCCAGTCCATACCAGACTACTTCATTCATCCACTGGGCCCCACGGAAGTTAAGGGAGTCAGGGAAACAGTTGATGGTTTTTAATTACCTCAGAGGGAATGTGGTGTTAGTGAACCCCACAGGCTGTTTGACACTAGACTGTACGGGCCAGAATAACAATAGCAAATATTTGGGAAGAGGCTTTATAAAAAGAAAATCAAATAACAATTTCATGAATCAGCTTTTTAGTGGCGTGTAGTGGGATATAATAGCACATAGTCTGAAAGGAGGAGAGAATGTCATGTAACCACAATGGTAGTTTTATAGCTCTCAGCAAAAACTGAGCCTTTAAGAAATTGTGTCATTATTATATATAGTATTGTGACATTGCTAAAGGATGCACCCCTAGCACTGGGCGTGGTGGCCGAATAGGTAGAGCATAGGCCTCGCGTGTGGAAGGGCGGGAGTTCGGTTCCCGGTCGAGTCAAAGCAATGACTTATAAAATTGATACTTGTTGCTTCCTAGCCTGGCGCTTAGCTTTACCAAGATAGGACAATGACTGGTTAGCTGATTGTCAGGATAATGTGACTGAGTGGGATATCAGGTCATGGTGCTGGCAGCCTGGTCTCCCAGTGGGGCAGCATTATAAAGTCACCATGAGTGTGCACTGTCACAAATCGGTACCCGTCCTGATATGACCTTAGATGTTGCCAGGAGGTAAAACTCCAACAACCAACTTTACCCCTACCATTTCACTACAGGTTTACCATAGCCCATACGCCAATTCCGACATACCGAATTTGGTGTCCATCCAGCCACGATAAAGTCGTCATGACCATGCATTGTCACAAGTCAGTATCGATCATGATATAACCTGATATGTTGCTAGGACGCCAAACCTCAATAACCAGCGGGTAATATAACTAGAGTCAGCAGTAATAATACTCCTCGAGGTGTATGCCCACTTAGATTCTAGCTACAGCATTCACGATAGACTTGGGTGATGCGTTGGTGTTCTCTGTGGCGGAGTGATTCGATTTTTTTTCTACGTCAGACTCCTAATCTAAAGGTAGGTGGTTCGATTCCATGTGCCCTCACCTCTGCCAATTTGGATTTCCACCACTGTGTATAACTTACAGTGTCATCAAAGGCCAGTTGCTCTCATACCATGTCTATGTGGTGTGGGAGGTTAAAAATCACTTGCAGTCTCGGGCTTTCTATCGACAAACTGTCTAATGTCGAAACCAAGTCTATTCAGACTTATCCATAATAGGCAGTATAAATCTTCAAGAATAAAATGGGGAAAAAAAGGTTCCATTTCAGCCCCCTTCCTCCCTCCCCCTCGCCCCCCTCTCCCCCCCCCCCCCCCCCCCCAAGCCCATCTCCACTTGACATGAGTAGGGTGAAAATGAGCATCCTTTGTCGCCATAGCCTGCGTATACAGGAATGAGCACAGGTCCTGATGGAGTAAACAGTCACTAAATAATCATCATTCACGCTTTATAGTTGGTTGGTTGTTGGAGTTTTACGTCCTTGCAACATCTAAGGTCATATCATGATGGGTACTGACTTGTGACAGTGCACACTCATGGCAACTTTATAGTGTCCCCCCACTTAGAGACCATGCCACCAGAGTTACCAGCACCATGACCTAATATCCCACTCAGTCACATTATCCTGACACTGAGCCAAAGAGTCCTTGTCATATCCTAATAATGCTGACCACCTGGCTAGGGCGCCACAAATATCAATTTTGTAAGGCATTGGTTTGACTTGACCGGGAAGTGAACTCCTGACCTTCCGCACGGGAGGCATGCACTCTACTGATTCGGCCACCGCGTCCGGTAAACACGGTTTACAGAAAACATCATATTTTTCGGGCCTGAGCGTAGGCTTATATATAATCCTCAATTTACTGGACATAAAAAAACTGAATCCAATAGACCATTTCCACAGAGCATGTGGGCTGAGCATCTCCCTACAACATTAGTTCTTGTCAATGCCACCAGGGGGCGAATGGTGGTGGGAATTCTTGTATTTATAAGGTATTTTCCAATGAGTAGGCCTACGCTGCACAAGTAACTGCTAATGACATTAGTTCTTGCCACTGAGGGCAGGTAGGTTGTGTAAATCTTCTATTTTATTACCTGGTTATGCCGAGAAGGAACAAAAAAACAGTCCATATGCCCCCATCCACCCACCCACACCACATCCATACCCCCATCCACAAAGTCACTTCTGCAGGATAGAACTAAAGGCCCTGTCACATTACGACGCATCTCGCAAGCGCGCGATCAACGCGTAAAATCACTTTTTTACGTCGCGAAGCATCAAACTTTTCATCACGGGGGGAAAAGTTGGATGTATTCATACCGTATACATACTGTATGGCCAACGTATGACCAATGTATGGCTACGTGCCTCCTGGCGAAAAATGCTCGAATTACGCTCACGGTACGTACGCAGAATACCAGTGAACGTTATATACGTTATTCAATCATCAGAACTACACCTCATACGTTACATACATCAAGACACGCTGGAGAAATGCTAAACATATGTTAGACATACGTTAGACATACATTATCCATACATTGTCAGTATACGGACTGTACATTCCCACTGCCTTTAACATAGGTCAACGTAGTGCAACGTAGTGAAGAACGTTTCTCTAATGTATGTCTAACGTACATCGATGTATGCCTAACATATACATAACATACGGCCGATGTAAAATCCACACGTTGTCGAATGCATAACGCGTAACGACGTATCCTGACGAAGCAGCCAAAAATCACATACGTCGGCGTACGTTGGCGTGATGCGTCGTAATGTGACAGCCTCTTAAGCACACTGTCCGGATCCCCCCAGCCCCCATCCGCCCCGTCCCCGCATTCTGTGTGTGCGTGTGTATTGGTTTACCATTATATCTTTAGGACACTCGGACGTGGATGCGGATACGGATGCGGATACGGATACGGATGGAAGCGGAAAATAGGGACATGGTGGTTTTTTACCCGCCCAGCTAGTTCGAGCTATAGATGCTACCGACCACCTGTCATTATTTGCCGACCGAATAGAGAAATGAGCAGTGGGGCATATATATGTAAATGGACCTACCGGCTACCAGCGACAGTGGCAGAACTGATATCAGCCAATCAGAGACGCGATACCTCCAACATGGTCGGCCACTGTCTTCCTGGTTAATGGCATGCGTGATTCTAACCCTTCTGGGCATATTTGTTTCTGACAGAAAATGAATGCTATGCTATTATATAAGGGAAGTATTATTTGAATTTGCATAATCCTATGATTTTTAGTTTCTGCAATAGTTTTGCTGTATTAGGTTTATCATTATAATTACTTTATTTTAGTTTTAAATAACTTTTACTTCATATGGTTAACTTTGATTATATGTGAAGTAAAGATATGCCAAATTAATTTTGGTGTGCACACAGAAATGATGGACATGGGACTTGTTTACTGTTGTTCAAGTGTACTAGCCCAGCATACAACTGCAATGCATGCTTTATGGGTGCATCAGCATCTAACCTGGATGCGTTAGCTCAAATCCAGTTAAGTATTAGAACAGTTTATGCTTTCACCGGATTATGCATCTTTAATGACATTGCACAAGGGAAAGGAAAGTTTGCTTTATTTAACGACGCATCTAGAGCGCATTGATTTTTATCATCGGCTATCGGATGTCAAACATATGGTCATTCTGACATATTTCTTTGGAGGAAACCCACTGCCGCCACATAGACTAATCTTTCCGATAAGCAGCAAGGGGTCTGTTATCTGCACTTTCCCACAGACTGGGCAGCACATACCACAGCCTTTGATGAACCAATTGTGAACCACTGGTTGGAACGGAAAATAGCCCAAACAGCACATGGGTCTACTGAGCAGGATCGATCGCATGACCCACACCTTCACAGGTGGACATTCTACTGCCTGAGTTACGTCCCGCTCCCTTTGCACAAGGGACGCAGGCCTCCTGTTAGTTTTGCTGGTTGTTGGAGTTTTATGTCCTGGCAACATCTAAGATCATATCTGGATGGGTACCAATGTGGGCCAGTGCGCACTCATGACGACTTTATAGTGATGCCCAACTGGGAGACCAGGCTGTCCTCACTATGACCTGATGTCCCACTCAGTCACATTATCCTGACACTGAGCCAACCAGTCCTTGCCCCATCCTAATAATGCCGAGTGCCTGGTTAGGAAGCAACAAGTATCAATTTTGTAAGTCATTGGGTTGAATCAACCACGGTTAGAACCATCTCCCAAAATGGGAAATTGACGCTCACAGTTCTTATTTGGCCATCCTGGCTGGTCGCAGGCCTACTGTGTATCAGAAGCTGATAATTATTAATATTTCTGGAAATCGATCGCTGAGTTGTTTAGTGCTGCGGAGCCGATTCAGGATTCTGGAGAAGAGGCTTCGGGAACGCGGAGGAATAAACACCAATGCGAGGCCATCTTGAAAAGGACGACGACAGAGGGCGCCCTGGATGTGACGGAATGCTGCTGTGTCAACAGAAGCAAAACGATCTCATGCAGCCGACTGCGGTGGCTGGACAATGTCTGGCCTCATTGTAAAGGGTGCAGCCGGATAGATACGGTCATGTGTGCCACTTTCACGCTCCAGGTAGGTTAATAAAATAAACCGAGGATCAGGGGCATACTGCACAGGAAGTTTGGTGCCGTCATAATGGTTCTATCTTTACGGCATCTATTCCTAACTATATATAATATATACTGTGTGTGTATATATATATATATATATGTATATATATATATATATATATATTATACATATACTATACTTACATAAACTTTATTTACACCAACAACAAAAATATATCTTCCATATACGCAGGAGCGCAGCTACGTACCAACTGACATTACAAATAAATGTATTTTTTAAATATTAAAACATATGACATTTTATAGTGTTTTATTTCAATAGCGTTTTATTCCGCCTGTTTGCCACCTGAAAACCCCAAGTTAGACAGCCCTGCTAGGTGGAAGTAAACTGAATCCTGCTGGCATATAAAAGTTGCGGTTAGAATTCTACATGCTGGGATCATGTCATCACGCACTAGGACCATGTCATCACGCACTAGGACCATGTCATCACGCATTATGCCTGTGGCTTTTGATGTAAAAAAAATAAATATAAATAAAAAGTAGAATAGAATGGTTTCTGGTGGAGTTCATCTGTAATGGACTGCACAGAAGTACTGTCATGGACGCATAATTATAAAGTGGAAGGCGCCAGCTGTAGATTACCTAAAGCCCCCCCCCCCCCCCCCCCCCCACCTGCGCAGTCACACTATGGGTTGCGCCTTATAATATTTCTGGATGCCTGGCCGTCTGAGCGCCAGAGATACCATAAACTCTCCCCAGTCAGTTCACATCTGATGCCCCTCTTAAACAAACTCATAAGGAACGAAGGAAAGACAAGTCACACAAGATTGACAGTGAAGATGTTGTGCTTTATTGGCATCAGCTCCTGTTCACCTACTAGTGACCTATCACCCTGACCCCTTACCTTCTGTCCACACAGAGTCTCATTACCTCTTTAGTATGTCTATGAATCAGTGCCTACAGCCCATTGAACCGGAGTCCCATGGTTGTTGAAAACAGGTCAGTTTGTATATAGGAAAGGTGGTAGCATGAGAGAGTGTCTGGGTCCCTGCTCTAGAGTAGGTGTGTCTCACTCAAGAGTCAGGAGTAGAGTGTTGCTGCCCAGTGTGTCTGGAGCAGTGTCTCGAATAATTAATATCAAAATGAGGCTAGTGTGGTCAGGTGGGGCAAGGGCGTGCAGGTGACTGGACATCCCACAGCCAGCCAATCAGGCACCCTCCACAGCCTGGGTGGCGACGCCCCCAGTATGGGTGGCTGTCACTCAACCCAGCTCTAGGTGGTGTCCATACTGTATGCAGATGAGGTTGGTGTGCTTGCCCTTGGCCCTGTGGTAACAGGTAGTTGCAGACAGTTACAATAAATATATATATTAAAAATGTCCTTTTCTCCCACTTGCACTCTTTAGGGTGCATAGAGGGAACATTTCACCCAACATTAACTGTCTCTCACATAGGAACATCTCCTCCTTATCTCGGGCACTATGTACTAACATATATTTCACATAGCTTACTATGTCACACAGCGAGTGGGGCACCCAGTGCTTTTCTATTACATAACCTTGGTCCCCACTCCGACGCCCGAGGATAATAATGCCCTCTGCCAATATATAATTCCGAACCGAAAATCTGTCTATTTTTACAGCCCGATTTGCGACCACATTGGACCAAAAGTTGGTTAGTTGTTTGTTAGAGTGTTACGTCCTGGCAACATCTAAGGTCATATCAGGACAGGTACCGACTTGTGACAGCGCACACTCATGGCGGCTTTATAGTGCTGGCCCACTGGGAATTGTTTTATATTAAAAGGTTTCAAATAAATTGCTGTCCTAGGGGCGGTGTTGAAACAAACGAGAATGGGTCAGCCAAGAGTGACAAATTTGGCATCAAGTGAGAACCACTTGGTCCTACCAACACCCAGCATGAGGCTGTGGTCGTTCTTTGAATATGTGAGGTGCTGTTATGCAAATTATAGTTTGGAAGTTCATCCCATTCATGTTGCCATTTTCATTTGATAAACTTGAAAATAAGTGGCCTCAGATCAGAGTGAGGGATCCAACACGGTGCAACAACACCGTTCAAAGCCAACTTCGCAGCTCAGTCAGCTTGCTCTTTTCTATGGATATGGGCATATTCACAAGAAGATAACCATGGAATTTATTTTCTGAATCAACTTTCTCACGATTGTGTGGTCTCTTTTAAGACTTTCATGTGAACGTGTGGCAGGTGAGAGAAGACAATACAGCAGGCTGCAAGTTGCACCAACAAAAATACATAAAAATTTGAAAACAAATCTGAATTTTCTTTTTTAAACCACCTGTCTGGTCCTGATAAATCACAGTGTGCTGAATAAGTTCAAATATTTGCTTAGACTTGAGTTGCGAGAATATGATCTATCGATTGAAACTAATACTTCATGCGTGACTGACACCTTATGAATATAAAACTAACAATTATGGACGCCACCCCCGCGTGTCTCACGGTTGAGGGGCTAAGATAATGTTATGTTTATAGCATTAAAAATTATTAAACAATTAGCATTTACTGATTTACTCAGTATCACGATAATGTGACTTAGTGGGATATCGGGGCATGGTCTCGGCAACCCGATCTTCCACTGGGACAGCACTATAAAGTCGTCATGAGTGTGCACTATCACACTATCACATATTAGTACTGATCCTGAAATGACCTTCAATATTTCCAGGTCGCAAATCCCCAACGAACAAACTTAACATTTACTGCCAAGTGTTCAGCCTTCAAATGTTTTCTTTTGTTTTGTTTGTTGTTGTTTTACGTCCTAGCAACATCTAAGGTCATATCAGGACGGGCCTTCAAATGAGATTAGCCTATACATATATTGACTGTCTAAACACAATTCTAACAACAGTGCATACGCCACCCCTATTAGGTTCATGGTTGACTGACTTTTTTTAATTCTAAAAATATTGCAAAGCGACGGGGCAGCCCATCACACCAAACTAGTTCTCAAAACGTCCGACCACATTCTAAAACGGGCTGTGGTCGGGGTAGAACGCGGCTGCCAGAAAATGTTTGGCATGCTCAAAGTTCTGGAGCACCATTCTGTTCTAGCCCATCCATTTCGTTTGTTAAAAGACCGTAAAAGGTTGCTACTATGTCCATTCCGTTCGCACACAGTTTGAGTCCATTCAGCAACATTTGCAAGGACGTAGTCTGATGGGGGTATTACATAGTCGTATCAGGTCGAGTTATTGCACCAACTTGCACGGAGACGCGTCTACTCATCCGGTGATGGACGACCGCAGATTGAAGGGTTTATGTCAATATTTTGGGTTTGACAGTGATGCATGCATTATGTAAGAAGCATGGTTTGGTGATGTTAAGAAGCGTCACTGAGCGACGTCAATGGAGTATGTCACACTCAGTTTAACATCCACCTGAAAGTATCAGGCGTGGTGGCCGAATTGGTAGAGCGCAAGCTTCCCGTGCGGAAGGTCGGGAGTTCTAATCCAGTCGAGTCAAACCAATGGCTAATAATAAAATGTATGCTTGTTGCTATCTAGCCTGGTGCTCGGCATTACTAGGATAGGACAAGGACTGGTTTGTTTAGTATCGGGATAATGTGAATGAGTGGGATATTGCGTGAATGAGTGGGATATTGCGTCATGATGCCGGCGGAAGTCTCCCCCATCAGGCACCACTATAAAGTCATCATGGGTATGCACTGTTATAAGTTGGTACCTGTCTTAGATGTTGTTAGGATGCAAAATCCCAAAATGCAACCAACCATTTAGTCTCTTTTTAAAAAGAACAACGTTACCATAGTGTCAACTCACACCCCATTGATATGCTGACTAAACAAATATCGGTAGTCTGGTCTCCTAGCATTTTCTTTTGATGGTGCAACAACATGATCAAATTATATATATATATATATATATATATACATATATATATATATATATATATACATACATACAGTAAAACCTGCTTAACCGACTACCTCCACATATCGACCACTCCCCTATATTGATCGCTTTATTTGGGTCCCAACAATACCATTGCAACCAGATTCTAACTCCCTAAACCGACCAACTCCCTAAATGGACCACATAAAGTCGATCCCAAGCTCGGTCGATTTAGAGAGGTCTTACTGTATATATATATATATATATATATATATATATATATAGAGGAAAACCTCCCTAACCGACCACCTTCACAGATCGACCACTCCACTATATCGATCATATTATTTGGGTCCCAATAATACCATTGTAACCAGATTCTAACTCCCTGAACCGACCACCTCCCTAAATGGACAACTTAAAGTTGGCCCCAAGCTCGGTCGATTTAGAGAGGTTTTACGGTATATAGATTTAGAGTGGTTTTACAGTATATATATAATTTTTTTAAGCGAGTGGTATAGGCAAGAGGCTAAGTCGTGACAGCTGAATAGGCCAGGTGGCAGCACCATGCAAGGCAGAGAGCCTGTCTATTCGCCTGAGTTGTTAAGTGTTAGTAGTTGTGAGGTGTCCAGACAAGGTGCAACCAGAGGCACCATTAAAGGATAATCAGTTTATGGATAATTATACTCATATAATGCTTATACAGCACATATAAATATATATATAAGATATTTTATATTATTTAGTGAATTCAAAAGGTAGCATTAATCAAATTCGAAATGGGTACCTTCAGATCTTCAGTGTAAGATTGCTCTATCTGAGCTACTCTATATAAGTTGGAAATATAGGACCAAATGCAGGTACATGGTTTGGTTTTGAAAAAGAAAATGTGCATCATCGGACCATGCAACTTTGAAACAGTCCAGGGTATGGTGCCATCACATTTCCGCTAGGCATCCTGGAACCTGACTAAGCTACACATGGTACTTGGGATGAGGGCAATACTACTGAGGTTACAAGATTGAGCTAATTTGATAGCAGAGTTCCTGCTTAAGGGCTTTCTCAAAATAGCTATCCAAAGAGATGGCATAATAAGTTCATTGATTATTCGTTCCATGCTGCCCCAAATAATTAGTTAAAGTTGTATAGTTTGATGGTTTTGAGGTTCTGTCATTTTTCTGAGATATATTAAATTGATTGTTATAATCTACCTTACTTCAGTTTGAAGTACCTTTTATCTTAAATGTCTAACTTTGGAGATATTTGAAATGTAAACATGTAAAATTAGTTTTGGCAAACACACCAACACTCTAACACCATAGGCTTATGCAGTAACAGGTTCTATTAAATTGACCCAGTATTCCCTTCTATCTAGCAACATATGCTTAATAAATGCATCAGCATCTAAATAAGATATTTAGAATCAAATCTAGATAAGTGTTCTGCATTTGGAAATAATTTTATGCTTCATCAGACTCTGCAGATTCAATGTACCAGGGTCTAAGTTGGAGATTTAGGATCAAATATAGGGAAGTGCCTTAATTTTGAAAATACTGTGCTTCATTGGACGATGCAACTTTAAGAATGGAATAACATTGACGATTTAAATGCCAGTACACACTCTCAAGGTGTTGGCTGTAATTGAGCAAAAACCCGACAAACTGGCTCATCTGCTACTCAGGCGATGGACGCCAAATAATGGCACTGCATGTGCTTTCTCCGTCGGGACGAATTTGAGTTGAATTATTCAAAGGGTGGTATTGGGAGCCGACCAGACAGACGGGTGTGCCACCACCAGTAGCACCACCAGGTAGCGCCACCATGCAAAGTGTCTACTTGAGCACTCTGCGCTTGTGCATAATTAACACAAAATGGACAATGACCCAGATTAGAAATATCTGCTCACATCTAACAAAATGCCACTGTGCAAAGTGTCTGCTCGAGCACTCTGTGCATGTGCATAATTAACACAAAATGGACGATGACCCAGATTAGAAATATCTACTCACATTTCTCAAAATGCTGCTATGCAAAGTGTCTGCCTGAGCAGTCTGCACATCTGCATAATTAACACAAAATGGATGATGACCCAGATTAGAAATATCTGCTCACATTTATCAAAATGCCATCATGCAAAGTGTCTACTTGATCACTCTGCACATGTGCATAATTAACACAAAGTTGAAGATGACCCAGATTAGAAATATCTGCTCACATTTGTCAAAATGCCAGCAAGACCTCCCCCGCCTCCTCCCCCTTCCCCCATCCCGCCGCTACGGTAAGTGTGTTCGTGTGGGGTATCTTAGTGGCAATATCCAATCCCAACAGCTGATGTATTGGGGTGGCAAACACGCCCCGAATAGACTACATCACGGTTCCAGCGGCACAGTGCATTGTGGGATGGGTCAGAGCAACCCCCCCCCCTAAAGCACATGGCACATGCTAATACACTGGGTGCAGCTATGAAATGTGCTAGTTTCAGCTCATCTCAGCTCTTGTTTGAAACATAGAATACTAACTAAAAAAATATATATAATAAATTAAGATATTATTCTTTTATCCAGCATTGCATTTACATCAATATAATCATCACATCTTATGCCATGTGCATTTAGATTTAGAAAGATCTAGGCCCTCAGATTAGTGTTAGAGCCATAGCCAGAGTACTCAATGCATTGTCAATGGCAGTGAGTAATCTCCATGAAGGAAAAAGTAAAATATTGATAAAACCACACCACCTAGGCACAAACCGCTTGGAACACATATAGAAAACATGTTTAACAAAAAGGTTATATTAAATTGATAAGGTTAGGGTTTTGGATTTCTATTAATTTTGAATAAAACTGACGTTTTTCAATGCGCGTATCGGCAAACTCAATGGACGTACGCCTTTGCTTTGCTCCCAAGGCCGTTTTCAGCGCATGGGAAGTCGGAACCGTGATGTAGTCTATACACATCTATCTTGTCTTGGTCATCTGAATGCGCGCGCAAATTGAATCGCCCTAACTATAATACGCTGACTCGCCCCGATCGGTATTCCAGGCGTTGCCCTCTGGGGAATGGTGTATGAGGAGTGAGGTCGGTGGGGGAGGGGGGGGGGGGGAGAAGGGGGGCTGAGGAGAATCTTGGTGTACGGTCAGTTGATTGAGGAAGCCAATCAGTGCTCGCTCGTCCTTGGGAAGCAGACCACTAAAAGATGTCATCTTACAAAAGATTCACCCAGTGAGTGTTTTAGATTGTGTTTGTTGGTTTGTTTGTACGGCTTTACATCCTGGTAACGCCTAAAGCTAGGATTCCTTACACACGGTATGCGGCATGCGGCATGCGGCATGCGGCGTGCGGCATGCGGCGTGATTACGGGATGGGTCATTTCACCCACACCCACACACACACCCACACACAGTGTCAGGTTTCCTCACCACTGTTCTCTATGGCAAACGCAGCAGCATTCGCATTCGCATGCCGCACCGATCGCTACATGGACCGATTCAGTATTCGCATGCCGCATGCCGCATGCCGCATACTGCATGTAAGGAATCACCCCCATTGACTTAGATGCTTTTCGATTTTTTGCCGCATTCGCATTCGCATTCGCATACCGCATACCGCGTGTAAGGAATCCTAGCTTTAGGTCATATCAGGATGGATACCGACTTGTGAAAGTGCACACTCATCGCGAATCTATAGTGCTGCCATACTGGGATACCAGGCCGCTGGCACCATGAGCTGAATTCCCACTCAGTTATATTATCCTGATACTGAGTCCTTGCCCTATCCTAGTAATGTTCATTTATGGAGGTGGTCGGATTAGGGATTTAAAAAAATAATCATTACAATGGTATTGTATGAGCGATCGTTTGGGACCCCCAAAAAGCAATTAATATAGTGGGGTGGTCGATCTGTGGAGGTGGTCGGTTACAGAGGTTTTACTGTATATGTATTTTCTTCATATATATCTATTATTCTTCATACATGTGGATGTATATGGATATAAGTATATATATATATATTATATAGATATATTATATTGATAATATATAATTGAAGCGTTCAGGCGCAAAACCCCGTAAACGACAATCCAAATATCGACATAATGATTGGTCTCAACCCTTCGAAAGGTTCATCTTTAAGCACTCCATTTAGGGAGGTGGTCGGTTTAGGGAGTTAGAATATGGTTGCAATGGTATTGTTGGGACCCAAATAAAGCGGTCGAGGAGGGAGTGGTCGATCTGTGGAGGTGCTCGGTTAGAGAGGTTTTACATATACAGTAAAACCTCTCTAAATCGACCGACCTTGGGACCGACTATATATATTATATATATATGTATTAAACCCCCCTAAAAAGGTAAGTAACCTATATATATATATACTATAATAATAATATCCATTCACCTATATATATATATATATATATATATATATATATATATATATATATAGATCTACAGTAAAACCTCTCTAACCGACCACCTCCACAGATCGACCACTCCAATATGTCGATCGCTTTACTTGGGTCCCAACAATACCATTGTAACCAGATTCTAACTCCCTAAACTGACCACCTCCCTAAATGGACCGCTTAAAGTCGGTCCCAAGGTCGGTCGATTTAGAGAGGTTTTACTGTATATCCTTTTTTTTAATTATAGATATAGGTGAAGGAATATTATTCATAATAGGTCTTTTATTTGTGCCGCCGCACTGACCTTCCAGCCATAGTTTGGTACAACTACCATTTTGTGTTTGTTTTCAACGTGATTGTAAAACAGTAACTATGCATCTGTAGTGGTCTGCACTGACCTCTCAGGCAAGTAACCACATAGACAGGTAGGCATGGGGAGCGTGTTGATATCAGGGAGCCTAGGTGGTGTAATGGTTAGCACACTGGCCCGGAATGCAAAGAGATGTGGGTTCGAGTCCCGCTCTAGGCACGGTATTTCCCATTTTCATCACCCCCACGACACTGGTTGCCGTGATCAGGATCCTGTACAAGCTTTGCGCTGTATGGTTGTTGAACCTACCCTGTGTATGTATGTGTTAGTGCATTGCCTGTATGTATGTAATTGTAAGCATTACAAGACTTACAATTCCAGGGGGACGAGTGTAGTGGTCTGCACTGACCTCTCAGGCAAGTAACCACATAGACAGGTAGGCGTGGGGAGTGTATTGATATCAGGGAGCCTAGGTGGTGTAATGGTTAGCACACTGGCCCGGAATGCAAAGAGATGTGGGTTCGAGTCCCGCTCTAGGCACGGTATTTCCCATTTTCATCACCCCCACGACACATCCATTCAACATCACTGATGCCCAATGACGTGTTGGTAACCACCATCCCTTCTGTGTTCTTGGTTGCTAGGAGGGCAACCTCTATTGAACCTACGTGGTCCGTTGGGTTGTCAAGGTAACGCGATCAACGGTCCCATTTTCAGAGAGGGCGGGTGGGCGTGTAGTAGACAAGACAGATAGCCACCAGACAGGTTCCCGATTATTGAGACTTCCGGTCGGACGCCCACGGTGTTTTGGGAAGCAGGCAGGGAGGCCACACATTAAAAATAACTCGGAAAATTTATTTCCTAATGGCCAGTTCTGTATCAGTTTTAGCATAAAGCAGGCAGTCAGGCCACACATTAAAAATAACTCTGAAAATTAATTTAATAATGGCCAGTCCGATATCAGTTTTAGCATAAAGCAGGTGTCAGGCCACACATTAAAAATAACTCTGAAAATTAATTTAATAATGGCCAGTCCTATATAGGTTTTAGCGTAAAACAGGCAGGCCACACATTAAAAATAACTCTGAAAATTAATTTAATAATGGCCAGTCCTATATAGGTTTTAGCTTAAAACAGGCAGGCCACACATTAAAAATAACTCTGAAAATTAATTTACTAATGGCCAGTCCGATATCAGTTTTAGCGTAAAGCAGGCAGTCAGGCCACACATTAAAAAAATAATTCTGAAAATTAATTTAATAATGGTCAGTCCTATATCAGTTTTAGCGTAAAGCAGGCAGGCAGGCACACATTAAAAATAACTCTGAAAATTAATTTAATAATGGACTGGTTGGCTCAGGGTAAGGATAATGTGACTGAGTGGGATATCAGGTCATGGTGCTGGCGGCCTGGTCTCCCATTGGGGCAGCAATATAAAGTCGCCATGAGTGCGCACTGTCACAAGTCGGTACCCGCCCTGATATGACCTTAGATTTTGCTAAGACGTAAAACAACAACAAACAACATATATATAAATATGTTGTTTGTGGTTGTTTTATGGATATATGAAGATATATATATATATGAAGAACATCGCACAGCTCATATTCAAAACGTTGTAACGGGGATTGCGTGAAGAATGTGTATGTATGTACTTGTATGTATGTAATGTATGTATGTATATAGATATAAGAAAAACGAGAACCAATTTTAGAATCGACAACTATTATGACTGTATATTATATTACATTAATTTATATGTATATATATATATATATTTACATATATATATATATATATATATATATATATATATATATATATATATATAAGAGCAGCCGGGAACTAGTTTTATTTTCGACACCTATTAGAACTCTATATTTTAGTGAATATATATTGATCTATATATATTATAATAATAATAATAATGGTATAAGGATTATCTGGGAACGCTCCACCCTCTATCCATACCAAAAAAATATCTTAAGCACCAAAAAAACCCTCCATCTCGATTACTCGTGTGACCAGTCTTTGCTGTGTAAACTTGTGTTTCTACAGGTGATCGATGCAATTAGAAGCTGGAGTAGCGCTGACCGAGCACACCTAACCTTGGACGAGGAAGGCGTGGTGGAGCATTCAGTCCATGACAACTACTCACTTTACTCACTTAGCATGCTTAACGTGCATTTATCTATTTATCTATTTATCTGGCCCCCACGCTCTTCTCCATCTTCCTATCAGATATTCTCGACGAGGCTTTCTGAGACATGGGGGATGGCATCTATATACAGTCCAGACAGAGCGCTGACCTATTCCATGTCACACACTTCAGAGCGAAGACCAAGACTACTCGGATACTGGTGAGAGAGCTGCTATTCGCAGATGACAGTGCACTGGTTGCCCACTCTGCTGAAGACATCCAGAAAATAGTGGATGCTTTCTCCGATGCATCAAAGAAGTTCGGCCTGAAGATTAACATCAAGAAGACGGAGGTGCTGTACCAACCCAACTCTACAAGAACCCGAGAGGAGGAGATCATGGTTGACGGAAACAAGCTGAACTCTGTTCCGGAATTCACCTGCCTCGGAAGCACTATATCAAGTGATGGATGCATTGATGCTGAAATACAGAGGAGGATGGCCAAGGCTAGTGCATCTTTTGGCCGACTACGCCAGAGACTCTGGAACAACCACCATGTGTCCATTCGGGTCAAAGGCAAGATCTAACGTGCAATCGTGCTATCCACCTTAATATACGGAGCCAAGACCTGGACAGTGTACAGTTAAAAGGTGAAAAAGCTGCATGCCTTCAATATGCGACATCTGCATTCAATCATGAGGCTAACCTGGAAGGACAAAGTGACAAATAAGGAAATACTCGAACGGACGGGGCTGCCCTCTATGGAAGATCTTCTGATCAAAAAGAATCTCTGGTGGACTGGACACCTCATGAGGATGTCATCAGATAGGCTACCAAAGCAGATCCTCTATTCTCAACTGTCTTCTGGTTACAGAAAGAGAGGGCGCCCTCGTCTCCGGTTCAAGGATACCATCAAGAGAAACCTGAAGCTGAGAGACATTAAGACCGACTCATGGATGCAACTCTCACAGCAGAGAGCTAAATGGAGAGCGGCAGTCAAGTAATGAAAGCAGTCTTTGTCGCATCGCGACCGACAGCATGATGATAATGATCTATTTCACACATTGCCTCTACTGACAAGCATCACTGATGCATAACAGCATTATTACTATATACCGTATATGTCCCAATAGACGTGCACTTCGCAAGTGCAGACACATGGATGCGCGTCTATTCAAAGTTAAAACATTTCATGGATTTGTTTTTGCCGTGCCTCTGAAATAAAGTGGGATTGTCTTATTTTATGTGCATTCAGTCTGAATATGATTGTAAACTTGTGCGTGCTTTCAATCTTCAAATGGGGATGTGTGCTTATATTGGGTAGCGTGCTTCTATTTGGGACACATACGGTATATCTAGCCCAATATGTGCTCTATCAATGGTATACTGTATTATGTGAATATAAATATACTTGTTTTGTTTGATGGGCGTTTTACATGCTGGCAACATTGAAGGCAGTCTCAGGACGGGTGCCGACTTGTGACAGCGTGGACTCATGCTGACTTCATAGCGCCGCCCCGCTGGTGGACCTGGCCACTGGCACCATGACCTGATATCCCACCCAATATCCTGATTATGAACTAACCAGTCATTGCCATATTCTAGTAATGCTGAGCGCCAAACCCGGGAGCGATAAGCATAAATTTTGTAAGTCATTGGTTTGACTCAGTTAGATTTCGAACTCATGACCTCCTGCATGGGAAGCCAGCCCAGTGCTCTTACCCTGTTACCCATTCCGTCATCTTGTCCGGTCGCACAATATATATATATATATATATATATATGTATATATGCACACACAAGCTTAAAAACCGAGCTATGCACAAATGTAAAAGATTGCTGTTGCAAAGGGCGACTTAAAATTATACAATCTTAATGCATCTAAGGCAGCAGGTCCTGACGGAATATACCCACGCATATTGAAGGAGCTACACAACGAGCTTGTTGAACCACTTAGACACATTTTCCAAAAATCACTAAACCAAAGAAAACTTCCTCACCCATGGAAGGATGGACATGTGGCTCCCATCTTCAAAAAGGGTAACAGAAGTGATCCAGAAAACTATAGGCCAATCAGTCTAACATCTGTAGTGTGTAGGTTGCTGGAATCAATAATAAGAGATTCTATCATGGCTCATCTTGTCGAAAACAACCTCCTATCAACACAGCAGCATGGCTTTGTGCAAGGAAGATCTTGTATGACCCAACTACTGGCATGTATGGATGAGTGGACCCGCGTTATTGATGACTTTGCAGATCTGGATGCTATTTATCTAGATTTCCAAAAAGCATTTGACACTGTTCCACACCAGCGACTGCTAAAAAAACTGCACGGCTATGGCATAAGAGGAGATGTCCTACACTGGATAAAGGATTTTCTGAGCAACAGAAGACAGCGAGTCATTGTAAATGGCAAACCATCAGGATGGTGCTCGTTGAAAAGCGGAATACCTCAGGGCAGCGTGCTTGGACCGGTCTTATTTGTGATATATATCAATGACTTACCAGAGGTTGTACATTCTATGGTCCAAATGTTTGCTGATGATACCAAAGTATTCCGCCGTATGGAGAAAGGTAGTGACTCATGGGACTTGCAGAAGGACCTCAACAACATGCAGAAGTGGTCAAGTGATTGGCAGCTGAAGTTTAATGCTTCAAAATGCAAAGTGATGCATTTAGGGGGCAAAAACAGCAAGCACATCTATGTAATGAAAGATGGTGTGAATAATGTTCCGCTCTCCGAAACAATGATAGAAAAGGACTTGGGTGTCAAGGTGGACAACAAACTGACATTCAGCGACCACATCCAGGAAGCTGCCAACAGAGCTAATGGAATACTGGCTATCATTCGAAGATCGTACACATACCTAGACGAGGATGTTGTACGCACACTGTACACATCCCTTGCACGTCCACTTTTGGAATATGGAAATGTTGTGTGGTCACCACTCTACAGGAAGGATGCTGAGTCAATTGAGAGGATCCAAAGAAGGGCAACGAAGCTTGTACATGGATTCAATGCAATACCCTATGAACAATGTATGCGTCATTTGAAGATCCCAAGCATGTACTACAGACGGGCCCGGGGGGATATGATTGAAGTATTCAAATATCTCCATGGTATCTACAAGACAGGCGGCCCCCTTATCAGAGACTCCAACACCAGGACAAGAGGGCACTCCCTGAAGCTGAGGAAGCGGTACTCCAGACTAGACCTGCGACACAACTTTTTCGGCTTTAGGGTGGTTGACCTGTGGAATGACCTGCCGGAGAGTGTCGTAGCAGCAGAGTCGGTGAACTGTTTCAAGTCCCGACTGGATGCATACTGGTCAAGCATTACATATATCTTGGAGCCAGTGACAGTTGCTACGATCGACCACATCTGAAGAACTGTCTCCATTTCTATTAATTAAGAGCGGCTAACAGGTCCAAATCCTATTATAGCTGTATCCTATTGATTGATTGATTGATTAGGCCTTTGCGCTTAGAATAATAAAAACCGAATTTTAATGAGCAAACAATTTATTGGTGTAAACTATAAAAGCTATTAAATATACTTATCATAATCAATTTGAGATCATTGTAAGGCAGCAGGGTCTTTTTGCGAACGGTTCAACACACAGCCAAACAAATAGATACATTATTTTAATATTTTGGTAATGCTTGTTGCTTTGTTGTCTGAGACATGAATTTGCAATGTGAGCAAACCAACGATTTTTTCTAAGGACAACGTTCCTAACCAATAAAGAATCGACAATACCCTAGCCTTCCTCGTCTCGACGCACACTGCCCGGGTCATTGCCATTACAGCTAGCTAATTGCAATTACCCTGTAAAAGCTCGCTATAAATTATTTAATGAGCGAGTATGGTCTAACCTGTGTGCAGCGCTCTAATTGGATTTGGTTAAAGTTGCATAGTCCGCATAATAGTTGCATCAAATTTTCTAAACCAAGACAAATCATTTCTGTAAAGGCCCTGTCACACTACGACGTAACGACGTCAGTGTAGGGAGAACGTGAAAAACGTCTAACTTTTCGGCGTAGTATGCAAATTTGGGCACAAGTTGAACGTGGATGCAGTGTAGTTGACGAGAGCGTAACGTCGGTAAAGCATAGTGATAGCGTCGTTCAACGAGAGAGGACAACGTCATTACGCTCACGGAACGTTATGTATGTTATTCCATCGCCAGAACTACGTTACGTGACGTTACATATGTCATGACACGGTGGCGAAATGCTGAACGTACGTTGAACTACGTTCTGCATATGTTCTCCTGATGTTCCCATTACGCCGCGTGGACGTTTCCACCGGCTTTAATGTGGGTCAACGTAGTGGAACGTAGTGGAACGTAGTGGAACGTAGTGGAACGTAGTGGAACGTAGTGGAACGTAGTGGAACGTAGTGGAACGTAGTGGAACGTAGTGGAACGTAGTGGAACGTAGTGGAACGTAGTGGAACGTAGTGGAACATAGTGAGCAGCATTTTACTAACATCCGTCTAACGTCATTGACGTTTGCCGAACGTGTACAGAACGTACGGCGAACGTAAACCCTTACGTTCGAGTTACGTTGAAAGTTTTGAACAGGTTCAAAACCTTGACGCGCGCCGATGTAATATGACGTAACGTGACGTAGCTCGACGTCAGTCTAACGTCATTCTGACATCATCATAATGTAACCCAACTTACGTCAATGTAATGACGAAACGTGAGCACGTCAGACTTACGTTTGCTCGTTACGTCGTAGTGTGACAGGGGTATAAGTCAAGCATTAAATTTCAATATAATATGGCGGGTAGCAGTTATGTTATGAATAACCAAGAAACAGCATTAGCCAACAACAAGTAGGAATTCTCAGTCAATGCTGAAAAGGGTCTCACGTGAGAAGGGAATCAAGTTAAATAAGTACACTCAGCAGCAACATATTGATTATTATTAGGAATAATATAAATTCAAACTATGTATATAATATGGTCATCATCATCATCATCAATCCCTTAACCGCAAGGATCGTTGGGGCACCACAGATGACTTTGCGACCAGTTTTCTCCAGGTTTCCCTGTTCTCTGCTGCCCTCTGGGACTTGCCGAACTCCAGGCCCATCCATTCCCTGGTGTTGTTTTCCCACCTCGTCCTTTGTCCGTCTTATTTTCTTCCCCCTTTTCACCATGCCTTGATTTAAACATGGTAGACAAAATTGAATATGGACTTTGCTGCCGATATGATACCCCAGTCACACGAGGCCTGCGTTCGCTAACGATCGATTCGCGACGTCAAAGCTTCCTCCTTGCGCCCTCCCTCCGCCCTGATTGAGTGCTGTCGCCGCGAGGACGCCAACCTCCCGGCGTCCATTTCGGGAATTTTGGACGCAAGGAGGTTGCTGCTGCTGCACGTGCAACCTCCTTACGCCCTGTTCCGGCGGTGCCATTCAAAATGGTTGGCGCCCTGGCGCCGCCCTGGCGCCGCCCTAGCGCCGCCCTGGCGCAGCCTTGGGTTGGTGGTAACACATGCGATGCTGCAGTCACCATGTGGTCGGCGCCGACATGGCGCCGACATGGCGCCGACATGGCGCCGACATGGCGCCGACATGGCGCCGACATGGCGCCGACATGGCGCCTAAAACGTGTTTGAATCAATGTATCCAATGGAACGCTGGGTGGTTGGCGTCCTTGTGGGCGTAGGGAGGTTGACGGCGAACGCTGTCTCTCGTGTGACTGGGGTTTGACAGAAAACAATCAGTCTATCAATAAATCGATAACATTGACTAGGCTAAAGTCAAACAAAGGGGTAAATCAACAAAACAATCAATGATAAACAGCAGCTCTCAACCAAGCATGGGTGGGTGGGGATGTCGGTGTAGGTGAAACGTAGCGATATCACGGCTGGCCTGTCGTAAGGGGCGTATTCGATTAACCAACTCGCGTCACCCGAGTCTCTTGTTGGCGCATGTGGAGACTCTACATCCTAGGGTTGCATAATTGAACACTCTCCAACATGCTCGGGGTCGGAAAAAATGGTCGCTTAATCCAAAACTCTTTTTTGTTGTTGGAATAACCGATATAACTACAGCAAAATAGGATTTAAAGTATTTTATGATTACATAGTTTAGCTATATTTCCATTTCATTATTAAAACAACAAAAAGCATTAAAAAAACATGTAGGACTTGCACTGGTAGCTGTTATCCTACAGGTACCAGTACAAATGTGATGTCATCGCTCCTAGCCAACTCTAGCCAAGAGGTGGGTTACTGGGGTCGGGTCGTTTTGCACACCGCACGTGTATTTCTCGAGTCCACTCGCGGTGTTCGATTTGAAATTCTGACAACTCGGGTGACCCAAGTCGCCCGGGTCGTGTTAATCGAATACGGCCAGGGTGAGCGAGCCCAATAAGAGAATGAGTTGGTTCACCTCTAAATGGCAGAGGGCGCGATGAGCGGCCTCATTTATAAATTAGTCATGTTGTACCAACACTGTTACATTGCCAACTGTGTCACTGTGGCTTTGCTAGTGCGACAAGCTCAAATTGAACAACTTGATTACATTCTTCGTCGGATGAGTTAAAGCTTTATGCTAAGATTCCATATACACATTGGTATGCGGTATGCGGTATGCGGTACGCAAATGCAACTGTGACAAAAAAAAATGGAAAAGCATGTAGGCCCCCCAAACACACAGTGGTGCTTCCATATTTCTGGATGCGAATGGGAATCTGAATGCAAATGCAAATGCAAATGCAAATGCAAATGGGAATGCAAATGCGACAAAGTTGATCACTCAATAGACCGATCGGCACAAATGTGAATGCAAATGTGAATGCGAATGCAAATGCAAATGCAAATGCAAATGCAAATGGCATGCAACATGCCGCATGCCACATGCCGCATGCCGCATGCCACATGCCGCATATATGGAATCTTACTTTACTCTCCTTAATCACCCACCATGTGCCTTTTTGCGCAGCGTGAAAAAGCTGTGATCCGGGGCATGCGCAATACAAGAAAGGGTTGCAGAGTGAATTGAGGTGGCCCTTTCTGAAAGGTTAGGGAGGAGGAATGGGAGAGCGAGTCAATTAGTGTACGTGGGTCTTTCTGGGGCTTCCACTGTAATGGGGGGAATAGCGACTAGTTCAACTAATGAGACAGGCTCATTTGGAGCCACACCGGAAGTTGTCAGCACACTGATGAATGCGCCTGCGCAAGCTTCATTTAGGTCGGCCACAATAATTGCCAGAAACTATGGGTTGCAGACATGATTTAAACGCCCCATCTATTCAGACTTGTACTTGTAGGTAGCTATATACATAAAGGGTATGAGCGTTATTATGTGAATGTGCATACTACAGATTCATCTCATCTTTTGAGGAAGACCGTGTTGCAGATATGGCACCGTCGGTTTGCAACCAATCTAAGTAAATCTCCGCCATAACTTTATCATAACGACCATTTTCCGAGAGCCGTCATGAAACGCGCCTTGCCGAGAAGTCTTCCCGCCGAGAGGCACAGATTAACGTGATTAGCGGTAATGGCGGCCGTGCGCGGTGCATGCCGGGCCACGTCTGGGTGGTGCGGCGAGTGTGAGGGCAGGTGTGTGTGTGGCTGATTGGTTGGTTGTTGGGAGTTTTACATTCTGGCAACATCTAAGGTCATATCAGGATGGGTACCAACTTGTGACAGTGCACACTCATGGCGACTTCATAGTGCTGCCCCACTGGGAGACCAGGCCATCAGTACCATGACCTGATATCCCACTTTAAGGGACTGTCACACTACGAAGTATAGCCTTAGACTATGCCGATGTATGTGATTTTCGACCAACACGTCGGCATACATCATCATACGGTACGTATACATTGGGCATATCTCAGGTACGTTCCGGGTACATTGTTATACGTCGTCTTACATCGCCATGCGTCAAGGCTTCGAAAAAGTTGTGTGCGTGCTCAAAATTTCCAACGTTTGTCTACGTGTGCCTCGCACGTTGAATGTACGCTGCGTGTACATTCGGGATATGTCGGCGTACGTTAGGAGTACGTTAGGTATATATTGGAATATGTTGTTGCACATTAGCCATACATTCAGCCGGTGGGAACGTGCAGTCCGTGTACAGTCCGCGTACTGCCAATGGATGCATAACGTACTCCTAACGTACTTCAAATGTATGTCTGCAGTATCTCCAGCATACTTAATGTATACGCCATACTTCTAGCGATGGAGTAAAGTACGTAACATTGGTCAGCGTACTGTGAGCATATGCGAGCATTTTGCGAACGTTTTGCAAATGTTTTGCAAGGCACATGAATGCTCTCATATGCTAGCAATAGGTCAGAGTTACATTCTGCATACATTACGTACGTTGTGTGTACATTGTGTGTACATTGTGTGTGAGGCCCATTTTTATCCCCGCCTCTGAAAAGTTCAACAAATGCCGACGTACTGGCAAATTTTCTAACATTGAGCACACGCTGACAGTGACACCGTACGTCTTAGTGTGACAGCCCTTTTAGTCACATTATCCTAATGCCGAGCACCTGGCTAGGAAGCGACAAGTATCAATTTTGTAATTCATTGTTTTGACTCGGCCGACAATTCAACTTCCAACCTTCCGCACGAAAAGGTCTGCGCTCTACCAATTCGGCCACCGCATCCGTGTGTATATGTGTGTGTGTGTGTGGGTGTGTGTGTGTGGTGGAGTTGTACGCCGGGATGTCCCCACGTAGGGTCTTTGCTATTGTGTGGAATGGATGGATAGCCGACGCTCTGTCTAATTCAAGCTTCCATTCAACAAGCCCCGCAAGGAACGCTCCCGCCCCCGCCACCTCGGGCACGGCCGCCCCCTAACGACCGGATCGACTGCGCATGCGCCGGCGTCTGCTGCCGACAGCCTCGCCCCGGCTTTATGCCTACGCCCTCTCGCGGGCTCCGTTAAGGCCTGATTCACTAACACTTAACCGGCGGGTTTCGCTAGAATTGATACCGCCAAAATATGTGTCTCCTATCCATCTGTCCATTGTTATATGTGTGTGTGTCTTAATGCGACTATCATTATTGAGACTCGACGTTGAGACAATTTGCCTTAGTATAGGCGGGTGGGGTGCAGGGGTATTAGATCTACATGTTGAAAGTCTCCCACAAGGAGGCAGGGGGTTTCCATGGTGATCTATGTAGGTGCTGTTATTCTCTCCCTCTTACTTCCCGTCCCCCTTCCCTCCCTCCCTTCCTCTATCCCTCACTCCTCCTCTCCCCCCCCCCCTTCCCTCCCTCCTCTCTCCCTCCCTATATCTCTCACTCTTCCTCTCCTTCCCTTTCCCCTTCCCTCACTCATGCCCACCCTTCCTCTATCTCTTACTCCTCCTCTCCTTCCTCCCCCTTGCCCCTTCCCTTCCCCCTCCGTTCCTCTATCTCTAACTCCTACCCTCCTTCTCCTATTTCTCACTCCCCCTCTCCTTCCCTCCTTCTGCCTCCTTCCTTCCCTCCACTCATTCCCGCCCTTCATCCCCTATATCTCACTCCTCCTCTCCTTCCCTTCCCCTTCCCCCCGCATGCCCACCGTTCCTATATCTCTCAATCCTGCCCTCCTTCCCCTATCTCTCACTCCCACTCTCCTCCCCTCCTTCCGCCCCTTCCCTCCCTCCTCTATCCTTTCCCCCATCCGCTATCTCTCACTCCTTTCCTTCACTCCCCCCTTCCCTCCTCTGTCCCCTCATCTCTTATATCTCACTCCTCCCCTCCTTCCCCTATCTCCCACTCCCACTCTCCTCCCCTCCTTCCGCCCCTTCCCACCCTCCTCTCTCCCTCCCTCCATCCTCTATCTCTCACTCCTCTCCTCCCCTTCCCCCTTCCCTCCTTTCTCCCCTCATCCCTTATCTCTCACTCCTCCCCTCCTTCCCCTATCTCTCACTTCCCATACCCCTACTCCCTTCTCTCTCCTTCTCTCAAAATGCCGGTAAGGACTGTGGGTGCCTTGGTAAATGATCGATCTGGGATCAGCTTTACGACACCGTATCGGACCGGCGATCTCCAGGGCTACATTTAACCTCATAGAGGTGACCGCCCGAGGCCAAGCGTGCCTTTTTTTTCTCCCCTCTGTCTGACAAAGATAATGCAAAAGCCAAATATTAGTAAGTTTGTACCAAACGTTGTTGCGAAAAATACGCATACAGTTGCAGCTAACCTCCCATGATCTATTATGTAATAGTAATATATTCGTTCAATAAAATAATACTTGATTTTAGTTGTTGTTCTTATTAAGGGTTGTTAAAATTAAAGGTATTTATATAGTAATAAAAACATATTTAGATGGAAATTATTCGCTAATTGTTAGAATGATGGCATTGAGTCAGTGTTGCTGTTTTCCCGGTGACTTCAAGAAGAGCAGCACATGCCAGGAATAAAGACAGGCATACACTAAGCAGCACTCCTGATGTTGGATATACAGTCAAACTTATCTAAATCGACCCACCATAAGTTTGTTTGTTGTTGTTTTACGTCCTAGCAACATCTACGGTCATATCAGGACGGGTACCGACTTGTGACAGTGCGAACTCATGGCGAATTTATAGTGCTGCCCCACTGGAAGACCAGGTCACCAGCACCATGACCTGATATCCCATTCAGTCACATTATCCTGACACTGAGCCAACCAGTCCTTGTCCTATCCTAATAATGCCGAGCACCAGGCTAGGAAGTGACAAGTATCAATTTTTAAGTCATTGGTTTGACTCGACCAGGGTTCGAACCCACGACCCCACGATCTACCAACACTGGAGACGGACGCTCTAACTCATTCGGCCATCCCGCCTGGTCCCGACCATGAGACTGACTTTAAATGGTCGCCCATATAATA